>CM051239.1:303992214-305192214 GCA_027917425.1 Gastrophryne carolinensis | reverse complement strand
AATCATGGCTTAATATGGTGGCTGCCCATAATACCCAGGTGGAGGTCCAGGTGGATGGGACCTAGCCTGGGCCATGGCAGCATTGTGAATTTGAAACTGCTCCACAATGTTTCTCTGCATATTGGTCATCTCAGCCATGGCTGACTGGATGCCATTACTTGCAGTTACCATGTTGCTGTTGAGGGTACGCAACTCCGCGAGGATGCCCTGTAAGCTGGTATTGATGGTGACCATGTCGGCATGCCTTTCCTCACGCTCTGTAACGAGCTGTGCCTCATAAGAGTCCCTTTCTTGGGTCCATAATTGAAGCAGGGCACTCTGCCTCCCCTGGGAAATTGTGGGGCGGCGTAATGGAGTCCGCCGCACAATTACCCTGGCTCTTGGGCGTGCCCTGCCGCGTGGTGTCGTCCCCTCAACAGCAACAGGCCTGCTTTGTAAATCCTCAGCAGCAGAGTGAACACTGGGGACTGTTGTGTCAGTCTCCCCATGTGCCAGCACAATGGATGGAGATTCACTCTGCTGCTGAGGATTGGCCAGAGAAACATTAGGGAGCAGTTCCAGATTGGGACCCAGGGGGAGGTCATCGGACGTGCCCTGCAGGGAGACATCAGCTTCCTCCATTTCCATGATATCTTCCATGATTGTGCGGGTCTGTAGGGACATATAAAAAAAAAGGGTAAGTTGGCATCCAAATTTGGGATTCCATCAGTTTAACACATGCATAAGCACTTGGTAGTATTTATGGTACTAAATTAACTTACCGGAAATCTCGGATCTGGGCTCCTATGCTGTACGGACCTGGTAGGCATAAGCAAACTGGGGGGTGAGTTTACCCTTGCTGAGGGATCATGCTGGGCTGAAGAAGAGAAAACAAAACAAGGTAAACACACACATAAGCATTGTTTTTGAAGTTAATCCAAAAAACCACTATTTGTAATATTAAGCAACTCTACAGCAATGGGGACATTTGTTAAAAGACACGCTATTTTAGATAGGTGCAATGGCTCGAGAAAACTGCTAACTGACCTCAGTTCGAAGTCAGGAAGTGTACCCAGTCAGCATACAACTTGCACCGCCAATATTTGGATTTTGACTACCATTCGCTAGGTCAGGGGTACTCAAACACTTCTTGTAAAGGTCCATTTAAAGGTATGTGGTGAGAGGTGAATGTCTGGCCATGGGGCTGTCGCAGGGGGTGTCTAGTTAGAAATAAACACACTGGGGGAGGGGCTGGAGATTGGCAAGTGCAAACTAATAAAGGCTGCTTGCCCTTGCTGGGCTGGATGGGGCAGAGCTGAGGGGACATGGATTGGATGGCTAAAGGGGGGAGTTCACGAATTGATGGTGATGGGATGGATGGAGCAAATCTGTTACAAATGTATGGGGCTTATGTGGGGGGGGCACATGGGGGGACTGTGGCAGATGGGGCAGAGCTGGGGCAGCGGGACACGATTGGACCAAGATAAAGATGCACCAAGTTACTGTGTACCTTGCAATGCCAATTCCTGTGCAGTACTTCATATTGCAATGCTATGTTTCAGGGAGCCATGACATTGGGCAGGAGAACAACCACTACATCGCCGATCAAGGGGGCAGCTCTGAGCACGTCAACACAGAAGTAACTGAGTGCAGTCTGGCCAGGGGTCCTGGAATCTGGTGCCAAGGTCCGCATTGGTACCCCGGGCCGCCAGTTGAGTCTCGCTGCTCTAGGTCCGATATGTTTGGGGGTGGGTAATTAAATTGTTACCTCAAACACAACTCACACAACAAATAGCCAACCCATCCATCATGATGTGTGTTTTGTGATTGAGTCAAAATATATCACTTTTCAGGATAAACTTCGTTACTTGACCAATAAATTTGGGAAATTGATCTTTTACATAATGGATGTGGTCCTAAATGTGTGGTTCACAGGGACCAAAACAGGACACAAACAGGCACAGTAGTGCGAGGCCAAGCAAGCCACACCATAGGGCCATCCCGTCATCTTGGTACTAGTGAACTTTAGATTATTTACCAAACAGGCAAACATGCAGATTTAAGAGTACTCACCGTGGGTACGGGTCGGTGAGTCCGTGTCCCTTAGACCAGCATGTCCACCGACCGCGACCGGATGGAGAAGGCCCAGCACAATCTCCTCAGCAGGGGTAAACTCCAGTTTGGTAGGAAAGCCACCTCCAGTTTGCATGCTGAAAAGAGAAAATCGTTTGGTACTCAGAAAAGGTGCATACAGTACATCCTAATCCTTATATTTGGAGACATCATTTATTTACCTGTAATTATGCCTTTTAATTTCTTTTTGACGTACAGCATATTTCAGATCCGAGATTTTCTTCTGAATTTGGGACACATCTTTCCTCTCTTCCCCCGCTGCATTTACTTGTCGTAGGATGGTTTCAAACAATTCCATCTTGCGCTGCTTTGTGGTGTGTTTTGATTTGCTCCCATAGAGCTCGTCATAGTATAATGTAAGGCCACTAGCCAATGCCATATTTTGGTCATGGGAGAATCTCCCACTCAACTGGCCGCGGCGCAATGTGCGGCCAGATGGTTGGCTTGGCTGCTCCTCCATGTGTGCAGACACATGTGGTGACATTATGGCCTGGGGCTGGGTAGGGGAATGGACGGATTGTTGGCTTCCCAATGACTGGACTGGACTGGCCAAGGGACTGGGTGTTCTTGCGTGGCTGGCCACCGAACTTCCAGGTGTAGATGTGGTCAGGGTGGCCATTCTTTGGCCTCTTGGGGGGCTCTGTTCCCGGCTGGTGCCAGGTCGGGGGCTATGTCCCCGGCTGGTGCCAGGTCGGGGGCTTCGGGCCCTTCTGCGCGGGCTGGATGGGCTTCGGGCACCTCTGCGCGGCCTGGATGGGCTTCGGGCCCCTCTGCGCGGCCTGGATGGACTTCGGGCCCCTCTGCGCGGCCTGGATGGACTTCGGGCCCCTCTGCGCGGGCTGGATGGACTTCGGGCCCCTCTGCGCGGCCTGGATGGGCTTCGGACCCCTCTGCGCGGCCTGGATGGACTTCGGGCCCCTCTGCGCGGCCTGGATGGACTTCGGGCCCCTCTGCGCGGCCTGGATGGGCTTCGGGCCCTTCTGCGCGGGCTGGATGGACTTCGGGCCCTTCTGCGTGGGCTGGAGGGGCTTCGGGCCCTTCTGTGCGGGCTGGAGGGGCTTCGGGCCCTTCTGTGCGGGCTGGAGGGGCTTCGGGCCTTTCTGTGCGGGCTGGAGGGGCTTCGGGCCCTTCTGTGCGGGCTGGATGTGCTTCGGGCACTGCTGTGGGGCCTGGGTTGGCTAAGTGCCCGGCTTGAAAGCATGGGTGGTGTGGGCTCCCTTGGGCGGCCTCTTCTGGGGGCAGAGGTGGTGGTGGCTGCTGTGGCCTGTTTTTTGGCCGCAGGGGCACGTGCCTTTGGGGCCCTTTTTTGGGAAAGGGAGGGTCCAGTGTCCCTTGGTGGGGCCGAGGTGGTACTTGCCTTCTGGGCCTTCTGGGACCTTAGCTTCTTCGGTCGTTGCTGGGACCTGGTTGTTGGGCCCTCAGAGGTCTGGCTTTGCTGGCCGCGTTTAGCTGCTGCCTTTTTTGGTGCCATTTTGTCCAAAAGCTCAAAGAGAATGAGCTTTGGGTGCAGGGACCTTTAAATCATGCGCCCAGCGTCTGACGCCTATGCGCACGACTACGCGCTCGTACGGACGTACGTTCGTGCGGAACCAGGAAACCGCTGGGGTTTCACTTATCTGCTGCCTTGAAGAAGCATAAAGATGGCGCCCACTATCTTCACCCGTCAACAGGAAGAGATCCTCATGCTGGTAAGTGCCTTGCTCTGCCTTTTAAGCTAATACTGAGTGATGTACTAAATGTAAATGATGCGGTTGGAACTAGTTTGGGGGATCTTAATGTTTTAGAACAGACTCCTCACACTTCATCCTCAAGGGCCTAGCCAGGCCACGTTTTCACCTCTCTATGCTGATGTCCTAATTCGGGCAATTGCTCTGGCTTAGCAACAGTTAATTAACCTGTGGAGTTGCGTGGCTAGCTGTCAAACCTGGCCTGTCTCGGACCTTGATGCGGATGTTTGAGGACCACTGTTTGCCTAAGACATCAAAACACAACGGCAAGCAACACACGCGGCCAAAAAGACAGAAACAGGGCCTTCAGCCTGATTGACTAAAAAGCAATAAAAACAAAAAAACAAGTACACAGCCTATGACATTTCCAAATGGTCCATTTGAAGGCAATAACTTATTAGTCTTGGCTCCACTGGCCTGAAACTCTGCTCAAGAATTTAAGAGATGCGCGCAGCCATCTGTACTCAGAAGCATCACACTTACTGAGGAGAGGTGAGTGGGATAAGGTACAGGGGGGTGGGGTAAAGCTGTGCTTTGTTCAGACACAGCAGAGCTGTGGTCATGGGAAGGTCATCAGTCCAAGAATGCCGAGCAGCACACACACTTACAGTTTGCATGAACTTCCTGTTTGCAGGCTGCCTGCAAAGAAGGCATTTTACATAAGCCGACATCTTGGAGGTTCAAACCATCATAACATGCCAGGCAGGTGGCCTGATTTGTAATGTTGGCTATCTGTATGTACAGGGTGTGTGAAACATATAACATAAGACCAGACTCTGAATCCGAGTGAACGTCCGCTTTAAGGCACTCCCCAAAAATGGCTGGCACTCTAAATGTGTGTGTTAATGACATGACATTCGCTAGTTGTGATGCAACACATATGGCTCTGTGTGTAAAAGTAAAAGCTCTGTGTCCATTATGTTTTTCAGATCATGCTTCAGCGCCGGTATGACTTCGCGCCCAATGTGTGTTAAAAAAGGGACATCGCGGAAATACACCGTGTGACTAGCACCACCTTCACTCACACCCAGATAATGCAGCATTGGTCGGACCTGAAACGTCTGCACATGCCCCGGGTGCGGAGGTTTTTTGGAATCCATTTCCCAAGTAAGTACAAAGCAATTGCATGGTATATGTTCCAAATGTATAAGTTATGCCTTTATTTATAATGACTTTTCTTTGGTAGTGTTGGAAATGGATTTCAGAATTCGCCGCACCCGCAGGCGTACAGGCCGACCAGTGCTGCATGAGTCTGCATCTGTGAGTGAAGGTGGTGGATCTCCCGGGCGACGGACCTACCCCTCCTCTGTGGCCTCCTCAGACCAGCCCCTGGACCTTACCACAGAGGAGGGGCCCAACCGCGTGGGCGTGGAGTCATACCTGGCCAGGCATGGGGAAGGCTCTGGTATGTCACTCTTCATGTAGAGGCACAAAGATATACATGGCAGGCCAAAAACTAAGTTCTCCTTTATTATGTATTTGTAGAAGCTTCTGGTGCGGGTGAGATAGTGGAGGAGGAGGCAGCAGAGATGCTGGAAGTTGATCCTGGCGAAGGTGAGTGATGTCAGCCAGACTGGGAGCCAGATATGTTGGGAAAAGTGACTCTATACAAATACTAACCAAATGTCACATGTTTCTCCAGGGACTTCTTCACAGCATAGCCAGGACCAAGGGCAGCCTGTTGGCCCCAACCAGCCATCTGTCGGCCACCAACTCAGTAAGTATCCATGCCATTATTCATATTAATGTGTTGTTAGCTAATAACACACACATAACTAAAGGCGTAGCCAATGTGTAGTTACCACTTTCATGTGGGCACTTCGTTAGCTTAAAGCGGACCCTAACTCGTATTAAGAACATAGCTAATATTTAGCCAACACACTGTACATACAGATTGGGAACATTGAAAAACAGCCTACAGCCATCTAATGCATGTTAGGAGCCTGTAAACATCCAATATGGCGGAATATTGAATGCGCAATATTTACATGCTGCATGGGATACAGATTTGAAAAAGTAAGGTGCTGCCATGCATTGTGGGACTGATGACCTTTCCCTGAACCCAGCTATGCTCTGTATTCCCAAAGCACCACTGTAACCTACTCCCCTGTACTTGATCCCACTCTCCTCTCCTCATTAACTGTTATGCTTCGGAGTCCCGATGGCGGCGCAGTAATCCTAAATCCCCCAAAATATACTTCGATCTGGTGCAGAATCATTTGGGACTAGTTATTGCTTTTCACTAAATAATGTAGAAGGTCCGGTTTAAGGAGTTTCAATACTTACCTGTGGGAAATGCATTTACTTTATCCCTTTGAAGAATGACATATGTCAGGCATTTACATGTATTTAATTAACCCCAAATCTATTTCCAGCATACAAACCGGTCTGGTACTCCTATTTATGTTTATTTCTCTATTGCTTACAGGGATTATCCCAAAAACCGTGCAGGAAAAAAAAAAAAGAATCAAGGAGTTGGTGGCCGAGCTGCTGGCCATACAGGCGACGTTGGGGCCAACAGATGAAGAAGAGGAGGATGATTAGTGACCTTGGTCCTGGCTACTTTGGTTAAATGTTTTTAAAATGTTTTTATTGTTTCAAATTTTATAGTTTTTACAAAACCAAAAAAAAAAAAAAAAACATTTTCCTATGTTTTAAACCAAAAAAAAAAAAAAATAATATGTTTGTCCAAAAAAAAAAAAAAACAAACTTTTATAATGTTTTAAAACAAACCTTAAAAAAAATGTTACTATGTTTTAACCTTAAAAAAAAACAAACAAACAAAATATTTTAAATAAATTATATTTTAAGCCTTCATAAATGTGTCTTTTCTAATATGCGCACCAAAAAACAATTACACAAACAAGAAAAAACACGCTTATAAACATATAGACATATGTACATTATGTGGTTTGGGTAAGTTTTAGGGTCGTCAACATGAAGAAGGATGCAAGCGCTAAGGGGTTTAGGTAAGTTTTAGGGACCGAGAAATGAAGAAGGATGCAAGCGCTAAGGGGTTTAGGTAAGTTTTAGGGACCGAGAAATGAAGTTGGATGCAAGCGCTAAGGGGTTTAGGTAAGTTTTAGGGAGCGAGAAATGAAGAAGGATGCAAGCGCTAAGGGGTTTAGGTAAGTTTTAGGGACCGAGAAATGAAGTTGGATGCAAGCGCTAAGGGGTTTAGGTAAGTTTTAGGGACCGAGAAATGAAGAAGGATGCAAGCGCTAAGGGGTTTAGGTAAGTTTTAGGGACCGAGAAATGAAGTTGGATGCAAGCGCTAAGGGGTTTAGGTAAGTTTTAGGGAGCGAGAAATGAAGAAGGATGCAAGCGCTAAGGGGTTTAGGTAAGTTTTAGGGACCGAGAAATGAAGTTGGATGCAAGCGCTAAGGGGTTTAGGTAAGTTTTAGGGACCGAGAAATGAAGAAGGATGCAAGCGCTAAGGGGTTTAGGTAAGTTTTAGGGACCGAGAAATGAAGTTGGACGCAAGCGCTAAGGGGTTTAGGTAAGTTTTAGGGACCGAGAAATGAAGAAGGATGCAAGCGCTAAGGGGTTTAGGTAAGTTTTAGGGACCAAGAAATGAAGAAGGATGCAAGCGCTAAGGGGTTTAGGTAAGTTTTAGGGACCGAGAAATGAAGTTGGATGCAAGCGCTAAGGGGTTTAGGTAAGTTTTAGGGACCAAGAAATGAAGAAGGATGCAAGCGCTAAGGGGTTTAGGTAAGTTTTAGGGACCGAGAAATGAAGAAGGATGCAAGCGCTAAGGGGTTTAGGTAAGTTTTAGGGACCAAGAAATGAAGAAGGATGCAAGCGCTAAGGGGTTTAGGTAAGTTTTAGGGACCGAGAAATGAAGAAGGATGCAAGCGCTAAGGGGTTTGGATGGGGTGCGGGATGAGGGTGCGCATGCGCAAGATCTTATATACATACGAACGCACGAATTTAAGAGGCCAAAAACCAATGAAAACCAGAGGCAAACGCAAGTAATTGGAAGAGGTGGACGATGGAAGCAGCAGAAAAAACAGGCTGCCGCCGCAACAGGTGAGCACATGAACGTGATTTTTACGATTGTCAACTGACTGAGGCAAGTTCGGGAGATAACATACGAACGGACGTATATTTTAGAATAGAAACGTATTTGCTTATTGAATCACTCGCAAGTTCATACGAACGCACGAGCGGACGTGAAAAATAGGATGATCGGCACCCAAATCCAAGCTGTTACATGTTTCTTTGAATCGACCCTAATGTCTTGCCACATTGGATTTTGGTTGAAGGTATTTGATTTGATATATGTGCTCCAAAAAGCGATGCTTCAGTTTTCGCATAGTACATCCAACGTACTGCAAATTACAAGATGTACAGGTTACCAGATACACAACAACACTTGAGTTTCAATTGAGAATACCTGAGATTGGATATTTTCTTTTGGTCACAGTAGATTCGATACAGGTGTTCTTGTGAATGTATTTGCAACATGCACATCGAGTCTGACCGCAGGGAAAACAGCCATTACACATGAACCACGTTGTTGCTTTAGTTTTGTGGCTGCGGAGTGCTGAGGAAGATAGTTTGTTGGCTAATGTGGGGGCCCGTTTGGCCACAACTCTAACCCCTTCTCCTAGTATGGTTTCAAAATCTGGATCAGATTTTAGAATTGGTATATTAGACATTAGTATTCTTCTGATTGCGGTAAATTCTTTACAATATTTTGTTACCATAGTGATAGGAGTAGATTATGTGAATACAAGGGTCTTCTTTTTAAACAGAATATCGGCTCTTTCTACAGAATTAGCTTTAGATTTTGCTCTGTGTATTATTTGTGGACTGTATCCCCTCTCTCGAAGTCTAGAATGAATTATGTTAAATTCTTTTATCTTCGCAGCCTCTGTGTTACAACCGCTCGAAGGAATTCACTGTAAGGTACACCTTCCTTTGTATGGCGGGCATGACAGCTAGTTGCGTATAAAGTCAGATTTCCCGCTGTTTTATGGAATGTCCTTGTTCCAATGAAATCTCCTTCTATAGAGGCAGTAAGGATTGGATCTAAATACTCTATCTCTGTCGATTGAACATTACCGGTAAAACCCAGGTTGAGGTTGTTGGAGTTCAGATATGCCAAAAACTCTTTGATCTTCTCCACGGGGCCCTTCCATATACAGATCAGATCGTCTATATATCATGCATACAAAAAAAGATGTTCACGGAACGGATTTTTTTCAGAGAAAATGGCCTGGGACTCCCACCACCCCACATACAATTTAGCAAGAGAGGGTGAAAAGGGGGCCCCCATGGATGCCCCTCGCTTCTGTAGGTAAAACTGGCCTTCAAAGCAAAAATAATTGTGGTTCAAAAGATATTTGAGGACCATACATAAGAAGATGATATGTTCCCTTGTCAAATTAGTATATTTTCTCAGCATGAATATAGTGGCTTCAATGGCTTGGTCTTGGGGGATACACGAATACAGTGAAGATTCATCCATTGTAATCCAGCTTCCATTCCCTAGCCATTGTATATGTTGTATTGCTTTGAGTACTTCAGTTGTGTCTTTTTTGTATCCCGGTAAAAGTTTGACTAAGGGTTGAAGCTTAGAATCCAGCCACTGGCCTAGCTTTTCATTAAGGCTCCCTATTCCGGCTATAATAGGCCGGCCCCCGAGGGGTCTCTCCGGCCTATGGATTTTAAGGAGATGGTGAAAAATAGATACAATTGGATATTTCACCTTCAATTTTTCAACTAGACTGGTGGTAAACATGCCAACTGCCAAACCTTCCTCAAAGATAATCTGTAGGTCATTTTCAAATATTTGCGTTGGATCTCCTTTCAGTTGGATATAGGTATCTGTATCGCTTAGTGGGCGTTCAGCTTCCAGAATGTATGCAGAAAGATCCATAATGACAATCGATACCCTTTGGTCTGCATTCTTTATGACCGGATTGGGGTTATCTTCTAGTTCTATTAGTACAATGCATTTTTTTGTCAGGTTATGATGATAAGATTGATCTGGATAAAAATTCTAATTCCAAATCATGTATATTAACCAGGCCAGGATTTAGAAGTGTATTTTGGATCCACTTGAGAGTGGGCGGATTTTTTATACGCCGTATGATACGCCGTATTTTGCTAACCTTAATAAGTTATTTTTTCCCCAATTTAGCTTTTTGGGTGCACTTTAATGACTGCTATCCATTTATTTGATTATCGTTAGCCTCTGTTATCAATTGTTATAACCATCTAGCTGTCCAGCTTCTAATCTTGTATTGAGGTATTGATTGATTTTCTGTGGTCATACAGGTTGCTCCTCGCTAGGTATTCTGTGTTCGCTATTCATTGAGCGCATACTAGCGTATGTCAGCGAGCAATAGTCTCACTGACAGGCTCTGTTGTATTGGTCCAAATTTCCTCCAATCACAGCGGTGCTTACAGTGACGTCACGCCCGCTCCTTCCGGGTCCCGGACGGCACACTAACTGGCGGCGATGCGAGGAGCAACTCTGCTGACCCAGGTAAACCTTTTTTCTCACTAATTGTATACAATATACAATTATAATATAATGCCTTTACAATTTGTCCTTGTGTTATATGATTAAGAGCCTGAGCGTCTCGAGGTTTCAGCAGCGCTTAGATCACTATATTTTTCTACCAATGCTTAGCTTTTTTCCACATTTTGGCTTTTAAATTTGGATATTAAAAGGTATATTTTAACAAGAGGCTGGATAAGACACGGACTTTGAGACTCCAGGACAGGCATACGCCCTCCCCCCTGGGCATCCAGATTCAAGATGCCCCGCTGCATCAAACTTCCCAGGTCACATGAAAACTCGCCTTCTGCCCCAGTCCAACTGCGCATGTACGAGTGGCAGCCATATTCCTGCTATCCCTTTAGCCGGGCATGCCAGGCTTTTGTGAATGGCCGGTGCAGGAATGCTCCCTGTTAAAGGTTAGCGGGGATACACTCGCCTTAGATGCGCTCTCGGATGAAGGGGAGGGAGCGGATTACAAGCGCACCGATTGGACGAGAGGCTGTGCATGTGCTCAAGGAAGGGTGAGTGAGATCGGGCAACCTAGGGGTTTCACACAGCAGGGCATCCCCAATTGGGGTGCCCGGGGGCAAGGACCAATATCCAGGGTAGTCAAAACTCTGGATTGTGGTCCACTTTAATTACTGAGAAATAAGGATTAACACACTCATTTCCACTTCATTTTCAGCCTGTGATTTATGATTGCTGCAGTGATGCAAGCTTGATGTGTCATTTTTATCAGCATTAAGGGTGGTCTTTAAGATGTAAATGTATATATATATATATATATATATATATATATATATATATATAGTGGTAGTGTGTATGGGAAAGTCCTGAATGGTGTTTATTTTTCCCCTGCTATTCTGTATCAGGCGCGATCCATGCCGGGTTTTCAGGACCCAGTTCACATTCCCCAGTCCTCTGCAGGTTTGTTCCCTTATTCCAGGCCTAGCACAGGTGATGAGGCTGATTACAGGGGAAGCCCAAATAACAGGAGCCGCTGAGCCTGTCAGTTGGCTGTTGACCAGCCTGGAGGAAGGAGCCCAGGCTGTACTGCTCAGTGGTGAATGAGAGACTAGATTTAAGCCAAAGAATTCTGCAACCCCAAAACTTGGACTTGGGTGGATGAGCAGCGTGGGTGTGTATGCCCTGTAAATTGGAACCTGATACCCCAGACTTGCAGCTTTCTGGAGTATCAAACCCTGGACTTTCATACTTTCATTGAGTTGGTGAAGTAACCACTTGATTTATTGCATTGCATGCTGCAACCTCTGGAGTAAGAGACATTTCTTTCCTTCTGAACATCTTTGGTTTCAATAAAACTGGTCTTTAATTTTGAAGAACTGTTGAGCGTGTCACTGCTGTTCGCCCCATATATATATATGAAAAAAAGGGGGGGATGCCCCAAATCCCCTAAACAGGGGAGAAAAACCAGAGACTAACAATGGCACTCTATTGTGTATAAATAATATTAAAGTTTATTTTGAGATCTAAATCACATACTAGGACACATTAAAAAAGATTTTCTTTTTTAAAAAACATATAACATTTGTGTACATACTACCAACAAGAAAATGAGGGGAGGGAAGAGGGGAGGAGGGGGACTTTTACAGTTGTCTCTTAATATATACCAGTGGGGAATTGCTAAAAAATATATATAAATTCAATAAAATATATTTTATGAATGTGCAACTATACAAAAAGTGTCAAGTGCTGTTAAAGTGCATCAAAATCAAGTACAGTTAAATGGAGCCATGTGAATAATATACTCTGCCTGAGGAAGTGACGGTGATGTCACGAAGCGCGTAGCAGGGCTTTTATGCGAGGGGGGCTCCAGTGGTGGCAAGCACTCAGCACTTTTTTGATAAGAAAGGTATTTAATGGTGTATTTGTTTTGTGATTTGGATTTCTCTCATAGCTTCAGTGTTATTCACATGGCTCCATTTAACTGTACTTGATTTTGATGCACTTTAACAGCACTTGACACTTTTTGTATAGTTGCACATTCATAAAATATTTTTTATTGAATTTATATATATTTTTTAGCAGTTCCCCACTGGTATATATTAAGAGACAACTGTAAAAGTCCCCCTCCTCCACTCTTCCCTCCCCTCATTTTCTTGTTGGTAGTATGTACACAAATGTTATATGTTTTTTAAAAAAGAAAATCTTTTTTTAATGTGTCCTAGTATGTGATTTAGATCTCAAAATAAACTTTAATATTATTTATACACAATAGAGTGCCATTGTTAGTCTCTGGTTTTTCTCCCCTGTTTAGGGGATTTGGGGCATCCCCCCCTTTTTTTCATTTTTAGTACCTCACTTGGGTTATACCAGAGCAGGGCACCAGGACAATATAATGCCTAATACTGTTTGGTGTCGTCCATCTCCTTTTTGTTGAATGAATATATATATATATATATATATATATATATATATATAGTATATATATATATATATTTGAATTAGAGATTGCATTATCAATTTATGGCAGTGTTTCCAAACCCTCTCCTCGATAGTCAGTTATGTATTTTGGATCTTCATGTAGCTGTCTCTATAGCCCTGTTTGCGTACTATTTACTTCACCTGTGCATCTTTGTGGAGATCTGCAAAACATAGCCTCTTGGTGGCTCTTAAGAAGAAGGTTGGGAAACAGTGGTTTAGGGTATATAAGTTGCCGTTATGTTGAGACATCGGTTAACATATAGTCAATAACAGCCCCCTCTGTAGAGGAAACTAGTGTGTTTCAGCTCTGAAGATTACAACATTAACTTTTACAGAATGTGAGCATTAACAAAGAAAATCTCCTTTGGGGTTTACCTTCATTGTTGCAATAGAGACACAGGTGTCTGGGCCGGAATAACAAATTAAAACAGTCGGAGACAACTATTTCTTGAAGTATCTAATTCAATCAATGTTTGTCAAAGTCATGGATGAGCGGTGGCTTAGATAAATAGAATGAATCAATATGATTCTTAAAACATAATCCTTATGTGAGGCTTCATAGATAAATATTTTACATTTAACGACCCTGGCAAGAAAAATGATAATTATTTTACATATTGTTAGAGCTAGTTTTATTATGTAAAATTAGAAAATTAGCTTAAAATTTCCTTGTGGAGCCTACCCATCTCAAAATAACTACAAATCTTCCTGTAATCCCTACAATATGCTGTACTATCTAAGAAAAGTACACAACACTAGGATATTGAAAGAATCCTCAGAAGTTTGTAAAGTACACAAATATATCCAGACAGATTATGTCAAAGCAACACCGGTCTAAAAAAATAATGGGTAAGCTTAGACGTGTTCAAAGACCACATACAGAAATGCTGCTGGGAAAGTAGCTTACAGAAAGAGGCAGACCCTATAGCCAAAAATGCTATGGGTTTCATGCCCATGTGAACTAACAAGATTTCAGGCGGGTGCATCACACACATTGAGAAGGTTTGGGTTGACTCACACTACAGTCATTAATGACCGGCATGCAGCAAATAACAGTACAACATGTAAAACACTTAATATAACTAATTAGCTGTCTGTAAACTGAACAACAGAATTCTCATTATAGTTAACCTAATAAAAACATGGAACAGCGCTAATTAGTCTAGCATTCTATACAAAAGAAACTGTCAGTGGATGTATTTCATTCCTTAAAACACCCGTTTTTTGATGTGCGCCCTTTAGCATCTTTCTGGTGGCTTTAGCTCCAGTTTTGGAGTGCCAGCATTTTTGTCTTTTCTGGTTTGGCACTGTGAACTACAAAGGCGCTGAAGTCACAGCGCCAGATGACACCTAAGGGGGTTATTTAAGAAGGGATAGCGCCAGGTAGTACATCTGCAGAGAGTCTGGTGAGCGACTCTAACAGCGTCATGTAGCATCCAATGTATTATTACAGGCGGCTCAGTGTATAGCGCCGGCGCTCTAGCTTCCAGAGCGCCAGGTATTACCTTTTGCTCAGTGTCGCTCTCCCATACATTTCAATGGCCGTTCGTGTACCACATGTGTATTGGTAGACATCATTTCCTGCCCAGGAGACTCCCCCCGAACTGAAACAGCTCTTTAGTAGATTTTCAGATAAAATACAACTATGCTATGTGCTATGCGCACCTTGCAGTTTTTCAAGAAAAACTACCCTGTACATTTGAAATACCCACCACAAACTATATATTCTCTGGAAGTACACATCTAAAGCTTTCTAGGCGTACCAGGCTTGTTGACATGGGTGCAGTTTTCTGGAAGTAATCCCTCAATTAATCATTTGGTTGCTCAGGGTTTCCCTAAAAAAAGAATAAAAAAAGAGAAGCAAAGTCGCATTTTCCTAAAAACAATATGCAAACAAGAAATAACAAGTCAAATCTGAAAAAGCAAGGTCCCCTGAGCAGAACAATACCCAACATGCATAGGCACTGTCAAGGGAAGAGTTGCCAAACACCCCAAAGTAAAGCATGCGCGTAACAGTAATTTTACTTGAAAATTTCAGCTCTGCTGACAAAGTGCACACCTTGTGCTTTTTCTACCAGAACAACCCTTTACCTTTAGAATACCCCCACAAACCATAAATTCCTTGAAAGTACTCATATTAAGCTTTCTAAGCATACCCAGCTTGTTGTAGTGGGTTCATCTCTCTGGAAGTAATCTGCCAAAGAAATCTATGGTTGCACAGGGTTTCCCAAAAAAATGTATAAAAAAGCAGAATAAAAAACATCTTTCCCTAAAATATCAAAATGCAAAGAATAAAAAACAAGCTAAGTCTGAAAGTGCAAGGTCCCCTGAACAGAACAATACCCAACATGCATAGGTACTATTAACCCTTTTAATTGCCAGCCTACTTGAAATTGTTATATATTTTTTTGAGGCAGAGTTTAGGTTTTAACATGAAATGTGTTTGTCATTTTTTTTACTGTTTTTTAAAATATTTTTAAGTAAAAAAACTAATTAAAAAAAATATTTCTTTTAAATTGTCTCATTTATTTTAAATAAACAATTAATTTTAATAAAGAAAACTATATTGCATGTAAAAGCCCCATTTTTCCTGATTACAGCGGTACCGCATATGTATCGGTATCAGTAGACCCCCCCAAACTAAAAAGAGCACTTTATAACGTTTACAAAAAAAATATAACTACTATCCACACTATAAGGGGTTAAGTAAAAAAATACTGTCGTGGGGGGAGGGGGACCCATTTTTTGGGGGGGAATTTTAAGGGTTAAAAACACCTAAAAATCCCCCCCCCCAAAAAAAAATGGCATGAGGTCCCCCCCTACCCAGCATAACTAGCCCTAGGACCAGCTATGGGGGCTTGCAAAAGGAGCAGGGGCCAGCTTATGGCCACAGGCTCTTCTGCCCCCACAGGCTCAGAGGCACAGGCTCAGAGTTAATGGCAAGTCACCCGCTAGCCGCAGGGGACTTGCCAGACCCAGAGCCTTGTGAACCTGTATAGGGAACTCATGGATCCTTTACCAGTTCACAAAGGATTAAATGTAAACAAAACACACACACACACACACACACACACACACCCTCAACACAGAATTAAAAAAATATATATTTTTTTTAATACTTACCTTCCATCCATCCCCGGGCACTGTGTCCCACGTTGATCACTTTGGCTTCAGCGCTCCTGCTGCTTCAGGAAGCCTTTTTTACCTGCTGGGCAACAGGTAACATGGGTTATTTAAAAAAAATGACATAGGGTTAATTTAAAAAAAAAATTACACAGTGTCCCCCCTCCCGGAAAGGGGGAACCTATTTTTTGGGGGAATTTTAAGGGTTAAAAATCCCCCCAAAAATGGCATGAGGTCCCCCTACCCAGCATAACCAGCCCAGCTATGCAGGGCTTGTTGAAGAGGGCGCAGTAGAACTTTGGTGGCCCCTGGCCCTGCAGACTACAAGCGCACATAGCCACTGTGAGGCCCGGGCCCTTCTGCCCCCCCCCCCCGGGCTTTGGGGAGAAAGGTAATTTCAGGGGCTGGGGGTTAATGGCAAGTCACCCGCTAGCTGCAGGTGACTTGCCAGCCCCTAGCCTTGTGAACTGGTATAGGGGTCTCATGGATCCCTTACCAGTTCACAAAGGGTTAACAGTAAAAAAAACACACCACGCACATAATTAAAAATGACTCCGATCGTCACCTCCTGTGTCCCTCACAGATGTCATCGCTGGCCAGTGGAGGGGGGAGGCCGACAATCAGATCATCACCTGCCTTCCCTCTCCTGTGGCCAGTGATGATCTGATCGCATGTGAAAGAACAGCCCGGAGCCAGGATGACACCCGGCAAGTGACATTATAACCCCGCCCCCAAAGGGACGGGGCTTATTGCAAAGATGGCAGTGCCCGTCGGGAGAGGAGGAAGAGAGGGCCTGTCAGGCTCTCTCCTGAAGCTGAAGAGTCAGGAGGTGGTGATCAGAGGCCCCCCTGGTGAAGAGGAGACCCAGCGGGAGTGATCGGACACGGAGGTGAGTAAATGTCATTTTAATTCATTTATTTTTTTTTACTTGTAATTCCGGCGGCTGCTGAAGGTGGGGGGGAGGGTTACCAGGCACTCCCCTGCAGCGGGGGGGGCCTGGGTGGGGGATTGAAGCCCCCCCAGGATGAAGAGGAGGGCCCGCCGGATCGAACTGTAGAAGGGGGGGGAAGTCAAGCACGTAAATTCTACGTTACAGGTAGAGATGAGCGAATCAATTCTGACGAACCCGAATTCGTTAAGAATTTCAGGAAAAATTCGATTAGTTATGATTCCGAATATCGCCGCTCAAATCGCTTCCTTAAAACTCCATTTACTGCTATACAGCCCATCTAAAATGGTGGATCCACGTGTCAGGACATGTCCCATGGGGCAAGGAATCCTGGGTAGGTATCACATGCTACTTATCAGAAGACAGGCTTACCGATGATGTTACAGCCCCATATAAACGTCGGCCATTTTGCAGAAGATCATTCTGACACTGTATTGCGGCCAGAGCAGATAAGGCAGGGAGAGAGAGACAGACAGATAGGTAGATAGATACAGCGAGGGAGAGATAGATAGATAAGAAGAAGCCGAGCGGGGGACAGATAGAGAAGGAGAGAGGCTGTGACAGTGACAGAGAAAGACAGTTTTAAAGTGTTTGCATTAGCTTATTTAGTGTTAATAACACATCTGCCTATTTAGCTTTTCCTTTCCTGGTGTCATTCTTTAAAAAGTGTGCTAGCATTAATATTTCAAGAGTACCTGTCTATTAACTGGTTGCATTTTGTAATCAAAGTCCCTTTTCCACTATCAAAGGAGCCAACCTGTGTATTTGAAGAGGGGGCATCCCAAGCACTAGCATAAATATTTCAAGAGTACCTGTCTATATACTGGTTGTATTTTGTAATCAAAGTCACTTTTCCACTATCAAAGGAGCCAACCTGTGTATTTGAAGAGGGGGCATCCCAAGCACTAGCATAAATATTTCAAGAGTACCTGTCTATATACTGGTTGTATTTTGTAATCAAAGTCACTTTTCCACTATCAAAGGAGCCAACCTGTGTATTTGAAGAGGGGGCATCCCAAGCACTAGCATAAATATTTCAAGAGTACCTGTCTATATACTGGTTGTATTTTGAAATCAAAGTCACTTTTCCACTATCAAAGGACCCAACCTCTGTATTTGAAGAGGGGGCATCCCAAACACTAGCATCAATATTTCAAGAGTACCTGTTTATTAACTGGTTGCATTTTGTAATCAACGTCACTTTTCCACTATCAAAGGAGCCAACCTCTGTATTGGAAGAGGGGGCATCCCCAAACACTAGCATAAATAATTCAAGAGTACCTGTCTATTAACTGGTTCATTTTGTAATCAACGTCACTTTTCCACTATCAAAGGAGCCAACCTCTGTATTTGAAGAGGGGGCATCCCAAACACTAGCATCAATATTTCAAGAGTACCTGTTTATTAACTGGTTGCATTTTGTAATCAACGTCACTTTTCCACTATCAAAGGAGCCAACCTCTGTATTGGAAGAGGGGACATCCCCAAACACTAGCATAAATAATTCAAGAGTACCTGTCTATTAACTGGTTGCATTTTGTAATCAACGTCCCTTTTCCACTATCAAAGGAGCCAACCTCTATATTTGAGGAGGGGCACCCCAAACACTAGCATAAATATTTCAAGAGTACCTGTCTACTAACTGGTTGCATTTTGTAATCAACGTCACGTTTCCACTATAAATGGAGCCAACCTCTGTATTGGAAGAGGGGGCATCCCAAACACTAGCATAAATATTTCAAGAGTACCTGTCTATTAACTGGTTGCATTTTGTAATCAAAGTCACGTTTCCACTATAAATGGAGCCAACCTCTGTATTGGAAGAGGGGGCATCCCAAACACTAGCATAAATATTTCAAGAGTACCTGTCTATTAACCGGTTGCATTTTGTAATCAACGTCACTTTTCCACTATCAAAGGAGCCAACCTCTGTATTTGAAGAGGGGGCATCTCAAACACTAGCATAAATATTTCAAGAGTACCTGTCTATTAACTGGTTGCATTTTGTAATGAACGTCACTTTTCCACTATCAAAGGAGCCAACCTCTGTATGTGAGGAGGGGGCATCCCAAACACTAGCATAAATATTTCAAGAGTACCTGTCTACTAACTGGTTAATTTTGTAATCAAAGTCACTTTTGCACTATAAAAGCAGGCAACCTCTGTATTTGAAGGTGGGGCATCCTAAACACTAGCCTAAATATTTCAAGAGTACCTGTCTATTAACTGGTTGCATTTTGTAATCAACGTCACTTTTCCACTATCAAAGGAGCCAACCTCTGTATTTGAAGAGGGGGCATCCCAAACACTAGCATAAATATTTCAAGAGTACCTGTCTATTAACTGGTTGCATTTTGTAATCAACATCACTTTTCCACTATCAAAGGAGCCAACCTCTGTATTTGAAGAGGGGGCATCCCAAAAACTAGCATAAATATTTCAAGAGTACCTGTCTATTAACTGGTTGCATTTTGTAATCAACGTCACTTTTCCACTATCAAAGGAGCCAACCTCTGTATTTGAAGAGGGGGCATCCCAAACACTAGCATAAATATTTCAAGAGTACCTGTCTAATAACTTGTTGCATTTTGTAATCAACGTCACTTTTCCACTATAAAAGGAACCAACCTCTGTATTTGAAGAGGGGGCATCCCAAATACTAGCATCAATATTTCAAGAGTACCTGTCTATTAACTGGTTGCATTTTGTAATCAACGTCACTTTTCCACTATCAAAGGAGCCAACCTCTGTATTTGAGGAGGGGGCATCCCAAACACTAGCATAAATATTTCAAGACTACCTGTCTATTAACTGGTTGCATTTTGTAAAGAAAGTCACGTTGTCAAATTGCCAGCAGCCATTGCCTTTAACCAGGGGGCATCCCAAATATGCTAGCATGTGTCTTTTAAGAGTGCCCACATTAAAGTTGGCAGTAGCAGCATTAGGAGCCCATATATTGCCTGAAAGACACACATATGAGCTGGCAGCAGCAGCATAGGGAGCCCATATATTGCCTGAAAGACACACCCTGGAGTTGGCAGCAGCATAAGTAGCTACCATGCATCAGCTACTACCATGGATCAGCCATTGGTGCATGGAAATCCTGGCTGATCCATGCCTGATTCATCTTCACAAAGGCAAGTCTCTCCACATTTTTCGTGCACAGACGAGTTCTCCTTGGCATGACTATGCCCCCGCCACACTAAACACCCTCTCAGATGGCACACTACTCGCCGGGCAGGACCGCTTTCCCAGGGCAAACTCTGCCTGTTGCGGCCACAAGTCAAGTTTGGCTGGCCAGAAGTCCAGCGGGTCCTCAAGGTGCGTTGGCATGGTCATGTCAAGGTATGACACTGCCTGCTGGTTCAGGGCCTGCTTCAGGTCTTTCTGATGCTCACGATTAGCCTCACTATGCGGGTGAAGCTACTCATTAGCGACTGAAGACTCAGGCTGCTGCTGATGGAGCTGCTGCTGCTGCTCCTGCCACCCCCCCAGCAGCCATGGCAGTGGAAGGTGAGCGCAGAAGTCCCCCCCGAGTCAGACCTAAGAGAGTATGGACCATGGCGCAGTTAGGCATCGGCCAACTGACTACGTAGAATGTCTCTGTAGTAGGTCAGTTTGTCCTCCCTCTCAGTGGGTGTAAAAAAATGCCCCCATTTTGTGCAGGTAGCGAGGGTCCAATAAGGTGGAGAGCCAGAAGTCATCCCTCTGACAAATGGAGACAATTCTGCGGTCACTACGCAAGCACGTGAGCATGCATCGTGCCATTTGTGCAAGTGACTCGGAGGGACTACCTGTCTCCATCTCCACTGCATACTGCCACGGTGTGTCTGGGTCCTCTGTCTCGCCTTCCTCACAACCCTCTAGCTACTCTGGCTGCTCCTGCTCCTCCTCTCCTGTCAGATGACTAGATAAAATGGCCATTTTGTCCAACCTAAACTGTGCTTTGCTGTGCCCCACCTCCTCCTCCTCCTCCACTTCAGCTCTCACAGGCTTCATGTGGCCATGAAATGTAGGCGCCATGTCTCCAGTGCCCTGACCAGCCATGGTTTCCAACATGTGTTGTAGTACATGAAGCAGTGGAATCACATTATTCATCCCGTAGTCCTGGCGACTGACTAATAATTGGCTTCCTCAAAGGGCCTGAGCAAACGGCAGGTGTCACGTATGAGCTGCCACTGGTTTACAGTGAAGTTACACCGGGGAGTCCCCCTATGCGCTTGGATCGTCAAGAAATCAGTGATGGCATTTCTCTGCTTGTATAGTCGATCCAACATATGGAGGGTGGAATTCCAATGGGTTGAAACATCGCAAACCAGACTATATTGGGGGATACCGTTCTGACGCTGTAGCTCAAGAAGGGTGTGCTTGGTGGTGTAGGAGTGGCTGAAGTGCATGCAAAGTTTCCTTCCCATTGTTAGGATGTCTTGCAGATGGGGGGGGAAGACTTCAGAAAACGCTTGACAACTAGGTTGAACACGTGTGGCATACTGGGCGCATGGCTCAGGCTTCCTTGTCGCAGCGCAGACAAGATGTTCTTCTCATTGTCAGTCACCATGGTTCCCATTTGCAGTTTTCGTGGAGTAAGCCATGATTTCATGTATTGAGTTTTCATTTTTAGCAGTTCCTCCCATGTGTGACTCCGTGGCTCAAGGCAAACCATGTGAATAATAGCGTGAAACCGCCGTGTCCTGAACACATGGTAGGCTGGAAGGACACTGAAAAAAATAACAAAATAAATAAAAATACTGAAAAAAATATATATTTATAAAATACAAAATAGAAAAAAAAAAATAAAAAATGAAAAAAAAATTGTAAAAAAATTAACAAAATATTTAAAAAAATATTTAAAAAAAATAAAAAAACAATAAAAATATTCAAAAAATATATATTTTTAAAAAATACAAAATATTTAAAAAAAAAAGAAAATGAAAAAAAAAAACAAGTACAAAATTAACCATGTTATTGTTATTGTTATGTTATGTTATTGTTATTATGTTATATGTTATTATATGTTATTATTATAAATGTGTTCAAATAAGATAAATGTTAACAATTAATATGTAATTGACAATTAGGCATTTTTTTCTGTGACGAAGTGCAAGTGCACTGTCACAGGCATAATGGCCTAGGAGCGTGGAGGCCACAGCGGAGGGACCTGTCCAAGTTGCTGTTGTGGTTGTGCAGGAACCACAATCACCCAGTGGGCCTTAAAGGATATGTATTGTCCCTGACCGTAGTTACAGCTCCAGAGGTAGGCGCTGCCATGCACTTTGGTACACACTGACAGGCTAAAGGACTGGCGAACCTTCTGTTCAACAAAATTGTACAGGGCTGGTACTGCCTTCTTCGCAAAGAAATTACAGCGTGGGACTCTCCACCTTGGCTCGGCACAAGCCATCAGTTCTCTGAAAGGTCCACTACCTCAAAAGAGAGGGACTGCGTCACCAGCAATTTATACAGGAGCACATTTAGCTTCTGCACGTTGGATAAGTGGGCACTTACTGTTGTCTCTTGGACATGGCTTGGCCAATGGATTGCTGATGGAATGACTGACTCGGATTAGGAGGAGGAGCATCTGGAGCGACAGAGGATGGGTATGACAGACAGGAGGTGGTGGGGCCTTGGCTGGCTGGAACAGGGATCGCGTGCCACTGGGTAATGCAGCAGGCTGGACCACCACTTTGGAGCCAACTCTCCCAGGCTGCTTTATGGTGATGCTATGCTACAAATGTTGACGCAGGGCTGTGGGTCCAACATTGGGACCCTGGCCACACTTCGCCTTCTGCCTACACATCTTTCATATAGCCATCTTAACCTCCTGTGAATGCTTGATGAAAAACTGCCACATCGCTGAGTAGCTGATTTTCCTACCAACAGTCCACACTAACTCACTGCTGCTGCTGCCGCCGCCGCTGCCGACGACTCCAGGGACCCTCTTCCACTACCTCCTGGGAAGGTAGCCTGCCGCACAGCAAGTGGTCTACCCCGAGCACATTTGCCTCCATACTTTTCCCTTCTGCCACCATGCTGACCGCTAAATCCGTCACTCTCCATCACTCCAAGCCTTTAAAAGTGCCCTCAAAACTCACTGATGTCCTCCTCAGGTTCCTCAACAGTGTCTGCTTAAGGAGCCAGAACGCTTGCAACACCACCTGCGACGCCACTCTCCTCATCACTACTTGCCCGCCTAGTGGAAGAAGCGGCGAGTGTCTCCTCCACTTCTTGGCTGGGCAGTAGCTGCTGATTTTTCTGATTATCAGATTATCCTCACTGAAGGTGGAGCTGAACCCAAAGCATAAGATATAACCGACAGTTGACTGGGGGTGTCAGATGTCACTTGTGATGAAGTGGATGATCGTGTTAACCAATGGATGACAGTAGATGGGTTGCTGGTCAAGACACAACTGCTATCTGATACCGGGAGATCAGGCCTCTCACTGAGACTCCTGCTGCCACTCACCCCTAGTCTGCTGCAACCTCTGCTTGATGAATTTAGGCCCCTGCAACTTCTCTGTGCCCATCCTGGCACTTCTCTGCCTGACATACTTAGTGCGTATATGAAGGGAGGACAAAACGCTACACTACACTTAAAACAGGATTTGTCGATAACAGCAGCAGGTGTGTAACTATCTATGGCCTTTCCCTAAGTAGTAACTAGGCCCTGAAGACTTTAACAGGAACAGAGTGATGAAACTCTTAGATGTGTGTATGTGATGCTCAGATGAGGGCAATTCAATGTGCTCCAGTACACTTGAAAAATGAGAGACTGGCCTGCGTGGAAATGAATTGGGCATGGATCAGCCAAGATTTCCACCCACCAATGCCTGATGCATCAGAGTAGATTGATCAACACTAAAGAAATATGGATAGTGCATAACAGATTTAAGGCGCTGCTCTCTAGTTACAGACATTCCTCCGCATCAGACCACAAGTAATTATTGAGGAAATGCTTTACGTTAATCTTAATTTTTATTAATATTCTTAGGTTAAGATATAAAATCTATATATGTTCTCTTCATGCTGCTGCCAACTCCAGGGTGTGTCTTTCAGGCAATATATGGGCTCCCTATGCTGCTGCCAACTCCAGGGTGTGTTTTTCAGGCAATATATGGGCTCCTAATGCTGCTGCCAACTCCAGTATCTCTTTCTGGCAATATATGGGATCCCTATGCTGCTGCCAAGTCTAGAGTGTGTCTTTCAAGCAATATATGGGCTTCTAATGCTGCTGCTAACTCCAATGTGGTTTTCAGGCAATATAGGTGCTCCCTATGCTGCTGCCAACTCCTGGGTGTGTCTTTCAGGCAATATATGGGCTACCTATGCTGCTGCCAACTCCAATGTGTGTCTTTCAGGCAATATATGGGCTCCCTATGCTGCTGCCAAGTCCAGAGTGTGTCTTTCAGGCAATATATGTGCTCCCTATGCTGCAGCCAACTCCTGGGTGTGTTTTTCAGGCAATATATATAGGCTCCCTATGCTGCTGCCAACTCCAGGGTGTGTCTTTCAGGCAATATATGAGCTCCTAATGCTACTGCCAACTCCAATGTGTCTTTCAGGCAATATATGGGCTCCCTATGCTGCTGCCAAATTCAGGGTGTGTTTTTCAGGCAATATATGGGCTCATCCTGCTGATGCCCCCTCAAGGCTCTGTAATTGTGCCACTCTGCGACAGCGAATCTAATAGCGACGCCTCTGATCTGCGTCATACTTCTTTACAATATTATTTCACTAACCCAGCATGCATCCTATGCATGTTATGGAGGCTCTCGGAGGCCCAGAAATAGCCGTTTTTAATAGTGATTCATCGCGAATAAATTCAGACCGAAACAAATTTTTCCGGAAAATTCTTCGAATCGGGCGAATCAAATTTTTTAAAAGTTCGCTCATCTCTAGTTACAGCGCCCGATACCCGCTTGCAGCGTCTACTAGCGGTCGCTCTAAGCGCCGCTATACAGATGCTTATTTGCGAATACCTGGCGCTAGTAATGAATCATTTTCCAATTTTCTTTGTTTGTTGCACTAGGTGTTGAACAGCATGTGTCAGTGCCTGTTGGACTTGACTGCCGATTATCCCTGCGCCGGAGCGTGCCACTTTGTACCGCTGTCCTGTCTTGTCCAGCTGTCAGCAAATGTATACGTTTTTCCCTCCTTGAAAGGATTGGCATTGTATTTTATGAGCACTGATCGGTATTTCATCATTACAGTTACAAGAAATCACTGCTGGTGACAAAGAGGACAAACTTTACAATGCATTTCGTTCTTGTAGTCCACATTACACGTTGTAAGAAAGAGAAGTAATGAAAATCAATTTTACTATCCAAAAAAATGACATTTGGCGACATCTAGGACCTGCATTTCCATTATTGACAAGTCACAATTCAAGTTCTGTACAAATGTGTAAAATTATTAATAAGCATAAAACACTGCAAAGTGGTCCTGCCTATTGAGCTCTATGTGATCTTGACCTACAGTGCTGCCAATTTTTGTTTCTTAAATGGCAAAAAAGTGTCGCTGACACTCCATAAATAAGGCTTATCATTTTAATACAAGAACACTATAAAACAGACATGCAAGGGCAGAACCTGAAAATGTGTACAGCAACAATTACATCTACAACAACAATGTAAGACAACCCCAGAAGTGTACGCAACCCCCGTGGATTAGTCAAAGAGGGCCATACTAATTATTTGGTGAAGCCAGTGTGATTTGCAGTGTGCATTGTAGTGTTTATGGCAACCTGCAATCCCAGTGAGCTTTTTAATGTTTAGACAAATGTTTTCTTTACCTTTTTTTCCCAAAAATGACCTGTACCTGTGATGCACACTGGCTTCACCAAGTAATTAGCATGACCCCCATAATCTATAGATGGAAACACCAAAAATATAGCATACTGACCCACAATTAAGCTATCCACTGGTACCCTCAGACAGGACCACCATTCCATTAAAAATACCAACAGATGAAGCCCTCCATCAATGCCACCTCCAACGCATTACGAGGCAGTTACAGGCACTGCATCAGGAAGTATATATTTTACATGTCCCCCCCACCATGGCTTTTAAATCCCCCCAGTCCAATGAGCAACAGCTGCCTAGCCTCCCCACATGTATCAGCCAATGGAAATGGCGACGAAAGCACACAAGTGTGTAGGAGGACATCCCCCATCCTCCTCCTAGCCCAGCGAGACCAGCAGGAAAGGAAAAGTAAAGCACGGCAGCCTTCGACTGCTATAATGCCCCTCACCTCTCCCTGCTCCACACCCAATAAGGCAGCCCATCTAATCTTTAGCAAGACCGTCTGGTCACAACTCCACCCTCCTACCATGCCCCAGACCATGGCTCAAGGGAGGAGAGAAGAAGTAGATGGAGGTGGGCAGAGAGGAGCACGGCATGCATCACCAGATGTCAGTAATCCCAGGGTGCCCATCATCACTCCCACCCACCCCCCGGGCTAGAAACATGGAAAAAGGGTGGCAGCACCCCCCCCCCCCACCAGACAGGCAATGCAGCCTAGGTGGTGAAGGGAATGAAGTAGTTGGATCCAGAGTGAAGCCACCTACAACCAGCAGCATAAGCTCAAGCTGCATAGACGGCCATTGCCCACCAGACAAGGGAGACCCAGCCAGACAATGAAAAGGGGATGCACCTGCAATAAAGAAAACCCCCACACAACCCCACAGTAACTAACAACATAACTCACTAACGTGTAATACCCAATAAAACCCCCATGATTACTAGTAATGACACAGAAGAACAGAAATGAAAATAAAGTAAACATATGCCAGCACTAAAAATGCAAAGGCCAGTTGTATTTATCTTATTCCATATCCCAGTGGAGATTCCAGTAGTCTGTAAAGACATCGAACAGAATTGGATCCATTGTTGAATCTGTATTCCTGCTCAGTATATATATCCACAGGTATGGCTGATAACACCAATAAAAAGTGAAAATTCGAATCTATTACTACAAATACAAAAACTTAACTAGATCCAATCAAAGTGGGCCCCACAAGGAGCCCACCTATTGTGCAATCAACCAAGATATTACAGTGATAAAACCACAGTATGGGGGTTATTTAAGAACGGCTAGTGCCAGGTAGCTAGCGACACTGGTGAACACTATGCGCTGTAAGTGAAACCACATTTAAGGAAGCGAATCTGGTGTGCACTTGTTCATACTACGTGGCTGGCATTTGCAAGTTTTTGGATTACTACCGTTGTGGAGGTGAGCGCTCTAGTCCTTGCCTGCAGTATTGGACTTTCTTTGAATTTCCTGGTGCTTAGCTGGCAATTATCCCTTTTATGCTATGTGATCAGCTCTGCCGTGCTTGAAATCAGGACATCCTTTAATGCATATGATATTGTGCCATAAATCAAAGCCGCCACATATATATATATATGTATAGCCAGATTTGGAGTGCACTTGGGATTATGGAGCGAGTCAAATCCTATTATGGAGATACTAGACAGAGCCAAGACAAGTTTGACTCTGTATTTGTGTCTGATCCTGCTATACAAACAGGTGCACAATCAATGGATTCGAAAAAGTTGGTCAGAGATTATGAGGAGCAAATGAAAAAAGAACTTAAGACGTGGTGGGATCTCAGGTCACTTACGAAGTATATACAAAACTGTATGATCCCCAGGGGGTTGCGAATGCGCAAAACACCTACCACGGTTTATTCAGAGAAATTTTGGTCAGAATGGGATGAGATTTTGTCACAAGCCTCTCTGGACCTTATGAAATTAATTACTAGATATGATATGAGGAAGACAAACTCAAAGAAATACAGAGTAACATTGCAGAACTGGAAAAATCTATAAAAGCTTTTGAACCTGACCCGCATTTCAATGAATATTTGGATCAAATGAAAAAATCTATTGACCAAATGGAAACGCAGATTATGGCAGTAAAACGGAATAAATTCCAAAGGGATACGGATGATTATCGAAATAACCGTATTTATACCTGGAAACGTCATCATAGAAGCTTTAGACCTAAACCAATTCTAAAAACCAGCTCTGGGAAAAAATCTGTGTCTTTTAGTGTGTCGGACTCGTCCGAATGGTCCACAAATAGTGACCGCTCAGACGTGGAATTGGAGGGGAGAAATTTTCAGGTGTCTGCGCAAACAAAATCAAGAAAGAAAAGAGTCCCCAAAGAACACATCGAGCTGGGAGAAAACATCAATCCAAACAGTCGCTACACCCTAAGGGAGCGGAGACTATTGGCTTGATGCAGAGCCTCCCCTTTCACTTCTCCCGTGCGTTTTCCCGTTGGTTTTGGGCTTTGATCGGGTCAGGAAAGGGTGCTATGTTTGTTAGGCACTTACCTCGTCGCCGTCCCTGGTCCCGCGGCGCGCTGTCGGGTGGTCCCCGGCTGGTTGCTGCCCGGCGCTCCCCGGGTGTCCTGGCTCCTCAGCGCGGTCGTGGGGGTCAGGGGTCGGCGGCGCGGGATGGTGTCGGTGGCCGCGCCGCAGCCCGCTCTGCGCGGCTGCGCGGTCCCGCCGAGCTCCCTCACGATGCGGCGCTTCCCCCTCCCGGCGGGGGCGCGCCCGATCTTCAACGTGCTCGCGCGCGCGCGCGAGCACGTCTCCTTTATGCCTCCCGGCGGCGCTTTCCCCAGCGCGCCCGCCGGGGGCGAGTTTGAATTACCCAATCCTTGTCCTGATCCTAGGGTGAGCCCAGGGACTGGTCGGCCTGTCTGGCCTGGGCCGTCCAGTTCCTGGGACCACTCCCGTTTTAGTTTTGCACCAAACACTGTTGTTCCCTCCATTTTCCCTGTTCCCCACTGGCCAGTTCTCCCTATAAAACTGCACTGCCCCAGTATCCCAGTGCCCGTTATAGCTTCTGGGTTCTGGATGTGCGTTGCTGTGTCTTTAGTGAATATTTTGGATTTGGACTTCGACTATTCTCGCCTGCTGCCTGCCCTGACCATCTGCTTTGCCTGACCACTCTTTTGCCTGACCCTCCTGTACCTTGCCTGTGACCTCCTGGACTTGACCTCGGCTAGCCTCGACCACTCCTTCGTTATTCCCCTTGGGTACCTCGCCTGTGACCTCCTGGTTTGACCTCGGCCTGAAATACGGACTTTCGCACCCGGCATCCTCATTCGGGATTCCCTGCCAAACATCATTCTGCACCTTAAGCTGTTATCCTTTGCGCCTTTTAAGTCCTGGGGGCAACCGACTGGGAGAGGCATTACCCGTGTCTCCTACAAGCGGGGGCTTGTCTATAGGCGGAAGTGGCGGTGGAGATTGGGGGATACCGGCTTAAGACAGACGGGTGTTTGGTATAGTCCTGACATTAATGTCAGGACTATACCAAACACCCGTCTGTCTTAAGCCGGTATCCCCCAATCTCCACCGCCACTTCCGCCTATAGACAAGCCCCCGCTTGTAGGAGACACAGGTAATGCCTCTCCCAGTCGGTTGCCCCCAGGACTTAAAAGGCGCAAAGGATAACAGCTTAAGGTGCAGAATGATGTTTGGCAGGGAATCCCGAATGAGGATGCCGGGTGCGAAAGTCCGTATTTCAGGCCGAGGTCAAACCAGGAGGTCACAGGCGAGGTACCCAAGGGGAATAACGAAGGAGTGGTCGAGGCTAGCCGAGGTCAAGTCCAGGAGGTCACAGGCAAGGTACAGGAGGGTCAGGCAAAAGAGTGGTCAGGCAAAGCAGATGGTCAGGGCAGGCAGCAGGCGAGAATAGTCGAAGTCCAAATCCAAAATATTCACTAAAGACACAGCAACGCACATCCAGAACCCAGAAGCTATAACGGGCACTGGGATACTGGGGCAGTGCAGTTTTATAGGGAGAACTGGCCAGTGGGGAACAGGGAAAATGGAGGGAACAACAGTGTTTGGTGCAAAACTAAAACGGGAGTGGTCCCAGGAACTGGACAGCCCAGGCCAGACAGGCCGACCAGTCCCTGGGCTCACCCTAGGATCAGGACAAGGATTGGGTAATTCAAACTCGCCCCCGGCGGGCGCGCTGGGGAAAGCGCCGCCGGGAGGCATAAAGGAGACGTGCTCGCGCGCGCGCGCGAGCACGTTGAAGATCGGGCGCGCCCCCGCCGGGAGGGGGAAGCGCCGCATCGTGAGGGAGCTCGGCGGGACCGCGCAGCCGCGCAGAGCGGGCTGCGGCGCGGCCACCGACACCATCCCGCGCCGCCGACCCCTGACCCCCACGACCGCGCTGAGGAGCCAGGACACCCGGGGAGCGCCGGGCAGCAACCAGCCGGGGACCACCCGACAGCGCGCCGCGGGACCAGGGACGGCGACGAGGTAAGTGCCTAACAATGTTGTTTTAGTGTGCGTTTATGCGCTCAGGTGTGCGCTCAGCCGCCTTTCCGATTGTCGGCTCGCACGAGGCTGTTTCCCGGCAAAACGGACGCCTCGTTCATTGTTCCGTTTTGTTCAGTGATGCAGAGCCTTGTTTTCCGATTGAAATCACCCTAATGAAACGGGGCCGCCGAGCCTTCACTTACGGCAAGTCAGAGCAGCCGTATTTGCACTCGGGCAATAATATGCAGTCCTCTGTTGGAGCACATCAGCGGCGCCAGCTCTGCGGTCTTGTCCTGCTGAGTATGGCAGAAACCAGGCTGCACCTATTTGAGCTCACCCGCCTTACTGGGTATGTGTATGAAACTTGTATTGGTTGCCCACCCTGTCTGACTTTGTTTTTTCCCTTAACACACTATTTGGTAATTTTTTTGTTAGTATATTTTAGCCTAATTTTTTAACTTTAGATTAAATGGGTTAAGTGATCGAACCCTATTGCGTCATGTTCTTGCCCTCTTATGTAAGTAGTATTCCCCAGACTTTTTTAATGAGTGTACAAGTTGGATGTGCATGTAGGCTCATTACAAATGTCCTTTACTCCAACCTTACCCCGCTCACCTATTTGTCCCTCTTTTCTATTGTTGCAATGCACACCTTTTTTATTTTATTTTTTTTGGGGGGGGGGGGGACTCTGGCTATCCTTTGCTCCCCTGGCTGCTGACCCCAATCCTGCACCCATCTTCACAGGCAGAGGAGCCCTACAATACTGCCCCCAGGAGGACTTGCTCTGTGGTGGAGCGAGCCTTTGGTATCTTGAAGATGAGGTTCCGTTGTCTTGATCAGACTGGGGGGGGCACTACAATATACGCCTGCAAAGGTCATTAAACTAATCATGGCTTGTTCCGCTTTAAGAGAGGGAGTCTGCCATTTCAGAGTAAAGTCTCAGTAAAAAGGGTTTCACACAGTGGGGTATCCCGATCTGGGATTTCCAGGGGGAAGACCAGTGGCCGCTCTGGGTTTTGTTCTGCTTTATGTGAGGGAACCTGTGTTACTTTAATAATAATGTAAAGGAGGTGGGTTATTCCATCCTAACCTGATTTGGTCATGATGTTTTAAAGCAGGCCAAAACCCATGTAACCCAGCCCTTTGGAGTGTGAAGAAATCCAGGGTTGGCTTACAGGCATCATGTCTCTGGGGCATTCCAATTTGGGATGTCCTGCACGTCACTGCGGGGGAACGCCAGAGCTATACCAGGAGCTATGCCATCTTTACACAGGAGCAGGACGACATCATCATGGATGTGAGTATGCGAGCGTGCGTTTATGTGCGTGCACACATTCCTTATAATAAAAAAAAAACAAAGTGCAAGAATAGTCTGAAACAACTTAGTTTGTCACGTTACATACCAGCCCACCTTAGTTTAACACATGTACGCAGCTACAAACTAGCCTACATGCAGATAGCAGAACTAGGGCAATGTGAGGCAGAAAGAGGTTAATAAAGTGACTTTAGTTAGGCCAGGAAACTTGTTAATGTATTTTGTGGATTAATGGTTGGTCCTTGTATCTTTTTTTAACAGATGATGCTGCGGAATAGTTTTTTAAGAGTTTGGGCTTTTCATTAAATCACGCTGAAGGTCCGGTTTAAAAAGTGCCCCAAAAAAAACACGCCCAACCAAACCATAAAAACAATGCTAAACTAATGTTGTTTATCATTCACAGATACTAGAAAACCACAGGCACAAGACCCCGAGGCCTAATGTTTTTTATTTTGCATTAAAATTTTAATTGTTTTTTAGTTTTGGCCAAAAAAAAAATAATATGAAATATCCAAATCCAAAAAAAAATAAAAACAACGTTTGAATTAAAAACAAATAAAAAGATTTGGTGTGTTGTCTTTCCTGCAAATGTACAATCACACAACATCATCACACATTTACATGACACAAAAGGTTTAGATATGGGACAATAAATCAAAAACAATCAGAAAGAATTAAGGTATGCATTAATGGCAAGGAAAAAGGAACACAAAGGAGATTAAGGTATGCATTAATGGCAAGGAAAAAGGAACAACAAAAATGTAACAGAAATATATATATATATATATATATATGTGTGAAATTGGCAGTTGGTGCCATATGCATATTCCAATGGAGGTTTAGGGATGTGCGCTTGCGTGTAGCCAGATTGGCAACTGAAGAGCCATGGAGATGTAAGTATACTTGCTCAAACCACCAAAATGGAAGGTCAAATACGACGGAAACCAAGCAGGTACGTTCAAAAAGCCAGGAAACGTGAACGTGAACGGGAGCCCCGATCAAATTGAAGGCACCCGAGAGAGCAAAAAAAGCTTTCAGAGTAAAGTGAAATTGACGGATCAGTTAGGGAGCCATTCCGACGGAGGCTCTGCATCACATTTGAGCCACGATTCAAACGGGAGCCCCGAACAATCGGAAGGTTTTAAGGGCAGTTCAGAGGAGGCTCTGCATCAGGCCCTATAGGTGTAACAAGTGTTATTAATCTTATCACACACTCTCCGCAGCTGAAACTAAATCGTTGTCTAAGGGTTTGTCCTTTGCACCTACCTATCATTTTTATGTATTTTCTACTGTCTTGGATATTAATAGATTAGCGAGAAATTGAACCCTTCGTAAGCATTTTCTTCCTGATCTCTCTTTATCTTCAGAGCCTGATCTTACGCCAATAGATATGGGAAACCGGTCGGGTGAGACTATGGGGCCTATCTCAGGGGATTCTGCCCTTTCCTCCTTTCAGGATACGAGTGCTCGTCTGTGGCTTGAGGACCTTTCAAATCAAGGACCCATTAAGATTGCGCCTCCCCCTAGAATTAAATTCACTAATAATACATTTTACCCGGTCAACTCCAGAACCTCGGTCCTGGATGTTTTCCAGGAAGCGGTGGAAACCAATTTAATTGAATTAGCAAGAAAACAAAAATCGCATATGAGATCTAATTGGTGCGTCAAGGAGAAAATAGCTTTAGATCAACTGGCTAAGAATGAACAAATTATTATCAGATCGGCGGACAAGGGAGGTTGTATTGTAGTTATGAATGCTATAGATTATAAAGTAGAAGCTCACTGGCAGTTAGATGACTCCCAGACTTATGTCAGATTGGGAATCAATCCCATAGACAGATTCCAATCTGACCTTAGATCTCTACTGGAGGAAGGTAAGGCCCTGGGAGTCCTTAGCCAGGAAGAAGCAGACGCCCTGGTTTTGGTCTCCCCCATTGCCCCTGTCTTTCATCATCTCCCCAAGATCCATAAACCACAACGTCCCCCTCTAGGGAGGCCTATTGTGGCGGGCATTGGGGGGATGAATGAGAGACTGGGGCAATGGGTGGATTCCCACCTCCTGCCGCTAGTGCGTAGGCTCCCGGGTTATCTGCAGGATTCGCGGGACGTCATGTACCAATTAGAACACTTCCATTGGGATCGGAAATTTAGATGGCTGACATGTGACCTCTCTCTACTCCATAATTCCGCATGATTTGGCTCTACAAGCCATACAATTTCATCTTGATAATTACTCCATGTACTCTAAGGAATTGAAATTTTTTTTGATATTGGCATTGGAATATTTGCTCAAACATAATTATTTTCTGTTTGCAGACTAATATTATTTACAGCGTTGTGGGGCATCCATGGGGGGCCCCATTTTCTCCCTCTCTCGCCAACCTGTATATGAGTTGGTGGGAGAGGAAGACTATATATGGTCATAATAATCCATTTTTTGACAATATTAAGTTATATGGAAGATACATTGATGATTTAATCTTTATATGGAGTGGGGATGAGGACTTGGTCAATTCATTTGTTAGCTATCTGAATATTAATCATCTTAATCTTAAATGTACCTCAGAACATAATCCTAGTGTCATATCATTTTTGGATTTATCCATAGGGGTAATTACGGGTACGAATAGGCTCTATACTAAAAATTATAGAAAAGAAGCATCAGGAAACATGACCTTAAGAGCAGAAAGCTGTCATCTGCCCCATACTATTCAAGCTATTCCCCTAGGGGGGATAATTAGGGCACGTAGGAATTGTTCGCAGCAGGAGGTTTTTAAAGAAGAGTTGGGAGTCATCTCAGATAGGTTTTGGGACCGGGGCTACTCATCAGTGGTTTTAGATCGGACAAGAAATTTAGCCAGTAGGAGCGACAGGAAGGATATGCTTAAAAAATCCATTTATGGGAACAGTGGTACATGTAGAATTACATCTAGGAATGGAGGTTACAAATTAGAGAGGTCTACTTTAAAAGGGGGTGGTAACTTTGGTCACCACTTACAGTGAAGAATTTAACCAAATAAAAAGGATTATTAATAAACATCTTCCCTTACTTAACTGTGACCCTCAATTAAAAGAGATTTTGAAAAATGGAGTGAGAGTAGTCAGCCGAAAGTGTCCTACATTGGGCCAGAGGTTATCACCTAGCTTGTTTAGGGAACCATCCGCTGTATCCACAACCTTGCTAACACATAAGGGGTTCTTTAAATGCGCAAGCACCAGATGTGGAATATGTCAGTATACACAAACTGGTTCTTTATTTAGGTCCACCCATACAAAAGAAACATTTCAAATTAAAAGTTTTATTCATTGTAATTCATGTAATATCATTTACCTCATAACATGTGAGGTTTGTAATATTCAATATGTGGGATGTACCACACGAGCCATGAAAAAGAGAATCTGAGAACATATTACCTCATCTTCGGTTGAACGCCCTAACGCACCTTCTGATGTAGGGGGCCATTTTAGGAACCATCATAGTGGGGATCTCACTGGGCTAAGATGCATGGCAATTGAAAAGGTGAGACTGGGACCCAGAGGAGATGACCTGGTAGAAAGACTACTCCAGCGAGAAGTTTTCTGGATTTTCAAATTGAGAACCCAGGTTCCATCAGGGCTCAATTACAGGTGGGATGTTGACCTATTTTTGAAGTAATAGATCAGAAATAGTGGTTATAATCTGGTGTTCTTATTATAATATTTTTTAATATTGTGATGCATATAATACATCATTATAATCCCTATGGATAACTAAAGAGTATATACCCCCTTTAGATTATGTTTTCCCTTTTTTTTTCCCTTTGCTGACTTTCTATCCTCTCACATTTTCTTTGTCTTATTAATTAATTAATAAATCATTTATGTTGAATGCCCTCTTTTTGATGCATGAAAAATGTTTTATGACTCTCTTCATATGTATATAATGTTGTTTTAATTATTCTGTGATGTCTGTTGGATGCTGCGCGGAAGTGTGTACTTTTGCCTTTTGCATATGTTGCATCTTTGCAAGCCAACGCTGAAGTATTTTTGTGCTGCCGGTCTTTTCTGACAGTAAGGAAATCATGAAGCGATCTCCTCGACAATTATGTCACTTATGCCAGTAATGGCATCCTCCATGAATAGGAGTGTTGCCAGTACTATGACGTTTCTATGCAGCGTCCTGTCACAGCTACGTATGCACATACAGCGTGCGTGCGTGCCTGTCCTGCAGATGGAAGTAACGCCACCTAATTAAGGTATATACATTTCTGCGCTTTATCCACAGGTGTCTTTTATTATATTGTAATTATGTTGTATATTATCATGTTGTTTGCGAGCTGTCCTATGTCATGAGTAAGGGCGGATGCCCAAAACGCGTAGACGTAACAGGACGCTCGTGATTATGCTGCTCCAATTTGTGCTGCTGTGAAGGCTTTTAAATGATTTTGGAATAAAAGGACTTTTATTGTTCATACTACGTGGCTGGCATTTGCAAGTTTTTGGATTACTACCATTGTGGAGGTGAGCGCTCTAGTCCTTGCCTGCAGTATTGGACTTTCTTTGAATTTCCTGGTGCTAAGCTGGCAATTATCCCTTTTATGCTGGTGTGCACCTCTAACAGCGCCATGTAGTGTCACATGTATTACTAGGGCGGCTCAGCGCATAGCGCCGACAATCTAGTTTCAGGAGCGCCATGTATTACCTTTCACTCAGTGTCGCTCTGCCATAAATTTCAATGGGATTTCATTTGTTGGTGTTTAAATAGCGTTTTGGCCAAAAAAAAATTCAATTTTTTTGCTCAAATCAGTTGTGGATTTAGTGTCGGGTAAGCCCCCTCACCTAGGGCATCTCCAAGAACCTAATCACATGCATATATATATAGCAACCTTACTAAAAGTGAAAAAACACAACACTGACTGAATATCACAACACTTACATATCCATAGTGGTTCCTGGACACAACAAGATATTATTGAAGCTATGTAACTCATGATCAACCATGTTACAACCAATATGATATCCTCAGATCATCTGAAAACTCAAATATGCATAGGTATCTAAAAAACTGAGAAAAATCCTTGTTCAGCCTTTTTGGGGACCGAGTGCACTATGTGGTATACAATAATATAAAATCTAATAAATAAAATATACAGAGGAGACAAACTTGAGTCTAATCCACCACACAGCAGGATGCATACATCACATTTCAATGTATGCTATCTGTAAGCTATTTACATTCTAATAGTAGACTCATGGCTGCTTTACAAAGTAAAATGACTCCTGGTCCCTCGCATCAATGAAGTTATGTTCTTCGAGAAGATGGCAGCCTCGATGCAAGGCGACCTTGCCCCCTTTCTGACCATCTGGGAAGGTTGTATTATACACTTCCAACCTAAAAACCTTGACTGTTCCCTCCTCGCATCTCAGTGATGTGTTGTACACATCTCGCTCCTGCTGGAGGCCAGACACCCACTCCCAATCCTTCCCCTTTCCCTCTCTCTCTTTGCCCCCACTCCTAACCTTCCGTTCTCCCCCCTCAGGTACATGGGTCTTTTGCCACACGCACCTCATACCTTGCTTTTGGAGATACTGTTTCCAATTTGTGTATGTGTCGGCACCCCTTTGGGTGTAATTATATGCTCCACAAAATGTAAAGTATGTTGCAATGTAATGTACTTCTCCTATACTCTCAATTTAAATATTGATAAAAAAAATAGTATAATGACTGATTACAATAGAAATAATAATAACAATAGGATAAATCACTCCTTGGCTGTAACAATGTAAAACAATGCAACTCTCAGCGGGATCTCGCAGGCTTTTCAGAATGCCTAATCTTGTTTGTTATAGCCTCAGCAGGAGGGAGAGATAGCCCATCCCAATATTTTAACCTCCCATCCCAAAATATACGGCTCTCTGAGCTATGTCGCCTCTGTATATAATATAAATAGCTATTATCCAAAGTAAAACACAAACCTGTCTTCATATTTTAAATTATTTTAAATAAGAGCTTCAGGGGGGGGTTTGGATCTCTGATTAAACTTTGGATCTCTTATTAATCCTAAGATGTGTTTTACTAGTGGCTGAATGTGCCAGACTCTCATTTAGCTTGTGATTTCTAGATAATATGGGCATCCCCTGAAGAAGATGAAGAGTAGGCTCGAGGATCTTGGACATACAATGTACCTTCATTTGGGGGGTTATTTAAGAAATGCTAATGCCACGTAGTACCACGTAGTCTCAGATGAATGTTGGGTGCAGTATGTTAAAACCATATATATGAAAGTCAAACTGGTGAGCACCTCTAATAGCGTCATGTAGCGTTGAATGTATTACCAGCGGGGGCTCAGTGTAAAGTGCCGGCGCTGTGTGTTTAGCAGCACCATGTAGTACCTGTCGCTCAGTAGCACTCTCACATACATTTCAATGGTGTTTTATTTGGTTGTGTATAACTAGTGTTTTCCTAAAGTAATGTTCTAAATTTTTGGTTCAAATTATTGTGTGACCTCTCCTGCCCAGCATTGCTATACAGTATTGCATGTGGAGATCTGCAATTGCAGTGTCAGTGACAGTGTTAAAACATATGTTTTTGCTCTGGTGCTGGTGTGTATGTGTTGAGAAACAGACCTTTTGCACATAGCTTCTGGCGCTCAATGCTAGAGTGCCCAGTTTTAGAGCGTCGGTTGTTTGTATTTGGTTGTTTTTTCTAAAATATGGGCTTCAGCACCCAGTGCCTGGACACACTTAACTGGCACAACCTATCATTTACTGGAGGGTTGTCCTATTGTTAGGGTAGCATCATCTTGGGCGCTTTGACCCCGGGACATCACCTAGCATTTTCGATTGACTCTGCAGTGAATCAGGGAGAGCACTTCTACAGCGACTTCCAGACATCACATTTATCAATGTATGATACAGAGCATCACTTGTTCGCCTGCTACGCTAGGTTATAGCGCCAGACACCCGCTTGCAGCGTCTACTAGCGGATGCTCTAAGTGCCACTACATAGATGCTCTAGTCTTAAATTAGCCTCCCCATCTTCCTCTTTACTACTACACCTAACACAACTACCTTGTAAATAATTTAAATAAATCCTGATGACACTGGTGTACATACAATAAAGACAGGAGAGGCAGCTACTACCAGGCCCAAGACAAAAGGTGAAAGCTGCCCTCCTTCCTTGCAGTACCTGTGGCAATGTAAGTGGCATGTCTGCTTGGTTCTCCCAATCCAGTTGTTGGAGCAGCTGAAGCTCAGTCATTAGAATTGCTAGTCCCAATCTGGTATGCTAGGGCAGTGTGCCTGGGAAATCTACTGCTACTGTTGTTGCAGCTGCACTGTGCTGCCCTGTCCCCACAGCTGAAGCGTGCATTTCCATGTATTTTTGTGTTAAATTAATGAATTCTATCAATTTACATTAATGTATCTGAACCTGTCATTCTTTTTCACCCCCCCCCCAATTCGACTTGCATATGACAGATTTAGAAAATAGATATAATGGGGAATAATTGTTTTATGTTCACACACATTGCGCTTTTCAAATTTCAATTTGACCTTAAAATGTTTTAGGGTGATAGATAATATAAAGCAAGACTTTAATTTGATTTGACTGGAAGATCAAACTAAATAATTAATCAAATGAAATAAATGAATGTGTCAGCACCCTATAAGTGTAGAGATAAGCAAAGTGGTTTTGTGCCAGCATTTTTCCTTATGAGCAAGGGAAAATTGGAAAATGGAAGATCCTTTTTAGACTGATGACTGCTGACATATTTAGGTATAAGTCATAGATGAGTATTTGAGTTTTTGACAGAGATCTTTTCATTCAAAAGAATGTGAGAATTTTTAATATTTAAAAATGCAGGTTAGAAATGCACTTTGTGACCCTGCCATAAATAAGTACATTGCAGTAATAGGTGAATGGTTTTGGACTTTAAGGCGTTGAACTAAAGCCTTGTAGCTACCCAATATCTTTAAGTAACCCAAAAAAATGTTAGCACGACTCCTAAAATGGATATGAAACTATAATTCAGTAATTAGGTATGCATATAATAATAAAAAAGTGTTTTGCGCCGATTTGTCCAATTGGGTTAAGATTGCTTAGTGTAAAAAATAAATAAAATGGATAATAAAAATATATAAAAAATGGATTTTGATTATTCTAATGTATTACAAATGAAATAATTTAGAAATACCCAGTCAGAATTTACGCCATAAAAAAAAAAAAAAAGTATTAGTTGCCATGCAGATAGGGACATACGAAAGATCTGGCGAAGTTTTTTTTGGGGTGTGCTTTTGGGTGTAAACTGGGGTTTATATCTGTGTGAGCTTTTTTACTTGAATGCACAAAATAATTTGTAAAATCACCAAGTACAATGTTTTTCCAATGAGATAAGGTTATTCTTTTTATGTTTGGAAAGAACAGAACCCTATGGGCTATTCAGGACAACTTGGCGAATTCTTTAGCATAGCCCTTAGGGTGCTGTTTTTTTTCAAACATAAAAAAATATATTCTTACACCATTGGAATAATGTACCTCACCAGTAAAACTGTTTGCATATCCCATAGGGTTACTGTGGTTTCCAAACTTTGAAAAAAATATTTTTACCTCATTGAAAAAACGATGTGCTTATGCTTTAAAATCTCTGCATCACAGGGGTAGGGGATTTTACAATTTTTTTGAGTCAAAATTAAAAAGCTCACTGAGATGCTGTTGTAATTCACAACACAAGGCACACCAGAATTGCATCTTATTTTCCCAATATTTGGCATGACCCCCCACTGACTTGAACTTGATTAAATGCCCTGCACAATGCCTTTTCTGTCTTTTGCCCAAACTGGAATGCCGCCAGGGCAAAGAACACAATCCAAAAATCTGTGATTTTGTCCAGCTTAAAAAAAAAATTTTTTTGGAATCAGTTTTCCATACCTCCAATCTGTTGCTATTGGCAACTGTACACCTAGATATACAGGAAGAGAGAAGTGAGTCCTGTACACACAGAACACTGCTGCTATGGCTGCTGCTGAAGTGAGGGAGCTTACTCAACCTTACACATGCCCAGCAGCAGTGTACATGGCTCTCTTCTCTCTTGTTGGTGTATGGTTGCCAATAGCAACATATTGTAGTAGTGAAAACTGAAACTGTTTCCATAAAACACACATTTAACCCTTCCAATGTAAAATGTACGTTGCTGCCTCTCCTACCATTAAACGCCAGCTACTTAAACTTTACATAACTGGCTTCCCCCCACCCCCCCCCACTAGCGGGCAAAAAAAAAGCCACTCACTTGACCCCTTGATTGACCTGGCTGGGTCTTCTCTTCACCCTGAGGGCCTCTAATCCCCCCTCACTGACTTCAGGAGAAAGCTCGAAATAGGCACACCTCCCGCTCCCGACAGTTAAAAAATAAAAATGACATTTGCTTACCTCCATGCACGAACCCTCGCATCGGCTCTTCTCTTCACCAGGGGGCCTCTGAGCCCCCTCCAGGCTCTTCAGTCTTCACAAGAGGACAGGCCCTCTCCACCCCATTCTGCCATCACTGCCATTTTCTTCATTAGGCCTGCCCCTTTGGAGGTGGAGTGGATGACGTCTTCTCGCTGACGTCATCCCACTCCCAGTGGGAGTTTGTCAGATGCGGTAATTGCTGGAATTTTTAATTAAAGTCATTTTTTGGTGTGGTGTCCTTTTTTACCATTAACAACAGTTCACAAGGCTCAGGGGCTGGCAAGTTACCTGCAGCTAGCGGGTGACTTGCCATTAACCCCCAGCCTCCCATTACCTGCCTCCCCAAAGCCTGGGGGAGGGGCACAGAAGAGCCTAGGGCCACTTAGGCTATGTGGGCTTGTAGTCTCCAGGGCCGGGGGCAACTGGTCTACAAACCCCCATATCTGCTGCCTGGGCTAGTATTGCTGGGAAGGGGGAACCGCAGACCATTTTTTTAACATTTTAAGTTATTTAAGGGTTTTAAAGAAGATTATATTATAAAAAATGATTCATCAATCTCAGTCACTAGTGTGTGGGGCAGTCGCAACCTAGAGGTAAGGAAGTGGCCTTGAGACCCGAGGGTTGCAGGTTTAAATTCCAACCATGGTACATGAGTGAAGTGCTCTTGAGCAACGCACCCCGGGTTCTGTAATTAGGACAGCACACTGCTCTGGGCAGGTGTATATTCATCGCACAGATGGGTTAGATGCAGATTCTGATGGGGCATGAGTCTTTTATATTCCAGGGCCACCAAAACTAGTGGTTGGTCCACTTTAAAGAAGAGCAACACCCTCCTCCAGTCTGCTTTACTGGGGCATTCCATGTAAGCCCATCTGCACTTCATTTAAAGTGTACTTGCCCCAGGGGCATCCTGATTTGAGATGCCCCACTGTGTGAAACCCCCAGTTTGCCCCAAAAACTCACCTTTCCACTGTCCCACACCGCATGCTCTTATCCAATTAGCGCTGTATGCCGAGCATATTAACAAATTGGGATGCTTCTTTGAAGGTCACATCTTTTCCTGTCCCCTAAACGCCCCCAAAAACTTAAATTTCTTCCAGTCCCACAGCACATGCATGCATGGGTTTTTGTTCAGTTGACAATTAATGCCATGCATGCATTCAGCTCTGTTTGAAACAGAGCCTGGCATGGAGAAGGGGGAACGGCCACATCTCCGCCTCCCTGCAGTCTGTGCACGCTCCCACCACTAGCTTATCTGAGTGGTTTTGGGGTGATCAAAGGCCTTCAGAAATATATATAGGTATATATATAAATAGAAATATATATAGAAATATATAGGTATATATAGCTACATAGTTAATATGGTTGAAAAAAGACATATGCCTATCAAGTTTAACCAAGGAATGGGGAAAGTTATTTTATTTTTGTTTTAAAAAAATAACAGCTAATAGTAACTGTTAATGTTACTTTCTGCTAGCAAAGCATCTAATACTTTTTTTGAAGCTGTCAGCTGTTGATTCTGTGACAAGCTTCTGTGGGGGCTATTCCACAGATTTATAATTCTTATGATAAAAAATCTTTTTTTCTACGGAATCTTTTTTTCTCCGGACTGAGGGAAGAGAGACATTTTTCTGTATTGGCCATTCATATATTTATACAAGTTAAACATGTCCCCCCTCAGATGTCTCCTCTCAAGACTAAACAGATTTAATTCCTATAATCTTTCTCTATAACTAAGATCCTTCATTCCTCTGATTAGTTTGGTGTCTCTCATCTGCACCCTTTCCAAAATCAGGGCTTCCTTTCTATGAACAGGTGGCAAGATTTGAACGGCATATTCCAGGTGAAGGTGCACCAGTGCCTTGTAAAGAGGCAATATATATGTGTCTTTTAACGTTGCCTTAGAAGCAGCTGCTTCTTCTCAACTAAAAAAAAATAGTCTCCCAGTTTTACTCCCCCAAGGACATATAGGGCCTTCAGGTTATTAGACCCCAAATGTATCACGTTTTCACTTATCACTTTACTCTTATTCACATTGAACTTAATTTGCCAAGTAGGTGCCCAGACACTCAAAGTGTCCAAGTCAGCCTGAAGCTTGGGAACATCTACAATACTATGACTGCGCTGCGCTACATATCTTGGTGTCATCCACAAAAATACAGACAGTGATCTTAATGCCATTTTCTTTACCAATACAAACACACCTTGGGGTACACAGCTTACAACTGGGTCCCGGAGGTTATAAAGATCAGACTGGATGGAAAATGACTGGAAATTGCAGGGTTGAAGGAGCTAGGCACACAGCATCTGCCATGTCTGGGAGAAATATAAAACTAGAGCACCCTTCTTTGCTTGCAGAGCCAATTTAAACATTGGTAATTGGCTTCAAATGAGGCCAATTACCCTGGAGGTAGAAATCAGCACAGCCACCTGTTGGTGAGGCTGCATAGGTACAGTTTAAGTCCAGACCTTTATGAACCTGTAGCAAAGTCGATGGTCCTTCCAATTTCCCTCTTTGCTCACTGTGTGTATCAAACCATAGAACATGGCAATAGTGACACAATATTCCTTGTGAAAAGTGAGCACTATCGTGAAAAAAAATGGCTCAATGATGAAAATCCATTTAAATACGCTGGATGGTGGGAGGAGGGCTCAGTTATACATATGACATCAAGAAATATCCAGCCTTGTTTCTTTATTTTAATAGAAGGATTCAGGGGTGACAGGTACACTCAAACCTTTCACCCCTGGAGTTTATTCCTTCCAGGAGAAGAAATCTAGCAAGCTTGGAGGGCATTTTATTCAGCTCAGGGATATAAAAGTCTCCACCTCTCATTACCCGAAGTGTTTATATGGCTTTTTAATATTACACAATTTTGCAATACAGTTTCTTTAAGTTTAGATTATGGATCACTGCCAATTAAAAAAAATCCTATAAGGATGTTTTTGTCAAGGAACATTTCTTTCTTCTTCTTTTCACAGAAAATAGTTGTTTTTCCTCTACATTCCTTTGCCTTATGGTATATTTAGTCACAGTTTTATTTGTCCTTCTTTTATTGTCTAGTTATGAAACTTTGCCAACTACCTTGAACACATGGAACTTAGATGATGTTTACTTGCCTATGTCTGGCAGTCTTCCAGTCTTCAGGGGACTGATTGCCTGATGTAGCTCTTTGTGTGGTATTGACTGATCCAATTCCCTTTTAAGCACAGTCAATAATCTTTTAAGCAACAAATAATTATTAAGCCAGATTGTTCACTGATGGGAGTGGCATAGAAACCTTAACAATATTCACTGAAAGACAGTACTGTTGAATATGGCTGTATTAGCTTCTGTGGTGCTTTAGTTTGTTCTTTCTGTATACATGTTTATTTGCTATAAAATGCTTTCATGTTATATATATATATACATATATACACACACACACACACACACACACACACACACACACACACAGAACATTTTGCCCTATAAGACGCACATGTATATAAGACGCACCCTGGATTTGGAAGAGAAAAATTTGAAAAAAATATTCTGAACCAAATGGTGTGCTAAAATACCCCATCCCAATCACCTCATTATAGACAGTGTGCAGAATTCCCCCAATCACACCTTTACAGACCCCACATTGCAGGCAATAAGCAGTATTCCACATTAATGGCAGTGTGCGGGCATCCCAAATTACAGGCAGTGTGCGGGCATCCCCAATACAGGCAGTGTGCGGGCATCCCCAATACAGGCAGTGTGCAGGCATACCCAATACAGGCAATGTGCGGGCATCCAAAATACAGACAGTGTGCGGGCATCCCCAATACAGGCAGTGTGCGGGCATCCCCAATACAGGCAGTGTGCGGGCATCCCCAATACAGGCAGTGTGCAGCATACCCTGAAATCCAAGGCCAAAAAACGTTCCATACATTCCCCGGGTTCCTGCCGCTCCCCATGTAAGATCAGAGTGGCCCAATTCCCACCCTGGGGCCTGTGACTCCTTCCAGCGTCATTGGATGGGCCTCGCCCCCCCCGGGCCAGAATCAACCCGCTCTGAACTCACTGACTCTGTAGGGAGGCAGCAGGGAGCAGCGGCTTCAGCTTCTCGGTGGGCTTGGCCTGTGACTGAGTGACTGACTGCCGATTCCCGCCGCCAATCCCCACTGCCTCTGTAGGAGGCGGCAGGGAGCGACGGCTACGGAAGCGGCAGTCAGCCACAAGTTCAGAGAGAGCCGGTTTCAGCTTCTGGGTGGGCGTGGCCTGTGACTCCTGCTAGAGTGTATATATATATATATATATATATATATATTATTATATTTGTAAGGTTTGTGTTTGCTTTATTTTAACTCAACGCAGGAACCAAATTAATTATTCTCAGATAACCTTATTAAGTAGTATAACTAAACGCAATTGAGAATTCCCATCGCAGATGAGGTGCGTTACAGCAGCTCACTTCTGCTGCAAACTCTGCACCCCCCCCCCCCACCACAGCCACCCCCAAATTTTGGGTCCCCTTTGATTTCAATAGGGACTGGGTTTGGGTCGCCGAACCTAAACATTTATTCAAAGTTCGAGCAAACTTGCCGAACCCAAACTTTTGGGGGGCAGGGTTTCACTCATCCCTAGCCATGATTCCTAAGCCCAAAAAAGATGCCCTTAAAGTGGATCAAAACCTAGGATTTTAACTATGCCAGGTTTTGGTCCATCGCTCTGCAGCATCCTGATTTCAGATGCACCACTGCGTCAGACCCTGTCATTCGCCCGCATTCCTTACCTTCCCACAAGCTTCCCACAGATGTGGATCTCCTCCAATCAGCTTTTACGGTCGCACATATTAATGGACCATTTTCTGTATGCGACCATGCCAGCCATTCAGTTATGGCAACGGTGGCTAAGCACAGCCCAAGAGGGATGCTAGTGATTTTTGCACGTGCAGTATCGGCTAGGCAGTGGGCTTATCATCTTAAGGTAAGCATATTGGGCAACTGAGGGGGTTTCACACAGTGGGACATCCCAAATCAGGATGCCCTAGGGTGAGGGAATCAGGTGCCTCTGGAGTCTCTAAGATTCCAGGACTACTTTTGGTTTATTTTAACATGGAAAATTACAGACCAATATCTCTCTAGAACATTGACAGTAAAATTCTAGCAAGGATTCTGGATCCTGGCTGGGATTAGACCTGCGCAGACAGGGCCCAGATAATGCTAGGAAGGGAATCAACCTTATGTAGATCATGAGGGATAAGAGGCTACAAATGTTACATTTTAAGCCTTGACATTCACAGGGCCTTTGCTATTCCCTATCATGGGACTACATGTATTGGACTCTATTACATTGTGGATTTGTCCAGGACTTCATCTCCTGGACAAAAGCCCTGTATCTTAGCTCCATTTTCTTCTCAGAGATATTTTGTATTGGGGAACCCCTGGCATTTGCCGTTAGAAATAATGTCAATAATAAGGGTGTAGGTCAATGTATTTACTGATGACATCTTAACAACCATCACTGAACCCATCACCAGCCTCCCTTATCTAATGAAAATATTTGAACTCTTTGCTGAAATTTTAGGGCTTAAAATGTGTCTCTCTGCAATTTTCACTGGTCATTCACCTAGCTGCACAATTTCCCTTTCAATGGACCTCCAGAATAATTGGACATCAAACTGACTCCCACTCATGGGGCTCTTTACAGTGCTAAGTACTTTACGATGGTGACATGGTCTATGTAATAATCCTTGCCATAGTTCAGCAGAATCTCATTGGATAAAATGACACTTGTCCCTTCTGAAACTTGACCCTTTTAGGGTTCTGCCCATTAAAAGTCCCTCATTTATGCTTATGCAATTTCAGCTCAAGGGCCTTGAATTTGTTTGGGGTACAAGCAGGCCACCTGGAGCCAAGGCTTTGGTTATGACCCACAAACGGCACAAGGGCCTCCTAAACATTTATAACTATTACTTAGGAGCCCAGTTTGCCCAATTGTCAGCTCTACATGCTGTGGTGGGGACTTTTTTATTGGTCTTTCTGGAAATTGCAAATGCTTATCCCTCCCCCGTTGATTCAATTCTGTGCCACCGTGTTCTTATGAAACATAACCTTTAAAATTTGTGACAGTGTAAAAATCTCCAACAAATTGATCTCACCAACCTACCATTGATGCCCTTATTGAGCGATCATCTCTTTCCTCCAGGCCTAGAATTTCCATCTGCCTTCAAATGGTGGAGGCCTACTAGGTCCTACCTAGTTGAACATCATCATGCCCCTTCCAATGAGTCATTTAGTATTCCCAGTTAAAACACTGGATTTCACGACCCCTCCTCTCTACCCTCTGCTATATATGCTCAGCTCAATGAATGTTCCTCGCCATCCAAACACAATTACATTGCTAACTGGGAGGCAAATTTAGCTAAGATCCGGGATACTGAGGATTGGAAGAAGACGTGGGCCTCTATTAAACTTTGCTCTACTAATGTAACCAACATAAAATTAGCTAACAAAGTAATGACATGTTGATACTAGGTACAGGCCAGAATAGCTAAAGCACTACTGTACCTTCCTACTCAGATAGGTACTTTTGGGGTCGTGATGCAGAGGGGACTGCCCAAAAGTGGTCCAATTATTGTCTGGAGTTTGAGATGGCTTCTGGGAGAAGTGACTTCTTCAGCCTAACTTTTTACTGCTATTTTTCTCTTCTCTATAGTTCTCTTTCTTTTCTTTTTCCCCTTTCCTCTTTCCCATTTTCGTTAAATAATGATTAGATTTACGTAACTGGCTTAGATGGTAAGACATCCCCAAAACCAAGAATTAAGGAGGTCTAACTAAAGCTTACTAAAAATTGAATAATTTTGTACAGTCTCTATGCGTTATAACTTCTTCATATCATTGTATACATACTCTCATTTTAGGGTTGATTCAGTCCACTGATTGGGAAACCCTTCTCTTGCCCGATTAAAATAATTTACACTGCCCCTGCATATTTTTTAAATAGAAGTAAGGAAAAGCTAGTAACAAGCTACATGTAAGCCTGCTGGGAAACCCCATTCTATTTTATAAACCAGGTAGGTGCTTGTGTCTGGAAAGCAGAAAAGCGTTGAACAAAACATTACAGCCTAAAACTGAAACAATCTGTATTTTCTAATGTATAATATATAGTTGATATCAACTCTGCAGAAGCTCATAGAAGCTGCAAGCTCATACGAGCAGGGCCCTCTCTCCAGTTTTATCCTGTTTTTATAGCATTTATTTTGAGTTTTGTAGCATCTTCTTACTACTTTGTACTGCGCTGTGGATGAAGATGGTGCTATATACATTAGTCCACATGATTCATAGTTTGGCTGTTAAAACAGTTGTAATCCCCTAGGCAGATATTGAATTTTGTGGAAGAGCTTGCTGCAGTATGTGGTAAGTTTGCTATCTCAGCTGATACTCACTGTATTTTTTGTAAGGTCTTCAATGCAACACACAATAAAAATTTGTTTCATCCTAAAATGTCATCAGTTAGATTGGACAGTTTTAGTTAATACATTGTAGTCATAAAATATATCCACAATGTGACAACAGTGAGGAAAAGCATAAAGATTGAATAGATCATTATTTATCGCCTCACACTTCTTGTAGGTATAAGTGTGGGGCAATGTAAACAATGTTAAAATAAATTTGTGTTATCTATTGGCCCCCATACATAACTTAGGAAATATAGAGTCTGATGCATTAACAAATAGAATGGGCTACATAGGTTGGTACAGTGGTGATAATAGGATATTTTAAGTACCCTGGTATTGACTGAAGCCATAGTTCTGCTTCATCTGCAAGGGGGAGAACATCCCTCACTTTGTTGAAAGATAACGATATGAACGACTTTGTGGAGGTGCCTACATGGGGTGCTGCTCTAGTGGATCTGGTAATTTCAAATGATGATGACCTTAGGTAGGGACTGTAACACTCCATGTAAACCTTGGTGACAGTGATCACAAACTAGTGGTATTCAACATAAACAGTAAAAAAATGTTTTTTTACTGGGGAGGCAAACATTTCCCCAGGTTCAGGGCTCTACTCCATGACATAGACTGTGTGCATCTGTTGATGAATAAGGATACAGATGCCAACTGGAGTGCTTTAACCCTTTAAATGCCAAGCACGTCGTTTCTACATGGTTGCTTCTCCTATCGTTAAGTGCCAAGCATGTAGAAACTATGTGCCTGGCATTTCCCCCTGCTAGGAAAAAAAATAAAAATAAAAAAAAAACTCACCTGACCCCTCGTTGGATCCGGACGAGTCTCCTCTTTAATTTGGTGCCCCCCGTGGGGGCTCGGATGGCTTCAGGAGAGCCCATAGAATAGCCCCCCCCCCAGCTTTGGCAGAAGCAGCTGCTAACTGTAAAAAAAATAAAAAAAATAAATAAAAAATTACATTTACTTACCTGTGGTCGCGCTGCCTCCCGATGGGTCTCCTCTTCACTGGGGGAGCCTCCAATCGCCCCCCCCCCTGGCACTTCAGCTTCAGGGGAGAGCCTGAAAGGGCTCTCCCCCTCCTCTCCCGACAGGCGTCGCCATCTTGTCGTTAAGCCCCACCCCCTTATGACATCACTCCCGGGTGTCGTCCAGGCTCTCCTCGGCTCAGCTGTCAGATGCCCTGGTGATCGCTGGGCAGAGCAGTGGAGGGGCAGGGGATGCTCTGATCCCCTGCCCCCCCCTCCTCTGGCCAGCGATCACCAGGGCATCTGACAGCTGATCAACACAGGAGCTGACAATCGGGTGAGGTGAGTAAAGTTTTTTTTTTTTTTTAATAAATGACATTTGTGTGTGTGTGTGTGTGTGTGTGTTTTTTATGTTAACCCTTTGTGTCCATGAGACCCCTTATACCAGTTCACAAGGCTGGGGGCTGGCAAGTCACCTGCAACTAGCGGGTGACTTGCCATTAACCCCCGCACCCCAATTACCTGCCTCCCCAAAGCCCCGGGGGGGCAGAAGAGCCCGGGCCCACACAGGGTATGTGGGCTTGTAGTCTGCAGGGTGGGGGGGGCCACAAAAGCTGGCCCCTCCACTTTTTTCCTACAAGCCCCCATAGCTGGTCCTGGGCTGGTTATGATGGGTAAGGGGGAACCTACGTCATTTTTTTTTTAATTTTAAGGGTTAGGGTTAGCCTAACCCTAACCCTTAAAATTAAAAAAAAAATGGGTCCCCCCCCCCGCGGGAGGGGGGACCCTACATCATTTTTGGGGGGGTTAGGGTTAGCCTAACCCTAACCCTTAAAATTAAAAAAAAATGTGTCCCCCCCAACCCTTAAAAATAAAAAAAAAATGACGAAGGGGCCCCCCTCCCAGGGGGAGGGAACCCATTTATTTTTTGAATTTTAAGGGTAAATAAAAAAAAATGACGTAGGGTCCCCCCAGGGTGGAGTCCATTTTTTTTTGGAATAACCCTAACCCTTAAAATTTCCTCAAACCCTAACCCTTAAAATTCAAAAATAAAAATGGGTTCCCCCCGCCTGGGAGGGGGGACCCTACGTCATTTTTTTTTTTTTTTTATTTTTAAGGGTTAGGGTTAGCCTAACCCTTAAAATTCCAAGAAAATGACATATGGTCCCCAGGTCCCGGGGGGGGGGGCATTTTTTGGGGAATTTTAGGGGTTAGGGTTAGCCTAACCCTAACCCTTAAAATGCCCCAAAAGATGGGAGGAGGGACCCTATGTCATTTTTTTTTAATTAACCCCTTATGTTTATAGTGTGGATAGTAGTTGTATTTTATTTGTAAATGTTATAAACTACTCATTTCAGTTTGGGGGGTCTCCAGGGCAAGAATGGGGGGCTACCGATACATATGTGGTACCGTATGCAGTATGGTTTTCATTTAAAAAAAAAGGTTTTATTTAAAATAAAGGAGACAATTGTCTAAAAAATATTATTATTATTTTTTTTTATGCAAAAATATTTAAAAAACAGTAGAAAAATTACAAACAAGACATTTCATGCTAGAGTCTAAACTCTGCTGCAAAAATATTTATATAATTTTTCTGGAAATTCCAGCAAAAATCACGGTTAAACATGGCGCAAAATGGGGAAAAATGACCTGTCAACAGAGGGTGACAAAACTTCAAGTAGGCTGGCAATTAAAAGGGTTAATAGTACCTATGCACATGGGGTATTGTTCTCCTCGGGGGACCTTGCGCTTTTAGATTTAGCTTGTTTTTTCTTGTTTGCATATTGATATTTTAGGAAAACATGGTTTTTATTCTGCTTTTTTATAATTTTTTTTAGGGAAACCCTGTGCAAACCTAAGAATTCTTCAATGGATTACTTCCAGAAAGATGAGCCCACTACAACAAGCTCAGTACGCTTAGAAAGCTTAACATGTGTACTTTCAGGGAATATATGGTTTATGGGGGATATTCTAAATGTAAATGTGTTGTTTTGGTTGAAAATTTCGCAAGGTGCGCACTTTGTCTGCAGAGCTGAAATATTCAAGTAAAATTACTGTTATGCGCATGCTTTACTTTGGGGTGTTTGGCAACTCTTCCCCTGACAGTACCTATGCATGTTGGGTATCGTTCTGTTCGGGAGATGTTGCTTTTTCAGATTTTACTTGTTTTTTCTTGTTTGCATATAGTTTTTTTTAGGAAAATGTGGCTTTGATTCTTCTTTTTTATTCTTTTTTAGGGAAACTCTGTGCAACCAAATAATTGATTGAGGGATTACTTCCAGAAAACTGTGCCCATGTCAACAAGCCTGGTACGCCTAGAAAGCTTGAGGTGTGTACATCCAGAGAATATATAGTTTGTCAAATTTAAAGGGTTGTTTTTCTGGAAAAACAGCAAGGTGCGCTTAGCTCGTAGCATAGTTGTATTTTATCTGAAAATCTCCTAAAGCGCTGTTTCAGTTTGGGGGAGTCTCCTGGGCAGGAAAGGGTGTCTACCAATACATATGTGGTAACGCTGTGACCGGGAGAAATTCGGGTTTCACACGCAATAAGATTTTATTGACAAACTTACATTTTTTATTACAAAAAAACACTACAAATTGCAAAAAATATATATATTTTTTTTTTTGCACATATTTCACCCAAAAGTATTTAGAATACACAAAAAAAGGCCAAACAAGACATTGATGTTGAAGCCCAGATTTACCTGGAAATCCCTTCAAAAATCAAGGTTGAACATATGTAGTGCAAAATTGTGAAACGTGGTCTGGCAACAAACGGTAACAAAAGCTGCAGGTAGGCTGGCACCTAAAAGGTTAAATCAGTTGTGAGTTCCAACATTGCAAAATGTATTCATATACTGTAGGTAACAAATCTTAGCGACTAAAATTAAATCCGTCCTGGCTGATGCCTGTAGTTAAATGGGCAATAAACAAAAAAGGGCATTATAAAAATTACAAAGCTGAGTTAAAAATAAGCTGTCAAAAGCACAACATGAAAAATATGAGGCCAAAAAATGAAACCCAGCCCTAAAAGTTTTTTTTTTTTATATACTGTATAAACTCAAAGAAAAGAAAATATGAACAGGCAGGAGCCCTAACTTATGGTAATGGGGATTTAGTCACTCAAATCAAGAGAAAGCATAGCTGTGTAATGGGTTCTTTAGCTTTGTGTACATAATAGAGCAAGGAGCCAATATAGGCAATGCCACTGTTGGAAATACCCCAAACAGAAATCTTAAATGGCTAAACATGAATATTGTCCAAGAAAGGCTGAATAATTTAAATGTGACTAAGGCTCCAGGACCAGATGGACTTCACCCAAGAGTTCTTAAAGAACTCAGCTCAGTTACTGTATTTCATCTCCCCTGTTCTTAATCTTTAGAGACTCACTAACAAATGGTATAGTGCCAAGGGATTGGAGCAAGGCAAGTGTGGTGTTCATTTCTGCAAAGAGCTCTAGGTCTTTTCCGGGTAATTACAGACCTTTAAGCTTGGAGCGGACCAACAGTCAAAAATGACTCAAACCAGACTTACACAACAAACAGTGCTTATATGCATCCCTTCCCCAGGCAATTTAGATTACTGCACATAAAAATTAATTTACCCTTTTCTAACTCCTGCTTTAGTACATTTTAGAAACAAAAGGCTCGATTCAGAAGCACATTCGTCTGGACTTCCGTAGCTGTCTGTGAAAGCTTTTGTGTGTGTCAGTCATTTTTTTTGTTTTTTTCGTTCATTTTCCATTCGTACGAACGTTCGGCGCTTTTGTATATGCGCTTTCGAAGAACGAAACTAAATCGGAACATTTCCGTTAGTTCGGATCATTTTCCCATCAAAATCTGATATTTTGCGTTCGTTCAGATAACTTACGTTGTTGGGATGGGCTTGCGTCTAATTCAGAGAGCTGATTGCCGAGGCATCACCACCCTATTAAACCGTCTCATTTGCGATCCACTTATGAGACCTTTGAGGCCTCGGATTGCTATTGTTGAACATGTTTTGCGGCTATGTGGAGGAGTCTGCGCGCCTTTAGCTCCAAGGCATTGCATGTATCAGCATGGCCGAGGCCATAAATTGTTTAGCAATGCATACCTGAATCAATTCATTTCATGTATGCCTTATAGAAGCATTTTAATGCTGACCCTAATTAGTCCTTAGCATGTAAACCTTTATTTTCCCACACATCCATATAATTGCTATATTTTTTTAGACTTATGTCCTTTGTGAATTATATTTGGATTGTTGAACTTGAATCTTAATTTGTTGTTGGAGTTATTGTTTTAGTTGGTTACCTTTGCTTTGTGTAATTATTTTATATTTGGTTGCAGGAACCGCAAGATGTGCCACTTGCACAACATACAAGCAGTGTTTGGTCCAGCTATGCGATTCCTCAGTGTTCTTGCAGGGCATCCAGGGTCGTCCCATGATGCTTATATATTGCAGAGCTCCGGCTTATTTCATCAGTTTGAGTCAGGAGAATTATCTGGTGGATGGCTCCTGGGTAAGTTTGCTCACATTCCATCAATCCATTTTCACTGTATGGCAATGAATATAGTTGATGACTCATGTCTTAACCTATGGCTGTTTTTAGCCCTTGATGACATGTAAAACAATATTGTTGCTTAGAATGTGTATTTTATGTTAGTATTTTTAAATTCTTTCAGGGGATTCTGGATATCCGCTCCTGCCCTTGCTCCTAACGCCCGTTCTTTGGCTGCAGAATGCGGGCCAGGAGTTCTATAATCAGGCCCTATGCAAAACCCGGGCCGTGGTGGCGAGGGCCTTCGGGCTTTTGAAATCCAGATTTAGGTGTTTGGACCATACGGAGGGGGGGGGGGCACTGCAGTATGACCCCAACAAGGTTATACCAATAATTTCATTTATGTTTTTAACAGGGACCACACGTGCCAGAGTTGCACAACTGAGTGTCAGGGTCCTTCAGTTGGTGGGCGAGACGCAGGAGCTGCGCGACTCGTTGGGGAAGTGGTTTGGGTAAGTTTTAGGGGTCATACATGGAAGAAGAACCTAACCGGGAAGTGGTTTGGGTGAGGTTTAGGGGTCATACATGGAAGATGTAGGAAAGCGCAAAGTGATTTAGCTAAGCATTGTAGCAGAAGTGAGTGAGCCAAATATGTAGGCCAGCACTTTAATTAGTTAAGTTTGTAGTGCGCAGGCACAAGATCGTAAGGATTTACGTCCGGACGATTATTTATGGTAGAAGAAAAACAGAATTTATCGGGAAACGTAAAGGTTTCGTGGAAGGGGATGATGGAAAAAGGGCAAAATCGAAAGCCGACGTTGTAACATGAGAAAATGAAACAGAAAAGTCACGCTGGAAAATGACATCCTCGTACTCGTACAAACGAACTCGTGGCAAACGAACGGAAACTCTACTGAAGGTTAGCAATGCATGCATAAAATCGCTCGTACACTCATACGAGAGCGGGAAAATTAAAAAAAAAAAAACAGATCGGCATTAAACGACTGTCTTTTTTTGTCTCTCTGAATCAAGCCTAAAATGGCGGCTCATGCATTTGCAGACCACCTGCAAACAGAAAGTGCTGCTGGGCTGTGCATTGTCAGTTATGTCGGTTGAATCCAGGCAGCAGCATGGCTGAGATGCTGGCAGAGGAAACTCCAAAATGGCCGCTACCTTTCTTTTCCAAATGTGCCCGGCTGTTGGTCTGGTTTAACATCCATTATGGGAAAATAGCTTGAGAGGCTCTTAAGAGACTACACGCAGGATATAAAGCCTGATTCTAAGCCTCTCCGTAATTCATTGGTTTTGCTGTGTCCGAGATCGCCTCAGCCAGGCATACACAAGCACAAGTGTTTCACATAAAGTTTTGTTTTAGCTGAGAAATTACATATTTTACTGGTGAACTAGTATCTTAAGCCGAGTTTTTACCTATTTCCAGACGTATGTTGCCAATTGGCTCTCGGTGCTCTGTGGCCATTTCTCTTGCATGCCAGCATACACATGTTTTTTTTCTATTGCTAAACTCCACCTTTGGGGCATCCCAAGTTTGTGTGAATCCCTGCAGTGTGACTCGCCTTCTCCCTCCTGGTTCCTTTTGGGGTATCCCATGTTTGTGTGCATCCCTGCAGTGTGACTCGCCTTCTCCCTCCTGGTTCCTTTTGAGGCATCACATGTTTGTGTGCATCCCTGCAGTGTGACTCGCCTTCTCCTTTTGGGGCATCCCATGTAGTGTGTGTCCCCAGTGTCACTCACCTTCTTCCTGCTCTCCCCTAGTGGTTGCCACTACCTTTCCCCACCCCAGCTTTCCCTTCTGCACCCTGCATTAAGCATATTGGAATTCTAGAACATAAAACAATGCACCATTTTCTTGTTCAACATTTTTTTTAAGAAAATGTTAATAGAAATTTATGTTTTAACCCTTTAAGTGCCAGCCTACATGGAGTTTTTGTCATCCTTTGTTGCCAGACCATTTTGCACTATTTTGCACTACGCATGTTCAAATGTGATTTTTGAAAGGATTTCCAGGGATTTCCCATGAAAATGATATATTGTTTTTTGAGTCTGGTCTTTAACGTGAAATGTGTTGTTTGTCATTTTTTAGGTGTATTCTCAATATTTTTGGGTGAAATATGTGCCAAAAAATGTTAAAAAATCTATTTTTTACAATTTGTAGTGTTTTTTGTAATAAAAAATTAAGTTAATTCAATAAAATCTTATTGCGTGTGAAATCCCAATTTCTCCCGGTTACAGCGATACCACATATGTATTGGTAGACACCCTTTCCTGCCCTGAACATGCCCCCAAACTGAAACAGCGCTTTAGGGGAATTTCAGATAAAATACAACTATGCTAGGCGCTATGCGCACCTTGCAGGTTTTCAATAAAAACAACCCTTTACATTTGAAATACCCCCAACAAACTATATATTCTCTGGAAGTTTTAGGCATACCAGGCTTTTTGATGTGGCAACAGTTTTCTGGAAGTAATCCCTCAATGTATTCTTTGGTTGCAAAGAGTTTCCCTAAAAAAAGGATAAAAAAGCAGAATCAAAGCCACATTTTCCTAAAAACTATATACAAGAAAAAACTATTTAAATCTGAAAAGGCAACATGCCCCAAACAGAAAAATACCCAACATGCATAGCTACTGTCATGGGAAGAGTCGCCGAACACCCCAAAGTAAAGCATGTGCGTAATGGTAATTTTCCTTAAATTTTAGCTCTGCAGACAAAGTGCGCACCTTGTGCTTTTTCAACCAAAACAATCCTTTACATTTGGAATGTCCTAAACCATATATTCCCCGAAAGTACACATGTTAAGCTTTCTAAGCATACCCAGCTTGTTGTAGTGGGCTCATCTTTCTGGAAGTAATCCTTACTCCTGGAAGTAAAAACCTGAAAGCACAAGGTCCCCCGAGCAGAACAATACCCAACATGCATAGCTACTTTTAACCCTTTTAACTGCCCGCCTGCTTGAGATTTTGACCCTCTGTTGACAGGTCATTTTTCACCATTTTGCGCCATATTTTGCGCTATTTTTGCAGGAATTTCCAGAAAAATTATATATATATATATTTTTTGCACTAGAGTTTAGGCTTTAACATGAAATGTCTTGTTTGTAATTTTTCTACTGTTTTTTAAAATATTAAGTAAAAAAAACAAAAAAAAAAAAAAAAATTTTTTAGAAAATTGTCTTTTATTTTTAATAAAACATTTTTTTTATTAACGAAAACCATATTGCATGTGAAAGCCCCATTTCTCCCGATTACACCGGTACCACATATGTATCGGTAGCCCCCCGTTCCTGCCCAGGAGACCCCCCAAACTGAAATGAGTTTACAAATAAGTTTACAAATAAAATACTACTAAAACTAAAATAAAACTACTATCCACACTATAAAGGGTTAAATCAAGAAAAAAATTGGCATAGGGTCCCCCTTCCCGGGGGGGTACCCCATTTTGGGGGGGAATTTTAAGGGTTATAAACTCTTAAAAATCCCCCAAAAATGACATGGGGTCCCCCCTACCCAAAATAACCAGCCCAGGACCAGCTATGCAGGGATTTTAGGAACAGGGCGCATGGGCCAGCTTTGGTGGTCCCTGGCCCTGCAGGATACAAGCCGGCATAGCCTATGGCCATGGACTCTTCTGCCCCCCCTGGGCTTTGGGGAGGCAGGTAATTGGGGGTGCCATCAGCTCCAACTTCTGACAGCCTGGAGCCCGGAGTGGGATGATGTCATCGAGTGATGGTGGTGGGGCTGTGAAGGGGTGGGGCTAGTGGTGTGAACGTCGGAGGGGGCATGTTTTGACCCCCCCTCCTCACAACGCAACAGCCCGGGGGCCCCCCGAGGTATCGGGCACGGAGGTGAGTAACTGTCTATTTTTTTTTTACTTAACAGGAGTGGCTGCCTAAGCGCGGGGCTGCTATTTGTTGCCGCCTCCTAAAGCCAGAAGAGCCCTGGGGGTAATAGGATACCCCTAGGGTGAAAAGAAGACACGTCCAGTTCGAACGAGGGGTCAGGTGAGTGTTTTTTTACGTTATTTTTTTAACTAGCAGGGAGGAAAGCCAGCCAGCCAGCATAGGTACTACGGGCTTGGCACTTAACGGATGGAGAAGCAATACCGTAGTACCTACGGACTTGGCACTTAAAGGGTTAAAGCTTTAAAAATTGTAAAAGCTTAGAAAAACGTAAAAATATTTGGGGCCCATCCGGGCCTGCTCTCTGCTCCATGGCACCTGTAAAGACAAGAAAGGCAGGTCAACATCTGCTTGAAAACGTTTCCCAGTTCTCCCTGACAAATGCCCCAATTGCTCATTACTTACTGAATTAGTGTTATTTCCCATTTCAGGAACCACCGTCCGTCTTGGTGCCATGCTTTTGCTGGGGCCTGTACGGAAATGAAAACATATTTCAGAACTATGCACATGTGTGATGTTAGGCATGCTCCTGGAAGCGTCGGCTTGTGTTTTGTTGAACCCATCTGAATCGTGGGAGGGTCCGGCCTTGGGTGGCCCCACTGCAGCAAATTCTCCCTGGTCTGTGGGGACAGGGTAGACCAAAACACCAGCACTTAGCAGACATGTCATTGGGAGTTCCTTGCCTTGAGGTGTATGTTGTTTTTGTCTGTTGCTCAACCCGAGTTCTCGGGCTCTGGCTGTGACTCCAAGTCCAACAACTGGGCCTCCTCCTCTTCGCATTGTTCCTGGGCTGCTGGTGGGGATTTTGAAGAGGAGGACGAGGACGTTTGCAATCTATTTAAGTTGTAGGACATGCAATGGCTGTACTTGCATCTATACCTGTTTGTCAGTTTAACTTTTTCTATTAAGTTGGCCACAATTTTTTATCTCTAAAAACTTAGTATGAGTATTTGTATTTATATACATTTCTGCTGTGGACTTTTGTCAGTAACATCCTTGATAATTTACAGAACTTAGGGAGTCATGCTAAATATTTGGTGAAACCAGTGTGCCTTTTGGCGTGCATTGCGGTGTGGATTAGAACCTGTATCCTGGTGAGCTTTTTAGCGATAACACACAAAAAAGTGCAAATAAAAGTTTTGTCCTATATTTTCCAACCATAAATTATCTTTACATATAAGGGGAAAGGTTTACAGTTTAGGTGCATTCATTTTCCAGTGATGTAAGGATATATTTTTATTTTTAAAGTTTTAAAATAACAGCACCCCATTGGGTATGCCAAACAGTTGCCCATAAGGTTCTCTTGTTTTCAAACTTAAAAACAAATATCCTAACCTCATTAGCAAAATGATGTGGTAAAATGGCTGTAAAAATGCCCAGGTACAGGTAATTTTTGGGGAAAAAGTAAAAAAAAAGATGCAGGTTGCAAATTGCAGTCCACACCACAATGCACATTGGCTTCACCAAATATTTAGCAAATTGGAACAATACCTATTTTTCACAAAATGGGTAGCATCCTGATTGCGGATCCTTGGTCCCGCTGCAAAATCAGGTGCTGTGATTGGCCACAGCATTCACGCGATGCCTCCCTGCACCCGGAACAAGTCCAATTTTGTGAAAAATATGTGTTGTTCCTAGTGTGGTAACTAAATGTGACTGGGCCCTGGTGCAAACATTAAATTGGACCTTTTTGCTGTAATTCTAACTTAATTGGATACAAGTAGGCAACTAAAGATTGAAACAGCTAAGACAATTCACTCATTTTTCCTGTACATTATGACACGTGAGCACAAATCTGATAAAGAAGTTGGAGGAGCCACAGTGGGGTGTTCGCTATCCCTGCATCCCCAGTACTTTCCTGGCTGTTCTGGTTTAAGGATATGTTTAAACAATGTCAAGGAAGGCAACTTGATACATACATAATAAACAATACATAACATAACATAATATGTAAGGCTGAATAAAGACTTTAGTCCATCCAGTTCAGCCTGTTTAACTCCTTCCAGTGGTCTAGTAGCCATAGCCGGAAATGTTATTACATGCCAGGAAGGCATCAAGGCCACTTTTGAACATTTTTAATGTATCCCTCATTACTACCTCCTCTGGCAGCGAGTTCCATAGTCTCACTGCTCTTACAGAGAAGAATCCCCTCCTATGTCGGTGGAGAAAGCACCTTTCCTCTAACCTTAGTGGATGCCCCCGGGTTATGGTTACACTCCGGGGTATAAATAGATTGTGGGACAGATCCTTGTATTGACCCCGAATATATTTATACATAGTTATTAGATCACCCCTCAATCGTCTTTTTTCTAGACTAAATAAGCCTAACTTGGACAATCTTTCCAGGTACTCTAGCCCCCGCACTCCTTTTATTAACTTTGTTGCCCTTCTTTGAACGCGCTCCAGTTCTGATATGTCCTTCTTAAGCACAGGTGCCCAGAACTGTACACAGTATTCCATATGGGGTCTGACCAGTGACTTGTACAGGGGTAAAATGATGCTCTGGTCATGAGCACCCATGCCCCTCCTGATGCACCCCATGATCCTGTTTGCCTTGGCAGCAGCTGCCTGGCATTGATTACTACAGTTGAGCTTATTGTCAACTAAAACCCCTAGGTCCTTTTCCATTGTTGTTTTACCAAGTGTTTCTTTATTTAGTGTGTAATCATGACACAGATTTCTCCTTCCCATGTGCATAACCTTACATTTATCTGTGTTAAACTTCATTTGCCATTTAACTGCCCATGCTTCCAATTTATCTAAATCTGTTTGTAGTTGCCTGTTGTCCTCCTTTGTTTTAATTACTTTACTCAGCTTAGTATCATCTGCAAAGATTGAGACTTTACTGTTTAATCCATACCCAATGTCATTTATATATATATTGAAGAGAATTGGTCCCAGAACTGACCCTTGTGGTACTCCACTAGTAACAGTGACCCAATCTGAGTGTGTACCATTGATAACCACCCTCTGCTTCCGATCACTAAGCCAATTTCCCACCCATCTGCACACGTTTTCCCCCAGTCCAAGCATTCTCATCTTTTGTACCAGCCTTTTATGTGGCACAGTATCAAATGCTTTAGAAAAGTCAAGATATATGATATCCAATGACTCCCCCTGATCCAATCTTGAACTTACCTCCTCATAAAAGCCGATCAGGTTTGTCTGGCAGGAGCGATTCCTCATAAATCTATGCTGATATGGAGTAATAAGGTCATTTTCCCCAAGGTGCTCCAGGATAGTATCCCTTAAGAAACCTTCAAACAGCTTGCCCACCACAGATGTTAAGCTTACCGGTCTGTAGTTCCCAGGTTCCCCCCTAGATCCCTTTTTGAATATTGGCACCACATTTGCCAAGCGCCAATCCATCGGAACAAACCCTGTAGTTATGGAATCCACAAATATTAGAAATAACGGCTTGTCTATTACTGTACATAACTCCCTTAAAACACGAGGATGTATGTCATCTGGTCCCGGCGATTTATCGATTTTCATCTGCTTGAGACGGTGCCGGACTTCTTCCTTGGTTAGACCAGTGACATTTAATGGAGGGTTTCGGTTATTCCCCTGCATTTCACTGGGCATGTCAAATTCTTTTGTGAATATAGAAGCAAAGAAGTTGTTAAGCAAATTAGCTTTCTCCTCATTTCCCTCTATAGGGGTCCCATCCTTGCTTTTCAGGGGGCCCACACCCTCAGTTTTGTACCTTTTACGGTTTATGTAGCTAAAGAATAATTTGGGGTTAGTTTTACTCTCTTTCGCGACCAGTCTTTCTGTCTCCAGCTTAGCTGCCCTTATCTGTTGTTTACATTGTTTATTTTCTTCTTTATAGTTTTTTAACGCTTCCGCTGTCCCTTCCTGCTTTAAACGTTTAAATGCCTTTTTTTTGTTGTTTATTGCCCCCTTAACCTTTTTATTTAGCCACATCGGTTTACATGTGTGTCTAATAGTTTTATTCCTGTAAGGTATATATCTGTCACACTGAAAATTAAGTATTTCTTTGAAAGTATCCCATTTAGCGTCCATGCTTTTGTTCTTAAGGACATTTTCCCAGTCAACGCAGTGTAGGGCATCTCTAAGTTGGTCAAACTTTGCCTTTTTGAAGTCCCGCGTTTTTGTGACTCCTTGATAAGGCACCCTAGTGACTGCTAATTGGAAATTAATGATATTATGATCACTGCTTCCAAGGTGTCCCCCAACCTGTACCTTTATTACTTTGTCTGGTACATTGGTTAGTATTAGGTCCAATATGGCTTTCCCCCTTGTTGGAGCTTGTACTTGTTGGGAAAGGTAGCCATCTTTTGTTTTAGATAAAAAACTATTACTTTTCTGCGAAACACATGTTTCAGCATCCCAGTCTATATCTGGGTAGTTAAAGTCCCCCATAATCACTACCTCATTTATTTTAGCGGCTATATCTATTTGCCTTAGCATCATATTTTCTATGGATTCGGATATATCTGGAGGTTTATAGCAAACCCCCATCAGTATTTTATTTTTGTTTCTCCCTCCATGTATTTCTACCCATACCGACTCCACATGGTCATTCCCCTCACATATATCCTCCCGCAGAGCAGGCTGTAGAGAGGATTTTACAATTAAGCAGACTCCACCCCCTTTGCGTTTGTTACGGTCCCTCCTAAACACACAGTATCCCTGTAAATTTACTGCCCAGTCATAGCTTTCATCCAGCCAGGTCTCTGTTACCCCCACTATATCATATTGTTCTTCTGTTATTATCAGTTCTAGTTCATCCATTTTATTAGTCAAGCTTCTAGCATTTGTAAGCATGCATTTCAAATGCTTATGACAATTTTGATAATTCTGTATATTGCCCTTATTCCTGCTAGATGTGCTAACCCCTCCCCCCTCTCCACCCCCAGTTTCATGTCTACACCCACTGTCACTTTCTTTCCTAACTTCCCATTTGTAATAGCTTTTACCCTCCCCCCCAATGCTCAGTTTAAACACTCCTCTAACCTTTTAGCCATCCTCTCCCCCAGAACAGATGCACCCTCCCCATTGAGGTGCAACCCATCCCTGCCAAAGAACCTGTAGCCCACTGTGAAGTCGGCCCAGTTCTCTAAGAACCCAAACCCCTCCTTTTTACTCCAATTTTTGAGCCACCTGTTTACATCTCTAATCTCCCGCTGCCTCTCTGGTGTGGTACTGGTAGTATTTCTGAGAATACTACAGTTGAGGTCCTTGCCTTAAGCTTACGGCCTAAGTCCCTGAAATCATTTTTTAGGACCTTCCACCTACTTCTTCCTATGTCATTAGTGCCAATATGCACCATGACCGCTGGGTTCACGCCAGCCCCTCCCAACAATCTGTCAGCCCGCTCCGCTACATGCCGTACTCTTGCCCCAGGAAGGCAACACACTGTTCGGCAATCCCGGTCTTTGTGACAGATTGCCCTGTCTGTTCCCCTAATAATAGAGTCACCCACTACCAGCACCTGTCTTGCCTGCCCTGTTCTCCCATTTCCCCTCCCTTCCTTACTGGAGCCGACAGATGTGTCTTGCTGCAGCTCTGCCATTCCTGAGCTAACATCCTCCTCATCTGCCAACCGGGCAAACTTGTTTGGAGGTGCCTGTTCAGGGCTAGCCTCCCTGTAACTTTTACCCCTACCCCGCCTTCTAACTGTTATCCAGCTAGCTGCCTCATTTTCCTGCTTTTCCTCTCCCCCCATACTACCACCCTCCCCTGAGCCATGTAGTGCCAGATCAGTGAGATCCAGACTCTTTTGCATGATAACAATTTCTCTCAGTGTTGCCAATCGCTTATTTAGATCGTGAATCACGGCTTCCAAATCAGAGATTCGCAGGCATCCGGGGCATATATATTCACCATCGACCGATTGATCAAGAAGTGCATACATAGCACAAGATGTACACTGAACAGCATTGTTAGGCATGGAACCCATTGTATGAATTTGTGGGAACACCAAGTGTAGAATTTACAACACTTAAAATAACAATATGAAATCAAGGCAGATACTTACAGCTTCCGAACTTCTGCTTGTAACTTCTTCTTTTAACTCCTGCTTTAACTCACCACTTCCAAGCAGCCACTTACAGAGACAGCCAAAAGAGCACGCTCCAAGAGCTGTGTGTGTGGCCTTATAACACACCTGCTTCAATTAGGCCTCAATTAGGCCTCAGCAGGAATCCAGGAAAGAGAAAAAAAAAAAAAAAACTTTTTTTTTTTTCTTTGGTTTAAATTTGTGCCAGCATTAACACACTGATTCACAAAAATAAAACAAACACAGTTTACTATATTTTACTTACCCAATGAGCTCAGTTTCCCAAAACTTACCACAGGAGATCCTGCTTTAACTCACCACTTCCAAGCAGCCACTTACAGAGACAGCCAAAAGAGCAAGCTACAAGAGCTGTGTGTGTGGCCTTATAACACACCTGCTTCAATTAGGCCTCAATTAGGCCTCAGCAGGAATCCAGGAAATAGAAAAAAAAAAAAAAACTTTTTTTTTTTTCTTTGGTTTAAATTTGTGCCAGCATTAACACACTGATTCACAAAAATAAAACAAACACAGTTTACTATATTTTACTTACCCAATGAGCTCAGTTTCCCAAAACTTACCACAGGAGATCCTGCTTTAACTCACCACTTCCAAGCAGCCACTTACAGAGACAGCCAAAAGAGCAAGCTACAAGAGCTGTGTGTGTGGCCTTATAACACACCTGCTTCAATTAGGCCTCAATTAGGCCTCAGCAGGAATCCAGGAAAGAGAAAAAAAAAAAAAAACTTTTTTTTTTTTCTTTGGTTTAAATTTGTGCCAGCATTAACACACTGATTCACAAAAATAAAACAAACACAGTTTACTATATTTTACTTACCCAATGAGCTCAGTTTCCCAAAACTTACCACAGGAGATCCTGCTTTAACTCACCACTTCCAAGCAGCCACTTACAGAGACAGCCAAAAGAGCAAAATAGACCTTTCTGACTTTTCTGACCTGTCGTTACACAAATTTAGGATAAGAAGGATGAGTGGACATGCACTATATTTAATATCTGGTAAAAATGTCATGTAATCACAAGTAGTGTTTACCTTTATAGTCATCATACAATATTACTTCCTCAGAAAATGCTTTTGATGGAACCTGGCAAGATATTGATTGAGGAAAGATTGATTATAAAATGTTTAAGTGGGAAGACATGTGTAGAATTTGTTTCTTTCAATTGTTGTATGCTAGAAAGAGTATTTCTAGCAGAACCTTACAAATTAGCTTATTACTAAAAGACTGAGCAGATCACAGACTGTGTTATCAAAAATAGATTTCTAGTCAGACATGGTTAACACATCTGCAAAGATTTTAGTCTTATATTGACATTTTGTTACAAAAATACCCACACTAGTGCCATATTGAAATAAGTTTAATCTCAACAATTTAATTAGTCTGTATTTGGATAGACTTGACCCTCAAACAAGTAAAATGAGCAGAATTACATGGACTAGTGACATTGCCTTGATGTTCGAAAACTCTGAAGTCCATTGGCTCTACTCATTTGCTTTGTCGGTTACTTGAGTGTAGCATATACAAAGAACATATTTTCTGAACTTAAACAGATCATTCTTATGTTTGCTAATTACAACTGTGGCATTGCATTTTTGATAAAATGAGCAATTGGTTTTAGTGACTTACACATGGACAGTTGTATGAACATTGCCCCCCCCAACCCCTCGGTGTGTATCTCTACTCTACTAGCGCTACTGCAAATGTAGTGTGAGATTTAAAATCTGCATTAACATGGTGGATGATGAGGAAATGCTTTTGGAGTTTACCATTCCACTTTTACAGGGGAGAATGGCTCACCCTGTCCAGCATGTGGGAAGAAAAGAGCATTAACTATGCTAATCTGAGCACACTATGTGGAATGATGGATAGAAGTATATTTTACTTGGGTGTAATTTAGCTAAAATTATATAGTATATTTTCTGCACTTAAATGTATAAGGCAATTTAAAAAGCCCAAATATATGTAAATTGCTAAAATTATACCACGTTGACTAATAGGTTCATTTGTCAGTAACTCCGAGGAAAAGCTAGATGATGCACTTTTTTTAGGTGCATCATCATTTTTATACCTTGCTTGCAAAAAATGTACAAATACAGAAACGCTACAAACACATAAGGGTTGATTCAGAGACAGATATGCATGGACTTTCGCATGTGTCTGTGTATTTTTTGTTTGACTGTGTGGCTTGTTTTTTGGTTTTTACGTAACTTTTTCCATTCGTATGTTTGATCCCGCTAATGCGTATATGCGCTTTCGATGGATGAAGCGAAAACGGATAATTCGCGTTAGTTCGGATAAGTTACAGATCTAAATCTGATAATTTGCGTTAGTTCAGATAAGTTACGTTATTGGGTTGGCTTGCATCTGATTCTGAGACCCGATTGCCGTGGGACCACCGCCCTATAAAACGGTTTCATTTCCGCACCACTTACGGGACCATTATTGCCTCTGATTGCTTGAACATGCTTTGCAGGTATGTGGAGGAGTATGAGTGCCTTCAGCTCCAAGGCATTGCATGTATCAGCATGGCCGAGGCCAGATTGCACCGGTGTCGCATGCATATCCATCGCATGCATGACGTTGAGCTGTTTGAGCTGACCCGACTTAATTGCACTTCCCTCCATAAATTGTATAGTGAGCTGCGGCCATGGTTAGCCCACACCACAAGGAAGCAATTTCAGGTATGACCAAGATACTTGGCTGCCTGCAATTTTCAGTGAACGGCTCGTTCCAGAGACCTCTCCGTGGGGAGACCACGGTGGCTACCATTAATCCCAAATATATTTCCTTTCCGGACGACATGGTAGCCTGGAACACGCTTAAGTTGGGTTTTTTTAATATTGCCGACATGCCCAACGTCATGGGTGTGATTGATTGCACCCATGTTGCATTGGTCCCTCCCGCAGCCGACGAGTACATCTATAGGTAAGTTAATTATGTCATTTGGTTATATTGTTAAAGCAAACTGTATTCTAACTAACTATTAATCCCTCCTTCTAAAGTGTCCCTGCGAAACAGTTTACAATGTATACCTTAATCCCTCCTTCTAAAGTGTCCCTGTAAAACAGTTTACAATGTATACCTTAATCTCTCCTTCTAAAGTTTCCCTGTGAAACAGTTTGCAATGTATCCCTTAATCCCTCCTTCTAAAGTGTCCCTGTGAAACAGTTTACAATGTATACCTTAATCCCTCCTTCTAAAGTGTCCCTGTGAAACAGTTTACAATGCATACCTTAATCCCTCCTTCTGAAGTGTCCCTGTGAAACAGTTTACAATGCATACCTGAAATCCTCCTTCTAAAGTGTCCCTGTGAAACAGTTTACAATGCATAACTTAATCCTTCCGTCTAAAGTGTCCCTGTGAAACAGTTTACAATGCATACCTTCATCAATTTTTTTTCATGTAGGCCTTATCAAACCATTTTAAACTACTTATGAACTTTGTTAATGTTATTTGGATTGTAGGACAGGTTTTTTTTAGGTTGTTAGAAGTTAGTGTTTGAGTTGTTTACCTTGGCTTGCTGTAACCACAAGATGGGCCACTCACTGAATGTCCAAGCAGTGGTTGGCCAGGACATGCGATTCCTTAGTGTACTTGCCGGGTATCCAGGCTCATCCCATGATGCTTATATCTTGCGGAGCTCTGGATTATTCCGTCGGTTTGAGTCTGGAGAATTATCTGGTGGATGGCTCCTTGATAAGTTTCCTCAAATTCCATCATTCCCTTTTCACTGTATGCCTATGAATATAGTTGATGTCCCATGTCTTAATCTATGGCTGTTTATTTCCCTTGATGACATGTTAAACAATAATGTTGCTTAGAATGTGTAATTTATGTAAGTATTTTTTGATTCTTTCAGGGGATTCTGGATATCCGCTTATGCCCTGGCTCCTGACGCCCGTTCTTCGGCCGCAAAATGAGGCCCAGGAGTCTTTAAATTGGGCCCACCGGAAGACCCGGGCCGTAGTGGAGAGGGTCTTTGGACTCCTGAAGTCCAGATTTAGATGTTTGGACCATACAGGGGGGGCACTGCAATATGACCCCAACAAGGTCATCCAAATAATACTTAATAATTTTGCCATCATGCAGCGTGCCCCCTGGTATGTCAATCTGCTCCCCTCTCCCCCCAGCCAGGAGGCAGATGACATTTATGATGGCACCCCTAGTGCCTCTGGCCAATCTGTGCGGGCACATCTGATTTCATCATATTTTTCTTAACATTTTTTTTGTTTGTTTGTTTATGTTGTTGTGTGTTTTGAATATTATTTGCCTCTGTGAATGCCTTTTTCTTTTGTAAAAAAATATAGTAATGAGTTAATTACTAAAAATGTTACACCTGATTTGAGCCTCATGCAGTTTATTTTTTCATGTTTGTCCATAAAAACCTTCATTAATATCCAAACAACACAAACATTAATGCATCAACTTGGGCAAGAACAGCTAAAGTCACATTCAATCTATTTTATTGAAATATGTAAATTTATATTTGAAGGGCACTCACAGACTCCATGTATAAACATACATTTTAGAACATAACTATAAATTGGGGCAGACTCCTGGCCCCTAGCGATTTGCCACATCCAGGAGTTCTAAAGTAACTGACTACAGGCCAAAGTTTCCCCGCCCACCAACATCAAGATCCATAGGGAGCCACAATTTCCAGGGAAATAGTCGGCCAGGAATACATAGGGCCACATACACACCTTCTCCTGCTCAGCCACATTTGCCACTGGCACAGGTGGAAACCAGCCATACCTATGCCACGCCGTAAGTTCGGTAGCCACCCAGCCAATGACCCCCAGTCCTAATGCCAGTCCAGTCCAATCTTTGCCATGGCCAAATATTGCTTTTTTCCAGCCAAGAATGTCCCCCAATATTGCCAACAAACATGATGAGCCAGCCAGCATTTTTTTAGGCCCAAGCCTGCAGCGTGGGAGCTTGAGCGGCCGCTTCAGTAAGGCTTAAGCTCAGCCATTGGCTAGCGGGGTATGTGAGCATTCTAATGAGCTATATGGCCGAATTCCAAAACAAACCAGCAAAGCCAGAAACAACCCAATCTTGGTAGCGCTCACCACACAGGTAAATAGAGTTGGGATGTAGAGGAAAGATGTGGAAGATCCAGGTCAAATAGATCTTAAAATTGATGTTGCCCATAGTAAGGTTGTGGTGGGCCTTGGAGGTGGCCCATCACCTGGGCATGTGTGGCATTCATAATCTGCCACTGCTCCAGCATCTGTCTGTTGCTAGTTCGAAATTCATCTAGCATGGCAGAGAAGTTTGCATTTAAGGTGGCCGTTTGTTCTGCCATCTGTTTAAGGTGGCCATTTGTTCAGCCATTTGGCTGTTGCTTGTCCTAAAATCAGTCAGCATGGTGGTGAATGTAGAATTGAAGTTCTCTAATTGTGCAGTAAGCTGCTCTGTTGTTTGTTGAGTCACCTGCCTAAAGTAATGGCTGTCATGGCGCCATGCTGACTCCAGGATCGGCACGCACCCCCCCTTGGAAACTGGTCTACGTTGTTGACTGCGTCTTCCAATTCCCCGGGTTTGAGCACCTGCAGATGCTAGAGTTCTAGGGTGAGCAACAGTACCAGATGTGCTTGGCAAAACCTCTGCAGCAGAGCTAGCACTGGGGACTGTAGGCTCAGTCTTAGCCTGCTGACCATGATGGGCTGGCAGCATGCATCCAGCTTCACTCTGCTGCAGAGGATTTGGTGCAGTAGGATGCTGGGGCAGTGGCAGATTAGGTTCCAGGGGGGTAATTTGCAAAGGTTCAATACGGCTGGCATCCTCCTCCTCCATCTCCTGGATGACATCCATTAGTGTGGGAGTCTGTTGGGACATGTGAAAAAGTGCACCAGAATAAGTTTGCATTTAAGGTGGCCGTTTGTTCTGCCATCTGTTTAAGGTGGCCATTTGTTCAGCCATTTGGCTGTTGCTTGTCCTAAAATCAGTCAGCATGGTGGTGAATGTAGTATTGAAGTTCTCTAATTGTGCAGTAAGCTGCTCTGTTGTTTGTTGAGTCACCTGCCTAAAGTAATGGCTGTCATGGCGCCATGCTGACTCCAGGATCGGCACGCACCCCCCCTTGGAAACTGGTCTACGTTGTTGACTGCGTCTTCCAATTCCCCGGGTTTGAGCACCTGCAGATGCTAGAGTTCTAGGGTGAGCAACAGTACCAGATGTGCTTGGCAAAACCTCTGCAGCAGAGCTAGCACTGGGGACTGTAGGCTCAGTCTTAGCCTGCTGACCATGATGGGCTGGCAGCATGCATCCAGCTTCACTCTGCTGCAGAGGATTTGGTGCAGTAGGATGCTGGGGAAGTGGCAGATTAGGTTCCAGGGGGGTAATTTGCGAAGGTTCAATATGGCTGGCATCCTCCTCCTCCATCTCCTGGATGACATCCATTAGTGTGGGAGTCTGTTGGGACATGTGAAAAAGTGTGTCAGATTGGGCCCTAAATATCTTTAAAAACAAAATTAGTCATGTGCATTCACATGCATCACCAGTTTTACCCTAGATATCTGGTCCTGTGTCCTAGGCAGCAGGGATGTAGATGGCGTGCTTAAACTGGAGGAGGCTTCCACACTTCCAGAGGCTGGATGCTGGGCTGTGTTAAAAAGTAAAAGGCACATAACACACAAACATCCCTTGATGAGCCTGATGAGTACATATGCTTTTGCAAACGCGTGGGCAAGCAGGAATGCAAACTCCACCAACGGCCAAAGTTGCCCTTCACAATGAATCTGAGGCTATCTTATATGTATGCCTCACCCTGTACATACAGATTGGTCACACTAAATAATACAAACATGCACGTACTGCATATTAGGAGGCTTTACAGATCCAAAATTGCGCCTTAGGGGCCAACAGTCAGCTTGCAAATAGCATTTGGCTTCAGAGTATGCTGCTGTGCATTCTTGCAATGTTGACCTTTCCCTAACCCCAGCTCAAGTTTGTCTGACCAAAGCACACCTACAACCCCAGTAGTAGAAGCACAAAAAAGTAAGTGTTGTCTATTATTGACTATATTCACATCACATGCAGTGCTTTGGTAAGAGAAACTGTTTAATATTGACCAGAAATACTGTCAAAGGTGGTGTATGGCCTGCAAACCTTTTTAAGGACCATTAACTACTGCACCCTGGGAGAGTGTCCATCATGAAGGACATTCCTCAGACATTAAACACACTCCGAAAACATTAACCTCCCCTCAAAGGCACTCCCTAGGTGCCTGTGTTCATATCTGCCTGTAAGGCTCATTTCACAAGTTTACAATAGTTCACATTAAAACAAACATTACTAACCTGCAGAAATGCCCTCGATGTCCAAGTCGTGTCTCCCAGAGAGGCCCTCTAATTCGACGGGGTGTATTAACACCAGGACCATTTCTTCAGCTCGAGTATATTGTAACTTGGTGGGGAAGCCTCCACCAGTTTGTAAGCTGAAAATAGAGGTTAAAAAATATTTGCCATTGTGGTCACTACAACAAGCAGCAAAATGCAAACCTAAATATGTACCTGTGATTGTGCCGTTTATTCTGCTTCTTCCGTACTGCATACTTCAGGTCAGATATTTTTCTCTGTATCTGCTCCACATCTTTCCTCTCATCCCCAGCTGCATTCACCTGTCTGGCTTTTTCTCATTTTGCTGGTTGATTTGGAATGGTGGCCAAATAGCTCATCATAATGAAGTGTAAGGCCACTTGCCAATGCTAGGGTTTGTGCCTCCCCAAACTGGCCTCGCCGCAATGTTCGGCCTAGTGGTTGTTCTTGTGGCTCATCTATGTTTGTTGGCAATTCAGGGGACATTCTGGGATGGCTGTGTGGTGATGTATCCCGTGGCTGGAAAAAGACTGGATTGGACTGGCATTAGGACTGGGGGTCCTTGCCTGGGTGGCCACCGAACTTCCAGGCGTGGATGTTGCATAGGTCTTGCTGGTTTCCACCTGTGCCGGTGGCAAATGGTGCCGAGGAGGAGAGGGTGTGCTCGGGGGCTGGGGCTTCTGGCCCTCTGCCTCTTTGGGCCCTTGGAACTTGTGCTCCATTTATCATGGCATGTGGTTGTGCGGGGAGCAGAAGAGGGTGTGCTCGGGGGGCTGGGGCTTCTGGCCCTCTGCCTCTTTGGACCCTTGGAACTTGTGCTCCGTTTAGCATGGGATGTGGTTGTGGGGGGAGCAGAAGAGGGTGTTCTTGGGGGGCTGGGGCTTCTGGCCCTTTGCTTACTTTCCCCCTTGGATGTTGTCGTACCTTGCTGTTTGGATGTGGGTGCCTTCTTCTTGGAGGATCCTTCCTTGCTTGTGCTTGCTGTTTTTGATGGGCCGGGATTTGTGGGCAATGTAGCCGTGTGGTTGCCACTTTTGCTCTGCGCTTTAGGCACCTTTGTAGTCAATTTGTGCGACCGAGTGCTCGGTCTGGAGGATGAAGTGTCCTCATGCCGCTGCGGCCTTTTGGTCTTGGCCTCCTTTGCTGCTGGTTGCTTTGCGCTCGTGCCTTTTTTGGGTGCCATGATGACAATCTCAAAGAGAGTTAGCTGTGTGTCCATTACCCTTTAACTACTATTGACTGGGTATAACGCGTACGCGTGCGTCCGGCCGTTCGTCCGGCCGTGCGGAACCTGGAAACCACTGGGGCATTACCTATCTGCTGTGGACAAGAAGAAAGATGGCGCCCACGATCTTCACCCGCCAACAATAAGAGCTCATTGTGCTCGTAAGTGTATTGTAAGGATGTTGATTTGCCATCTAAATGCATGCCTAAGCCTTAAGGAAGAGCAGGAACAAACAGTTTTTTTTAAAAGTGATTTAAACTCCGTGCCAAACAGAAGTTAGTGTGCACATGTGCGAACCAACTCACTTGCATCTAGAGGGATAGTTTAAGGCTAGAAGTGTGTTTGGGAATATCAATTTGGCAACTGATCTAATTGTGACTGATATTTGTATGCTGTATGATCTAACAACTATTTTTCTTTTTGTGTTTTTTAGACTTTGCTTCAGAGCAGGTACGACTGCCTGCCCAACGCATTCGAGAAGAGGAATATAGCCCTGGAAATCGTGGCCCGGATCCAGCAGGAAACGGACACCACCTTCACTCATACGCAGATCATGCAGCACTGGTTGGACCTGAAATGACTGCACATGCCCCGGGTGCGGCGATTTTTTGCGCTCCATTTCCCAAGTAAGTACATACCGATTGCATGCTAGATGTAACAAATACATAAGGTAGGCCTTTATATAGAAATGCTTTTCTTTTATAGTGTTGGAAATGGAGTACCGCATAAGACCCACCCGGAGGCGCGCAGTCCGGCCAGTGCGGCATGAATCTGCAGCAGCAAGTGAAGGTGGTGGATCTCCAGGGCCAATTTCCGACCCCTCCTCTGTAGCTACGTCAGACCAGCCCCTGGACCTTTCTACAGAGGAGGGGCGTCACGGCGTGGGCAGGGTGTCGTACCAAACGACTGAGCCACTAGCCTCTGGTATGTGATTCTTAATGTAACCCCACACACATACATGCTAATTAAACCAAAGCTGATTCCATTAATATCTTTTTCTAGATGAATATGTAGCGGGTGAATAATCTGGAGCAGAGACTGCAGCAGATCATGCCCTGGAGGAACATGGAGAAGGTGGGTGATGTCACACACACATTCTAAGTGTCATTTGCTTACTGTTTAATCAGACATTAGAAGTGAGCCTATTTTAAATGTCTCTACAGCCTCACATTCCCAGCAGTGGCAGGCACCAGACCATAGGGTGGTCCCCCAAGCAGAGGTCACCCACCACCGAAGTTGTAATGTAAATATTTTGAGTATGTGTAAAATAACATCATCACCAATCAACCTTAGCATAATCCTTAGCATAATGACATATGGCCTCTTCTTTTAAGACATTCCTTAGCATAATGACATATGGCCTTTTCCTTTAAGACATTCCTTAGTATAATGACATATGACCTCATGAGTTAGCTTGCAACCTAATAATCATTCCATCCACAGCTGGAAAACATGCATTTGCAGAACAATAATTTTAATTTCTTTTTTTTACAGATACCGCACAAGGGAGATTGGCACAAATCCGTGCCACGGTGTTTCAGTTGGTGGGCGAGATGCAGGAGGTGCCCGATTTGTTGGGGACCACAGATGAATGATAATTATCTGGGGCCTGCCATTGCTTTGTATATAGTTTTATTGTTTAAAGTTTTTTTTACAAAAGTAAATATTTTAAAAGTTTTTAAATTAAAAAAAAAACATTGTTTTGTTCTTGCAAACATTAGCAAAAATAAAATAAAGGCTACAAAATTTGCCAGTTGCTATTAAAAAAAATAAAATAAAACTTGTTTCTGTGTCATTTTCTGTTCAAAATACATTAACGGTTGGTTACGCCAAAACATAGGAGCAACCCAAAACAAAAAAAAAAAAGATTATCCAGACCACAATGTGATTTAGGTAAGCATTAGGTGTGCAAAGGGAAGAAGATACAGACCGCGATGTGATTTAGGTAAGCATTAGGTGTGCAAAGGGAAGAAGATACAGACCGAAATGTGATTTAGGTAAGCATTAAGTGGGCTAAATGAAGAGGATACAGACCAAGATGTGATTTAGGTAAGCATTAAGTGCGCAAAGAGAAGAAGATACAGACCACGGTGTGATTTAGGCAAGTATTAGGTGCGCTAAATGAAGAAGAATGAAACCGCAATGTGATTTAGGTAATCATTAGGTGCGCAAAGGGAAGAAGATACAGACTGCGATGTGATTTAGGTAAGCATTAGGTGCGCTAAATGAAGAAGATACAGACCGCAATGTGATTTAGGTAAGCATTGTTGCAGAAGTGAGTGATCAAAATATGGAGACGAGCACATGAATGAGTTAATTTTGTTGTGCGCAGGCGTAAGGTCGTAAAGATTTCCGTCTGGACGTTTATTTATAGAAAAAGGAATTCCGAATCTAACGGGAAACGTAAATCATTCGTTCGAGTCGACATTGAAAATAGGCAAAAAACGGAAGCCTACCGTTGCTTCATGAGTAACCTAAACGAAACACGAAAGCTGAAAAATGACATTCTCATTGGCATACGAACGGACGAACACTTTACTGAAGGCTTGCAATGAATGCTTAGAATCACTCGTACACTCATACGCACTCTTGCACAGGGTTTTTGACCAGGAACCAGCCGGTATAGACCCTGCACCTCAGTCATCTCAGCCATCTATCTGCTTTGTGCTCTGGGCACATCGTTAGAAGTGACAATGCTCCTGACCATCAATCACCTGCATTTTGGAGGGGGCTCCTCTCCGGGGGATTCCTAGGGACTCCGGCTTGAGACGTCGCTCCCGGGAAAGTTGGGGTCCTCGCCCTCCCCCGACCAAATCCCCTCGGCTCAATACAATTTACGTGGCAAGCAACCAGAATGTTACTCCATCTAGATGACATGTAAAATAGAGGGTGGTGGAATAATATTCAGATCCGTGGCCTTCCAGAGGTACCATAACACAGCAACTTAGAGACAGTTGCTTCATCCATCTTCAACAAGCTTTTGGCGTGGTGACACGAGGACACATCAAAGTGGACTGCGACCAACTAATCCTACTTGGCCCAGAGACATAGAGGCCGATTCATTAATAGCGCCAGGTAGCGACAGATGAGTGCCAGTAGCGTTATTTTCACTGCGCCCGCTAGTATTCGCTGTGCTTGGCCGTTGTTCGGCTGTTGACAGCGACTCAGTCGGTGTGCGGTAATGTTGAATACGGGGTTAGGAGTCGCTGTTTGACAGGTTACGCGCTGTATGGGAGCGCATGACAGCGAATGGCCATAGCGAACGGCTCCCAGCATATTCATTAACAAATCACGCTCAAAAAACTCTCGCGCAGTGAAATGCTTGTTTAAACCCCAGAGCGCTGGCGGCGATGGGTTAAACGTAGTTTTTTAACCCCCAAACAACCATATTTTTGGAAACAAAAAAAACATGTTTTTACAAACATTTTGTAATATGAATACATTAATATCAGACCTGTAATATCAATTCTGCACAAATTTTTATTTTTATTTTTTACCTTAAAAAAAATATCTAACATTGCAGAAGTGGGCACAGAATTTTTGACATTTAAAAAAAAAAAAAAACATTAATAGCAATTAATTATGAATATTTAAAGATTGCTCCATTGAAATGCATTGGAGTGCGCCAGGTAGCGAGAGGTCATACCTTTCGCTGTTCAAGGTCGCTCGCTGGCGCTGTGGGGTGAGGCTGGAATAATGATGAATGATTCGCTATCTGGAGCTCTGTCAGTCGCTAAGCAGGATCGGCTTGATAAATGTGTGATTGCGGAGGGGAGCCGGCGTTCTCGTGGCGGTGAGCGTCATTACCGTTCGCTCACCATTCGCTACCTGGCGCTACCCCTTGTTAAATAAGGGCCATAGTGTGCCCAATCCACTTCTACATGGTCAAAGAGGAAATTATGTGAAGAGCCTGCAAGAGGGGCCCCTCTCAGAGCTACAGTTACACTGTTACGGGAACATGACCAGGCGCACCCTCCAGATGAGGTGGACAGTAAATCCTTACTGGAAAAAATATGTGGGAGCCTCCTACAGATGCAGCCATCCATTTCACCTGGTGGTGAGACCGCTCTTTCTTCCTGCACTCCCTGTCTCAGCTTTCGAGCCTTTTTGACTTCCTGGATCTGCCAGCCCTACCTATTGCGGATTGGTTGTTCCCTGACCTGGGAATTAGTGAGCCAGATCCCCCATGCCCGCAGTGGGGCGCTCAATGTCCACGCAGCCCACAGGGACCTGGGGATAGCTCATCACTGGGCCCCTCCTGGGTCACCTGGGACAGGGGCCAGCCGCAACAACATCTGTGACTTTCATCACTCAAAGCTTTCTACCCCCATTCTTTTGGACACACGGCTCGTTTGGGACCCTGGTGGTTGGGTCCTTCTTGCCTTTGACTATGCGCTTATCCGGCCTCTTGCCTTAACACCTTCCACTGGGCTGGCCTGCCCCTAGCTCTTTTGGGCCCCCACTGGGCCCCCTTGACCGAATCTTGGTCCAGCGTATTCAGGTAATATGTGACCTGGACTTAAAGGGACGACCCGGATGATTCATCGCTCAGCGATGTGGCGCCTACTGACCTGGACCGGGGGCCCCGGGGACCAGACTGCTGGGACCTTTGGACAGTGACCTGGCCCATCTGGACACCTTGGGCCCAACGGGGCAGGGACACCTGGCGTTGCCCTGGGCATTTGGGGGCCCAGCCGTCTGAGGATTATCCCAGGGTCTGGGTGTTAATTAATGGTTATTGAATGAGTGTAGCTTACTGTTTATGAGGTTTCGGTATGGGCTTGGTGTGGGCGGTTGGAGGCCCTAGAGGGGTCCCTGAATTTTGTGTGAGGCACCCCCACTGGCTCAGATGGGGAGCGGTTGTGGCTGCTCTTGATTTAGGCTATTACACTTGAAGAGGAAAGCCGGATGGGGCAATAAGCTATATGTTACAAGTTTTAAGTTTGGTTCCTGTTTGACTTTTCTATGATGGGGTATACTGGGGGGGCGCACTGTGTCCCCTGCCTTGGGCCTGGTGGCGGCCAGATGAGGGAACTTACTCCGTCGCCCCCCGGTGGGGTAACGGCCTGGGGTGCAGTGGGCTGACCTGGGACTGAGCACTCACATGCACCATTGGTCAAAATACTTACCTTAAGGAAGACCTATCTCTTACTCTGTGGTCAAATTTTACTCCCTCGACATATGTAGAGGGAGCGAAGAATGTAACGAGTAACTTTTAATGACAAATCTTTTACCCTGACTCCCCTTTCCTCTATTGTTCCTTTTTCTTCCCTCTTCTTGACTCTAGAATCTACCCATTCCCTCTCCACCATCTTTGACTCCTTCCCCCACTTACCTGTCACTTGGTTCTCCTTTCTCCCTTGTTGAGGGGGTGAGTGGGCTTCAACCCTCTTGTAATGGCAGAACTCTTGGTCTGTTCATTTAATGTAAAGGGCTTTAATGTATCAGAAAAACGTTCTAAACTTCTCTATGACCTGCATAAATAAAAGGTAAAAATTGCCCTGCTGCAGAAGACGCATTTTAAAACAGGTCACACTCCCAAAATTTCAGACCGGCACTTCGTGTCATGACACCATTGCTCTAACCCAGAGGCTAGGACTAAAGGGGTTTCAGTGGCATTTCACAGATCGCTCCCGCATGAGATCCTAGACACAAAGGTCGACCCACAAAGCATATTCTTGTTTATTAAAGTCAATCTTTTTGGTAAAACTTACACCATAGCAAACATGTACTCCCCCAATAATGACCAGGTTAACTTTTGTGTCAGGGTGCTGGAAGAATTTGCTGTAGGGGATTTTAACATACATATATTTGATTATACTAAAATGGATTACTCATCTGTTTAATCAAGTCCAGGCAGAAATCAATTTCCAAACAAGATGGCTGCTGTATTCAAGTTCACAAAGCAGGTCTCTCTATCCCAAAGCTAATCTCATCATTGTCCGTCTGTGTCCGTCTCCATTCAAAACACAACCCTGTGTGTGTCCTTCAGCTGCCCCGAGCGAATGTCCCTGTCTCTCACCAGCCAGCTCTTTTTTCCTGGCTGACCCCTTTGTTTCATTTGAAATAGCGCAGGTGATCTCTGATTGGCCCAGACACGCTAACACAGGTGATACTCTGATTGGCTCAGATAAAACTATTACATGTGATTTTCTGCTGGCCAACTTGCAGTTTGTATGCAAATGCATATTTGAAACTAAACTCAAGCCGAAAGCTACCAAGCCCATTCTTCTGAACAAAGGAAGGTCTCCCTTCATGTTGCATATTAATTAAGGAACCAACCATCCTGGCTAAACAAAAGGAGTCATCCTATATACAGTGTACAAATAATATTTTTTACAATTTCTTTGGGAACAAGATATATAAAAATATTATAGCATTACAAGCATTTACAAAGAAAAATAAAAATAAAGCTTGGATGCACGTGTTTAATGCATTACCAATGGATTCACCACCAGGAAAACTCCTGTTCATGTCCCTCCACTCCAGTGATGTAGATATTCATAGGTTGGGATGATTCCACACAGCTCCAGCTTATTAGTATAAAGGCTTTCCTACCCAGGGGTGTGCCATTACCCTTTGCCCCCAGAACAGCACATGCCAACAGGGTAGCAGCTAAAGCAGCAGCCTCCGGCATCAGAAGGCCACAACACTCTGGACCAGAAAGTACATATGTCACACAGAAAATCAATATAAATTGGAAAATCATTGAAGTTTTGGATGGTATTGTCTTAGATAAAAAGGGGCTTGGTTGATCCCTAAAAACAAATGATCACATTTCTTACAAATTGTCAGAATCTGGAGTGCTAACAGCAATGACTCTGGAAACAGTTGAAATAATAAGCAGTTTATTGAAGACAAAGTCTAACAGAAATCTCTTAAATTCAGAGTATAATGCAGGGTACAATGCAATACAGTCAGTGGTTTCCTCACCAGCTTTATGTACAGAGTATAGTCCTCGATATCACAGGTCCAATTTCAAGGCTGCTAATCCACAGGTTCAAAAAAACATAACACATAAAGTCCTTCGGACGCAGTTCAGACCTGTAGGTTTTGGGAGCAGCAAGGCAAGGGCTCCTTTTCCCAGTCTCTCCTTCTCCACACTGGAAGCCTCAGCAGCTCCTTTTATTAAGCTTCCTGGAAAGACCTGGGAGTAGGGGAAAAACCTGTAGAGGACTGGGTATGTGGACTAGAGCTCTGTTATCCCGGCATGGATCGCGCCTGGATGAAAAAACAAGGGAAATATAGACACCATCCACCACTTTTCCACACACTTTACCACAACATATATTGCCAATATCAGTTTTACAGCAAATTACAGCAAATTGTTACATGCAATTGTAACAAACTATCCACTTTGTGAGTTATATTTGTGCATAATAAAGTTGTGTTTTCTAATTTCTAAAACTATTAACATAGGAAAAATAAACTAGAGATTGTGTTGCTTTCACATGGTCTGAGAAGACCCCTAATCTGACATTAAAAGGAAGGGGTAATAAACAAATAATCACATTTCTTACATATATATTGCCACTATCAGTTTTACAGCAAATTGTTACCTGCAATTGTTGATGAAGGAAAAACTAGAGATTGTGTTGCCTTGACGTGATATGAGAAGACCCCTAAACTGACATTAAAAGGAAGGTGTAATAAAGAGCAAACATATAATAAAGCAGAATATATATTTTAATCAGAGTAACTGTCTGGCAATATTGGCTACAGCTTCTTGCTTGCTTCTTGCTTCACAGTGGGATCTAATTACCTGCAATGTTTGCGGGATTCTATTTATTCTCCAGGAAACACCAAAAGACATATTTCTAGATTACTAGATCAAGTATGAAGAGCAGGCCCCAGGAGAAAGTAACCAGAAAATTGTATAGCAATTATATATGGCATTATATGTAACCTACATTGACAATCAAACATTAACAGAAGTACTGTAAACCTAGCCTTCCTCCAGCCTGAAGTGAACAATAGAAAGATGCCCACCTTCCAGGACATGCCACTCCACTCCTCAATAAAATTGTAGAATAGTGGGCCACTTCATCTGGCTCCTTCCTATGATGGGAGCGGTGCTGACTTGCTCCGTGGAGTAGGGGGTGGGCAGGACTACTAAGCTACCTACGATTTACTGTAAAAACATTACAACACACAGTATCGGCCCGATCTCTGCTTAACCACTAATGAGATACTAAAAGATAATAATAACAGAAAAACAGCAATTGCTGCCTGTGGTGGCTGCCTCACATGCCCTTATTACAGGTGCACCCCTGGACTTTCTAACAATAGTAGCAAATATATTTGAATTACCTGAATATAGTATGCTATCCATAAGTATGCTATCTGTTGCCATTATGTTATAGGGGGAAAATAGTACTTTGTTGAAACAAAAGGATTTACATGGGTATATTAAAGAAAATTACAAAAATACCCATTGTCCTTAGACAGGAGGGATTGTGGCCTTATCTAGCACAAGGTACATATGGTACATGTAAGTGACAAAAGTAGGAAGCCATGTTAGGGAGACCGATGACAGGCTTCATATAACACATGATGGATCTGTAACAATTTATGAACATACACTTTATTAGCTGTCTGTTTTGTTTCCCTATATTAAACCTGAGATTATCTAAGATGGCTTGCTACTCTTCTTGATTTAGTAACAAATGCTGATAAAAATGTCAGTACATATTTAGTTCTGTATATTAATTGTCCCTTTAAAATAGTTTGTGCGAAGGCCATAAAACCATTGTCAAATGTCACTCACTAACATATATCTGTGATTACCCATGGTTTAATAGCCTTTTGCTTATCTTAATAAGGCACAATAATGCAATCTGTGCTTTGTTTATGGCTCTTAATCACTTTGTCCAGATTTGATTTTTTTCTGTAATGCTATGCTGAAACAACTGAAGCCATTGTGAGCTTAGTTCTTTGTAAGCTTCAAATGATAATTGATTTTCAATATGCTGAAAACACTAATTAGAAAGTATTATAAACAGAAGGAAAGGTAGTTCCAAATCCAGTCTGTGTTAGGAATTCTTAGCCTCATCATACAGTATATGAATCATTACCTTTATGCTAGCTACACATTTATACACCTTTGCCAATGTTCAAATGATTGCACATGGACATATAAATATAAGCCAATTCAAATGTAAAATAACTGATTCATTGATCAAGATTTCTGATCTTAACCCTTTAAGTGCCAGCCTACCTTTTGTCACCCTCTGTTGCCAGATCAAGTGTCACTATTTTGCACTACTGTTATTTTTGAAGGTATTTCCATGGATTTCAAGTCTGGGCTTTAACATGGATTGTCTTGCTTGTTATTTATTAGTGTATTCTCTATATAGTCTGGGGGAAATATGTGCAAAAAAATCTATTTTTTACAATTTGTATTTTTTTGAAATAAAAAGATTTTCAATAACATAAAAATGTTACAGCAAAATAAAATTGTGTGTAAAAGCCCCATTTTTCCTGGTTGCAATGGTACTACATATATATATTGGTAGACAACCTGACAACAGCACTTTAAAAAAATTACAAGTTAAATACAACTACTATCCACACTATAAAGGGTTAAGTAAAAAACCCTTAAAAATAAAAAAAAAATGTGTGGCCCACCCCTTCCCAGCATAGCTAGCATAGCTTGCCTGGGGACCAGATATGCAGGGCTTGTAGAATGGCACGGAGGCAAGCTTCACTGGCCCCGACCCTGAAATCTACAAGCCCATGTAGCCTTCACAGCCCCTGAGCTCCTCTGCCCCCTCCCCAGGCTATTGGGGAGGCAGGTAATGGGGGGCTGGGGGTTAATGGCAAGTCATATGCTAGCCACAGGTGATTTTCCAGACCCCCTTGTGAACTGGTTTAGGGATCTCACTGATTCCTTACCAGTTCAGAGGGTTAAACGTAAAAAGAAACACACACACCATAGAAAAATATTTTATTTATTTTTAATAATTACCTTGCATTTATCCCAAGCACAGTGACATAAAGTGTTAATTTGAATAAAAATGGAATAGCCCCCCCCCCCCCTCCTGGAGGGGGACCCCATGCTTTTTTATATTTTTAAGGGTTAAAAGGGGTTAAGAAATTAAAATAAAATGGCCTGGGACCCCCCCCCTTCCAAGCATCTGCGACATGTACAAAGATAACTTAAAAATGAAGAGATTCTTAGCGTGCAGAATCCACCCGTTCCTATTCCCTATTATAAAACATGTGGCAGAATCCACCCCCCCCCCCCATTTCTCCCATTAAGTTGCCTGGTAACTCAACTCATCAAGTAAAAAGTGATTTGGGGCACTAAATCACAGTGCATGAACAAAGGATCACAAGCAAGAGAGAACAGGAACCCTCCCCATCCAGATGCCGCACAATAGAGGAACAGTGGGTAGACAGGGTAACTGGACCCCGGTCGACCTGACCACTGCAGCTGCTTCTACTCAGATTGTGTGTGGGGGCGAGCCCTGTGGCTGGCGTCCATTGAAAAATATTGACTCTGGCCACTGGCCACCTGGGCTCTAGTGTATGTGTTCGTGGATGTGTGTGCATCTGTGCCCGACGAGCAGGAGCAGCAGCTGTAGCCAGGGGGCATCCAGGAATCAGTGTGGGGGGTGCTCCAGTTCTCTCTTCCTCAGGCTGATCCTATATTCATGCTGTGGGAGCCTGATCAGTGATGCAGGAGCACCGGTTATGTAATTCTTTTTTAACATTCCATCCATAAGGTGCACTAGCATCTCCTCACTACTGCTGTTGGGGGACCAAAAAATATGGCAGTATCCTTACATACCTCTCTTCTGGTACTACCCATACAATAGTGAGAGAGGGGATTCCTTTACCCAAGTATGTGATTTTACATTAAGAATCATTAAACTCCAGTTTATCCAATAAAAAGCTAATTACATTTCCATGTAGCAGACACCTCCAGGAATATCCACCCTGTTTGTATTATCAGCAAACAGGTAAACTTTGCCTACCAAGCCATCTATGTCACTTGCAAACATATTAAAAAGAATAAGTCCCAGGACAGAGCCTTGTGATACAATAATTCTAATTGATTATCTAATAATTCTTCACCTTTTACCATTAACTAATGAGTGCTTTATGTGGAACGTGTCAGAAGCTTTGCAAAAATACAGAGAGGTGATTTCCACAATATCAAGGTTGTTTTTATTCCATTCAGCTTCTTTTTAATCTTTTTTTAATCTTTGCTGCTGTCATAGCAGAGAGAGTTGCACACTGCAGTCACTGTTACTACACAAGGGGGGGAGTTTCCACACTGCTTTGGCTTCAGAAGACCTTTGGCAGGCTAGAATAGCCTGATGAGGGGGGTTATATTTTTAATGCCCTTTCATTTGCTGATGCATGATCCACAGTTGAATCTGGCAGGCTGATTCATCACTAATGCCAGGTAGCGACAGATGAGCGTCTGTATTGCGGCGCTATTAGCGACTGCTAGTGGCCGCCACGATCAGCTGTCAGTCGCTATTCCAAGGCTCCTCAGTCGCTACCTGCTCTTATTGGGAATCACGCTGCCAATGTTGAATATGATGTTTCAGATGTGCTTTAGAGGCGCTGTTGAGTTGTTACACCGTATTCAATACAGCGCCTGAGCGTTTCTTTGCTGTTGTATAGAAATCAATCTGTAAAATTAGGAAATGTGATATAACATTATGCAAATAACACATGGAAACATTTTTTTTTTGTTTTTTGTTGGATTTATTTAAGCAGATATTTGGTTTAATTTTGACAAAACAAAAACAGGTGTTGCCATGTTCATGGTGCCTAAAATGAGAAAAAAAGTGTAGTTAGTTAATGTTGTTGCTTCAAAATATATTTAACAAATTTCCCTTTGTTTGTTGTGGTTGAAATTAATTACATAACAAACACCTTGAAACTTTAGAGATTGTAAGCAAGCTACTTTTGCTTTATCCATATCAACTACCACCCACATATTTTCTTTTTAATTACTTTAAGCTACACATTTTTCTGGGTAATAATTAGATACCAACCGCATATTTGTAAAGTAAAGTTTTGAAGGGCCCTGTAGTACATTAGTTTTAGTATAGTTAAGGTGACCTAGCTTACCAAAAAAAGAGGTAATCATGCTTTCCCGTCGCTCAAACCCAGTCTGGGTGTCCTCGTGACTGTCTGCGGCCATGTTGGGGACTTCTGGCACCAGTGCTGTTTCCTCGGGGGGCTCGATTCGGTGACATATGCAAATGTTGTGTAGGACACAGCATGCGAGGATGATTTTGGAGACCTTTTGTGGACTGTACAACATCTCTCCTCCTGCGTGTGCCAAACAGAGAAAGCGTGCTTTCAGCAGGCCGATGGTTCTTTCCACAATGCATCTGGTTTTGCGATGTGCTGCATTTTATCGTACTTGGGCAGTGGTCTGTGGGGTTCTGACCGGAGTCATTATCCACGTTTTCTGCCCATATCCCTTGTCCGCTGTTGAATAATCAAATTGAGAGAGAGCAATTAGTCAAGTACCATGAACATAAAGTATTGATTAAAGCTTCTGTTATCTAGTTTGCCGATTTACTAGGCCACATATCAAACTTGTAATTATGTCAAGGATTATTAATTACCCAGTAGCCAGCCAGGTGGCATTTCATTTTCTCAAACTTCCGGCACAAGACTGATTGCTGAAGCGCGTAAGAATCATGGCATGAGCCGGGGAAGCCAGATTTCACGGCCCACAGCTTCATCTCATGGTCACACACTACCATGATGTTCATGGAATGGAACTGTTTCCGATTTCTATAATGCAGCTCCTGTGCACGGGGAGGGCAGAAAGGGATATGTGTACCATCCACGCACCCTAGCACATTAGGGATCCCTCCTATGCGGTAGAACGCACGTTTTATATTGGCAACCTCCGCCTCATCTTCAGGAAATTTGATATAAACAGGGATAAGGTCGCAAATAGCCAGGACTACCATGCGGCTCATTGTAGCCTGGCTGATCCCGCTGAGGAGGGCAGAGGTTGACTGGAAATTCCCCCGTGCCACAATATTTAGCATGGCACATGGGCAAACTATGCCAGGGATGGAATGGGTGTTTCTGGTGAATGGATCGATTTTGGTCATAATCTGATCATATAGGGACTGTAGTGCTGCACGATTCAGATGAAAACGACTTCTGATCTGCTCGTCACTTAAATCCCATACAGAGAGGCGGATGCCAAAGGATCGGGGTGCCCTAAGCCTCACAGTACCCTCCTCCCTTGACTCCTGACCTTCCTGTATGCTGCCACAACAATACATCCATAACCCAAACATCACCCCCTCATCCATCTCACAATCACTGGCTATAGCTCAGGCACTGCACAAACAACAAAAAACAATATCAACACACACCACCACTCCACATACACAGTCACAATCCTCACACAATCACACAAATGCAGCTCACCACAAAACCAGATGTATAGTGGTTAGAACCATCAGGCTGCTGAGAGTATGCTTTCAAAGTTTGGCACAACCAAGAGGGGAGTTGCTGCACAACCCACAAAAGGTCCCCCAAACAATTCACACTTGCTGTATGCTACACAATATTTGCAGATGCCACCAAAAAAATCTCACAAAGAAACAGCACTGATGCCAGAAAAGCTCAACAAAGCCACAGACAGTACTCAATAAACACAGCCAGACACTTTGTGCAAGCTAGGGCAAAGTTACAACAAACACCACAGCCTTTGCTACAGTGTATCATGAAAAGAATGCTTAAAGTATTTTGAATTTATACTTAACTTATCCAAAGGAATGGTCCGCTTAGCCGCCTCTTGTGTTTTATAGCAGTTTCCGGTCTGTAATTAACTTACCACAGGTGTGGCGGAAACGCCTAGTGCTTGCATAATAGCGTACTTTAGCGGATCTGGTTGCACAGACATCTTTTGTCCAATCAAAGGTACGCTGTTCCAAAATCAAATAGCCGTTTTTGGGACACCATTTCCAATGTTGTTAAGAGACATGGATCCCATTACTTCATGTCTATGTTGGTTGTTAATTAGCTAATTAATTACTTTATTGACTGCAACACATGTTTTCCAGAAACATCATTCATTGCAGTCAAGATGTATCTCCAAACACCTGTACATTATGTGTCAATCAATTAACTGGGCCTGTTTGCGATTGGTTCCTAAAGCACATAAATTGTGGCATACACATTCAGCATTTGTTGCCATTCTGTAGGTTGCATGGGTCCTTGGTGTGTGCAGCTACAGGATGGAGCCAAATTCTGGGCATATGCCAGCCACTGCTGTGTCTTCTGCTGGGCCCAGTACCAGTGGTGTGCGTCATGGCCGCAGACCTTCCTTAAGGAAAAGGGCACAGCCTGAAGGTGAAGCCCCACCCAAGGCCAAGCCTCCATTTGCCAAGAGGGAGCCAGAATTTAATTTGGCGGATAATAATACTCTTGTGCGTCTGACACTGGCTAAATGGGAGTTATTATTTGGCTCCCAAAGTCAGTGTTTAGGCAAACAAGAAAGGAGCAAATTGTGGGATGCTATTGGTGAGCATCTTACTAGCACTGCTCAATACCTACGTAGTGGCACAGCCTGCAAGAAATGCTTCTACACTTTGCAAAGGGCCCTTATGGGAAAGATGAAGAATGATCTACTTGTAGACAGTGGAACAAAGCAGGGTCCAAAGAGTAAATACAGGCCATATGAGGAGACGCTGAAGTGCAAGATTCCACTCTGTCGGCTGCAGGGGGTGGATGCTGGGGATGACACCACAGGTTGGGGTGAAGGTACATTCATTTAATCTGGAAAGTGATTGTTGATAATAATGTTGTTACATTTCTCATAACCAAATATTTCTCATAATAAAAGTAGGTCACGGTAAGTATTAGATTTTAGCTATGTCCTTTTTACAAACATTTTTCTGGCTTTATGCATAGTGGCACATGAGGACTCCCAGGAGTCGGGTGATGAGGTGACCCCGAATCCTGCCCTTCCCCCAGCCTCAACCTTAACGCAGTCTTCTGTTGAAGGTAAACAGTCTGTATATGTTTTTTTATCTTTGTTTTTAATTTTTTTGTACACCTTAACAACGCATAATTATTTACTTTTGATTATCATAGATGCCCTCAGAATTACACCAGCATCTCCTCATGAGGCTACCTACTCTTTGGATGCCAGTAAGTAAATGTGCCAACCTGGCTTGGGTTTAGGTAATATAAATGTGTGAATGTCTCTCAATCATGGTTTGTAATTGTAGGGCAAGTCCCTGCTTCATCTTTGGACCCCACTTCCTGTGTTGCAGGCCTTCAGGATCCCGTTGGTGTGTATTGCAAAGCACACTGTATCCTTTGTGGTTTTTGGGTAACAATGTGTATCTTTTCATATGTGAAAATGCCAAACCCTGATACATTACTTTCCAAAATGGATAGTTGTTTAGGTTTGTGCAACAACCATATCTTTTTTTGGCATTTACAAATGATGGAAAAGCATTATACATGTTTTTGCGTTAAGCTGCGATTGTGAAAAAATTACATTAACAATACTATGGGAGGTGCTAATTATATCCATTCTGCTTTATTTTAGGCCAGAATACAGGAAGTGCTGATCGTGAAAGGACCCTTCACTGCGTGGCTGCTAGGGATGAGGGTAAGAATGTGTTTGTTTTTTTTCAAGTAAGGATGTTGTTTGACCAGAAATGTTGTGTGGCTCTTGACATTTGTTCTGAACAATGTTTTTGTAGTGCAAAGCTCTAGTGATGGCCTAAGTCTGGAAATCTCGGATGTGGCGGGTATGTGTGTTCTTAGATATGTGATTATGCTATTTGTTGACACAATGACTTCGTGTTGATTAAACAAACAGCTTTCTTCCTAATATCTAAACATTGACAAGGGTGTGCTTAGACACACTCAGGTACCATTGATGAATTGGTCATAGTTGTCCAACGGTTACATGTTTTTGTGACAATCAGGTTCCCCCATGTAACATACAACATACTTTGATCGTAGCAGGAATCCTTTGCGCCAACCCAGGATGTGCCCTTCTCACAAGTCCCATGTGGCCAGGCTACAGAGGCAGAACCTACGGTACATGATAATGTAACCATAGATGTATGCGGTTTTGATGTATCTGCTAAATCCAATCTGGAAACTAATATTTGGTTTTATGTTTTAGCCTGCGCAGCAACCAACTGCCCGAGGTGCCCCCACAAGTGCCGACTTGTATGAGCTAGGGGGCAGGATGCTAGAGGCCTACATTCGCCAACAGCCACGTGATGGAACTCAGGAGCGCATTGCGGCGTTGGTGGACCAACAACAAATTCGGGACCTGAGACAAGAAGTTAGAGATTTGAGAAACCACCAACAGTCTGAAATGATGCAAGCCATACAACAAATGATGCATGGCATCCAACAATCTCTAGAGCGCCAGGACCAAACTTTGTTGTTGTTACATCAGCTAATACAGCAGCAGTCTATTTATTTTACTGCACTGTTGTCCCCCAACACCGCCCCTAACAATGAGTCGGCACCACCCAGGCCACCAAGGGACTAATTATTATTTTTCTGTGTCAAATCCAATGCTGTTACAATGTGGATTTACTTTTTGTGATGTAATAAATCTTTGAAAAAATGCACTAATTTGTGTTTGGTAACTAATTACATAGCTTATAACCCACACATTAAGACCTCTCTATATCTAGATATGTGAATGGTTGGCAAAAATTACTACTGTAATAATTTAGGAAACATTACAATGCTTTCAAAATTTAAGGTCTAACAATGTTTTACAGAATGACCAAAATAATGGGTTGTTGTACACTTTAACTATAGTGTAAACGTCAAGACACACTTCAAGTTTGGAACGGATAACAGTGTTTAATATTTTAAAAAAGGCCAACATGGCCAATATAAAAATACACACAGCGGATAAACCCATACCCCCCACCCTACGCTGCTTCCCAAGCAGCAGATATCGGGTCCGCCGGATGTACTACCACAGTCTGCGATGCTCATTAATACAAGCTGTAGTGTGAAAAAACCCTCATTAGTGTGGTGAAATGGATCCAAACGTAAGCATATTAATTACAATGTAATAGTTCACATAATTCACATTAGGCTAAACTTTGGAATTATCAGGTTACATGACCTTCATTTTTGGGGCTTACATGTGCATTTTTATGCACTACCCTATATATTGACATCCCCTCTTTTAAAAATGTTATGCCTACTTAAGATTGTGGACATTGTTTTTGCGGTTTGCCTAAAGTACTCATGTCCATAGTACTCAATAAACAATTCCTTCTGCTATTCATATGATAGTTCATAAAATTAATATTGAATGAGTTTGTAAGTGAATAAACACACTCACAGGCGAAATGTATTATGTGTTTACGTTTAAACAAAGGGGAGGCAACAATCTAGCATGCATACATGCATTTCTGATTGTGGGTGGCCCAAATTACATCTACATGTTTGCTAATTAACCACATAATGACCTTTCCCCTTAGGCTTGGTTATTTGGGAAGACATAAGTTTGAAACTATGTCTGGCAAACAAGTAATTGTACTCACCATCGCAGCTGTGGCTAGGGACCATGCTGCTGGGGGTTCCTGGACCTGGGGTGGGGAGTATGGTGACAGGGTCCGTCTGCTTGGAAACATCTGGGGGGACAAAAACAACACCACAAACGTCATAAGCTTGTGCCCTGAATATTATTCTTCTACATCCACGTGTTTTTTGTCTCCTCTAAATCATGCTAACATGGTTTGACACATGTTTCCAAGATCTTAGCAGATTTCTTGGTTCATAAGGTCAGTTGGATCATTTATTTTAGATCACATGGAGCAAACAATACCATTTTTGGCACACATTCCCAGTGCAATGCAAATTCAAGATTTTACCTTGACATCCACATATTTATATTTGAGGCTGGCACATGTGTTAGGAAAAAATGAAAACATTTGCTAACACATTTGCAATGCAGCATCATGCTGTAATGACTCAAATGTTAAATTTGTTGGGCTTGCATTTGTCAGGAACTGGAGTTGTGTTAATGAAGTGTATGAAATTTGCACTACAATATAATGCTATGTAGCATCAAACATGTCTATGTAGTTTCTAATATTACATACACCATGTGAGTGATAACAAAAAACACTTACCACGACTATGCCCGAGTGCAACGTCTGGCGCATAGCTGCTGGAGGTGCCGGCTCTATGATGCCCTGAAAAACAGATAATGATGGCACAGGATATTTGACTATGCACATATTCAACCTGGAACAGACAAACAACAATTAGAAATGCACTCACCAGGGGATGAACTGCCACTGGTAGCCCAGGGAGGACTCTGGGGAGGAGGCGTGGAGCCTCTACTCCTCACATTCGGGCAAGAAGATCCCAAAACCCATGGGCCACCCTCCTCCCTCTCACTCCCTGATCCTTGAGGGAGTGTGGGAGAGTCCATGTCCTCCTCCCCACTTGGACTCCCCACTTGAGAGTGGCCACTAGGGTTTTGAGACTCAACTGAGTCCGAATGTGAGGAGCTGAGGCTCCATACTGCCCTCCTCCCAGCAGCACGCTCTTCTGGGGCATCATCCCCTTCCTCCCCTGGGTCCTCTAGATAGGACTGGCGAGAGGCACCCTCCCCCGCAGACTAATCCAAGCCCACCACTCTTGTGGGGGGGAGGATACCCTTCCCACGTTTGCCCAGGGGAGGACGCTTATCTGTGTTGAGGGGAGAAAAAAAAGGGACACCTCAAAAAATATTCCAAAAAGCTACTACATTATACAGCGACATTATTGTTCGGATTAACATGTTGTCATGTCACACTTACCTGAAGCATAGGCATCATAGAGCCTATATACTCCCTCATTGTCCTGGCGCTTGAAATCTGACCACTTCTGGATGATTGAATGCGCAGTCAGATGCGTCTTGAAGCGCCGGGACACAGTGGCTTTCACCTCCAACGCTATGCGCTTTTTTGCCCCACGGGCATAGTCGTACTCCAGCAAAAAAAAATCCTAATAAAAACAAAACAAAACAAAAAAATCAATACATGTATATATCCGTGCTAAAACATATATACAAAGCTAGATTATTGCATCTGACAAATAGAACCTATACTCACTTTCACTACCTGCCCGTTAACCCGCGGATCCACCCTTTTCCGCGTGGCCTTTCTGCTTGCAGGGGGTACACGGGATGTGGATGGGCCAGGGGAGACAGTGGGGGGGAGGGGGGGCCTGAATCAGAGGAGTAGCTGGGGAGATGATGTGCAGGGCGTCTAGGCTGCATGACGGATCCTCGTAGGTGTAAACTGGAAGTTGAAAAAATGAAAGTGAAAGCAAAAAATATGACACTCCTCGCATTAATAATACGCTAATATACGCATATGAAATCGCAAGGATACGCTAAGATCTCATCCGCTACATGCACACACGCTAAAATGTATTGGACATATTTTGATTTATGCTGCGTAATTATTTGTAACAGCGTAAGAGCATCTATATATAGATGTGTAAATGTGTACAAAACCAGACTCCAGATATAGATTTAGATACATTGGAATGCTTCAATTAGAGATGAGCGAACTTTTGAAAAATTCGATTCGACTGATTCGCCAAATTTTCCGACAAAAATCGTTTCGACCCGAAATTATTCGCGACGAATCGCTATTAAAAATGGCTATTTCTGGGCCTCTTAGAGCCTCAATAGGGTTGTAAACCATTCTGTCTTGCTGTAACACGCATAGGATGCGTGCTGGGTTAGTTAAATAATACTTTGAATAAATATCACATGCAGATCAGAGGCGTCGCTAATAGAATCGCAGAGCGGCACAATTGCAGAGAGTTGAAGTGGCATCACTATGAGGGGCAGGAGCCCAAACATTGCTTTAAAGAGACACTGGAGTTGGCAGCAGCAGGAGCCCAAAAATTGGATGAATCACACCCTGGAGTTGGCAGCAGCAGCAGCAGCCCAAACATTATTTTAAAGAGACACTGGGGTTGGCTTCAGGAGCCCAAAAATTGGATGATTCACACCCTGGAGTTGGCAGCAGCAGCAGCAGGAGCCCAAATATTACTTTAAAGAGACCCTGGGGTTGGCTTCAGGAGCCCTAAAATTGGATGATTCACACCCTGGAGTTGGCAGCAGCAGCAGCAGGAGCCCAAATATTACTTTAAAGAGACCCTGGGGTTGGCTTCAGGAGCCCAAAAATTGGATGAATCACACCCTGGAGTTGGCAGCAGCAGCAGCAGGAGCCCAAATATTACTTTAAAGAGACCCTGGGGTTAGCTTCAGGAGCCCAAAAATTGGATGAATCACACCCTGGAGTTGGCAGCAGCAGCAGGGGCCCAAACATTACTTTAAAGAGACACTGGGGTTGGCTTCAGGAGCCCAAAAATTGGATGATTCACACCCTGGAGTTGGCAGCAGCAGGAGCCCAAATATTACTTTAAAGAGACCCTGGGGTTGGCTTCAGGAGCCCAAAAACTGGATAATTCACACCCTGGAGTTGGCAGCAGCAGCAGCAGGAGCCCAAATATTACTTTAAAGAGACACTGGGGTTGGCTTCAGGAGCCCAAAAATTGGATGAATCACACCCTGGAGTTGGCAGCAGCAGCAGCAGGAGCCCAAATATTACTTTAAAGAGACCCTGGGGTTGGCTTTAGGAGCCCAAACATTGGATGAATCACACCCTGGAGTTGGCAGCAGCAGCAGCAGGAGCCCAAATATTACTTTAAAGAGACCCTGGGGTTAGCTTCAGGAGCCCAAAAATTGGATGAATCACACCCTGGAGTTGGCAGCAGCAGCAGCAGGAGCCCAAATATTACTTTAAAGAGACCCTGGGGTTGGCTTCAGGAGCCCAAAAATTGGATGAATCACACCCTGGAGTTGGCAGCAGCAGCAGGAGCCCAAACATTACTTTAAAGAGACACTGGGGTTGGCTTCAGTAGCCCAAAAATTGGATGAATCACACCCTGGAGTTGGCAGCAGCAGCAGCAGGAGCCCAAATATTACTTTAAAGAGACCCTGGGGTTGGCTTCAGGAGCCCAAAAATTGGATGAATCACACCCTGGAGTTGGCAGGAGTTGGCAGCAGCAGCAGCAGCAGCAGCAACAGGAGCCCAAACATTACTTTAAAGAGACCCTGGGGTTGGCTTCAGGAGCCCTAAAATTGGATGATTCACACCCTGGAGTTGGCAGCAGCAGCAGCAGGAGCCCAAATATTACTTTAAAGAGACCCTGGGGTTGGCTTCAGGAGCCCAAAAATTGGATGAATCACACCCTGGAGTTGGCAGCAGCAGCAGCAGGAGCCCAAATATTACTTTAAAGAGACCCTGGGGTTAGCTTCAGGAGCCCAAAAATTGGATGAATCACACCCTGGAGTTGGCAGCAGCAGCAGGAGCCCAAACATTACTTTAAAGAGACACTGGGGTTGGCTTCAGGAGCCCAAAAATTGGATGATTCACACCCTGGAGTTGGCAGCAGCAGGAGCCCAAATATTACTTTAAAGAGACCCTGGGGTTGGCTTCAGGAGCCCAAAAACTGGATAATTCACACCCTGGAGTTGGCAGCAGCAGCAGCAGGAGCCCAAATATTACTTTAAAGAGACACTGGGGTTGGCTTCAGGAGCCCAAAAATTGGATGAATCACACCCTGGAGTTGGCAGCAGCAGCAGCAGGAGCCCAAATATTACTTTAAAGAGACCCTGGGGTTGGCTTTAGGAGCCCAAACATTGGATGAATCACACCCTGGAGTTGGCAGCAGCAGCAGCAGGAGCCCAAATATTACTTTAAAGAGACCCTGGGGTTAGCTTCAGGAGCCCAAAAATTGGATGAATCACACCCTGGAGTTGGCAGCAGCAGCAGCAGGAGCCCAAATATTACTTTAAAGAGACCCTGGGGTTGGCTTCAGGAGCCCAAAAATTGGATGAATCACACCCTGGAGTTGGCAGCAGCAGCAGGAGCCCAAACATTACTTTAAAGAGACACTGGGGTTGGCTTCAGTAGCCCAAAAATTGGATGAATCACACCCTGGAGTTGGCAGCAGCAGCAGCAGGAGCCCAAATATTACTTTAAAGAGACCCTGGGGTTGGCTTCAGGAGCCCAAAAATTGGATGAATCACACCCTGGAGTTGGCAGGAGTTGGCAGCAGCAGCAGCAGCAGCAGCAGCAACAGGAGCCCAAACATTACTTTAAAGAGACACTAGGGTTGGCTTCAGGAGCCCAAAAATTGGATGAATCACACCCTGGAGTTGGCAGCAGCAGCAACAGGAGCCCAAACATTACTTTAAAGAGACACTGGGGTTGGCTTCAGGAGCCCAAAAATTGGATGAATCACACCCTGGAGTTGGCAGCAGCAGCAGCAGGAGCCAAAACATTACTTTAAAGAGACACTGGAGTTGGCTTCAGGAGCCCAAAAATTGGATGAATCATACCCTGGAGTTGGCAGCAGCAGCAGCAGGAGCCCAAATATTACTTTAAAGAGACACTGGAGTTGGCCTCAGGAGCCCAAAAATTGGATGATTCACACCCTGGAGTTGGCATCAGCAGGAGCCCAAAAATTGGCCTAAAGACATAAATATGTTTTGCACCATTTGGAAAGTGTAAAACGTGGCACCATGCTGAATCTAGTCGCATGCATCAGGCATTGGTGGGTGGAAATCCTGGCTGATCCATCCCTGATTCATTTTGACAAAGGTGAGTCTCTCCACATTTTTAGTTGACAGACGAGTTCTCCTCGCCGTAACTATGGCCCCCGCCGCACTAAACACCCGCTCAGATGGCACGCTACTTGCCGGGCAGGACAGCTTTTCCAGGGCAAACTCTGCTAGTTGCGGCCACAAATCAAGTTTGGCTGCCCAGAAGTCTAGCGGATCCTCAAGGTGTGTTGGCATGGTCATGTCAAAGTATGACATGACCTGCTGGTTCAGGTCCTGCTCCAGGTCTTCCTGCTGCTCATGAGTAGCCTCACTATGCGGGTGTAGAAAGCTACTCATTAGCGACTGAAGACTGAGGCTGCTGCTGATGGAGCTGCTGCTGCTGCTCCTGCCAACCCCCCCAGCGGCCATGGCAGTGGAAGGTGAGCGCAGAGGTCCCCTCGAGTCAGACCTGCGAGAGTATGGACCATGGTGCAGATAGGCATCGGCCAACTGCCTACGTAGAATGTCTTTGTAGTAGTTGAGTTTGTCCTCCCTCTCGGTGGGTTTAAAAAATGCCCCCATTTTGTGCCGGAAGCGAGGGTCCAATAAGGTGGACAGCCAGAAGTCATCCCGCCGACAGATGGAAACAATTCTGGGGTCACTACGCAAGCACGTGAGCATGCTTCCTGTCATTTGCGCAAGTGACTCGGATGGACTACCTGTCTCCATCTCCACTGCATACTGCCACGGTGTGCCGGGTCCTCTGTCTCGCTTTCCTCAAAAACCTCTAGCTCCTCTGGCTGCTCCTGCTCCTCCTCTCCTGTCCGCTGACTAGATAAACCAGCCATTTCGCCAAGCCTAAACTGTGTTTCGCTGGGCAACTCCTCCTCTTCCTCCTCCTCCTCCAGTTCAGCTCCAACGGGGTTCATGTGGCCGTAAGATGTAAACGCCATGTCTCCAGTGCCCTGACCAGCCATGGTTTCCAACATGTGCTGTAGTACATGAAGCAGTGGAATCACGTCGTTCATCCCGTAATCCTGCCGACTGACAAATAAAGTGGCTTCCTCAAAGGGCCTGAGCAAACGGCAGGTGTCACGTATGAGCTGCCACTGGTTGACATTAAAGTTACACAGGGGAGTCCCCCTATCTGCTTGGATCATCAGGAAATCCGTGATGGCTTTTCTCTGTTCATATAATCGGTCCAACATGTGAAGGGTGGAATTCCAACGGGTGGAAACATCGCAAATCAGACTATGTTGGGGGATACCATTCTGACGCTGTAGCTCAAGAAGGGTGTGTTTGGCGGTGTATGAGTGGCTGAAGTGCATGCAAAGTTTCCTTGAAGTTGTTAGGATGTCTTGCAGATGGGGGGAACACTTCAGAAACTGCTTGACAACCAGATTGAAGACGTGAGCCATGCAGGGGGCATGGGTCAGGCTTCCTTGGCGCAGCGCAGACAAAATGTTCTTCCCATTGTCGGTAACCATGATTCACATTTTAAGTTTTCTTGGAGTAAGCCATGTTTGGATTTCCTGATGAATACATTTAAGCAGTTCCTCCCCTGTGTGACTCCGTTCGCCAAGACAAACCATGTGAAGCACTGCGTGACACCTCCGTGCCCTGCACACATGGTAGACTGGAGGGGCACTGAGACTTGAGCCTACACTGGAGGGTGAGGAGATGGCGGAGGATGAGGAGGCCGAGTCGCACGGTGTCACAGGCCCAACGGGCAGGGAGCGCGGAGGCCGAAGCGGCGTGACCTGTCCAAGTTGCTGCTGCTGCTGCAAAGGGACCACATTCACCCAGTGGGCCGTAAACGACATGTACTGTCCCTGACCGTAGTTACAGCTCCAGATGTCGGCGCTGCCATGCACTTTGCTACACACCGACAGGCTCAAGGACTGGCCCACCTTCTGTTCAACAAAAGTGTGCAGCGCTGGTACTGCCTTCTTGGCAAAGAAATGACGGCTTGGGACTCTCCACCTCGGCTCGGCACAAGCCATCAGTTCTCTGAAAGGTGCAGATTCCACCACCTGAAAAGGGAGCGACTGCAGCACCAGCAACTTGGACAGGAGCACATTCAGCTTCTGCGCCGTAGGATGAGTGGGCGCATACTGCTGTCTCTTGGACATGGCTTCGCTGATGGATTGCTGGCGGGATGCATGACTTGGAGGAGGAGGAGGAGGAGCAGGAGCGACAGAGGATGGGCATGACGCACAGCTGCCTTCGGCTGAGGTGCTGGAGCCTTGGCTGGCAGAAATTGGGAGCGGCGTGCCACTCGGTGAGGAAGCAGTCTGGCCCACCTCTCCGGAGCCTAGGTTCTCCCAGGCCGCTTTATGGTGACGCTGCATATGTTGACGCAGGGCCGTGGTGCCAACATTTGGACCCTGGCCACGCTTCACCTTCTGCCTACATATCTTGCATGTGGCCATGTTACCCTCCTGCGGATGCTTCAGGTAAAAACTGCCACACTGCCGAATAGCTACTTTTCCCACCAACAGGCCTCACTGATTTGCTGCTGCTGTTGCCAACTCCAGGAACCCCTGCCCCACTACCTCCCGATAAGGTAGCCTGCCGCGCAGCAGGTGCTCTACCCCGGCCCGGCCCCGTTTGGCTCCAGGCTTTACAATTGTGCCCCCATGCTGCCTGCCAACCATGCTGCTAACACCTTGCTGCCTGAGCTGCTGACTCCGGGGCAACCTGCGCCCCTCTTCTCCTGATGATGACGATGAAGCCCCTTCATCACCCGGCTCCCAAGTGCGATCGGCTTCATCGTCAATATCATTATCACCGAGTTGTGGCTGTACGTCACTGATGTTCGTGGATTCGTCAACAGTGTCTGGCGCAGGAGCTGGAACGCTCGCAGCACCCACGACACTGTCCACATCACTATTTGTCTGCCTAGCTAAAGAAGCCACCTCCATTTCTTGGCTGGGCAGTAGCTGCTGACTGTCCTCTATCTGATCATCCTCCTCACTAAAGAGTGGAGCTGAACCCAAAGCATAGGATACGTCGCTGGGGGAGGGAACGGCGTAGGACAGAGGCAATGGGAGGACAGGGACTGCTCTCGGGGCATGCCAACTCAGGGTTGTGTCAGAGGAACCTACCGACCCTAGACTGGGGGTCTCAGACGTAAGTTGTGATGATGTTGTTGATGAGCGCGTCAACCAATCTACCACGGCAGATGCGTTACTGGTGGAGACCCGACCGCTAGCAGATACTGGCAGATTAGGTCTCTCAGCGTGACTCCTGCTGCTACTGGCCCCCAGTCTGCTGCGAGCTATGCCTGCGGAATCTTGGCCTCTGCCACTCCTCTTTTCACTTCCAGGCACTTGTCTGCCCGACATAGTCTAACTGGCGTGGTAGTAGGTGATATTTTAAGAACCCCCAGGCAGCGGTGAGTCTATATGAAACAGAATATAATGCACACCAAAAGTGAGCAGTAACACTCAGCCTCCAACAGGCCTGCCTAGTGTAAATAAGAGAGCTGCTTAGTGTAAATAAAGGAGGGTATGCTATGTTACAGAATGGGATGCCCCAACAGCCAGCAGTGCACCTGGCAGCAATACTACTATGCACAGCAAAAGTGTCTTTATCAGGCCAAATTTCTATTAGAATAAGTGCAAAGGGTTATAGTATTAAATAGAGGCTGGTGTAGTCACAGAATGGGATGCCCCAAAAACCAGAGAGCACCTGCCAGCAGTACTACTATGCACAGCAAGTGTGTTTATCAGGCCAAATTTCTATTAGAATAAGTGCAAATGGTTATGGTATTAAATAGAGGCTGGTGTAGTCACAGAATGGGATGCCCCAAAAACCAGAGAGCACCTGGCAGCAGTACTACTATGCACAGCAAAAGTGTCTTTATCAGGCCAAATTTCTATTAGAATAAGTGCAAATGGTTATGGTATTAAATAGAGGCTGGTGTAGTCACAGAATGGGATGCCCCAACAGCCAGCAGTGCACCTGGCAGCAGTACTACTATGCACAGCAAAAGTGTCTTTATCAGGCCAAATTTCTATTAGAATAAGTGCAAAGGGTTATAGTATTAAATAGAGGCTGGTGTAGTCACAGAATGGGATGCCCCAAAAACCAGAGAGCACCTGGCAGCAGTACTACTATGCACAGCAAGTGTGTTTATCAGGCCAAATTTCTATTAGAATAAGTGCAAATGGTTATGGTATTAAATAGAGGCTGGTGTAGTCACAGAATGGGATGCCCCAAAAACCAGAGAGCACCTGGCAGCAGTACTACTATGCACAGCAAGTGTGTTTATCAGGCCAAATTTCTATTAGAGTAAGTGCAAATGGTTATGGTATTAAATAGAGGCTGGTGTAGTCACAGAATGGGATGCCCCAAAAACCAGAGAGCACCTGCCAGCAGTACTACTATGCACAGCAAGTGTGTTTATCAGGCCAAATTTCTATTAGAATAAGTGCAAATGGTTATGGTATTAAATAGAGGCTGGTGTAGTCACAGAATGGGATGCCCCAAAAACCAGAGAGCACCTGGCAGCAGTACTACTATGCACAGCAAAAGTGTCTTTATCAGGCCTAATTTCTATTAGAATAAGTGCAAATGGTTATGGTGTTAAATAGAGGCTGGTGTAGTCACAGAATGGGATGCCCCAAAAACCAGAGAGCACCTGCCAGCAGTACTACTATGCACAGCAAGTGTGTTTATCAGGCCAAATTTCTATTAGAATAAGTGCAAATGGTTATGGTATTAAATAGAGGCTGGTGTAGTCACAGAATGGGATGCCCCAAAAACCAGAGAGCACCTGGCAGCAGTACTACTATGCACAGCAAGTGTGTTTATCAGGCCAAATTTTTATTAGAATAAGTGCAAATGGTAATGGAATTAAATAGAGGCTGGTGTAGTCACAGAATGGGATGCCCCAAAAACCAGAGAGCACCTGGCAGCAGTACTACTATGCACAGCAAAAGTGTCTTTATCAGGCCTAATTTCTATTAGAATAAGTGCAAATGGTTATGGTATTAAATAGAGGCTGGTGTAGTCACAGAATGGGATGCCCCAAAAACCAGAGAGCACCTGGCAGCAGTACTACTATGCACAGCAAAAGTGTCTTTATCAGGCCTAATTTCTATTAGAATAATTGCAAATGGTTATGGTATTAAATAGAGGCTGGTGTAGTCACAGAATGGGATGCCCCAAAAACCAGAGAGCACCTGGCAGCAGTACTACTATGCACAGCAAGTGTGTTTATCAGGCCAAATTTCTATTAGAATAAGTGCAAATGGTTATGGTATTAAATAGAGGCTGGTGTAGTCACAGAATGGGATGCCCCAAAAACCAGAGAGCACCTGGCAGCAGTACTACTATGCACAGCAAGTGTGTTTATCAGGCCAAATTTCTATTAGAATAAGTGCAAATGGTTATGGTATTAAATAGAGGCTGGTGTAGTCACAGAATGGGATGCCCCAAAAACCAGAGAGCACCTGGCAGCAGTACTACTATGCACAGCAAGTGTGTTTATCAGGCCAAATTTCTATTAGAATAAGTGCAAATGGTTATGGTATTAAATAGAGGCTGGTGTAGTCACAGAATGGGATGCCCCAAAAACCAGAGAGCACCTGGCGGCAGTACTACTATGCACAGCAAGTGTGTTTATCAGGCCAAATTTCTATTAGAATAAGTGCAAATGGTAATGGTATTAAATAGAGGCTGGTGTAGTCACAGAATGGGATGCCCCAAAGACCAGAGAGCGCCTGGCAGCAGTACTACTATGAACAGCAAAAGTGTCTTTATCAGGCCAAATTTCTATTAGAATAAGTGCAAATGGTTATGGTATTAAATAGAGGCTGGTGTAGTCACAGAATGGGATGCCCCAAAAACCAGAGAGCACCTGGCAGCAGTACTACTATGCACAGCAAGTGTGTTTAACAGGCCAAATTTCGATTAGAATAAGTGCAAATGGTTATGGTATTAAATAGAGGCTGGTGTAGTCACAGAATGGGATGCCCCAAAAACCAGAGAGCACCTGGCAGCAGTACTACTATGCACAGCAAAAGTGTCTTTATCAGGCCTAATTTCTATTAGAATAAGTGCAAATGGTTATGGTATTAAATAGAGGCTGGTGTAGTCACAGAATGGGATGCCCCAAAAACCAGAGAGCACCTGGCAGCAGTACTACTATGCACAGCAAGTGTGTTTATCAGGCCAAATTTCTATTAGAATAAGTGCAAATGGTTATGGTATTAAATAGAGGCTGGTGTAGTCACAGAATGGGATGCCCCAAAAACCAGAGAGCACCTGGCAGCAGTACTACTATGCACAGCAAGTGTGTTTATCAGGCCAAATTTCTATTAGAATAAGTGCAAATGGTTATGGTATTAAATAGAGGCTGGTGTAGTCACAGAATGGGATGCCCCAAAAACCAGAGAGCACCTGGCGGCAGTACTACTATGCACAGCAAGTGTGTTTATCAGGCCAAATTTCTATTAGAATAAGTGCAAATGGTAATGGTATTAAATAGAGGCTGGTGTAGTCACAGAATGGGATGCCCCAAAGACCAGAGAGCGCCTGGCAGCAGTACTACTATGAACAGCAAAAGTGTCTTTATCAGGCCAAATTTCTATTAGAATAAGTGCAAATGGTTATGGTATTAAATAGAGGCTGGTGTAGTCACAGAATGGGATGCCCCAAAAACCAGAGAGCACCTGGCAGCAGTACTACTATGCACAGCAAGTGTGTTTAACAGGCCAAATTTCGATTAGAATAAGTGCAAATGGTTATGGTATTAAATAGAGGCTGGTGTAGTCACAGAATGGGATGCCCCAAAAACCAGAGAGCACCTGGCAGCAGTACTACTATGCACAGCAAAAGTGTCTTTATCAGGCCTAATTTCTATTAGAATAAGTGCAAATGGTTATGGTATTAAATAGAGGCTGGTGTAGTCACAGAATGGGATGCCCCAAAAACCAGAGAGCACCTGGCAGCAGTACTACTATGCACAGCAAAAGTGTCTTTATCAGGCCTAATTTCTATTAGAATAAGTGCAAATGGTTATGGTATTAAATAGAGGCTGGTGTAGTCACAGAATGGGATGCCCCAAAAACCAGAGAGCACCTGGCAGCAGTACTACTATGCACAGCAAAAGTGTCTTTATCAGGCCTAATTTCTATTAGAATAAGTGCAAATGGTTATGGTATTAAATAGAGGCTGGTGTAGTCACAGAATGGGATGCCCCAAAAACCAGAGAGCACCTGGCAGCAGTACTACTATGCACAGCAAAAGTGTCTTTATCAGGCCAAATTTCTATTAGAATAAGTGCAAATGGTTATGGTATTAAATAGAGGCTGGTGTAGTCACAGAATGGGATGCCCCAAAAACCAGAGAGCACCTGGCAGCAGTACAACTATGCACAGCAAAAGTGTCTTTATCAGGCCAAATTTCTATTAGAATAAGTGTAAATGGTTATGGTATTAAATAGAGGCTGGTGTAGTCACAGAATGGGATGCCCCAAAAACCAGAGAGCACCTGGCAGCAGTACTACTATGCACAGCAAGTGTGTGTATCAGGCCAAATTTCTATTAGAATAAGTGCAAATGGTTATGGTATTAAATAGAGGCTGGTGTAGTCACAGAATGGGATGCCCCAAAAACCAGAGAGCGCCTGGCAGCAGTACTACTATGCACAGCAAAAGTGTCTTTATCAGGCCTAATTTCTATTAGAATAAGTGCAAATGGTTATGGTATTAAATAGAGGCTGGTGTAGTCACAGAATGGGATGCCCCAAAAACCAGAGAGCACCTGGCAGCAGTACTACTATGCACAGCAAAAGTGTCTTTATCAGGCCAAATTTCTATTAGAATAAGTGCAAATGGTTATGGTATTAAATAGAGGCTGGTGTAATCACAGAATGGGATGCCCCAAAAACCAGAGAGCACCTGGCCGCAGTACTACTATGCACAGCAAAAGTGTCTTTATCAGGCCAAATTTCTATTAGAATAAGTGCAAATGGTTATGGTATTAAATAGAGGCTGGTGTAGTCACAGAATGGGATGCCCCAAAAACCAGAGAGCACCTGCCAGCAGTACTACTATGCACAGCAAGTGTGTTTATCAGGCCAAATTTCTATTAGAATAAGTGCAAATGGTTATGGTATTAAATAGAGGCTGGTGTAGTCACAGAATGGGATGCCCCAAAAACCAGAGAGCACCTGGCAGCAGTACTACTATGCACAGCAAGTGTGTTTATCAGGCCAAATTTCTATTAGAATAAGTGCAAATGGTAATGGTATTAAATAGAGGCTGGTGTAGTCACAGAATGGGATGCCCCAAAAACCAGAGAGCACCTGGCAGCAGTACTACTATGCACAGCAAAAGTGTCTTTATCAGGCCTAATTTCTATTAGAATAAGTGCAAATGGTTATGGTATTAAATAGAGGCTGGTGTAGTCACAGAATGGGATGCCCCAAAAACCAGAGAGCACCTGGCAGCAGTACTACTATGCACAGCAAGTGTGTTTATCAGGCCAAATTTCTATTAGAATAAGTGCAAATGGTTATGGTATTAAATAGAGGCTGGTGTAGTCACAGAATGGGATGCCCCAAAAACCAGAGAGCAACTGCCAGCAGTACTACTATGCACAGCAAGTGTGTTTATCAGGCCAAATTTCTATTAGAATAAGTGCAAATGGTTATGGTATTAAATAGAGGCTGGTGTAGTCACAGAATGGGATGCCCCAAAAACCAGAGAGCACCTGGCAGCAGTACTACTATGGACAGCAAGTTTGTTTATCAGGCCAAATTTCTATTAGAATAAGTGCAAATAGTTATGGTATTAAATAGAGGCTGGTGTAGTCACAGAATGGGATGCCCCAAAAACTAGAGAGCGCCTGCCAGCAGTACTACTATGCACAGCAAAAGTGTCTTTATCAGGCCTAATTTCTATTAGAATAAGTGCAAATGGTTATGGTATTAAATAGAGGCTGGTGTAGTCACAGAATGGGATGCCCCAAAAACCAGAGAGCACCTGGCAGCAGTACTACTATGCACAGCAAAAGTGTCTTTATCAGGCCAAATTTCTATTAGAATAAGTGCAAATGGTTATGGTATTAAATAGAGGCTGGTGTAGTCACAGAATGGGATGCCCCAAAAACCAGAGAGCACCTGGCAGCAGTACTACTATGCACAGCAAAAGTGTCTTTATCAGGCCAAATTTCTATTAGAATAAGTGCAAATGGTTATGGTATTAAATAGAGGCTGGTGTAGTCACAGAATGGGATGCCCCAAAAACCAGAGAGCACCTGGCAGCAGTACTACTATGCACAGCAAAAGTGTCTTTATCAGGCCTACTTTCTATTAGAATAAGTGCAAATGGTTATGGTATTAAATAGAGGCTGGTGTAGTCACAGAATGGGTTGCCCCAAAAACCAGAGAGCACCTGGCAGCAGTACTACTATGCACAGCAAGTGTGTTTATCAGGCCAAATTTCTATTAGAATAAGTGCAAATGGTTATGGTATTAAATAGAGGCTGGTGTAGTCACAGAATGGGATGCCCCAAAAACCAGAGAGCACCTGGCAGCAGTACTACTATGCACAGCAAGTGTGTTTATCAGGCCAAGTTTCTATTAGAATAAGTGCAAATGGTTATGGTATTAAATAGAGGCTGGTGTAGTCACAGAATGGGATGCCCCAAAAACCAGAGAGCACCTGGCAGCAGTACTACTATGCACAGCAAGTGTGTTTATCAGGCCAAATTTCTATTAGAATAAGTGCAAATGGTTATGGTATTAAATATAGGCTGGTGTAGTCACAGAATGGGATGCCCCAAAAACCAGAAAGCACCTGCCAGCAGTACTACTATGCACAGCAAGTGTGTTTATCAGGCCAAATTTCTATTAGAATAAGTGCAAATGGTTATGGTATTAAATAGAGGCTGGTGTAGTCACAGAATGGGATGCCCCAAAAACCAGAGAGCACCTGGCAGCAGTACTACTATGCACAGCAAGTGTGTTTATCAGGCCAAATTTCTATTAGAATAAGTGCAAATGGTTATAGTATTAAATAGAGGCTGGTGTAGTCACAGAATGGGATGTCTCACAGCAGACTTGAGATCAGTTCAGTATATATGCACAGTTAGTGTTTAAGCAGCCTGAAAACGCTAACAAAGCCAGTCAGCCAGCCAGTAACACTCAGGCTGGATGAAAAAAAAATAAATCTCCCTGTGACTGCCTCCGATTTTTCCTAACTTTCCCTGCTTTTCGCTGACTTTCTGTCTGTCTCCTGCCTGTCTCCTGCCTGTCTCCAGCCTGTCCCTGTCTGTCCCTGTCTGTCTAACTGTCTCTCCCTGCCTACAGCAGCGTCCTGTCTCTCACGAATGCAATAGAGAAATGAGGAAAAGCAAGATGTCCGCCGACTTAAATAGCGCTGTGACGTCACTGGGCTTGCTGGCTGCTGATAGGCTGTATGTGACTGTCCCAGCTTGCACTGGCGCGGGGTTGATGTCTGGACATGTCCCGTCCTCCATCTTAGAATGCCTGTAATGTAAATGAATGGATGTTAAAGGAAAACTTCGAGCGATCGAATCGCAGGGAAATTCGGATTCGATCCGAATCGAATTTTCCATGAAATTCGGATCGAATCCGGGTTCGTCCGGATCGATTCGCTCATCCCTAGCTTCAATAATGGAAGGTGTCAAAATGGGTTGCACAATGTGATGCCTAATGGGTTCATATTTGCTTGAACTATGGTTTCAATGTCATGCTAGTGCAGTCAGATGCGCGCAAATGTCTGCTGCGTATTCTACAACAGCGCCTCTGGGCGTTACAAGGTATTTCTGCACAAAAACAACAAATGCACATGTATGAACAGCACAGCGCCGCAGCCAGCGACACTTAGCGACTCTGCATAGCGACTGGCCCTCGCCGCAAAAACCCGATTCAACAAGGAAATTTCTAGGCAAGAGCGTGGGCGCTGTTTTTGGCTGACTGCGGCATAGAGCGCCAGACACGGTTAGCAAAAAGTGATTATTTGTGTTGTTTTACAAACAAAAAAAACACAAAAAATAACAATGACATTGGGGTAGGGGTGTGAGTTTAACATTTAATTGACACATTACAAATTAACTTTAAAAAAAAACAAATAAAACGAAGCAAACATTACATACACTTCAGAAAAAGCTATAACACATTTGCATTTACCAAAAAAAAAAAAAAACCAAAAAAGCCATTCGAGTGTCTGCCATAGAAATGTATGGGGGAGCACCAGGTAGCGAGAGGTAATACCTGGCGTTCGGCAAGGCTGAACGCAGGCGATGTTTGCTGCGGCTGGGAACATGTTGAATCTTATGCTACATGGCGTTCTCTCAGTCGCTAAACAGGATCGGCTTCATAAATGTGTGATTGCGTATTTGAGCCCGCGTTCTCGTGGCGATACCTCTCCTTACCTGTCGCTAAATAGTCACTACCTGACGCTATCCCTTCATGAATAAGGGCCTTAGCCCTGTGCATTCATCCAGTATATCAAATATGGAATTTTCTTTTAGGTTTACTTTTATTTTTTTAGTACTAAAGCAAACAATTTGTATCTGATAAAATTAATGAAAAACCAAATCAATAGTTCCATCAAACAAGGCTACTCAAAAATAAAAACTAAAATGTCTTAAAAAAAATCAATTACCCCCTCAACACTGTGATTTATATGCTGTTCAACCTTTCTAATAGAACATAAAGCTTTCAAAGCTAAATGTGACACCTCAAATGCAATAGTGGATGCTGTGTTTTTTTCTGATGTTTAACTTCAAACCCTTTTTAATATATAACAATGATGCTGTTCAGCCAACAATGGAAATACAATCTAAGGAGTTTAGCCAAAACACAAAAAGCCTATATTTTTTCTCCATTATACATTTTGGGGTACACGGTCAGCCTGAGGTACACGGTCAGCCTGACATAACTCATTAGCACATTGATTAAATGTATGTCAGTTTGCAAGTGACTTTTAATACAGCTTCAGGGCTCAAAACCGGTTATTTACCAATACTGTGCTTCCCTTCTGGCTAAGTTTTCCTTTTCCCCAGAGATACACTGTACCATGTCTTGTTTTTCCTTTTGTATTGTTATTACAATGGTGGGCCATTTAAACAATGCAGTTGCACCCCTATAATTGGGCCCCTGTTAATAGGCATACTGTGTCTATGATGGTCATGCTAAAGATTTATGATGCAAGTTAAACTTTTTAATTTAACACACAAAAAGTTGCCATCTCCTGCCTCATTGGAACCCTTAACACTCTGCCCAACCAATCGTCTTAGACCTATAATAATTGTTACATCAAGGTTGGAATGAGCATTAAATGTATTCATCATAATGTTCACGGCCAGTGGTAGGACCCCCTTGTGCAGCAATCACAGGTTTTAAATGCTTACCTTCCTTAATTCTTTACTGCTCCTGTGTGTTCCTGGTTTTCCTGGGCCATGGTCTGTGGTGGTGGGGGTGGGGTTGTGGGCTGCTTGCCTGCGCCCCTGGCCCCCTTTCGCCTGATTGGTCACCTCAGATACCGGCATGTCCAATGGTGAGGCAGCTCTGGTCAAGCCTCCTAGGGTGACATGGGGGGGCAGTCTCCTCCTCGCTCCAGCCCACAGGGCCTCCATCGGGGGGATGGGCAGGAGCTGCGTCCTGATCCCCAGCATGATGAAAATGAATAGTTTTGGCTCCCGGCAAGTCTCAGCATTCCTGGCCCCTGCAACCCCTGCCAACAGATGTATAGTGCGTTGCCCTGGGGGGGGGTATATGCCCTGGAAGGAAAAGCCATATTGTAGGTTGCTGTGGGCCCCACTGTTACATAGCCACAGGAGCTAGTTTGCTATGGGGCCCCTCATGCAGCAGCCATGGGTAGGGATGCTATGGGGCTCCCAGTGCAGCAACCTGGCCCCATGACTGCTGCACAGGGGGGGCCCATAGCAGCCTGGGCCAAGGTACAGGGAGCCCCATATCTGCCTGGCCCCACGCCCCTTGTCCACAGCAACCTGCAATATGGTCCTCCGTCCAGTGCAGCAGTCATGGGACCAGACTGCTATGGGGCCCAATGCAGCAGCCATTGGGCCATGCTGCTATGGGCCCCCCTGTAGCCCCCTGTGGCTTCTTAACTTCTGATTTAAATGGTCTGTGGAACACCCCCATATCTGGAGGTGTATACATCTTCAACTTATGCAGATTTATACGGAATAAACTATCCATGCTTTTAAATCCCTGTCACAACTATTAGATACTTGGAAATCATACCCAATCTCGTGGATAGGTTGCATTAATGCAATTAATATGACACTACTCCCTTTTATGCTTTTTAGAGTTCTACCAGTAAAAGCCCCATTGTACATGCTTATATTACGCAAAATAAAATGTCAGCTTTTGTTTTGTTTGTTCTTCAAATTGTCCAAAGGTATCTATATTGTGTGTATTCTCATAAGGCAAAGGTGGGACTCAGGGTAACCAATATTTTAAAACCTCTCAAATCACCCAATTAATCCCCATGCACTCTAATCATCAACCACCATTGTGGATGGTTCTACAACTCCCAACTGCTCACCAACCAATATTGATGGTTTGTTCTGGACAGACCAAGCCCTAAGACCTAAAGCATTTTAATAAGACAGTCCCTTTCTATATGGGACTGTTCTATTCTGCTTCCTTGATGTTTCCTGATACTCCCTTTTTGAACCTGTGTGATAACCCAAAAATTCCACCCAGTCTGCAGGACAAACTACCTTATAAATGATGGCTTGACCACAGTATAGTTAAAATATTTCACCTTCTCTCCGATGAGGTATTTAGATCATACAACCTAAAAGAGAAATTTCATATGCCCCAAAGGGAGTTCTTTCAATATCTTCAATTGAGACACTGGGTGTTGCCCCTAACTAAGGGCTTTATTCATGAAGGGATAGCGACAGGTAGTGCCTTGTAAGCGGCAGGTGAATGCTGGCCACGGCACGCAATTCCACATTTATGAAGCCGATTCTGGTGAGCGACTGGAACAATTCCATGTAGTGTATGATTCATCATTGCCCAAGGCTCAGCGTAGACTGTCGGCGTTCAGGCTTGCAGAGCGCCACTTCTTACCTGTGCAACAAACTATAGATGGATAAGCACAGCCTGATAGATAATAAATGAGTCACATAAGGGGGTGCCAGAAGATGCGGTGCTTGTAAAGCTTAAGCAATTGGAGGGACACTCTGGTATGTCCCACACATGCACCAAGAGATGATCTGCACTCACCCTGAAAAAATTAGTGCAAACCAGTATATAGAAAATATATTAAGCTATTTTATTAGAATCAGACAATGAAAATCACAATGAACCCAAATGGGCATACACATTTAAAAAACATATACAAGACAATATAAAAAGAAAAGGTGGTGGGGGCATGGGCGAGGCAATGCTAAATAATCAATTTATCACAATCAATATATATTGGTAATTGCATGCCAAACAATAAAAGGGCATGACATTGTGTACTATTATCACCAAGCCAGTGAGTATAGGTTTGACCAAATATAACCCAGAATATATTAGGGGGTGTGTGATCCAGAGAGGTGATGGGAACAGAAGAACAGTGTGTATAGAAGAGTGCAACAGTGTATTAGATATGTGAAACCGAGTGCCAGAGAATAGTGCCAAGATTTAGCTGTGGGGAGTGGATGAAATAAATGGTATAACAAAACACTCACTGGCTGGTGTATAGTATAATACACTTAAATACAATGTAATAAAATCTGAAATAGTAGATACATCACCGTAATGTAGCAAAGCCTGCCGATCCCCCCCGACACACCAAGATTAAACAACCGCCGACGCGCTGCGTGGATACGCCACTTCACCTGGACGGGACATTTGCTGTCTATCGATTCCCTCTTTTTATCTGTGCAGGCGCGCTCCCGTGTGCCCCACGTCACATCCGCCCCAGCCGGCACCTCCCGCCTATGCAATCAGCGTGGAGGAGGCGGCGGGGAACGCCGAGCACACGCCGCACAGCCCAGCGAGGTGCACGTCGGCGGTCGCGCGCCCCGGCCGGCGCCGCCCCCACACCCCCCATAACGGGAGGTGCCGGAGCGGCGCCGGCCGGGGCGCGCGACCGCCAGCAGCACCGCCACTGCACATAGTGCAGTGGTAACAGATAAGCGGAGGATGTGTACAATGCCCAGTGTGATGAAAACTATTGCAAAGAGAAGCAGAATGGATGTATAAGCTAAATAGCAGATCTCCTATAGGTATAAATGAAGATTTTAGCTTTGCTCCCTTCCTCGGACGTGAGTAAAGAGGTTAGTCATGCATGATGTATGTGTCATCTTAACATAATTGCATGCCATTGTGTCTCGTTCTAGACAGCCGAATAGAAATGAAAAAAGCCTGGTGAGTATGTATCGTTGAATTGTGGGTCTTATTGTTATTCAAGTTGATGGACTAGACAATGGACATGTTGCAATTAGATGTGATTGGATATGTTCTTGACGATCCAGACTGTAGTCCCTAGTGGAGAATACATGGCCCCAAAAGGCATACATAATTTATGATCTGTCCACTAATATAGGAGGTACGAAAGGACAGCTTACGTATGCTCATGATGTTCATACTCTATTTTAGATATAATCGAACAGCGCAATCGGAGCCCAGGAGGGTAGAGACGATGAAGCTGGAGGATGAAAGAGAGTGGAGTAGGAGATTATATGGTAAGAGATGATGTTCCAAGTAGCCATACACCTGGAGAGCACATTATGATCCCAGGAAGATAGAAAAGGTGGAATTGGAGGAAGAAATAGAGGGGGACAGAAGACCGGATAAAAAGAGAAGATTGATGATGCAAGAGAAAGATCGATAAGAGATATATAGATTCCTCCTTGATATAAGTACAAATAGGGCATATGAAGAGATTAGAATCATGGTCCCCGGGTACAGTAAGCTGGGATATGTGTAAGCCGGGAATCCGGCTATAGACATAGCAAGAGATCTGATACTATGTACTCTTCATCAAAATAGATAGATGTAAATAGATGGATGTGAATAGACATAATGATATGTAGTAACATAGAAAATAGATTAATGTATAATTCTGCGTGGGAGAATCATGCTGCATTCCTTGTTGTTTGTTGCAAAAACCAGCTGAGGGTGAGGCTGACTGCTGTGTATAGGCTGCGGGGAATGCCTAAGAATCTAGGTCACTCTGGGGACGATGTAAGACACTTGCTGGATGTGATGGAGGGGAGACATGCCAGCAATGATGGGTCCTGATGGGGGAGAGGACAGCGCTGGACACAGATGCGCATATGCAGCGCTGATTGACACTATAAGGGTTGCTATATTTAGCAGCAGAGTCCCGGTATGGGAAAATGTCCGTGCGCAGGCGCAGGCGCAACTAGAGAGTGCGCATGCGCTATGAATAACATAGGACGTGGAGGGACGGTGCGTTCCAGGGGGCGGAAGTGGGGCGGGAGGCTGTCCGCGTCACTTCCGCCCCCACGAACGCAGCTGTTTAGCCCAGCAGGATGACACACAGGTGTAGGCATTTAGATCGCACCTGCATGATTTGAACAGCAATTAAAGGTAGATCGATGCAGTCAGCACTCAGGCACCCAGGAGAAGTGGTTGTTAACCACGCAGCGCGTAGGTGAGGTAAGTGGGGAGGACGGGAAGCGCGCGTTATTATCTTTGCTGAGACTATGGATATGCATATATGGCGCTGAACAAAGGCACATAGGGTCAGTAGCTATTAGGGATTTTTTGCACTTCAAGCACTTTAAGCACTTATCACTTTGCATGGTATTTAGAGAGATCACATGTGAGAGTAGTCATAGTTGAGGTTTTTATGCGCTGCATGCAGTTGAGGCACTTCTTTATTTATGGATTTAGTATTGATTTAATTTATTATTTGCATGTATATTCAGTGGAGATTAGGTATTCAGTAAGCACTTGCACTTTACTCTGTTGAACGCCTATATATGCATGTATCTATATAGGCTTTATGCCATAATACTTATACACAATTGATCTTGGTGTCAGGATCATTAAAGTGTACCCAAATTAAGTGAAGCCCTGTGAGATCCTCCCCACTTGTTGGTTTTTAGATTGATGTTTTTTATGATGTAATGTTGTGTGATGTCAAGTATGTGTTATATGTGAATTTCTATGTGTACTACATGAATTTTTGTGAATAATAAATGGATTAATTTTTTAATATCAGTGTGCAGCTTCATGCAATAGGATATAGAGGTGGGGCAGCCCTGGAGTCCCATCCATAAGTGTATAGATTTTGCAGATCATCTCTTGGTGCATGTATGGGACACGCCACTTCTTACCTGTCGCTACCTGCCGCTCTCCCATACATTTCAATGGACGTTCCTTATAATCCGTTTCCTGATCCATTTTTTTTTTTTAAACTCAAATCTTACATCTGACATTTATCCTGGCCCTGACTCTTTTTAAAATGTATGCATAAATATTTTTACATGTCTGCCACTAAAGTGTTAATGACACACTACTCCAACAATGGTTTTTCACTTGCTTATTGCTGGTAATGTGTCTAAAAAATCCCTTTAATTACACAGCGTCTGGCGGTCTATGCCACAGCTACAAAAATATGAGCGCCGATGCTCTTTCATTGAAATTTCTTGTTGAATATGGTGTGTAGCACCAAGGGCCAGTTGCTCTGAGCAGTTGCTACCTGTCGCTACTTGTGGCGCTGTACTTTTGATAGATGTGTTGTAGGCTTCTCTGATTTTGGAACAACGCCTTGCGTCGCTGTTACTGAATAAGCAGTAGTCAATAAATTCGCTGTTAGGTGCATCTCATTGCAGTAACTGCCGAACATTGCAAAAGTTCAATTTTAGGCATTATTTGTTTCTCAATGTAACACATTGTAACACTTAACATAAAACCTTTAAAAGCATTTGTTAGCTATTCTTGATGTTAATTAAACAACACATACATACACCTATCTATAGATATAGACATGTATACACATGTATGTTGTATTGATGTGTTAAAGTAGAGCACATTTTTTTAATTTTTTTTATTTCCAAAAATAAAATCGTCATGATATGACATAACCTAAACATTAAAAAATAAATAAACAAATTAGTCCTTCTGTCTTGCATCAGAGATTTCAGGCGTAGGGTCCGTGTTGGGGACCAACAGTGCAGCTGTTGTATAAGCTGATGTATCAACAACAAGGTCTGGTCCTGCCGGTCAATAGAGTGATTAATAGCATTAAGGATTTCAGCATGTTGTTCCTGGCTCTGTTGTTGTTGCTGTTGTCTAATTTCCTGTATTTGTTGTTGGTACACCAGCGATTGTGATTCCAACGCCGCAATGTGCTCCTCGAGTCTAGCCTGCGGCTGCTGTAGGCCTCCAACATGCGGGTCCCTAAAAATCTAGGAATGAGGTAAGATTATGGGCAGTCCCAGGAGCCAGTCCATAGGTCTTTTCGACTCTATGACCCTGATTTGGGTCCACTTTAATGCTGTGGAGTGCCTTTTTAGGGGCCTAATAAGAGTTTTGCTATGGGTCCCTGTAAAATCTATTTGCGCCCAAGGGTTTAGTCAAACCTGTAGTATCATGTAATGTAAGTGGACCAATTATTTTAAACATGATTGTTGTACCACAATTACAGCTACAGCATAGTAATTTGCAGCAGGATGCAGTGCCTAAGTTTCATTGGATGCATTTGACTTGCAAGGCAAAGCAAGTTTCCTGGTCCAGGACAGTTTTGGGGACTCTAGGACAGGAACTAATTCTTACAGTGTCTGGCAATAAGTGCTTGAAGTTGGCACACAGCAGCAGCCTCCAGGAGAATTGGATCTAGCTGAAACTCAGGAGGCTGCAAGACACTGCCTGGAGTGTCAAAACACGAGGAAGGCAGTGAAATAATAAACTCTTTGCTTTGATTTAGTTTGCAGAGAGGGATCAAGCAGTGAGGTAGTGCCCTGAATACTGAAACTGTTGTTGTTTATGCCCACAAGCTATGTGTGTTTACACTGAACATAAATAGCTGCATTTCCGTCTAGAGCCATGCTAAACCCCTAAATAAGCCTGCTAGTTGAGGCTTTGCTCTTTCATTTGGTGGAGCAGCAGCATACTGGCCATAGAGCACACAGGGCAAATGCCCGGTAGGCCACACCTCCCCTGCACTGGCCGCCAGCTATGAGGCCAGCAGTTTCGGAAGGGGGCCAGCAGTCTGGTGACTACATGGGGCGCCCGACCCACCCTGCTAGTTGAGGCTATGCCCTTTCATTTGGTGGAGCAGGGGTGGACTGGTCATAGGGCACACAGGGCGAATACCCAGTAGGTCTCACCTCCCCTGAACTCGCTGCCTGCCACAGGGCCAGCAGTTATGTATTCTAGGCAAAGCTGCTTTCTTGACTTAAATTTAGGAGCCATGGCTCAGCTGGGGAGGGCATGCCATGGTGCAGTTTTATGAGTCTTGATCATGCTCTCTTGATGACATCAGTGACACTATTCTCCCTCTCTGCCCCGGCCCACTTATTTGTACAATCACATGTCAGGAAAACAGTAGAGAGCAGGAAGAGCAGTGTATAGTGGCACTGGCGCCATCATTACTAACAGTACCAGGCAAGTGTGGCTCCTGGAGGGGGGTTAAGTGTGGTTGCTGGTGAAGCAGTAATGACAAAGAAGAGCAGAAGACCCGATTTCAGCAGTGAGGATCAGGCAGCAAAGACCAGAGGACCCAGCAGGGGATACAGAAGCAGTAAAGACAGTGAAGGTGGAGGTAAGTGCAACACTGGTCATGAAATGTACACTTCAGTGATGCCCATCACTTCTAGGGGCAAATGTGGTTGCTGCAAGTGCGTGCACTGTTTCTTGTCCCTTTTGGATGTCACCCTATCTCTCTAATGCAGGGCCCACTGATGGCATTAGGGAAATAGGTTAGATGAATGCCCCTGTGGACTAGCAGCCTTCCTGGCACAGAACTGGTTTAGGTCCACTTTAGATGTGTTCCTGACTTAGAAATGGAACTAAATCGGAGTGCCCATGTGCATGTGATGCCTAGTGTTGTGGGTTAAGTTGGCTCTGCACCCGTCGGTCAAGCATCAGAGGCTACAGGGTCCCAGACGCTCAGCTCACTCCTTTGATTTAGAAGATCACCTTCTGTCTGCTCTGGGTCCCTCCAGTTCATGGAGTAGAGGTAGTCTGCCCCGCTAGGAGTCGGGAAGCCAGCAGAGGCCTGTTGGTGCCTGCAATCAATAAGGTGCCCGGCACCGGTGTAGGGATGGAAAGGCCCTGTATGAGTGGTGCTTGCATCACAGCTCCTCGGCCAGCAATGCAGCAGATATTTTGGAGGAACCAGGATCCCCTTGACGACTGTCTCCTGTAGCAAGCCCCTGGAGACACGTAGGAGCCTGGCATTGGCCGAAGCCAATAGGGCGCCCAGAGCAAATGAGGCAGCTCCCCCAGCACCAGATGAAACTGCCAGCACACATACTGTTAATGAGAGCAACATTTTTATGTGGCCTAAATCTGTCCTCTTTCTGAGGGTAGTTCTGATTTATTAGAAAGTATGAACAAACTGCATTGGCAATCAATACTAATTGATATTAGATGTATATAAATAACTGATCATTTTACACAAGAGCTGGAAAAGGTGGCCCACAGGTTTGGTGGCTTGATAGCAGGCTTGGTGCTACCTTGAATATCATCAGACTTAGGGACGAGAACTGTAAATTACACTTTAAATGAAAGGAAGTGCAAAATACGGACCATAGAATGAACCTAGAGTTCCGGGGTTTTCCTGAGCACATGGAAGGCGTTCAATCTACTATTTCTGCATTATGCCAGGAATTGGCATATTGATTAGATTTAGTTATACTGGGTACATAGAGCTCTAGGCCCCCAGAGAAAGCCTGAGGAGCCCCTCCCCCCGAGATATAGTTGCCCATTTCCATTTCTGTAAAATCAAGGAGCAGATTCCCTTGTTTTCCAAGACTCTCCATACTAAATATTTTCAGAATTAACTCCGGCAACAATACTTAGAAGAAGAGAGATGTGACCTTGCAGAACCAAGGTGTCAAATACAAATGGGGTTTCCATTTTCGCATCAGTTCCCTATTCAGGAATAGGCCATACATGGCCTCTACATATGAGGAACTGCCCAATCTCTTCATTGGCTTGGCTTTATTCCAGGATGCCCCTCAAGCTGCAACTTCGGGGCTTTGCCCAAGAGCAGAAGACTCTCCTAAACAGCAGAAGGTGGGGAAATGCCATAGAAACATCCATCTCCATATATGGCTTCCTGAGACTGTGGGGTAACCTGGCTTAGCTTCTCACTGACCAACATGGTCCCCCACGTATAATGAAACTTCATTGCGCAACTCTTGGACTTGATTGTAGGGATGATCTTCATTGGCAAACAGTTCTGGGGGCCACTGGCAACATTACTAGTGATCTTGTTTCTACTCAAAGGGGTACCTATTTAGATGGCCCTTTTACAATTAGGCCCTGTTGTGATCGTGCTTTAGGCAAGGGGGGTATTCCATGTGTCATGACAGTTGGGCACTGAGCAGTGGGATGCTCGATGCCAGGGAATAAGGACCCCTCCTTGGCCAAATAGCCCAAGCATTACATGGCCCCTTTCCAATGCCTCTTATATGACTTATCATCTAATTTACATCTGTTGGTGTTTAGTCTGTGTTGGGTCGCCTTTGAGTTTTGCTTGGGTGGGCTCGGCCCTGGGAGGAGGTGTCTCCCATCTCTTTTTTTCATTTCATAATGTTAATCTAACATATAACAGGTAATTCCAACGGGGAGGGCCAGTCTGGTTGCCTCCTGGGTCTTGGGCTCTGTATGCGTCCACCATCTCCCTTACTCCTGTTTATGGGGTTGCAGGGTGGGCGAGTATGGGGCACCTGGACCGGGGGGGCGGGATTTTATAGCAATCAAATGCTCTAGGGGCTGCTGCATGGGTGTTTGGCCCTTATTGGGTTGGGGCACCCAAGGCAAGGAACTCAGGGGCAGACAGTTATCATTGTATCTCATTTTTGTTATTTGGTTCAAAGTTCGGGCAATTTGAAAGTGTCATTACTGTTTTTATAGCGAATGGGTTATGCTGCTACACACTATGGGGGTCCCTGTGGCCACTACTCTTTTGTAGTAAGGGCCGAGTCTGTGCCCAAAACGCATTGGCATTCAAGTTGCTCCCTTATGCTTTACGTCGACCTGTATTCGTGGATGGAATTCTTTTAAATGATTTTTGTATGGAATAAACGTGGATATCATATCCTTTTAAAAGCGGATTAAGGCTGGCATGCTTATTAACTACTCTTTTGTAGTAGTCGGGCGGTGCAGACTGGGGCCATCAGCACTGCGAGGGAACAGGGCCATCATGCAAGTCTGGAATCTCAGCTTAATATGGCTATTATATTTGTTAATGTAAAGTTAAGCTTCTGGGATTATGATTATAATTCTCCTCCACTTGGGGGCTTTTGTGTTGTACTCGTTTCTGCCTCAAGGGTCTACATCCCTTGTGGGTGGATCACTTTTTTCTTGTTTTTTTCTTTCTTCACTTAACTGAAGCGAGGCTGGAATTTTTTTCTCCATTCCTAGCATCGCCTAGTGACATTTTCTTTTCTCTTTTTCTGTTTTCTCTGACACCTCTTTTTCTGCTATTTTGTTTTTTCTTCTCTTTCCTATCTTTCCCTCCCCTTTTTTCTGTTTTTTCTCTCTGTCCTAGTTTCTCCTTTCATCCTTTCCCCCTACTCCTTACGCAAGTCCCTATAGTACTAAGCAAGAATGGCGACAGTGCTCTTTTCATTAAATGTCCATGGGTTCAATTCCCCTCAGAAGAGAAGCTTAGCTTTTAATTTTTGATTCAGCTTATTCACTATTTTGTTAACGCTTATATTCATAGGCTTTAAAAGAGGAATGCAGTTTAGGTGTAGTCAGGGGATATGCGATTCCAATGGGAGATACTTGATACTTGTGGGCACTCTGCAGAAAGTAGAAGTTACCATTGTGTCATATTCCGCACCTAAGAGTATCCAGATACATTTTTATCAAACTTCTTCGCTATAGTCATGGAAAGGGCCTGGGGTACCCTTATTATTTGTGGCGACTCGAATGCTGTCTTATACTCCCAAATTGATTGCTAGTCACTTGCTACAGTCGCCCCTACATTCGCAACTCTTACCATATCCAAAGAAATTTGTGGGTTACTGGACAAGCACCTTTTGGTTGACGCATGGATAGAGGTCCCTAGGACACAGACCTTTTTACATTACTCTTGTCCCCACAATGCATACACTCGTATTGACCACATTTTCACTGGTCGTAATGTTTTTTCCACACATTAATGCAGCTAAAATAGTTCCTATTTCTTGGTCAGATCATGACGGGTACTTCTGAAACCAATTAGTGTACTCCTGGTCCATTAATGATGTGTTGTTTTCTGACCAAGTCATAGGGAACAAGGTACAAGAGTTTCTGTTGGACTATTTTGCTAGAAACGATTCAGGGGATGTTTTGGATACTGTTTGTTGGGAGGCACAGAAGCCGACATTTAGGTGCTACCTTATTCAACTTCATGAAAATGAGCGAAATGCCTGCATAGAGGAGCTATACTCCTCTGCTGGTTAACCCAGCAGACGAAGAAGGCAATGTCACCAGACCTTAGATCAAAGTTAAACAGGGTGGTGCATGAGCTGAATTTGGCTTTAGTGGGAAATGCTGAAAGATGCTCTAAGGTGGCTACGCCACAAATTTTATTTAAAGCCCAATAAACCTGATTCCCTCTTGGCCCACAGGCTATGACCCTCAGATCAACAATATTTCCCTATTAGATTGAAGGATGAGAGGAGCTCTACCGCTGCTAATCCCTGTGAAGTTGTTTACATTTTTCAAATGAAGCGTTCTGTCTGCAGGAGCTAGAAGCCTTTCTTGACTCTGTAAACCTGCCAGATGTTTCACAACCTCTATGGAAGCTAATGGAACACAAGTTCGAAGTTGGGGCGGTGCAGCATGCCATCAAGGGTTTGTAGGGTAGTAAAAAAGCGGAGTTACTATAAAAGTTTTTAGAAGATTTTGGCCTAGACATCTCCTAGGCTCTGAAGCTAACCAGTGCCTTTAATAATATTGTGCACAGGGACTTCTTTTCTAAGGACACCCTTTTATCTTCCATTTTTATGCTGCAGAAACAGGATGTCAATCATGCTATCTGGTCGAACTATAGACCAATCTTGCTGATTAACCTTGACACCAAGATCTATGCCAAGGTGTTAGCTTAGACTCTTAGACAAGGTATCTTCCAGCCCTGATTGATAAGGACCATTTCCAACTCAATCAGTTTACACTCACTAAAGATTTAGGATGATTTGAAGTACTCGGGCAATCCAGCTCCCCCATCATCTACCTTTGTTATCCCCCTGGTACAACCCAGTTTTGAAGCCTGTGTTTTATTCACCTGCCTTGCTTAAATGGTGGATGATAGTGTAAGAAATATTGTGGACTGCCGTACAGAAGTCTTAAAGAAGCCACAGCATTCAACCCTGTTAGCTTGCAGACCAACCTAAAATCTGTCTCTAAACTTGGTTAAAAAACAGAGGGCTTGGTCACACACATCTGCAGAAGTATGCTTAAACTGTACCACCAAGCGCTAAAGTGCCTCTGTGGGGTGCAGTCTTAACTCTAATCTCTGAGAGCCCCATTTGGGACATACAATGCAATAGATAAACTGGAAGCAGGCTTACCTGAGGTTGCCCTAAAACCTCAAAGTGCAGCCCATGGGGTGGAAGGGTCGACCCCACCTCCCAGGTTAGTTAATAAATGGTCTGAGCGGCTACCACCCCTTTATTGTTTCTTTTGAATTTGTGCAAGCACATGGGGTGTGGAGTCTAGACTGTATTGCAAGGTCTTCGACCCTTCCACCCCATAGGCTGCACTTTGAGGTTATAGGGCAACCTCAGGTAAGCCTGCTCCCAGTTTATCTATTGCATTGTATGTCCCAAATGGGGCTCTCAGAGATTAGAGTTAGGACTGCACCCCACAGAGGCACCTTGGCGCTTGGTGGTGCTGCTTAAGCATACTTCTGCAGATGTGTGTGACCAAGCCTTCTGTTTTTAACCAAGTTTAGAGACAGATTTTAAGTTGGTCTGCAAGCTAACAGGGTTGAGTGCTGTGGCTCCTTTAAGACTTTTGTATTCTAATTGCCCTGCTAACATGCACCTCCCAGGTTAGTTATAAAATGGCTGCCACCCCTCCTTTGTTTCTTTTGAACTGCTGTACAGGCACAAAAGTGTTATTCTTCCCAGGGCTTTAATCCAAATTCAGACTGCCACCAGACAAAAATTTTAGATAGCATCAACTGCAACATTTTATTAAAACTATCACACATGATAACAATTTGGGCTCCATGACATTCTTCGATAAATGGTGCAAGGTAGATCCTAGGGGGAGGGGCATCTGATATTTATAATCTCCTGGTCTTTACTCCCCTGAACTGCACACTTAAGTATGTGCAAAGATGGCAAGCCGAATTAAGTGCAGATTGTGAATGTATGGAATGGCAAGATATGTGGCATGCAGCTCTTCATAGCTCCTCCTCAATGTATGCAATCAAAACGAAAGTAAAATTAACTGCAAGATGGTACCTGGTACCAGGCTCTATTGGCAATACACAACTATATGATTTACATTTTTATCAAATCTTGGACCCCTTGGAGGGAGCATTGTCTGCTGTCCAACTTTGATTCCTCTCTTCTTGAGCTATAGACAGTAAACTGGCAGTAGGTTTCTTTCTTTTGCCTCCCACTATCTATCCTACCCTTTTTTCATCTCTACCGCTTTCTCTTCATCTTGTCTTTTTCTTTTCTTCTTGGCACGGAGTTGCATATCCTGTGCATCTGATTAGGTAAAATATGTGAAGGTATACTTGATTTCTTGGGAGTTATATCACACTTCCTACATTTGTCTTTGTTGTGTTTTTTAATTGTACGATTGTCTGCTGTTCTAGAAAGTATGTTGGAAGATGACTTCAGCCTATGTTGTCCTCCCAGAATGCAGGACCATGACTGTAATTTCAACTTTAAATAAAAATGTATGCTCAGAAAATAATCCAAAATCCGAACTCTGCTAGGAAGGGATCTTGTCCACAGGGACAGTAACCAACCTCCTCTAACCCCCCCCCCCCCTCCATGAGCCTCCCATTCAGCAGATACCTCAGATTAAGGGAGGTTCAGCTGCCACATGAATGCTGCTCTGGATTATTGTCCTCTCTGCCCACCTCCTTTGTGTCATGCCCCCTAACATACCCCCCTACCAGGTACACTGGCATGCAAAAGTTGTTCTGGTCAAAATTACTGTTACTGTAAACAGCTAAGCAAGGCAAAGATGCTATCTAACGCTTAAAGATTATTTATTCACTTTGTATTATAAGCTAAAGCTTTTTTTGTTCATATCTATTCTGCACTTCTGCATTCTGAGCTCCAGTACAACTGATGCTGCACTGATTAACTGGCTAGGTACTGGCCATTTTCCCATGCAGCTGTGATCGCTCAGCACCCAGATGTTGAACATTGGCAGTGGATTTTAGCCGAAGGTTGAGTTTCAGCTTTAAATGAACTTGCTTTCTGATTGTCAGGGACCATGTTTTTAATTCACCAGCATTTTGTATTTCTTGAAGCCCTATTAAACTTATCTCTCACTTTAACAGTCCTTAATAAATTACACTTATCAGGGACCTTCAGCCTAAAAGACTCATGAATGTCTTGGAGCTAGAGCCATCACTGCTTAATATACCATATGCTTTTTGGAAGCAGGTTCTTCTTGGTTTTATGCCCTGATGAAAGGGGTAATCCTCGACCCCAGAACATTGACAGTTGTTTCCTGTGGACATACAGAAACTATTAAGGTACTGGCTTTCTTCCACAGGCAAGACTGACTTCCACTATCATGTGAGCAGAAATAAAGGTAATATTAACCTTTGCCACAACTGTGCTTTAAAAACTGATATCAAAAAGACTGAAAACAAGGAAAATACTTATGTGTAAGACATAGAAGGAAAACATAAGATGCTGTTCATGAATCTGTAAAAATAATTGGACCTCACTGAAAAGATTCTATACCTTAGCTGTAGTTCTGCTCCACATCAAAGGCAGATTATGTGCAATGTTTTATTATTTTATTATGTAAATTATTTGGAACTTTATTGTTTGATGTCTTGGAAAATCTTTCCAAAGTCAATACTAAGTTATTAAATTTAAGCCACAGATGTGGTATAGACCGTGCTATAGACTACAGTACAAGTTCTTGAAAAGGGAAACAGCAAACAATAAGACAGTTCAAAGATACAACACAGAGCTAAAAAGAATCCGTGAAATATGGGGCTATAAATGTCCAATAAATAATGTCATCTGTAACCAAATCAATGGATATATCATACACATTGTACCAATGATCCTCTTTAATCTTTTTACAGTGTTCCATGCTAAATTATTTTAAAAAGGAGGCTTACCAAAGCCTAACAGGTTAATCAGCATATCCAATCATCCATATGCCAATGCAGAGGAAGTGATCTAACAACCCTGTATAGGCAAAAAAATTAATTCTTCTCTGAAAAACAGTGAGAAATAGGAGAATAAAAAACGGACATGGCATAATCCAGTGTATATTTAAAAATCAAAAATAATAAAAGAGGTATTGTACTTGCCAAAAGGCCAAAAGAGACAAGTGTATAATATTCCAAACAACGCTTGCCAATCCCCTCTTATCCCCCACACCGCTCATTAGACCTGCGGCCGCCAGGCTGGAGGTAACCCTCAAATGGGTATATTCAGAATTGGCTGTAGTCCTGTGTCAGAGTCAATGCGTTGCTCCCTGTACTGGGGCTCTCTTATAGGCTGACTGGCGCAAGGAAACTGCATGCCTAAATATATTCTTAATAAAAGAGTGTCTTTTTAGCTCAGTGTTTTATATTTGAACAAAATTCAGATATTGGTTAGGAAGAAAGTCTAGCAGTGTGTCAAGCCTCTCTGGGTAAGGATATGTGCACCTATTCAAAACCATCATTTTCTGTAGCTAATTTACAAGCCTTGTTCATTTTTTAATGTTTTGTTTTTAAAACATTACGTTTTATCTGAGTTTTCAATCTAAATTGCAAGGGCTTATTCTAAAACTGAAATAATCCACTTGCTTAAAAACTTCAACTCTAAAACTGAGCTCAGGAAAAAGTTTGAATTTTACCCAACTGAAAACGAGCACTGTTTGTCAAGCAGCATTCAGAGTCTATTAAGTGCACATTTATAATCCTCTGAGTCCCTAAAGGCTTTGCAAAACTTGTCGCAGCTTCAATAGTTAGTGTTTTCTGACTATACATAAAAAGTGCCACTTTCTCTTCTTTATACGCTGTTATTTTGCTGACTGCTACACCTTTCTCTCTCTGAACTATATCAAAGAAAGGTAACATAAAGGAAGGCAGAGAAATGTAGAACAATGTTATTGAACTGGTTGGTGAAGCATATTTTAATAAATGTAACCATTTTCATTTCCTTTTGAGTCTGGGGTTATACCAAGGCATCACTCTGCATTTTTCCATCAAATTACACAGGAAAAAAGAATATATGTGACCCTGTAAAGATACATCTACTAAAATATTAAGGGTTCTATAATGATTTCATAAAGATGTGCTTGCCCATACCTTAGATTTCATTTGATTAAAAATTAATTTTTCACAATATCCAGTCAACAAATTATCATGATACAGTAGTAACTCAATTCCTGAAAGGCTTTATTTAGATGGCCATGACCAGCTGGTCCTCCATAAATGCACAATAACATCTCTTGAAGTATCCCCAAAAAGTTGATAGAAGCCCACTACACTGTCCCTGTTAGAAGACCAGTGTAATAAGCAGGGTCAGCGCTAGCACCCGGCAAGGTCGGACATTTGCAGAGGGCCCCAGGGAAAAGGGGGGCCTACTGACAGGCGGAGGTGAGGCACAATTCCCTGAGTGCTAAGGGGGAGGGGGGCATTCCTCCCACATTGAAAACCCAACTACTAACTCACCTACTTACCCAAGAAAATACCTACCTACTCCCACACTTACATAGCCACCCACCTACCTAGCTATTCACTAACGTACCTACTTTAAGCCACCAACTCAGTCACCCACCTACATACCTATGAATACAGCCTACCTATCTATACAACCAAAACACAGAGGAACAAAACCCACCAGCAGCTGGCCTGAAATCTTAATGCCCTGAATTGGGATACCCCACTGTGTGAAACCCCCCAGGACACCCATAAACATAAAACTCCAACGGTTCATTCGTGGGCTCTCGTCCAATCAGAGCCGCTTGCCGGCAGCTTTGATTGTTTAAAATGGGGAGTTCAAAAAGCCAGGGATACGGCAGCGTGTGCTCCCCCATTCATTTCAATTAGAGCAGTTTGCCGAAAGACATCAAGGCAAATGGACCATTGGATCGAGGAGTGGGGTTCTGGGGGGTTTCACACAGCGAGGCAATCCCAATGAGACTACTGGGCTGGCTGATTCCCTCTCCCTGCAGCATCCCGAACTGGGATGCGCCACTGTGGGAAAATTGAAAAAAAGCAATGTGGTCTGGCCCTGGAATAGCTGATAGCTTTTCCCCAGGGGCATCCCGAATCATGTCATTCAGCAGACAGCTCTTGTTGTTGCTCATGGGAGTGCAGGGGATGAAGCAGTGCATTCTCCCCATGATAGCCATTTGATGAATGACATTGTCACAGCAGACGGCTCTCATTGAATGGAAATCCACACGTGTACCGTTGGAACAAAGAAGAAGTGAGTGAATAGCAGCTTTCTGGGGGGGTGTCACACAGCGGGGCATCCTGGTTTGAGATGCCCTGGGGAAAAACAAGCGACCCTGGAATATTTTAGATCTGTTGCCCAGATATTTAAGCTGGGTGTGGAAGTGCATCAGGTAACCAGGAATACAGTGCACTCTATATGCTGGATCTACAAACAGAGCATTAACGTGGAAGGTCCAGTGACATCTCCTTTTCACTGAGGCAGGATGGGGCTTACATTAAAAAAACACTCCTTACCCCTGCCATGATCCTGAGCTGTTTACCTGGCTATTCTGGCACTGGGTGCAGCCATCTTGGTTCTGATGCACAGAGCAGCTTCCCCCACTCTGTGCACGCCCCCACCCCCCTATACACTTGAATAGGTGGGTAGTGTCAGCACCCACTTACCTGCGCCCCGTTCCTGTCGCGCTCCCCGTACCGCCGCGCGGCTTCCTGGTCGGCGGCCGCGGCGGGCGGCGGCCTTCCTTCCTTTCACAATATCCAGTCAACAAATTATCATGATACAGTAGTAACTCAATTCCTGAAAGGCTTTATTTAGATGGCCATGACCAGCTGGTCCTCCATAAATGCACAATAACATCTCTTGAAGTATCCCCAAAAAGTTGATAGAAGCCCACTACACTGTCCCTGTTAGAAGACCAGTGTAATAAGCAGGGTCAGCGCTAGCACCCGGCAAGGTCGGACATTTGCAGAGGGCCCCAGGGAAAAGGGGGGCCTACTGACAGGCGGAGGTGAGGCACAATTCCCTGAGTGCTAAGGGGGAGGGGGGCGTTCCTCCCACATTGAAAACCCAACTACTAACTCACCTACTTACCCAAGAAAATACCTACCTACTCCCACACTTACATAGCCACCCACCTACCTAGCTATTCACTAACGTACCTACTTTAAGCCACCAACTCAGTCACCCACCTACATACCTATGAATACAGCCTACCTATCTATACAACCAAAACACAGAGGAACAAAACCCACCAGCAGCTGGCCTGAAATCTTAATGCCCTGAATTGGGATACCCCACTGTGTGAAACCCCCCAGGACACCCATAAACATAAAACTCCAACGGTTCATTCGTGGGCTCTCGTCCAATCAGAGCCGCTTGCCGGCAGCTTTGATTGTTTAAAATGGGGAGTTCAAAAAGCCCGGGATACGGCAGCGTGTGCTCCCCCATTCATTTCAATTAGAGCAGTTTGCCGAAAGACATCAAGGCAAATGGACCATTGGATCGAGGAGTGGGGTTCTGGGGGGTTTCATACAGCGAGGCAATCCCAATGAGACTACTGGGCTGGCTGATTCCCTCTCCCTGCAGCATCCCGAACTGGGATGCGCCACTGTGGGAAAATTGAAAAAAAGCAATGTGGTCTGGCCCTGGAATAGCTGATAGCTTTTCCCCAGGGGCATCCCGAATCATGTCATTCAGCAGACAGCTCTTGTTGTTGCTCATGGGAGTGCAGGGGATGAAGCAGTGCATTCTCCCCATGATAGCCATTTGATGAATGACATTGTCACAGCAGACGGCTCTCATTGAATGGAAATCCACACGTGTACCGTTGGAACAAAGAAGAAGTGAGTGAATAGCAGCTTTCTGGGGGGGTGTCACACAGCGGGGCATCCTGGTTTGAGATGCCCTGGGGAAAAACAAGCGACCCTGGAATATTTTAGATCTGTTGCCCAGATATTTAAGCTGGGTGTGGAAGTGCATCAGGTAACCAGGAATACAGTGCACTCTATATGCTGGATCTACAAACAGAGCATTAACGTGGAAGGTCCAGTGACATCTCCTTTTCACTGAGGCAGGATGGGGCTTACATTAAAAAAACACTCCTTACCCCTGCCATGATCCTGAGCTGTTTACCTGGCTATTCTGGCACTGGGTGCAGCCATCTTGGTTCTGATGCACAGAGCAGCTTCCCCCACTCTGTGCACGCCCCCACCCACCTATACACTTGAATAGGTGGGTAGTGTCAGCACCCACTTACCTGCGCCCCGTTCCTGTCGCGCTCCCCGTACCGCCGCGCGGCTTCCTGGTCGGCGGCCGCGGCGGGCGGCGGCCTTCCTTCCTCCCGGCGCGCGCGCGCCTGGTTCCTCTTTGGCCGGCGTCCCCGGCTCCGGCGCTCGTGCTCGCGCACACGCGCGAGCACGTTGTGTTTATGCCCTCCGGCGCCGCTGTTCTCAGCGCGCCCGCCGGAGGAGAACTAATTAAAGGTACAGGTGTGGGTGGGGGGAATCTTTTACTTGTCACTGGCCAATCTCATCAGCACGTCACTCCCTCACTACTTCCCTCCAATCAGCTCTCTCTGAATTCTGGGCAGCTCGCCCCATGTGTCCAATCTGTTTGAAGTTCCAGGTTGCACCAATCACTACACTGACTCTCCTTGGCCAATTATGGCTGTTCCCTATTTAACCTCAACCCAGTCAGTCTGTCATTGCCTGTTATAGCGCCTAGATCCTAGTATTTGCTTGTCCCTGATTTTTGATCCTGATTCCTGTTGCCGACCCTCGCTTGTTTGACCATCCTCGATCTCCACTCCTGTTGCCGACCCTTGCCTGCCTGGACCATCCTCGATCTCCACTCCTGTTGCCGACCCTTGCTTACCTTGACCATCCTCGATCTCCACTCCTGTTGCCGACCCTTGCTTGCCTTGACCATCCTCGATCTCCACTCCTGTTGCCGACCCTTGCTTGCCTTGACCATCCTCGATCTCCACTCCTGTTGCCGACCCTTGCTTGCCTTGACCATCCTCGATCTCCACTCCTGTTGCCGACCCTTGCTTGCCTTGACCATCCTTGATCTCCTGTTGCCGACCCTTGCCTGTCTGTTGGACTTCCACCTTACGCTCACATACCGGCTACCCGATTCCACTTCCAGCCGCGGGCTCTCCAGTTCTCTGTACCGTAAGACCTCATCCTTTGAGCCATAAAGTCCTGGGGGCAACCGATCCCGAGCAGGCGTGTTCTGCGTCTCGGCAAGCGGGGGCTCCTATAGGTGAAGCTGGCTGCGGAGATTGGGGGTTGAGGTCCTTACCAAGAGAGCTGGAGTTGTCCAAGTGGTAAATTGAGGTTCCGGGAGCGTGACAGGTAGCACGCACACAGAGCAGGGGAAGTCACTCTGTGAACAGTCTGTGCAGCAGTCACAGGAGCACTTGGGACAGTGCAGAGTAACCCTGTCAGGGGACAGGGGAAGGGGGCCCATTGAGACCCTGTCACCCAAGGGCCCACAAAACCCTAGAGCCAGCCCTGGAAATAAGACTCCATAGATGGTGTACCACACAAGGTCTTATGAGTGTCTTAAGTTTGGGTTTCAATCATTTAAGAGCCAGCCTACCTAGAAATGTTGTCACCCTCTGTTGTCTGTCCATTTTCACTATTTTCTGCTGTACATGTTTAACTGTCTTTAATTGGTTTTTTCAGAGTCTGACCTTTAACATGAAATGTCTTGTAATTTTTTAGTGTATTCCCAATATATTTTGAGTAAAGCATGTGCAAAAAATCTATTTTTTACAGTTTGTAGTATTTTTTTGTAATATTAATAATCTCCTGGTTACAACGGCCTCACATATGTATTGGTAGACACCCTTTCCTGCCCTGGAAACTCCCCATGAAACAGCACTTTAGGGGATTTTCAGAAAAAAAAAACTGCTATGCACACCTTGCAGTTTTTCAAGAAAAACAACCCTTTACACCATCATATATTCTCTGGAAGTACGCACCTCAAGCTTCTAGGCTTGTTGACATGGGCAAAGTTTTCTGTTTCTTTGATTAAATCTTTGGTTGCACAGGGGTTTACTAAAATAAATAAATAAATAAATAAATAAATAAATAAAAAGCAGAATCAAAGCATTGTTTTAAAAAATCAGTATGCAAACAAGAAAACAATAAATCAAACTAAATCTAAAAAGCAAGGTCCCCTGAACGGAACAATACCCAACCTACATAGGTAATGTAACGTAAAGCGTTGCCAAACACCCCAAAGTAACGCTTGGGCTTGAGGGTAATTTTACTTGAAAATTCCAGTTCTCCAGACAAAGGGCACACCTTGTGCTTTTTCAATCAAAGCAAACCTTTACATTTAAATTATTCTCTGAAAGTACACACACTAGGCTTTCTATGTGTACCAGGCTTGTTGTAGTGGGCTCAGATTTCTGGTAAGTAATCCCTCAAAGAATCATTTGGTTGTACAGGGTTTCCCTAAAAATGCATAAAAAATCAGAATAAAAAATACCAATATGCAAACAAGAAAGAACAAGCTAATTTTGAAACGTAAGCTCTACTGAACAGAACAATACCCAACATTAATAGGTACTTTTAACTTTTTTAACTGACAGCCTACTTGAGATTTTGTCACACTCTTGACAGGTAATTTTTCCCCATTTTGCGCTATATTTAACTGTGATTTTTGCAGGAATTTCCAGAAAAAATGATATATTGGTTTTTTTTTGCTTTTGGGCTTTAACATAAAATGCCCTATTTTTCCATTGTTTGTTTAAAATATTTTGGAGTGAAACATGTAAAATAAAATGTATATTTTTATCTAAATTGTAACATTTATTTTGTTCAACAAAACCATGTTGCATGTGAAAGCCCCATTTCTCCCAAGTACAAAGGTACCATTTATGTATTGGTAGCTCCCTGTTCCTGCCCAGGAGACCCCCCAAACAGAGAAAAGCACTTATAAAAAGTGCACAAATAAAACATAACTGCTATCCAAACTATCAAGGGTTACATTTAAAAAATTTTCATGGGCCCCCTTCTCCAAACTTTTTAGAGGCACACTGCAAGAAAAAAATGTTTACCTCTGAACCACTCTAGCTTTTGCTCTCCTGCTGCTGGAAGCTTTTTATACTGGCTGGGTGACAGGACATATAAAGGGTTAATTCCTAGAAAGCTTGAGATGTGTACTTACAGAGAATATAGTTTGTGGGTAATATTTTAAATGTAAAGTGTTGTTTTGTCTTGAAAAACTGCAAGGTGCGCATAGCAGTTGTAATTTATCTAAAAGGCTCCTAAAACGCTTCTTCAGTTTGGGGGAGTCTTCTGGGCAGGAAAGGGTGTCTACCAATACATATGTGGTAGTGTTGTAACTGGAAGAAATGGAGCTTTTACACACAATATGATTTGTTTATTACAAAAACTCTACAAATTGTAAAAAATCTTAGTTGAATAGAATATGTATAGCGCAAAATAGTGCAAAATGGTCTGGCAAAAGTGTGACAAAATCTCTAGGTAGGCTGTCACTTAAAGGGTTAACCAATACATGCAAAATTGAAAAACTTCTTTTAATAAGAAATAGTAAACAACATTTCGCATAATAGCAATTATGATTTGATAGCAAAATCTTACCTTATCTATCAATCGAATTTAAGATAAATGACAGTTTTAGGAAATGTCAGAAAAAGCTGTAAAATGGCTTGAAGTATAAATTAAACATCCCCTCGAGTTTTAAACAAGTGGAAACCAGATTTGAAACATAAACTGAGAACAAACTGTTGCTTTTAACAGTCATTTAGCAACAACATCTTCTGACAAAGTAAGACATGGCAGTTGTTTTTTTGTTGTTTGTTTTTCCTGTAATTACAAATTGAATGTACAGTAGTACAGGCAGTACGATACATTGGATGCAGCCTGTTCAAAAAATTATTGCCCTGCAATGGGACTGGACAGATAGAAGGCTAGAATTTGTATTGTGACAAATATTTTTCTGCTTTATGATGAAAAACGTTCTTTTTGTTTAACAATACTGCTATATTGAACACAAGTTGTTGAAATAGCATCATATTGAAGACTAAATCACCATTTTGAAGACTAAAAATACTCCAACGTGTCACAAACGGACAGAAACTGCAGTCCAATACATTAAATTGGCCCCTTCACATCAGTGCACTGCAGTTAGCAGCCGCAACGCACCCCTATAGAAGTCTATGGGCAATGCAAGTAAAACGCATGTATTACGCTTTACCTCCGGTGCATTGCGGTGCGAGAGCCATACTCACCCTTCCTTCCTCATGTCACTGGTCCCTCGCTGATGTCTTCTATCATCTGGTCAGGCACAGACCTTCTTGAGGGCCTTCAGTCCTTCAGCAAGCACTAATGGAAGGCTCCCAAGAGGTGGTTGCAGCCGTGCCGGATTGAAAATGCCTGTCCCACCACTGCTTGCTGCTTTCGGGTCTCATCGCCGCTGCGACCACCACCGGATCTCCTGCCTCTGCCACCGCCAGTGGGATGTCTTGCCTCTCTTGCCTTCTCCACTGCTGCCTGCCTCCAATGCCATTGCCACTGCAAGCTGCTGCCTCCCCTGCCACCAGGTAATCAAACCAATGCTAGGGGGCAGGATACAACGGGGCGGTGCAGGACAGCATGTACATGCTGAGACTGCACCACATGCCAGGCAGATTACAGCACACAATTCGGGGGTCTTCCTCACACATTTCAAGCCAATTGGAATGTATTGGTACCTCCTAAACGTTTTCAGTTAAAATTTTACATTTTAACCCTTTGAGTGCCAGCCTACCGAGATTTTTTGTCACACTCTGTTGCCGGACTACTTTTCACGTTTTTTGTGCTACACATGTTCAACCTGGATTTTTGAAGGGATTTCCAGGGATTTTCCAGGAAAATTATATATTGTTTTTTTCAGCAGAGTCTGGGCTTCAACATGAAATGTCTTGTTTGGCCTTTTTTTAGTGTATTCTCAATACTTTTGGGTGAAATATGTGCAAAAAAATAAAAAAAAACCTATTTTTTACAATTTGAAGTGTTTTTTTCTAATAAAAAATGTAAGTTTGTTAATAAAATATTATAAAAAAAAAAATATTGCGTGGGAAAGCCCTATTTCTCCCGGTTACAACTGTACCACATATGTATTGGTAGACACCATTTCCTGCCCAGGAAACTCCCCAAACTGAAACAGCAGTTTAGGAGATTTCAGATAGAATACAACTATGCAATATGATTGCATAGTTGTAAGGGGTTAACTTAAAAAAAAAAATGACGTAGGGTCCCATTTTTGGGGGGAATTGTAAGGGTTAAAAACCCTTAAAATCCCCCCAAAAAATGACGTAGGGTCCCCCTTACCCAGCATTACCGACCCGGACCAGCTATGGGGGCTTGTAGAACAGGGCGCAGGGGCCAGCGTTGGTGGCCCCTGGCCCTGCAGGCTACTAGCCCACATAGCCACGTGGCCCGGACCCTTCTGCCCCCCCGGCCGTTGGGGAGGCAGGTAATGGGGGGCTGGGGGTTATGGCAAGTCACCCGCTTGCCGCAGGTGACCTGCCATACCCAGAGCCTTGTGAACTGGTATAAGGGGTCTCATGGACCCCTTACCAGTTCACAAAGGGTTAAGTAAAAAAAAAGACACAGACACAAAATTCTTTATTATTCTTCTTTCACTTATACTTACCTCCCATCCAGTGTCCCACGCCGCTGCAGATGACAGTTGTCGGTAGTGATCAGAGCAGGGAGGGTGGGAGGCAGGGAGATCAGAGCCTCCCTGCCTGCCACCCTCCCTGCTCCGATCGCTACCGACAACTGACAGAACGGAGCCTGGGTGCCGGTAACCCGAGGAGCGGGATGACGTCATCAAGGGGGCAGGGCTAAGGGCGGGGTTAGGGGCGGGGTCAGCGTCGGCCGAAGAGGATGGTGAGGGCCTGTTTCTGGGCCCTCACCCGAAGCGTGGAAAGCCCAGGGGGGGGGGTCGGAGCCCCCCTGGTGAAGAGAAGACCCGGGGAGAGCCATCGCGCTGCGAGGTGAGTAAATGACATTTACTTTTTTTTTTTCAGATGTCGGCGCCGGCGGGGGGGGGGGCTATTCCGGGCCCCCTCCTGAAGATCAGAAGCCCTGGGGCTTCTTTTTACATTTTTTTATGGGGCTCTAAAGTCAGCTACGTGACTGTCACATAGCTGGCACTTAACGGTTGGAGAGGCAGCTATGTGAGAGTCACGTAGCTGGCACTAGAAGGGTTAAATTAAAGTGCATCCCATATTTTGCTGGGCACAAGGATTGTGCACTAATGATCCTAGAAGTTGTCTATTTCTTGAAAGTTCTGTCTGTAATGATCAAAGACAAAACAATGTTTTTAGTTTTGTTTTAAAGTAATCTGAAAAGTGTAATTGCCTGTTTCTGCATTCACTAAAACACATGTATCTGTTGTCTGATATAAAAATCCATATAAGCATAAGCATAATACAACTATATACTAGTCAAATAACAACTATTGTATGGGTGAAAAAATGGGGGCATTGGATATCAACTGTATGGGAATAATCAATGTGTTTAAAAACTATGACTAGTAAACCATACCATGCCTCACTAACCAAATGAATAAATTAATTCAGGCAATACGGTGGTCATTAGGCCAGACACCCTGGATAAATATTAGAACAGCAAAGGAGACCATGACAATTAAAGTGGACCAACACCCAGGATTTTCACTATCCTGGGTTTTGGTCCACTTCCGTGGGGCACCCCGATCGGGGGTTGAGTGAAACCTCCCAGAATCGCCCCGGATATCTTATAGATTCCCAGGCCGATCAGCCTGGGTGTTGGTCCACTTTAAGAGATCAAGAATTAGGGAAGGCGTGTCCCCCCCCCCCCCCCTGTTCTAAAGAAACCTACCTATTTGGCTGCACAGACATTTATATACCTGTACGAATTTACGTCTTCTGAAATCAAGGCTACCAGAGGCAAGAGTATTGATGTACACCTAAACCTGCTGGATAACAATCCTCCCTAAGAAAGCCAGATAACCATGGCAAGGCACGCTGAAAGATTCTAACAGTGTTTTGTTTGACCCACCTTTAAACCAGCTATTTATTATTTGTGCAAATGAATTGTACACAATACAAAATAAATGTAATGATTTTTGTAACATTTTCCAACAAAAGTGTTCTACATTTAGGTGTAAAAGTTGTGTGAAGATGGTTAGTGAAGTATGGTATGGTTCACTAATCACTACCTATATTTATTAAACATTCTAGATAATGAGAGGAAGAATTACTTACATCCAAACTCCAAATGAAAAATTCCACCAAGCTTTTGGTTTTCTTCTACTGGTAGGAATTAATCCAAGGATTTAGGATAAGGGGGGAGTCATTGGATATCATCTATCTTGACTTTTCTAAAGCATTTGATACTGTGCCACATAAAAGGCTGGTACAAAAGATGAGAATGCTTGGACTGGGGGAAAACGTGTGCAGATGGGTGAGAAATTGGCATAATAGCCTCGATTCATAGACACATTTGTCTGGACTTCCATAGCTGTCTGTGTATGTTTTTGTGTGTGTTTGTCATTTTTTTAGGTTTTTTTCGTTGCATTTTCATTCGTACGTTCATTCGAGCTCATGTGTATATGTGCTTTCGATGAACGAAAGTAAATCGGATCATTTGTGTAAGTTCTGCAGAATTCTCCGGTGGATGGCTCCTTGGTAAGTTGACGCAAATAACGTCATTCACTTTTCAATGTATGCCTAGGAATATAGTTGATGACCCATGTCTGAACCTATGGCTGTTTTTACCCCTTGATGACATGTTAAACCGGACCTTAACCATGATCTTTAGCAAAGCACAAATCCTTACAATATGATTTCCCACCATTTCTAAATAATATATTTCAACTTTCTAGTAAATTACTTATTATTCTTCTTATTATTCTTCCCCACACTTGGCTGCAATTCTGTTCTTGACTTTATCATAGGGACTGCGCCATCTTTGCTCAGGAGCATGACACTTACAGAGTAGAGGAGAGCGGGATAAAGTGCAGGGGGCGGGTTAGAGCTGTGCTTGGCTCAGACAAAGCAGATCTGGGGTCCTGAAAAGGTAAGACATCCAAGAATGCAGAGCAGCACAGTTCTAACCCAATTCCTGTTTGCATTTTGCCTGATTTGCCCTCATCCGCCATCTTGGATGTTTAAAGGCTCAGAACATGCAGTAGATGGTGTTAGGCTTTTTTTTGAGGTGAGCAATCTGTATGTACAGAATGTTGCAAAAATGTAATATAGTCTCTTAGTCAGGGGGAACGACCGCTTGTCCCAAAACATTTTTGTTGGATTGGGTAATTAATGTAAGTATTTTCTAATTCTTTCAGGGGATTCCGGCTATCCGCTTCTTCCCTGGCTGATGACGCCCGTCCTTAGGCCTCAGAGTGCGGCACAGGACGCCTACAATCGGGCCCACAGCAAAACACGGGCCATTGCGGAGAGGGCCTTTGGCCTCCTAAAAACTATGTTCAGGTGTTTGGACCATACCGGGGGGGGGGCACTCCAGTATCACCCCAACAAGGTGATTGATATAATACTGGCCTGCTGTGTGCTACACAACTTTGCCATAATGCAGCGTGTCCCCCGGTATGTGGATCTTCCCCCCTCTCCACCCAGCCAGGAGCCTGATGCCAATTACCGTGGCACACCTAGTTCCTCTGGGCAAGCTGTGAGGGCAAATTTGATTTTGCCTAATTTTGTTTTCCTGTTTTTGTTTGTTGTATGTATTTGTTGTTTTGGACTCTCATTTGCCTTTGTGAAGGCTTTGTTATTTTATTATTTAGAAATAGTAATGAATGAATTACTAAAATGTTCAAACTTGACTTGAGCCTCATTCATTTTTTTCTCATGTTTGTTTCAAAAAACCTTCAATAATCTCAAAATAACCCAAACATAAATGCATCAACTTAGTCCACAACAGCTAAAGTAACATTCAATATATTTAATATAAATATGTCAATTATTAGTTTAAGGGCACTCGCAGACTTTATATATATACATAGTACAACAGAAATATACATTGGTGCAGACTCATGGCACCTAGCAATTGGTCACATCCAGGAGTTGTAAAGTAACGCACTCCAGGCCGAAGTTTCAATGCCAAATAACATATACATACATAGGGAGCAACCATTTGCATGCAAATCTTTGGCCAGTAATACATAGGACTACATACACACCCTCTCCTGCTTGGCCACATTTGCCACAGGCACAGGTGGAAAGCAGCCATACCTATGCCACATCCACGCCTGTAAGTCAGTGGCCCACCCAAACAATAACCCCCAGTCCAAATGCAAGTCCAGTCCAATGTTTGCCAGGGTTCAAAGTAGTAGTTTGCCAGCCCAGAATGTCCCCCAATCATGCCTAGAAACAGGATGAGGCAGACACAATTTCATAAGGCCAAAGCCTGCAGCGTGGCAGCTTGAGCGATAGGTTCAGTGAGGCTTTATCTCAGGCATTGGCTAGTGGGGTATCTCAGCACTCTAATGAGCTATAAGGGCGAAAATCCAAATCATACAAGCAAAGCCATAAAAAAGCCAATCTTGGTAGCGCTCACCAGACAGGAGTGGGTATGTAGAGGAAAGGCGACAATACCCACCAAGTCTGCTAAGCCCAAAACAACCAGCAAAGCAAAGGAGGCAGCGGCGAAGAAGAAGACCACAACCAAGCAGGCAGGTACGCCCGCAAAAAAGGCCACTAAGAGGGTGAGAAGCTCCAGCCCCCAAAAAACACCATCCCCTCCTCCCCGGCCTAGCACATCCGTGCAGATACAGGGCAAATAGCTGTTAAAATGGGTGTTGCTCATAAAACCCTGGTGGTGGGCCTTGGGGAGGTGAATGTATTTTTTTAATGTATCTAATTGTGCAGTAAGCTGCTCTGTGGTTCTTTGAGTCACCTGGCGAAAGAAACGCCCTCATGGTGCCACGCTGACTCCAGGATCGGCACGCGCCTCCCCTGGGAAACCTCCCCTGGCCTGCAGATGCTGGACCCCTAGGGCGAGCAAGATGTGCTTGGCAAATCCTCTGCAGCAGAGCTACCACTGGGGACTGTAGGCTCAGTCTATGCATGCTGCCCATGATGGGCTGGCAGCATGAGCTGCCTCATTTTACATGTTTAAAACATTTCACATATACACTAACATTACTAACCTGCAGGAATAGTAGAGATGTCCGTGTCCCGTCACCCCGAGTGGCCCTCTAATGCCACGGGATGTATCAGCCCCAGCACCATCTCCTCAGCTCGGGTAAACTGTAATTTTGTGGGGAAGCCTCCGCCAGTTTGTAAGCTGAAAAATGTAGGTTTGTAAATTTAGGAAATTGTTGACAATACAAGAAGCAGACAAATGCACAACTCAAATATGTACCTGTAATTGTGCCGTTTATTTTCTTTCTTCCGTGCTGCATACTTCAGGTCAGAAATTTTGTGCTGGATCTGCTCCACATCTTTAAGCTCCTCCCCATTGCATTGACCTGTCTGGTGAGCTCCTCAAAGATTTCATTTTCTCGCAATTTGCTTGTAGATTTGGATTTTCACCCATATAGCTTGTCATAATGTAGGGTCAGCCCATTTGCCAATGCCAGAGTTTGGGCCTCACCAAACCTGCCACTCAACTGTCCTCGCCGCAATGTCTGGCCTATTGCTTGCTGTTCGGGCTCATCTCTGGATGTAGGCAATTCGGGGGACATTCTGGGCTGGCTCTGTTGTGTTGAAATGTTGGACAGGTGGCTGGATAAAGAATGGACTGGACTTGGAAATGGACTTGGGGTCCTTGCCTGGGTGGCCACTGAACTTGCAGGCGACGATGTAGCATATGTATAGTTGCTTGCCACCTGTGCCATTGGCAAATGTGACCGAGGAGGAGAGGGTGTGCTTGAGGGTGTGCTTGAGGGTGTGGTGCTTCTGGCCCTGTGACTCTTTGCGCCCTTGCCACTTGTGGTTCCATGCCCCTGGGAGGTACTTGCACATGGTTCTGGAGATGCTGAGCTGGCTGTGCTTGGCTTTCTGGGACTGTGGCTTTTGCTCTTTCCATGGCCATGGGTGTGTTTCCCAAGTGGCTGACTACATGCAGAGCTGGCTGTGCTTGGCCTTCTGGGCATGTGGCTTTTGCTCTTTCCATGGCAATGGGTTTGTTTCCCACGTGGTTTAGGAGATGATGAGCTGGGTGTGCTGGGGCTTCTGGGCCTGTGGCTTTTACTGGCCTTGCCAGTGGAGCGTTCTTTCAGAACGGATGTGCTAGGCCGGGGAGGAGGGGATGGTGTTTTTGGGGGGCTGGGGCTTCTCACCCTCTTAGTGGCCTTTTTTGCGGGCATACCTGCCTGCTTGGTTGTGGTCTTCTTCTTTGCTGCTGCCTCCTTTGCTTTGCTGGTTGCTTTGGGCTTAGCAGACTTGGTGGGTATTGTCGCCTTGGCCTGGCCACTGTGGCTGCGCATTTCCCGCACCTTCGGTGTTGGTATTTGTGACCGAGTGGTCGGGCGTGAAGAAGGCTCCTCAGGCCGCTGTGGCATTTTGCTGCTGGCCTCTTTGCCTAGTTTGGCCTTCCTGACTGTTTTTTTAACTGGCATGTTGAGACTCTCAAAGAGAGCGTTGGCGTACGCTGCGTACGGTTGTTCGTCCGGCCGTGTGGAACCCGGAAACTGCTGGGGCATTACTTATCTGCTGAGGACAAGAAGAAAGATGGCGCCCACGATCTTCACCCGCCAACAACAAGAGCTGATTATGCTTGTTAGTGTATTGTAAGGATGTTGATTTGCCATCTAAATGCATGCCTAGGCCTTAAGTAAGCGCTGGAAGAAACAGTTATGTGTAAAAGTTTGTAAAACTCTGTGGCAAACAGAAGTTAGTGCGAACATGTGTGAACCAACTCACTAACATCTAGAAGGATAGTTTGAGGCTAGAAATGTGTCTGGGAATGTCATTTAGTCAACTGATCTAATTGTGACAGTTATTTGTATGCCGTTTAATCTAACAACTATGTTTATTTGGTTTTTCTAGACGATGCTTCAGCGCAGATACGTCTACCTGCCCAACTTTTTTGAGAAGAGGACTGTCACCCTGGAGATCGTTTCCAGGATCCAGCATGAGACGGACACCACCTTCACCCACACGCAGACCATTCAGCATTGGTCGAACCTGAAACGGCTCCACATGCCCCGGGTGCGGTGATTTTTTGGGCTCCATTTCCCAAGTAAGTACATAGCGATTGCATGGTAGATGTAACTCATACAGAAGGTAGCTCTTTATTTATAAATGCTTTTCTTTTCTAGTGCTGGAAATGGTGTACCGAATCCGATGCACCCGGAGGTGCACAGGCCGACCAGTGCTGCATGAATCTGCAGCACCAAGTGAAGGAAGTGGATCTCCAGGGCGACGTTCCTACCCCTCCTCTGTAGGGGCCTCCAACCAGCCCCTGAACCTCTCAACAGAGGAGAGGCGTCACGGTGTGGGCAGGGAGTCGTACCAAGTGACGGAGCCCTTAGCCTCGGGTATGTGACTCTCAATGTAACCGCAAACACATACATGCTATTTAAACAAAAGCTGATTCCCTTAATCTCTTTTTCTAGATGATTCATTAGCGGGTGATGGAACTGCAGCAGATCATGCCCAGGAGGCACATGGAGAAGGTGGGTGATGTCACACACACATTCAAATTGTCATTTGCTTACTGTTGACTCAGACATTAAAAGTGACCCTATTTGACTTGTCTCTACAGCCTCAACTTCTCAGCAGTGGCAGGTCCCAGAACCCAGGGTGGTCCCCGACGCAGACGTTGGCCACCAAAAAAGTAATTTGTAATGTCATTCTTTTGAGTATGTGGTAATTGACATGATCACCAAGATACCTAAAGCCATAGTCAATGGCATTAGCATAATGACATATGCCCTCTTCCTTAGATTAATTACTTAGCAAAATGACATATGCCCTCTCACTTAGATTAATTACTTAGCATAATGACATATGCCCCCTTCCTTAGATGAATTACTTAGCATAATGACATATGGCGTCATGAGTTAGCTTGCCACCTAAAAAACATTCCATCCACAGCTGAGAAACATGTATTTGCCAACAAATAATGTTTATTTTTTATACAGGGACCACACGTGCCTGTGGCAGCAATGAATGAAAGGGTCCTTCAGTTGGTGGCCGACATGCAGGAGCTGTGTGACTCGTTGGGAACCACAGAGGAAGTTCTGGGTCCTGCCATTGCTTTGTATAAAGCTTTAACATTGAGAGTTTTTAAATTTTGTTAAAAATTTTAAATTTTGTAAAAAAAAAAAATTATACATTTTTATGATCAAAATTTTTTAAAAAAAGCCATCAAAAAAATGGCACTTTGTATTAACCCCCCCCCAAAAAAAAAACTGTTTCAGTGTAATTTTATTTTCAAAAAACATTAACACAAAACGAATGTGCCAAGAAATATTTAGAGATGAAGATTCACATGACCGCAAAGTGATTTGGGTAAGTTTTAGGGGTAAGAAATGGAAGAAGAACCTAACCGCGAAGTGATTTGGGTAAGTTTTAGGGGTGAGAAATGGAAGAATAACCTAACCGCGAAGTGATTTGGGTAAGTTTTTAGGAGTGAGAAATGAAAGAAGAACCTAACCGCGAAGTGATTTGGGTAAGTTTTAGGGGTGAGAAATGGAAGAAGAACCTAACCGCGAAGTGATTTGGGTAAGTTTTAGGGGTGAGAAATGGAAGAAGAACCTAACCGCGAAGTGATTTGGGTACGTTTTAGGGGTGAGAAATGGAAGAAGAACCTAACCGCGAAGTGATTTGGGTAGGTTTTAGGGGTGAGAAATGGAAGAATAACCTAACCGCGAAGTGATTTGGGTAAGTTTTTAGGGGTGAGAAATGGAAGAAAAACCTAACCGCGAAGTGATTTGGGTAAGTTTTAGGGGTCAGAAATGGAAGAATAACCTAACCGCAAAGTTATTTGGGTAAGTTTTTAGGGGTGAGAAATGGAAGAAGAACCTAACCGCGAAGTGATTTGGGTAAGTTTTAGGGGTCAGAAATGGAAGAAGAACCTAACCGCGAAGTGATTTGGGTAAGTTTTAGGGGTGAGAAATGGAAGAAGAACCCAACCGTGAAGTGATTTGGGTAAGTTTTAGGGGTGAGAAATGGAAGAAGAACCTAACCACGAAGTGATTTGGGTAAGTTTTAGGGGTCAGAAATGGAAGAAGAACATCACCACGAAGTGATTTGGGTAAGTTTTAGGGGTGAGAAATGGAAGAACATAAGCGCGAAGTGCTTTGAGGAAGTTTTTAGGTGTGAGAAATGGAAGAAGAACCTAACCACGAAGTGATTTGGGTAAGTTTTAGGGGTGAGAAATGGAAGAAGAATGAGAGCGCGAAGTGATTTAGCTAAGCATTGTAGCACAAGTGAGTGAACCAAATATGTAGGCGAGCACTTTAATGAGTTAAGTTTGTAGTGAGCAGGCGTAAGATCGTAAGGATTTTCGTCTGGACGATTATTTCTTGTAAAAGGAAAACAATCTAACGGGAAACGTAAAGGATTCATGGGAGGAGACGATGGAAAAAGGGCAAAAACAAAAGCCGACGTTGTAACATGAGAAAAAAAAACGGAAAACGAAAGCAGGAAAATGACATTCTCGTTGGCATACGAACGGACAAAGACTTTACAGAAGGCGTGCAATGCATGCACTCATACGAGAGCGGGAAAATTTCCCAAAAAATAAAGATTGACACAAAAACGAAAGTCTTTTTTGTCTCTCTGAATCAACCCTAATGATCGGAAGCAGAGGGTTATTATGAATGGGACACACTCAGATTGGGTCACCGTCACTAGTGGAGTTACTAATGTAAAGTCTCAATCTTTGCAGATGATACTAAGCTGTGTGAAGTAATTAAAACAAAAGAGGACAGCAGGCAGCTACAAACAGATTTAGATAAATTAGAAGCATGGGCAGTTAAATGGCAAATGAAGTTTAACACAGTAAGGTTATGCACATGGGAAGGAGAAATACGTGTCATGATTACATACTAAATAAACACTTGCTCAACTGTAGTAATCAATGCCAGGCAGCAGCTGCGAAAGCAAATAGGATCACGGGGTGCATCAAGAGGGGCATAGGTGCTCATGACCAGAGCATCATTTTACCCCTGTACAAATCACTGATCAGACCCCATATGGAGTACTGTGTACAGTTCTGGGCACCTGTGCTTAAAAAGGACATATCAGAACCGGAGCGCATTCAAAGAAGGGCAACAAAGTTAATAAAAGGAGTGTGGGGACTCGAGTATGCTGAAAGATTGTCAAAGTTAGGTTTATTTAGTTTAGAAAAAAGACGCTTGAGGGATGATCTAATAACTATGTATAAATATATTCGGAGTCAATACAAAATCTGTCCCACAATCTATTTATACCCCGGAGTGTAACCATAACACAAAAGCATCCACTAAGGTCAGAGGAAAGGTGCTTTTTCCACCGACATAAGAGGGGATTCTTCTCTGTAAGGGCAGTGAGACTATGGAACTCTCTGCCGTAGGAGGTAGTAATGAAGGATACAGTAAAAACGTTCAAAAGTGGCCTTGATGCCTTCCTGGCATGTAATAACATTTCCAGCTATGGCTACTAGACCACTGGAAGGAGTTAAACAGGCTGAACTGGATGGACTAAAGTCTTTATTCAGCCTTACATACTATGTTACTATGTTAGGGATGACAGATGTTTGAGCATTTCCTTCCAATTTTACTGGGGAGAACATATCCACTTCAACTCCTTGTCTACCAGGCAAGCCTGTGGGAAGCAGCAGCATTGAGCACTAATGGGTAATTTACTACATTCCTGCAGTGGACGAACTGCAGCAATGCAATTTGCTGTTACAAAACAAGAAATTGTACTGGAAACCAACTTAGGGCAGCAAGGAATTTGTCTCAGATTGTATGTGTGGTGTCTGTAGAGAGGTGTTTTGGAAGCCTCCAACTTTTTTTTTTAAATAATAATGTAAACCACTAGAGATGAGCGAACTTTTGAAAAATTTGATTCGACTGATTCGACGAATTTTCCGACAAAAAAACGTTTCGACCCGAATTTAAAGTTAAAAGTTAAAGTTAAAAACGGCTATTTCTGAGCCTCCTAGAGCCTCAATAGGGTTGTAAACCATTCTGCCTTGCTGTAACACGCATAGGATGCGTGCTGGGTTAGTGAAATAATACTGTAAATTATTAGGAGATGCAGATCAGAGGCATCGCTATTAGAATCGCAGAGCGGCACAACTGCAGAGAGTTGAGGTGGCATTACTATGAGGGGCCCCTATATTGCCTGAAAAACACACCCTGGAGCTGGCAGCAGCAGGAGCCCAAATATTAGTTGAAAGACATGCTGGAGTTGGCAGCAGGAGCAGCAGGAGCCCAAAAATTGGCTGAATGACACCCTGGAGTTGCAAGCAGCAGCAGGAGCCCAAACATAGCTTGAAAGAGACACTGGAGTTGGCAGCAGGAGCCCAAAAATTGGCTGAATGACACCCTGGAGTTGCAAGCAGCAGGAGGCCAAACATAGCTTGAAAGAGACACTGGAGATGGCAGCAGGAGCCAAAGAATTGGCTGAATCACACCCTGGAGTTGCAAGCAGCAGCAGGAGCCCAAGCATAACTTTAAAGAGACACTGGAGTTGACTTCAGGAGCCCAAAAATTGGATGAATCACACCCTGGAGTTGCAAGCAGCAGCAGGAGCATGAACATTGCTTTAAAGAGACACTGGAGTTGGCAGCAGGAGCCCAAAAATTGGATGTATCACACCCTGGAGTTGCAAGCAGCAGCAGCAGGAGCCCAAACATTACTTTAAAGAGACACTGGAGTTGGCAGCAGGAGCCCAAAAATTGGCCGAATCACACCCTGGAGTTGCAAGCAGCAGCAGCAGGAGCCCAAACATTACTTTAAAGAGACACTGGAGTTGGCTTCAGGAGCCCAAAAATTGGATGAATCACACCCTGGAGTTGCAAGCAGCAGCAGCAGCAGCCCAAACATTGGCTGAAAGAGACACTGCAGTTGGCAGCAGGAGCCCAAAAATTGGATGAATCACACCCTGGAGTTGCAAGCAGCAGCAGGAGCCCAACATTGGCTGAAAGAGACACTGGAGTTGGCAGCAGGAGCCCAAAAATTGGATGAATCACACACTGGAGTTGCAAGCAGCAGGAGCCCAAACATAGCTTGAAAGAGACACTGGAGTTGGCAGCAGGAGCCCAAACATTGGATGAATCACACCCTGGAGTTGCAAGCAGCAGCAGCAGGAGCCCAAACATTGGCTGAAAGAGACACTGGAGTTGGCAGCAGGAGCCCAAAAATTGAATGAATCACACACTGGAGTTGCAAGCAGCAGGAGCCCAAACATAGCTTGAAAGAGACACTGGAGTTGGCAGCAGGAGCCCAAACATTGGATGAATCACACCCTGGAGTTGCAAGCAGCAGCAGGAGCCCAAACATTACTTTAAAGAGACACTGGTGTTGGCTTCAGGAGCCAAAAAAATTGGATGAATCACACCCTGGAGTTGCAGGCAGCAGCAGGAGCCCAAACATAGCTTGAAAGACACTGGAGTTGGCAGCAGGAGCCCAAAAATTGGATGAATCACACCCTGGAGTTGCAAGCAGCAGCAGGAGCCCAAACATTACTTTAAAGAGACACTGGAGTATGCAGCAGGAGCCCAAAAATTGGATGAATCACACCCTGGAGTTGCAAGCAGCAGCAGCAGGAGGCCAAAAATTGGCTGAAAGGCACACCCTGAAGTTGGCATCAGCAGGAGGCAAAAAATTGGTTGGAAGACACACCCTGAAGTTGGCAGCAGCAGGAGCCCAAAAATTGGCCTAAAGACATAAATATGTTTTGCACCATTTGGAAAGTGTAAAAGGTGGTACCATGCTGAATCTAGTCGCATGCATCAGGCATTGGTGGGTGGAAATCCTGGCTGATCCATCCCTGATTCATTTTCACAAAGGTGAGTCTCTCCACATTTTTAGTTGACAGACGAGTTCTCCTCGCCGTAACTATGGCCCCCGCCGCACTAAACACCCACTCAGATGGCACGCTACTTGCCGGGCAGGACAGCTTTTCCAGGGCAAACTCTGCTAGTTGCGGCCACAAGCCAAGTTTGGCTGCCCAGAAGTCCAGCGGATCCTCAAGGTGTGTTGGCATGGTCATGTCAAGGTATGACATGACCTGCTGGTTTAGGTCCTGCTCCAGGTCTTCCTGCTGCTCATGAGTAGCCTCACTATGCGGGTGTAGAAAGCTACTCATTAGCGACTGAAGACTGAGGCTGCTGCTGATGGAGCTGCTGCTGCTGCTCCTGCCAACCCCCCCAGCAGCCATGGCAGTGGAAGGTGAGCACAGAGGTCCCCCCGAGTCAGACCTGCGAGAGTATGGACCATGGCACAGGTAGGCATCGGCCAACTGACTACGTAGAATGTCTTTGTAGTAGTCGAGTTTGTTCTCCCTCTCGGCAGGTTTAAAAAATGCCCCCATTTTGTGCCGGACCAATAAGGTGGAGAGCCAGAATTCATCCCACCAACAAATGGAAACAATTCTGGGGTCACTACGCAAGCACGTGAGCATGCTTCCTGCCATTTGCGCAAGTGACTCGGAGGGACTACCTGTCTCCATCTCCACTGCATACTGCCACGGTGTGTCCGGGTCCTCTGTCTCACCTTCCTCAAAACCCTCTAGCTCCTCTGGCTGCTCCTGCTCCTCCTCTCCTGTCCGCTGACTAGATAAACCAGCCATTTCGCCAAGCCTAAACTGTGCTTCACTGGGCCACTCCTCCTCCTCCTCTTCCTCCTCCTCCAGTTTAGCTCCAAGGGGGTTCATGTGGCTGTAAGATGTAGACGCCATGTCTCCAGTGTCCTGACCAGCCATGGTTTCCAACATGTGCTGTAGTACATGAAGCAGTGGAATCACGTCGTTCATCCCGTAATCCTGCCGACTGACAAATAAAGTGGCTTCCTCAAAGGGCCTGAGCAAACGGTAGGCGTCACGTATGAGCTGCCACTGGTTGACAATGAAGTTACACAGGGGATTCCCCCTATCCACTTGGATCGTCAGGAAATCCGTGATGGCTTTTCTCTGTTCATATAATCAGTCCAACCTGTGAAGGGCGGAATTCCAACGGGTGGAAACATCGCAAATCCAGACTATATTGGGGGATACCGTTCTGATGCTGTAGCTCAAGAAGGGTGTGTTTGGCGGTGTATGAGTGGCTGAAGTGCATGCAACGTTTCCTTGAAGTTGTTAGGATGTCTTGCATATGGGGGGAACACTTCAGAAACCGCTTGACAACCAGATTGAAGACGTGAGCCATGCAGAAGGCATGGGTCAGCCTTCCTTGGCGCAGCGCAGACAAAATGTTCTTCCCATTGTCGGTAACCATGATTCCCATTATAAGTTTTCTTGGAGTAAGCCATGTTTGGATTTCCTGATGAATAAATTTAAGCAGTTCCTCCCCTGTGTGACTCCGTTCGCCAAGACAAACCATGTGAAGCACTGCGTGACACCTCCGTGCCCTGCACACATGGTAGACTGGAGGGGCACTGAGACTTGAGCCTACAGTGGAGGGTGAGGAGATGGCGGAGGATGAGGAGGCCGAGTCGCACGGTGTCACAGGCCCAATGGGCAGGGAGCGTGGAGGCCAAAGTGGCGTGTCCAAGTTGCTGCCGCTGCTGCTGCTGCTGCTGCAAAGGGACCACATTCACCCAGTGGGCCGTAAACGACATGTACTGTCCCTGACCGTAGTTACAGCTCCAGACATCGGCGCTGCCATGCACTTTGCTACACACCGACAGGCTCAAGGACTGGCCCACCTTCTGTTCAACAAAAGTGTGTAGCACTGGTACTGCCTTCATGGCAAAGAAATTACGGCTTGGGACTCTCCACCTCGGCTCAGCACAAGCCATCAGTTCTCTGAAAGGTGCAGAGTCCACCACTTGAAAAGGGAGCGACTGCAGCACCAGCAACTTGGACAGGAGCACATTCAGCTTCTGCGCCGTAGGATGAGTGGGCGCATACTGCTGTCTCTTGGACATGGCTTCGCTGATGGATTGCTGGCGGGATGCATGACTTGGAGGAGGAGGAGGAGCAGGAGCGACAGAGGATGGGTATGACGCACAACTGCCTTCGGCTGAGGTGCTGGAGCCTTGGCTGGCAGAAATTGGGAGCGGCATGCCACTTGGTGAGGAAGCAGGCAGGACCACCCCTTGGGAGCTTCGGTTCTCCCAGGTCGCTTTATGGTGATGCATCATATGTTGACGCAGGGCCGTGGTGCCAACATTTGGACCCTGGCCACCCTTCAACTTCTGCCTACATATCTTGCATGTGGCCATGTTACCCTCCTGCGGATGCTTCAGGAAAAACTGCCACACTGCTGAGTAGCTACTTTTCCCACCAACAGCCTCACTGATTCACTGCTATTGTCGCCAACTCCAGGAACCCCTGCTCCACTACCTCCCGATAGCCTGCCGCGCAGTAGGTGGCTCCAGGCTTTACAATTGTGCCCCCATGCTGACTGCCAACCATGCTGCTAACACCTTGCTGCCTGAGCTGCTGACTCCGGGCAACCTGCGCCCCTCTTCTCCTGATGATGACGAAGAATCCCCTTCATCACCCGGCTCCCAAGTGCGATAGGCTTCATCATCATCATCATCACCGAGTTGTGGCTGTACGTCACTGATGTTCTCGGTTTCTTCAGTGTCTGGCGCAGGAGCTGGAAAGCTTGCAACACCCACGACACTGTCCACATCACTATTTGTCTGTGCAGTAGCTGCTGACTGTCCTCTATCTGATCGTCCTCCTCACTAAAAAGTGGAGCTGAACCCAAAGCATAGGATACGTTGCTGGGGGAGGGAACGGCGTAGGACAGAGGCAATGGGACCCTAGACTGGGGGTCTCAGAAGTAACTTGTGAGGATGTTGATGAGCGCGTTAACCAATCTACCACGGCAGATGCATTACTGGTGGAGACATGACCGCTAGCAGATACTGGCAGATCAGGTCTCTCACAGTGACTCCTGCTGCCACTCGCCCCTAGTCTGCTGCGACCTCTACCTGCTGAATCTTGGCCTCTGCCACTCCTCTTTGAACATCCTGGCACTTGTCTGCCTGACATTTTTATGTATTTGCTTATTTAGTATAAACAGACAGGGTGCAAGGTGCAGCTTTGGGGTGCCCTGCGGCCTGGTTTATTGAAAGCAGTCAAAAAGGAAGTGCAAACTGAAGTAGCTTAATAAAGCAGCTGATGCTGATCAACACTTATGTTGTATAACAGATAGGGTGCAAGGTGCAGCTTTGGGGTGCCCTGCGGCGTGGTTTATTGAAAGCAGTCAAAAACAAGTGCAAACTGAAGTAGCTTAATGAAGCTGATGCTGAACAATGCTTATGTTGTATAACAGATAGGGTGCAAGGTGCAGCTTTGGGGTGCCCTGCGGCCTGGTTTATTGAAAGCAGTCAAAAACAAGTGGAAACTAAAGTAGCTTAATAAAGCTGATGCTGATCAACGCTTATTTTGTATAACAAAGGTGCAAGGTGCAGCTTTGGGGTGCCCTGCGGCCTGGTTTATTGAAAGCAGTCAAAAACAAGTGCAAACTAAAGTAGCTTAATAAAGCTGATGCTGATCAACGCTTATGTTGTATAACAGATAGGGTGCAAGGTACAGCTTTGGGGTGCCCTGCGGCCTGGTATATTGAAAGCAGTCAAAAACAAGTGCAAACTGAAGTAGCTTAATGAAGCTGATGCTGAACAACGCTTATGTTGTATAACAGATAGGGTGCAAGGTGCAGCTTTGGGGTGCCCTGCGGCCTGGTTTACTGAAAGCAGTCAAAATCAAGTGCAAACTGAAGTAGCTTAATAAAGCAGCTGATGCTGATCAACGCTTATGTTGTATAACAGATAGGGTGCAAGGTGCAGCTTTGGGGTGCCCTGCGGCCTGGTTTATTGAAAGCAGTCAAAAAGGAAGTGCAAACTGAAGTAGCTTAATAAAGCAGCTGATGCTGATCAACGCTTATGTTGTATAACAGATAGGGTGCAAGGTGCAGCTTTGGGGTGCCCTGCGGCCTGGTTTATTGAAAGCAGTCAAAAACAAGTGCAAACTAAAGTAGCTTAATAAAGCTGATGCTGATCAATGCTTATGTTGTATAACAGATAGGGTGCAAGGTGCAGCTTTGGGGTGCCCTGCGGCCTGGTTTATTGAAAGCAGTCAAAAACAAGTGCAAACTGAAGTAGCTTAATAAAGCTGATGCTGATCAACGCTTATGTTGTATAACAGATAGGGTGCAAGGTGCAGCTTTGGGGTGCCCTGCGGCCTGGTTTATTGAAAGCAGTCAAAAACAAGTGCATACTAAAGTAGCTTAATAAAGCTGATGCTGATCAACGCTTATGTTGTATAACAGATAGGGTGCAAGGTGCAGCTTTGGGGTGCCCTGTGGCCTGGTTTATTGAAAGCAGTCAAAAACAAGTGGAAACTAAAGTAGCTTAATAAAGCTGATGCTGATCAACGCTTATTTTGTATAACAAAGGTGCAAGGTGCAGCTTTGGGGTGCCCTGCGGCCTGGTTTATTGAAAGCAGTCAAAAACAAGTGCAAACTAAAGTAGCTTAATAAAGCTGATGCTGATCAACGCTTATGTTGTATAACAGATAGGGTGCAAGGTACAGCTTTGGGGTGCCCTGCGGCCTGGTATATTGAAAGCAGTCAAAAACAAGTGCAAACTGAAGTAGCTTAATGAAGCTGATGCTGAACAACGCTTATGTTGTATAACAGATAGGGTGCAAGGTGCAGCTTTGGGGTGCCCTGCGGCCTGGTTTACTGAAAGCAGTCAAAATCAAGTGCAAACTGAAGTAGCTTAATAAAGCAGCTGATGCTGATCAACGCTTATGTTGTATAACAGATAGGGTGCAAGGTGCAGCTTTGGGGTGCCCTGCGGCCTGGTTTATTGAAAGCAGTCAAAAAGGAAGTGCAAACTGAAGTAGCTTAATATAGCAGCTGATGCTGATCAATGCTTATGTTGTATAACAGATAGGGTGCAAGGTGCAGCTTTGGGGTGCCCTGCGGCCTGGTTTATTGAAAGCAGTCAAAAACAAGTGCAAACTAAAGTAGCTTAATAAAGCTGATGCTGATCAATGCTTATGTTGTATAACAGATAGGGTGCAAGGTGCAGCTTTGGGGTGCCCTGCGGCCTGGTTTATTGAAAGCAGTCAAAAACAAGTGCAAACTGAAGTAGCTTAATAAAGCTGATGCTGATCAACGCTTATGTTGTATAACAGATAGGGTGCAAGGTGCAGCTTTGGGGTGCCCTGCGGCCTGGTTTATTGAAAGCAGTCAAAAACAAGTGCAAACTAAAGTAGCTTAATAAAGCTGATGCTGATCAACGCTTATGTTGTATAACAGATAGGGTGCAAGGTGCAGCTTTGGGGTGCCCTGTGGCCTGGTTTATTGAAAGCAGTCAAAAACAAGTGGAAATTAAAGTAGCTTAATAAAGCTGATGCTGATCAACGCTTTTGTTGTATAACAGATAGGGTTAAATAGCATGTGCCTTGGGATGCCCGTGTGGCCTGGTGTATTTTAAGCTCAACAGAAAATATTAACACTAATCCAATTATGAGAAATGCTTTTGTTTAACAGATAGGGTTAAAATAGCATGTGGCTTGGGATGCCCGTGTGGCCTGGTGTATTTTAAGCTGAATAGAAAATACTAACACTAATCCAATTATGAGAAATGCTTTTGTTTAACAGATAGGGTTAAAATAGCATGTGCCTTGGGATGCCCATGTGGCCTGGTGTATTTTAAGCTTAACAGAAAATATTAACACTAATCCAATTATGAGAAATGCTTTTGTTTAACAGATAGGGGTAAAATAGCGTTCAGAGCTAAAAAGCAGAAAGGGTTAAATGTGCAGCTGTATTTAAACCAAACCAAATATATTAACAGTAACCCAGTCATTATGAAATATCGGCCTTATTTATCAAGGGCTAGCGCCAGGTAGTGTCTGACGAGCGCCAGGTACCGCCAGCTAACGGCGGCTACCGAATCAAGTACGCCCGGCGGCGGTCACAATGACGCATTTATCACGCTAAATGAGGCTAGCGCCGGCGAGAGCGTCAGCTAGCGCGGGATTCATCATGTAGCCGACTGCAACGAACAGCGCCGCTACTAATCCCATCACAGCGCCAGGTATGACCTGTCGCTCCCTTGCGCTCTCCAATGCATTTCAATGGAGCAATCTTTAAATATTCATAATTAATTGAGTTTATGTTTATTTATTTTTTTTTAACTGTCAAAAATTCTGTGACCACTACCGCAATGTTAGATTTTTTTTTAAGAAAAAAAAAAAAATATGTGCAGAATTGAGATTATAGGTCTGATATTAATGTATTCATATTACAAAATGTTTAGAAAAACTTGCATAATTTTTAAATTAAAAAAAAATGGTTGTTTGGGGGTTAAAAACTACTTTACACACATCGCCGCCAGCGCTCTGGGGTTTAAACAAGGAATTCACAGCCCGAGAAATTTTTGAGCATGATTTGTTAATGAATCTGCAGCAAGCCGTTCGCTCTGGCCATTCGCTGTCAGGCGCACCCATACAACGCAGAACCTGTGAAACATCGACCCCTAACCCCGTATTCAACATTACCGCACACCGACGCTGTCAACAAGCAAACCCCGGCCAAGCACAGCGAATACTAGCTGGAGCTGTGAAAATCACGCTACTGGCGCTCATCTGTCGCTACCTGGCGCTATTAATGAATCGGCCTCTATGAATCATAGGCCGCACTAGGCACCCTGTTACTGTGACTTGTATGCTGCTGGATTGTTCCGGTTTTAAATCTGTCTTTCCCTAGCTCTGTCTACCACTCTAAATCTCCCTAACTATCTGTCTCTCTCTTTACCTATCTGTAACTGTCTCTACTCTCTAGCTATCGCTAACTCTCACCTAACTATGACTGTCTGTCTCTCCCTGCAGCTAGCTCCATTCTGTCTGCAATGCAAGTCTGAACTGCGCAAAAGGAAAATGGCCACCGCTTTATATAGCACGGTGACGTCACCGGGCTTCCTGGCTGCTGATAGGCTGCATGTGACTGTCCCATCGTCACTTGCCCCTGGGGACATGTCTGAACATGTCCGTCCACCATCTTAGAATGCCTGTCATTGAGTTTTAAGGAAAACTTCGATCGATCGAATCGCCGGGAAATTCGGATTCGTTCAGAATCGAATTTTTCATGAAATTCGGAACGAATCCGGGTTCGTCTGGATCGATTCGCTCATCCCTATAAACCACTTTATTAGTTGTTTCTCCAGTACTAGTTATCTAACTGACCCTCACGCTTGACAGATGTAGAAATCACATAAACACCCATTCTCGCCTAAAATAACATTGATTCCTATAGGGTTCGCCATTAAAAGCTTACCAGCATGCTCCTGGCCAAGGCAAATGAACTTAAATACAGCAAACACAGCCTTTGCCTGGCGAATTGGCCTTTTTTTAGCTTAGTAAACGTGGCAAACTAGTGAAAGCACAGCGAATGGCCAGCAACGCTTAGTAAATGACCCATTAAATGGACGGGCTGTTGAGCAGTATCAAATAAGAATGCTATATTCATAACCTGTCAACCCTGATTCTTCTGTATTGAAGTGATACAGGTTACATTAAGTAACCCCTTCTCTTGCTATCTAATATGTTTATGCATATTTACATTATTTTCTCTCAATAGTGCACATTTAAGACACTAGCTCCTTAATGGCATAGCAGTACCCCCTCTGTGCCATATACAGTATTTATAGATATTCTCCATCTTGTAATTCATTCAACTTATACTTTAAAATACTGTATTTCCTTATAGTGGCTGTGAGGTGCATACAGTTTATCGACCAGATCTAATATATATTGTATTACAGTATATTGATAAATAATAAAATTATTATATGAAAAGCTCTAATGGAACAATATGTAGCCCCCTCTATGCTATCAGCTGATTTATTTTTATATTAACTAATCACAACAACCCAATTTCACAATAAGTAATAAACATCCGTTTGGGCTACGGATAAGAAATGTGGGCAGCACCAGTAAATATTTCTATAGGTGCACTGCTCTGTGGGTTAATACCCAAAAACCAAATGTATTAGTTTGGGGTGACCTCTACACCCCCTGCCAAAAAGCCCAACAGAGACTCACTATTGCACTCAAACAATCAATTTATAAATCCATTTTATTGTAGCATATTGTTTAAAACAAATTTAAAAACAATTTTACTGAACCATATGCATGGTAAGCCACCAGGGGGCGCACTCCCTCATTAACAATACAATCTCATATACATATAAGTAATTTCAAAGTGATTCTGTGCTAATCTATCAATAAATTCATATATATACAACTATTCTAAAACTTAATATACAATTCACAATTAATATCCTCACCCTAATAAAGTGCCAGTGCTTCCATCACAAATAATCCCTTGTGCAAAATATTTAAACCCATTCACAGAGAGCAAGGGCACACAGACAACACACAACAAACAAGTGCTTACTGTTAGTATGGTGACAGGCAGGCCCCCCTCAGGCGCAGACCAACGCGTTTCGAGCCCCCTATGGGCTCTTGCTCACGGTCAGTATGTGTGTGTACTGACCGTGAGCAAGAGCCCATAGGGGTCTCGAAACGCGTTGGTCTGCGCCTGAGGGGGGCCTGCCTGTCACCATACTAACAGTAAGCACTTGTTTGTTGTGTGTTGTCTGTGTGCCCTTGCTCTCTGTGAATGGGTTTAAATATTTTGCACAAGGGATTATTTGTGATGGAAGCACTGGCACTTTATTAGGGTGAGGATATTAATTGTGAATTGTATATTAAGTTTTAGAATAGTTGTATATATATGAATTTATTGATAGATTAGCACAGAATCACTTTGAAATTACTTATATGTATATGAGATTGTATTGTTAATGAGGGAGTGCGCCCCCTGGTGGCTTACCATGCATATGGTTCAGTAAAATTGTTTTTAAATTTGTTTTAAACAATATGCTACAATAAAATGGATTTATAAATTGATTGTTTGAGTGCAATAGTGAGTCTCTGTTGGGCTTTTTGGCAGGGGGTGTAGAGGTCACCCCAAACTAATACAATTTCACAATAAACTCATTTTAGTAATGCATATGATTTCATGATAACATACTAGTACATAAACAACTGTAGGCTTCTAAAATAAAAAATATAATCACTTTAGCTCCCCACAGCTGATTTGTATACATTTGTATCCGCTGCTTGAAAATGTACTCAATCAGGTGATCTGGCCTTGTTTTCCAGCCACAAAGTTTTGCTTCTGCCTTAATCTGCACTGTTACAAACTTGTGTACACAGTAAATAGAAGTGCATGCTCCCATACTGTAATGCAGGGTAAGGTGTTCCAGCCTTGGATCTGCTCTTAGCAGTAGCAGAAGCCAGATCGTAGGAGCCAGGGGATGTATGCCTGAAAAAGGGTCTGAATCTCATGTATCGGTACATTTTAAAGCATCAGTTGGACTGATGACAAGACTGATCAGCTACAGGGAAGCTAAAGTGATGTATTTTCAATAAATGTCCTGGACATCGCAATCTTGAAGAGAGTGCACAGAGGGACTTCTCCCACTCTGGCTGCAGCTCTGCTTGCCAATTTACTTGAATGGGATGACAGGAGCATGCACAGTGTAGTGGGGGAACTGTTCTGTGTCTCGGCGGACAGGAGTTCCGGTGACCGCAATCTAGGCGAGGGCAGAGAGGCATTTAACAAACTGCAGGATAATGTATAAATCATAAAAAAAATATTTGGCAATCTGGTCATAGTAATAACCAGATACCGAAAATAGGAGACACACATATGATCATCTAGAGGGTAAACCACATATTTTTGCCAGTTTTATGGCCAGCACTGCAGATTTTTCTGTATCCTGCAAAAATAAAATCATAGTGAATGTCGAGTAGTTATTTGGCCGCCCTGCTGTGGCCCAAGAACTATCTATTTTCAGCACAGCAGCTGTTTTAGTAGTCATCAGTGGTTATGCTGTGGAGCTGCCTGGCCATCTCCTAGTTACCCCCAACTGTGCCACCTGCCTGCTGGGGCTTAAAAAGAGGAGACGCCCAGTAGCTGATGTCACTGGGATATTGTAGCTTCATCATTGTCTAACCTGCATTGTGTTCCTGTATGCTCAGAATCCTGGTCCATGTCCTATCACTGGAGGGATGTAGAAATCAAATGTAGAAATCACATGTCTTCCAGTCACTGGTGATCCACATATTGGTGCCAACCTTTTCCCAGTCATGCTCATTCTGCAAGGAGGTGAGTCCCAGCTGAGCACTTTGGGGTATCTTTTCACGTGTCATGTCCTTTGTGCACCTTGTGCAAGGATTTATTTTCTCCAAAGTGTGTGTCCCATCCTGGGGCCTTCCGTTACAAACCTGTCATCTGCCTAAAGGCCAAGGCTTTACTCATATGGGCCTAGTTTTAGCCCAGTTGGCCAAGAGATGTGGCTAAAATGCAGTATTTTCACAAGATTTGTAAATACAAGACCAAAATCAAATTTATTCATACATAGAAAGCTATATTTGAAATAGTCAAATGCCTTGCCCGTATCCAAAGATGCTTAATCCCACTACCCATACTACCATGATTTACTTGTGAATTGACACTCTGTGTACATTGAGGTTGGTCTGATCTTGGTGTGTACTGTTTAATACAGCCCCCTGTAACCTGTTAGCTAGCAAATTAGAATTTTGTAACACTAGGAAGGATATTTCATGTCCAGCCATTTTTATGCTTTTAAAATAAATGTTATTGCCTTTTGCAATGCTACATTTTGCTGTACATTATGTGACCCCAGTGGGGATATGTAGTTGCAATTTCTGTTTTATCACCTCAACACCTCTCCATTTATAACCAGTGCATGAAATTGAGATCTGATAAAACAAAAAATAGAATAATAGCAATGCAATCATTTCAAAGTAGGATAAGGTAAGTAAGGTAGGATCAGTTTTTTTTTCAGTTACTAAGTTTCTACTTCAACTGCAGCAAGGTCATGTTGCCTAATTGAATCAACTATTATTCTTTTCTGCAAATTGGTTTAGCTTGTGCTTTTGTAGTAGCACGTGTCTTCTAGCATTTTATTGTCTAATTCTTGAGGGTTTTAATGGCAGCCGACCTGACGTAAAACAGCATTTTTTCAGGGTAAGAAACTATTTCACTGCTCCATAACCAACAAGGGCAAGAATCTGTCCTTGGTCTTTGACAACTTCTTCAGGATATGCATGCGTCATTTTTCTCTTTTGAGACGGATTTAAAAAATATCTTGCATGGCTGCATTTCTGGAGTACAATGTGAAATATCTAGCAAAGGGAATAATACATTTTCAGTATGTTAGCAGGAAAAGTATTTAACAATGTGATTGAAATTGCCACTGGAAGCAATTTATTTGTGATTCTCAAAGATGTTCCTTGAATTGTGTTCTTCCCGGTTTTAGGCAAACCAACAAGCTAGAGGGATATGTAGTGGATGAACAGATCTGACAATACAAGTTCTTCAAAGCTAGATAAAAATTGTTGATGTGTAAAGTTAAAATGATATATAACATTTTTTTCAATCGCCTATCCCTCTGATGCTTTAAAGCTCTCTAAGTAAAAACATTTTTAATCACCAATATAATTATATGCTCAATGTGTGCAAAGGATATTGTTACAGGCACATGGTAAAACAGAGTGTGAACACAGGCGCAAGTGGGACAGGGTATGGATAAAAAGATACAGTGCTGATGCAGGCAAAGGGGGTATGGATAAAGTCCCATGGTGAGGCCGGTTATGGACACAGGTACAGCGTGGGCCAGGGTGTGGGCATAGGGACAGGGAGGGACAGGGTGTGGTCACAGTCACAAGGTTGGACAGCATGTGGACACAAGGACAGGGTGTGGTCTGTTCACTGTTCATCAGCTTAAAGTCTGCAGCACCATGCCCTACCATACTTCCAGCCTTTCAGTACCCCAGTTATTTCAGCTGTGGTGATTAAGAGATGATAAGAAAAGAAATCATACAGGTCTTTGCCCCATTTTGAACCAAGTGTTATCTGAATTTGATGCCTACAGTATATTAGGGTGGGGGTGGCTGAATAGGAATAATTTTGCAGGGATTGTCTACAATGTATAAAAAGTTTATTTTTTCTTTTGTTTTATGGCTATACCAATGTATACGTACTTTAAGCAACAACGCCTCTGTACACATGCATGTCAAGATTTTTCCTTTGCAGCATTTAGGTTTTATTTGACTAAAATTATGTTTTGATTATAGTAATGGGGAACAAACTGGGCCTAAAAAGAGGTGATACTGCCCTATAGTGAAGGTTATATGGTGCCTACAAAATGATGGACCTGTGCATACGGTAGCTATAGAGTTATGTTCATCTACATAAGCAGTTACCAGCAGTTATGACAATTCCCTCTGATAGTGAAGAGAAACAGCAGTTGTCCCCCACATGCTGTGGATGTCCCATTGATATCATACATAAGGCAAACGGGGACATTTGTGCTCAAACTTCTGGCCTCTTTTGAAGCTGAAGGTTTCTGGTAAATATTTTAAAAAAATGTATGTTATTATGATTAATTAGGATTTGGCCCGTTGAATATATCTTTTTACCATGCCATTTTGATGGAAATAAATAAGAATATAAATAGGTAAATCACTGAACACCATTTGCGAAAAATAACCCTGATTGTGGACATGACTAGATGTTTCAAGTCAACACCTGTTCTCTTCCGTTCACCCACTTAAGTAAATCAGCCCTTAAGTTAATGATACCAGCCAGAAAATGTTGTGAATGTAATTTTCTACTTGGTATGAACACTTACATTGTCTGAAAAAATAGTATTTTTTCGTAGTGTTTGATGCTGAGATGTTGACAATGTATCGATATTAATCTCAGGTGTCTGTATGAGCAAAGCTCCATGTCATAAGTTCCAATCATTTTTATTTTCAGCTGTCACCCAGTAAGAGAATAATTAATCTAACATCAACAGCTGTCCTCCAGACTTACTCTTGCAAAGGCACAAGCAATGTCTTTTAGATTGAATTCCCTTCTTATATGTTTTTCTGACCATCCTGAATATGTATGTTTTGTTTGTATTTGTCCTTTATTTTTAACAATATTTTACCATATCATTATTTTAAAGTACCTAAACTTAAATTGAATTAGCTCTTTGAATTCCTGGGATTTAGAGGTTCTCAGACAAGAAGATGCCACCATAGCTTCGAAGAGCCTTGTTTTTATTCATGCTGCAGTCATACTGTCTTTGCACTGTTCTGTACTTACCGTATGCATGAAAATATGCGTGAAAATACATGCTGACATTCTGATAAATAGCAAGAATAATTGGACACTGATCAAACCAGTGCTTACTACACATTTTATCTTTGAAAACCTACTCATTCCTGCAAAAAGACAGGTTTTCAGCTTATGCTTGCTAAAGCTACAGATCTTATGCTAAAAAATCATTACAAAAATATTCATATATAGATTTGCTTTTGCCTATGAGATTATAGAAAAAACACTGATGTTAAAGCAACATACCAGAGGAATAACATCAAGTATCTATCAAACTTTGCTGATAAAAATGAATTATGCACAATTGGTAAAACTCCACAGTCTGCAACATAATTCCAATAAACCTCATCAAAACTTAGGCAAAAATGGTTAATTAAAATCAATGCTGCTAAATTGTTTTATTTATAATTTATAACCGCTGCCACAGTTTACTGTAAAAAAAAAAAAGAAATCGCCCTCTCCCTCACTTCCTGGTTCACGGCTTTTAGTCAGGTGCCATCATAGTGGCGTGATTTGACAGCCGGCTTCTCTCACCTTCACCCTCACCTTCAATCTTGCCGGGTGCTGAGAGGAGAGAGCATGGAGGGGGAAGAGAGCTGTGGTCCCTCGCCCCCAGGCTCCCTCCACGAAGCACCCGGCAGCTGTCATCGTGGATCGTCGGGGGACAGAGGAGGATCACAGGTAAGTAAAGAAAAAAATAAATAAATAAATGTCATTTTTTTCTTATGTGTGTGTGTGTGTCTATTTATTTTTACATTTAACCCATTGTGAACTGGTAAGGGATCCATGAGATCCCTATGCCAGTTCACAAGGCTGGGGGCTGGCAAGTCACCTGCGGCTAGCAGGTTTTTTATTAACCCCTTATGTTCTTTTGCTCAGCAGTTATAAAAGGCTTCCAGCAGCAGGAGGAGAGCAGAAGCCAGTATGATCAGCGTGGGACACAGTGCCCAGGGATGGATGTGAGGTAAGTATTAATAAAAAATAATAAATAAAATATTTTTTCTCCTTGTCTCTGGTAAGGGATCCATGAGACCCCCTATACCAGTTCACAATGCTGGGGGCTAGCAAGTCACCTGCGGATAGCGGGTGAGTTGCCATTAACCCCCAGCACCCCCAATTACCTGCCTCCCTAAAGCCCAGGGGGGGCAGAAGGGCCATGTGGGCTTGTAGCCTGCAGGGCGGGGAGGCCACCAAAGCTGGCCCCTGCAAGAATGGGGGGCTACCGATACATATTTGGTACTGTTGTAATCGGGAGACATGGGGCTTTTACATGTAATATGGTTTTAATAAATAAAACAAATGTTTTATTTAAAATCAAGGAGACAATTGTCTAAAAAATATTTATTTATTTTTTTTTTTTTCTACTGTTTTAAAAAACAGTAGAAAAATTACAAACAAGACATTTCATGTTAAAGCCTAAACTCGGCTGCAAAGAATTAATATATATAATTTTCCTGGAAATTCCGGTAAAAATCACGGTTAAACATGGCCCAAAATGGTGAAAAATGACCTGTCAACAGAGGGTGACAAAACTTCAAGTAGGCTGGCAATTAAAAGGGTTAATAGTACCTATGCATGTTGGATATTTTTCTGCCTTGCGCTTTCAGATTTAGCTGTTTTTTCTTGTTTGCATATTGATATTTTAGGAAAACATGTTTTTTATTCAGCTTTTTTATACATTTTTTTAGGGAAACCCTGTGCCACCTTAGAATTCTTTGAAGGTGTACTTCCAGAGAATATATAGTTTGTGGGGGGTATTTCAAATGTAAAGGGTTGTTTTTCTGGAAAAACTGCAAGGTGCTCATAGCGCAAACCACAGTTGTATTTTATCTGAAAATCTTCTAAGGTGCTGTTTCAGTTTGGGGGATTCTCCTGGGCAGGAAAGAGTGTCTACCTATACATATGTGGTACCACTGTGACCGGGAGAAATTTGGGTTTCACACGCAATAACATTTTATTGACAAACTTACATTTTTTATTCCAAAAAAATACTACAAATTGCAAAAAATATATTTTTTTATTTTTTTTTTTGCAGATATTTCACCCAAAAGCATTGAGAATCCACTAAAAAAGGCCATACAATAAAAAAAATCTTAAGCAGAGGAAAAGTCCAACTTAATCTTCATTTGTTTACAAAGAACCCTCCAGAACTTAGAAACAAATAGCACTCCTCTGTCAGACACAATGTGTGTAGGCAGCCCATGAAGTCGAAAGATATGCATAAGGAAGTGCCTCACCAGCTGAGGAGCCGAAGGAAGGCCAGGCAAAGGTGTAAAATGCGCCATCCTAGAAAACCTATCCACTACCACCCAAATAACGGTGTTGCCATGCGAAGAAGGGAGGTCAGAAATAAAGTCCATATCAATGTGTGACCATGGAGTATTTGGAATAGGTATGGGAAGAAGTAAGCCTGCAGGTCTTTGGCGAGGAGTCTTGTCATGTGCACAGATGGTACAAGCCTGAATGAATTCCATCACGTCCTTCCCTAGAGAGGGCCACCAATAATATCTGGAAATGAGAGAACAAGATTTTCTGATACCAGCATGGCCAGCTACATGAGAAGAATGTCCCCACTTAAATATTCTGCAACGTTGGCGAGGAGGCACGAAGGTCTTTCCAGGTGGTGCCTGTACCAGAGTAGCGGGGCAGAGTGGACTAGGCATTCAGGAGGGATAATATGCTGTGGAGTGGATCCAGACCCGGAGACGTCTGAAAAGTGAGAAAGGGCGTCCGCCCTGATGTTCTTGGCGGCTGGACGGAAGTGGATTTGAAAGTTGAAACGGGCGAAAAATAACGTCCATCGGGCTTGTCGAGGGTTTAACCGCTGGGCAGTTTCTAAGTAAGACAGATTTTTGTGGTCGGCAAAGATGGAAACAAGATGGGCAGAACCTTCCAAAAGATGTCTCCACTCCTCCAATGCTAACTTGATGGCGAGTAATTCCCGATCTCCAATGGAGTAATTCCTCTCTGCCAGAGAAAACGTTTTTGAAAAGAAACTGCAGGTGAGAATCCTGCCAGTAGCGGATTTTTGAGTAAGCACGGCTCCAGCTCCAATGGAGGAGACATCTACCTCAAGGGCAAAGGGTCTAGCTGGATCTGGTCTTGAAAGCACCGGAGCAGAAGAGAAGGCATTTTTAAGAGTATAAATGGCCTCTTCAGCCTGAGGAGGCCCTGACTTAGAATTGGCGTTCTTCTTCGTGAGAGCCACAATAGGCGCAACTATAGTCGAAAAGTGGGGAATGAACTGGCGATAATAATTAGCGAAGCTCAAAAAGCGTTGGATAGCCCATAGGCCAGAAGGACGTGGCCAGTCCAACACTGCCTTTAGTGCTATGGTCAAATATGCACTTCTCCAGCTTGGCATATAAGCGATGTAGGTGAAGGCCAGACAGGACTTGCTGGACATGGCGGTGATGTTCTTCAGGATTAGAAGAGAAGATGAGTATATCATCCAGATACACTACCACGCAGGAGTAAAGCAGGTCCCGGAATATATCGTTCACATATTCCTGGAATACAGCGGGTGTGGCCATCGCGGGTGTTAAAGGCGGTCTTCCACTCATCGCCCTCACGTATACGTATCAGATTATAGGCCCCTCTCAGGTCGAGTTTAGTGAAAATCTTGGCACCACAAAGTCGATCAAATAATTCAGAAATCAAAGGTAAAGGGTATCGATTTTTGACGGTAATCTTGTTGAGGCCACGGTAGTCAATGCAAGGGCAAAGAGAGCCATCTTTCTTGGCCACGAAGAAAAAGCCTGCGCCTGCTGGAGAGGAAGACTTCCGTACGAAGCCTCTTAGGAGGTTCTCCTGTATATACTCTGACATAGCCTGTGTCTTAGGAGCCGAGAGAGAATAGATTCTGCCACGAGGTGGAGTGGTACCCGGCAAGAGGTCGATAGGGCAGTCATAGGGTCGATGAGGCGGAAGTACCTCCGCTTGCTTTTTGCAGAATACATCAGAGAAGGCCTGATATATTGCAGGCAGGCCAGGAAGTGGAGCAGAAGCAGGAACAGGTCTGGCAGGAACGGACTTCAAACATCTCTTGAAGCAGGCTGCACCCCAACTCTTGATATCGCCGGTATTCCAGTCAAGAGTGGGATTGTGACGTTGAAGCCAGGGTAGGCCGAGAAGAATCTGAGAGGTACAATGAGGGAGCACATAAAACTCAATATTTTCTTGGTGAAAAAGTCTAATCTTTAAAAGGAGGGGTACTGTGCGATAACACACGGTGCAATCAAGCCTGTCACCATTGACCGACGCGATAAATAGGGGCTTTGTGAGGCGGTTCACAGAGATGTTATATTTATATTAATTAAGGAGGCCTCGATAAAGTTCCCTGCAGAGCTTGAATCCAAAAAGGCAGTCAGGTTCAAGGAGATGGTAGCTGCTACGGTAAGTCGCACAGGAACCATACGCCGTGGAGAGGTAGCACACACACCTAGGGACGCCTCTCCCACATTCACTAGGTGCCCGTTTCCCTGTCGTGGCGGGTGAATAGAACAGTCTTTCAGGAAGTGCTCAGAGCCAGCACAATACAAGCAAAGATTCTCATTCCTCCTGCGAGTTCTCTCCAGCTGGGTTAAGCGAGATCGGTCCACCTGCATGGCCTCCTCACTGGAAGGTGCATGTGCGGACAAAGGATGTTGAAACACAGGAGCCAAACGGGATGCCCTCCTAGGGCGCTGAGAGTCTCTTTCCAGGTGGAGTTCCTCACGTCTTTCAGAAAAATGCACATCGATGCTTGTGGCCTAATGGATGAGGTCAGTCAAAGATGAAGGCAAATCACGTGCAGCTAGAGCATCTTTAATTTTGCTAGACAGTCCCTTCTTGAAGGAGGCACATAAGGCCTCATTATTCCAAGACAGTTCAGATGCCAGGGTACGGAACTGAATGGTGTATTCACCAACGAACAGGTTGCCCTGCACCAAGTTCAATAGGACCGTTTCTGCAGACGAGGCCCGGGCTGGTTCCTCGAAGATCTGGCGGAACTCGGAGACAAAGGTGAGTACATTGGAAGTAACTGGATCCTTGCGATCCCATAATGGGGTAGCCCAGGCCAGAGCCTTTCCTGAGAGCAGACTAATAACAATGGCAACCTTGGCACATTCAGTGAGGAATTGGTCCACCAATATTTCCAAATGCATAGAACACTGGGTAAGGAAGCCTCGGCATAACTTGGCATCCCAGTCAAACTTAGCCGGCAAGGAGAGACAGATTCTAGAAGTTGATGCTACTGGAGGCTGTGGCGGCAACATTGGAGTAGATGTTGGCAATTGCTGCTGCTGAATCAATAAGAGCTGCTGAACCATGGCGGAAAGCTGGTTAATTTGACGAGACTGCATAGCCACTATTGTAGGTAGTTCAGTGGCATCAGGCAGTGGCACCTCAGCTGGATTCATGGCCAGATCTTACTGTCACGGACCGGGTGTGGCGGCACAGGTGTGGATCCGTTGTGACTGTGATACTGATAGTGAGTACCGTGTCAGGGGAGCGGAGTCTAAGAGGCCACCGGTATTCACCAGAGCCCGCCGCAAGGCAGGTTGGTCTTGTAGCGGCGAGTGACCCCCAGGCCGCTACCCCCCAACAGCGGCTCAGCCACACAGTCAGCCGAGGTACTGCGTGGTGCAAAGGAGGCAGGCAAAAGGCGATGTCAAATTTCAAGCAGAGGTCAGGGCTGGCAGCATAATCGAAGAAAGTAGCCAAGATCGGGACGGCCAGTGAAGGTTCAGAGTCGGGGACAGGCAAAGGTCGGTACATGGGTGAGCAATCCTGAAAACAACTGACTTTCTGCATACATAGGAAAACCAAGATCCGGCACTGATGGAAAGGTAGTGCCCCTAAATAGGGGAAGTGGATGCAGGATTGGATAACTGGGCACCAATCAGTGGTGTACTGGCCCTTTAAATTTCAGGAAAATTTCAGGAAACCGCACAGGCGCCCCATAGAGGACGAGGACGTGCGCACGGGACCATGCGAGGAGGCAGAGCGAGGAGAAGGGAGACGACTGGGAGCAGCCGGCGCGCGGTCAGCCACCGCGCCGGAAGCCGGCAGGAGTGGGTAAGGAGGGAGAATGGAGAGCGCTGTGAGATGGACGCGCAGCACTCGCCTGGGCAGCGGGAGCAGCAACGGAGGTGAGGGGAGTGCTGCGAGATGGACGTGCGGCGCTCGCCCTAACAGTAGCGCAAAATAGTGAAATGTAGTATGGCACTTAAAGGGTTAAACATATTTTTTATTTAGAGCCAAAAATATCTCTAAGGCTCTTAAATGAAAACTTCCTTTTAATCAGATTTTTGGTGTTCTGCCTTGTTTTCCTCTTCTGGAATGTAAAATAAATATGTGTGTTAGGATTGTGCCCTAAGACCTGTGATTAAACAGCATGCTGTTTCCATGTTCCTTATATTCCTCTGGCTCTGTCTTGGTAAACTAGGAGTGGTTGTCTTGGCCTTTAGTAAAGTACTTATATTTTCTAACTATAAGTCCCAGAATCCTTCCACTGAAATAGGTGAGCTCACTAACAGCTTTTGCCAAACCAAGCAACAGTAATGACCACCCCAGGCTAGAACACTTTCAGTAACCCTTTAGCTACTGGAACACAAGACTGTGATCCCCTCATCTTTAAGAGGTTGAATTAATGCAGATGAGGTTAAACCTGTCATGTCTGCCTTAGCCAATAAGATGCTTAGCAAGACAGAGTCAGGAAGTTTCTGAAATGTACATCAGAACACTAACAGATTTGGTACTGACAAATGTATTTTCCAATAGATGTGCTCAAACACCAAAGAAATGCCACATTATTTACTTCCATCTACTAGTATCTGAGACATCAGTTTGTGTAGAATTGATTTTAATGTTAAACCAGACCTTCAGCATCATTTAATGAAATGCCCAAACCCTTTAAAAACTATTCCCCATAATCTAAAATAGATATATTTTACATTTTTTAGTCAATTACGTTTATTCTTTCCCTCGCAGATCACAAACTCTGTTATGAACTCTAGGACAAGGGCACTGCCATCTTGCTTCAGGAGCATCACATACTGAGTAGAGGAGAGGGGGCAAAAGGTCAGGGGGTGGACAGAGCAGAGCTGCGGTCATGAAAAGGACAGCAATCCCAGAATGCAGAGCGGCACAGTCACTTCCTATTTACAGACAGTCTGAGACTCCATGGGCAGCCATCTTGGATGTATAAAGGCTCAGAAGATGCTGGTAGGATGATTTTTAATATGGGCAATCTACATGTACAGGGTGGGGGAAACATATAAGATAGGCTCAAACTCAGAGTGAAGGTCTGGTTTAAACAGTATACAGATTTTACGTAGTAACATAGTAACATAGTATGTAAGGCTGAATAAAAACTTTAGTCCATCCAGTTCAGCCTGTTTAACTCCTTCCAGTGGTCTAGTAGCCATAGCTGGAAATGTTATTACATGCCAGGAAGGCATCAAGGCCACTTTTGAACGTTTTTACTATATCCATCATTACTACCTCATCTGGCAGCGAGTTCCATAGTCTCACTGCTCTTACAGAGAAGAATCCCCTCCTATGTCGGTGGAGAAAGGTTAGAGGAAAGGTGCTTAGTGGATGCCCTCGGGTTATGGTTACACTCCGGGGTATAAATAGATCGTGGGACAGAACTTTGTATTGTCCCCGAATATATTTATGCATAGTTATTAGATCACCCCTCAATCGTCTTTTTTCTAGACTAAATAAACCTAACTTGGACAATCTTTCAGGGTACTCTAGCCCCTGCACTCCTTTTATTAACTTTGTTGCCCTTCTTTGAACGCGCTCCAGTTCTGATATGTCCTTCTTAAGCACAGGTGCCCAGAACTGTACACAGTATTCCATATGAGGTCTGACCAGTGACTTGTACAGGGGGTAAAATGATGCTCTGGTCATAAGCACCTATGCCCCTCCTGATGCACCCCATGATCCTATTTGCTTTGGCAGCAGCTGCCTGGCATTGATTGCTACAGTTGAGCTTATTGTCAACTAAAACCACTAGATCCTTTTCCATTGTTGTTTTACCAAGTGTTTCTTTATTTAGTGTGTAATCATGACACAGATTTCTCCTTCCCATGTGCACAACCTTACATTTTTCTGTGTTAAACTTCATTTGCCATTTAACTGCCCATGCTTTCAATTTATCTAAATCTGTTTGTAGCTGCCTGCTGTCCTCTTTTGTTTTAATTACTTTACTCAGCTTAGTATCATCTGCAAAGATTGAGACTTTACTGTTTAATCCATACCCAATGTCATTTATATATATATATATTGAAGAGAATTGGTCCCAGAACTGACCCTTGTGGTACTCCACTAGTAACAGTGACCCAATCTGAGTGTGTACCATTAATAACCACCCTCTGCTTCCGATCATTATGCCAATTTCCCACCCATCTGCACACGTTTTCCCCCAGTCCAAGCATTCTCATCTTTTGTACCAGCCTTTTATGTGGCACAGTATCAAATGCTTTAGAAAAGTCAAGATATATGATATCCAATGACTCCCCCTGATCCAGTCTTGCACTTACCTCCTCATAAAAGCTGATTAGGTTTGTCTGGCAGGAGCGATTCCTCATAAATCCATGCTGATATGGAGTAATAAGGTCATTTTCCCCAAGATGCTCCAGGATAGTATCCCTTAAGAAACCTTCAAACAGCTTTCCCACCACAGATGTTAAGCTTACCAGTCTGTAGTTCCCCGATTCCCCCCTTTTTGAAAATTGACACCACAAGTGCCAATCCCTCGGATTTTCATGTAGCAAAGTGATTTGAGTTGATCCCACAAAACAAATAGTGGGTTAGTGTTTGAAAAACAGTAGGAGCAACATACACATCAAGGGCTGGTGACAGACAACTGGTATTTATAATAATAAAAGGGGCAATACGATTACACATACTGTATGAGACGGTTTATATTTAGTATAAGAATTACTGCTGGACATAAAGTAAAAATAGTCTTTAGGTCAGTTTAACTCCCAACCTTGCAGCATATCTGGTGCAAAAGTGGAGGGAGCATGGACTGGGTGAAACCTTCAGACCCTTTTTGGGCTTTTAGTGCATGCAAATTGAAGGTGCATGCCAAATCTGGGAGGGTTATAAGTAGAGATGAGCGAACCGGTTCGGACGAACCGGAATTCGCTCCGAATTTCAGGAAATATTCGATTCGGCACGAACCCGAATATTTTGTGGTTCGTGCCGATCGAATTTTTCCTGAAATTAAAAAAAAAAAATGCCGGCATGGTGGGAGCCGGCCGGCGGGCCGGTAAAGCCGGCCGGCCCGCTCCCACCATGCCGGCATTTAAAAAACAAAAAAAAAAAAAGCATTTTTGCCGGCATGGTGGGAGCGGGCCGGCCGGCTCCGCTGTCAGCGGAACCGGCCGGCCGGCTCCCACCATGCCGGCATTTCAAAAAAAAGCAAACACTTACCTGCAGGTCCGGAGCGTGGAGGCCGGCGCCGCTCTCAGCTGTCATCTGAGGGCACGTCATCAGAGCGCCCTCTGATGACGCGCCCTCAGATGACAGCTGAGAGCGGCGCCGGCCTCCACGCTCCGGACCTGCAGGTAAGTGTTTGCTTTTTTTTGAAATGCCGGCATGGTGGGAGCCGGCCGGCCCGCTCCCACCATGCCGGCAAAAATGCTTTTTTTTTTTTTTTTTTGTTTTTTAAATGCCGGCATGGTGGGAGCGGGCCGGCCGGCTTTACCGGCCCGCCGGCCGGCTCCGCTGTCAGCGGGCCGCTCCCACCATGCCGGCATTTATGATGGGGAACTTCGTAAAAGTTCGATTCGGCTGAACCCGAATTTCTTTGTGAAATTCGGCGAATCGGCCGAATCGAACTTTTCAAAAGTTCGCTCATCTCTAGTTATAAGGAACTAAAATCTTTGTTTTTTTTAATTAGGTCTCCTCTAAAAGAAAGTAAGATCTAATTTTTAAAGTAAATCTTTAACTTTAAGATAGATTTTTAAGGCAACTCCTCACTATAGGGTTGATTCATGACTGTGAATCAACCCTTATGAAAGACGTCTGTAGCCTAAACCAAAGGCATGAGTACAGAGTAATCTGGAGCTTGTTTAACCTGCTAACTGCTAAAATGATTGTTTTCTATTCTGTAGGTAGTTCATGGGTAATAAGACAGAAAGGGTACCGCATTTCTTCTGTTTTTTAAGCCTTTTAAGCAATAGGTCAATGGATTTATTTTTTCCATTTTATCTATTTATTGCACTCTTACATGCGCCATGCTCCCTAGATCCAATGCTTGCCTAACACCCAATATATCACATTTTAGTGAGAAGGATAAGGAAGAAGTGTTTTCTGGCAACTGCTATATACCTCTGAACAACTGTCATCATTGAACACTGCCAGAGGTAAAGGTTCTGTACATTTCTGTTGTTTTCTTGTTCACTTGTATTATCCAATAAACTACATGTGCTGTCAACAACCGTGACAAGTAGAAATTACATTTATTACAGCTTCTTAGTAGTAGGATATCCACAGTTCTCATTCTTAATTCTTTTTATTTTTATGAGGTTTTAGGCATAGTTAAGCTGTAGACAATAACCCAGTGGCATGCATATATACGATGCTTGTAAGGTAATGCATGTGTATTCATAAGCATATCAATAACAACCCTTTAATTGATTTAAATTTACAGCCCATCATTTAAATAAATGTAACGTTAATTGAACGAACCCTATGAAAACTTAGGCTCCAGGTGGTCCCCAAAAAGCCTCTGGTAAACAACTGCTGCGTACACAATGCAAGATAGAAAAAAGGACAAACGTAATAAGTACAGGGGTATGACCAGAGCAATCAAACCACATAAAAAACATATAACAACATAGACAGTTTAAAAAATACCATTTTGTGAATACTCACCTGTAAAATGGGTATTGTAAGTATGTCACACACCCAGCTTCAAAAAATTCATAACGTGTGGGTAATACTGACCTGTAGAGGGCGATATGCAGAGATGCCAGGAAAAAAGAAAGCCCCTCCCGGTCCATAAATACCTGGGACCTCCCACTCATTACCCAGTATAAGAACAGCAGTAAGGTAAGGGACCAGGAAGAGCCCAACACAAAGCATAACAACGCAAAGTTCACCATATAAAGGATCCAGAATACAAAAGGACAGGGTGAAGCGGGGTGTGTGACATACTTACAATACCCATTTTACAGGTGAGTATTCACAAAATGGTATTATTCTAAGTATGTCACACACCCTGCTTCAAGAAATTCATAACGTGTGGGACATCCAACAGCAGTGTCCATAAAGGGCGGGGATCCAAAACAAGGCAACAAGGCACAACTTAAACCACTGCAGCTTGCAGAACTTTGCGGCCAAACACAGCATCCGCTGAGGCCCGAACATCAACCTTGTAAAACTTGGAAAAAGTGTGAACAGAAGACCAAGTAGCAGCCTTACAAACCTGCTCAACAGAGGCCTGGTGCTGAAAAGCCCAGGACGCCCCAACCGCACGAGTAGAATGAGCAGTAACACGAAAAGGGGGTACCTTCCCTTTGGCAGAATAGGCCCCAACTATGGTCTGACAGATCCATTTACTAATGGAAGACTTGGCAGGCGCCAAGCCTTTTCTGGGCCCGGAGGGCACCACAAATGAGGCATCCGTCTTACGAAAGGAAGACGTTACCTCCAAATAATACTTCACAACACGAACCACATCCAAAGAATGCAGGGCCCTCTCCTTGTCATTGCTGGGATTAGGATACAGAGAGGGCAGAACAATGTCTTGGTTTAGGTGAAAGGCAGAAACAACCTTAGGAAGGAAATCGGACTTGAAACGAAAAACCACTTTGTCCTGATGCCCCTCAAAGTACGGGGCTTGAATGGACAAAGCCGCCAACTCAGAGACACGCCTAACCGAAGTGATGGCTACCAAAAAGGCCACCTTCTGCGTAAGTGAAGACAAGGCAATATCATTCAAGGGCTCAAAAGGAGAATCCTGAAGAGCAGAAAGAACTAAATTCAAATCCCAAACAGGAAGCAAAGGTTTTCTAGGAGGCCGCACGTGCGTGACTCCCTGGAAAAAAGTCTTAACCAAAGGATGTAGGGCAAATGACCTTTGAAAGAACACCGCCAGGGCAGAAACCTGCCCCTTCAGAGTACTAAGCTGGAGCCCCAGGTCCAGACCATGTTGAAGAAACTCCAGGATTCTGGAGATGGAAAATTCCCTACAAGGCAACGCCCTGATCTCACACCAATCAATATAAGACCTCCAAGTCCTATAGTAGATATTAGAGGAAGACCGCTTCCTAGCACTAATGAGAGTTCGAATCACAGCATCGGAAAGACCTTCCTCCTTCAAGATGGAGGTTTCAGTAGCCACGCCGTCACAGCCAGCGTTGGTAAATGACGAGAGGCAAAGAGGTCCACCACCCGGGACCCCCACCTGAGACAAATCAAGCGAAACACTTTGGGGCTAAGAGACCATTCCCCCCGGCGAGCTGAGAACCTGCTCAGAGAGTCCGCCTCCGTGTTCTCCGCTCCCGGAATATAAACTGCTAAATTGCACGGGACGTGGATTCAAAGACACTTCCTTGAGGGCACTCCTGCTGCGAGTCCTTCCCTGGTGATTGATGTAGGCAACCGCCGTCCGATTGTCCGACCGGACTTGAACCGGCAATCCTTGCAATTGATGAGTCAAGCAAAACAGAACCATCCTGATGGCCCTCAATTCCAGAACATTGATGGACTCGTGAGCCTCCTGAGGCCCCCACAGTCCCTGAAACTGACGATCCTTCCAGAACCCCCCCATCCTGATAGACTGGCATCCGTGGTGACCGTCTCCCAACAAGGGGCCAGAAAGGATCTGCCCCTCGACAGATTGATTGGATCCAGCCACCACTGAAGGGAGCACCGAACTCGGGGGGTCATCAGGAAGGACTGATCCAACGACAGTGGCGACCCGTCCCAGGCCACCAACAGATGGAGCTGGAGTGTCCTTGTGTGGAACTGAGCAAAGGGAACCGCTTCGAAGGAGGCTACCATCAATCCCACCAGCCTCATCCCCAGTCTGATGGCCGGACGAGGGATAGACAGGAGGAGTCGAACCAACTCCTGAATCAAGAGAACCTTGGACTGAGGAAGAAACACCCTGGCCTGGGAAGTATCCAGGGACATTCCCAGAAAAGACACTAACCTGGACGGAGAAAGGGAGGACTTGGGGTAGTTGATCACCCACCCAAATCTCTCCAGAGTGGACACCACAGTTCTGGTGTCCAATACCGCTTGGCTGAAGGAAGATGCCATAATGAGAAGGTCGTCCAGATAAGGGACAATGCGAATAACCTGGGCTCTGAGGAGAGCCATCACCCCGGCCAGCACCTTGGTGAAAACCCTTGGAGCCGAGGTAAGACCGAAAGGAAGTGCCACAAACTGAAAATGACGATCCTCCACCATGAACCTGAGAAATCTCTGGTGCGCTGGAAAAATCTGCACATGCAGATAGGCGTCCTTGATGTCTATGGATGTCAGAATGTCCCCCTGCCGAAGAGAATGGATAGCTGAACACAGCGTTTCCATGCGAAATTTCTGCGGACGGACGAACCTGTTGAGGATCTTTAGATCCAGAATGAGTCGAACCGAGCCGTCCTTCTTGAACACCGTGAACAGATTGGAATAAAAGCCCCGACCCCTATCTGAGGGGGGCACTGGGCAAATAACTGCCATATCCAACAGACTCTTTACTGCCGCCTGGAGCTCCTGCGCGGCCAGAAGGTCCGAAGGCACCCGAGACCTGAGGAATCTGGGAGGGGGCCGGAGCTCGAACTCCAGCTTGTAGCCGGAAGTCACCAGTCCCAGACCTGGGAGAAGTGTTGCAGCCGTCCCCCCACCCACATGGGTGAGGGCGCCCCCTCATTGCTGAGCTGGCTTGGCTGCGGGTTTGGGCTCAGAGCCCCAGCTGTATCCTGGGTGGGCACGTCCTCTGCCCCTGTTCCAGGAATCTCCTCTGGCTGCGGGGAAAACAATTCCTCTGCCAGCTCTAGCCCCACGAAAGGAAGGAGCAAAGGAACCCGCCCCCCAAAAGGGACGACGCTGTTTTTTGCGTTGAGGTAACTTACCACCCTTGGCAACTGAATCCAACTTCTCACCAAAGAGCCGTAATCCCACAAAGGGAAGAGCGGTCAGCGACTTTTTAGACACCAAATCATCCGCCCACTGGCGCAACCAAACCGAACGCCGAATAGTCACCAATAGAGCCGACGTTCTGCCACACATCATCAGTGTGTCATCCAAGGCGGCTAGTACAAATGACAAAAACAATTCACACCTTTTAAGGCCAAGGAACTCGTCACTATCCGGATCTAACCAGGAAGAAGTCAACAGGTCCCTGACCACCGACCTGGTAGCCACCACCAGCAGCTCTGAAGCACAAACCGGCCTCATGGCTGACCCAACACTGGCAAAACCATGACAAGCCATTTGGTCAATGCGTTTATCCTCACCATCTTTAAGCGTGGAGCAATCAGGAGAATTTAAAACAGTAGTGTTGGATAAACCCAGAATCTGTGCATCCACCTCGGGAGGGGATGCCCAATGCTTAACCGTATCCAAGGGAAAGGGATATTTTTTGTCCCAACCCTGAGGGACACCTGGGAGCCAGGCAGGCCTCTCCCATTCCTTAGCAATAATCCCATCAAAATGCTTTTGGTTAGGAAATTCCAAGCGCGGCCTGGATTCTTCGAAAAATTCCCCCTTTTGCTGTGGAACCGCCTCAGGAGGAGAAATAGCCAAAACCTCAAACATCTGAGCCAGAACATTAGGAGTATCCGAAGACCTCCCCAAGCCCCACTCGGTACCAGCACCCACAAACTGCTGATCGTCTGAATGATCTGATTCTTCATATACCTCCCCTTCCTCAAGTTGGGAGTAATCAGACCAGTTCAGATTATCAAGATCATCCAAGTCGGCCGCCGGTGAAGACGGCGACAAGTGCTTTCTCTTAGCCGGAGCCTTTCTGGTGACCGTGCTGGAGAATAATTTTTCAAGATTGGCCAATCGGGCACACATTTCCGATTGCAACTGCCCGCCCATGACAACGTCAGACTGGGCACGGATCAAACTGGGAGGGGGGAGGAGAGACCGGCGGCGCTGAACCAGACGCCTGGGGTCCGGACTGCCGCGTAATAGTCTGCTGTGCGCATGGTATACACAGATATACATCATTGCCATTAAGGGATGCCCCACACCCCATACACTTCCGGGATTGCCCCGAGGGGAGCCCGAGCCCAGTATCCGGGGATGCCTCCATAAGGTGAACTTATAGTTGGTTGCAATGACCGAGGGAATGACGCATATAAGCAACCCGGGATGCCCCTTTAATGTCCCAAGTGGGAGGATTTGCAATAAGCCAATTAAGAACCCAGGGACCCTAGGACCGGGAGAAACCCCCTAACACCACTGTAGGTTATATCTGAAAGACATAATAAAAAAGGCTAATAAGAAAAGCGGAGTATAAAATATATATATATATATGACATAAAAATATATAATTATAGGTGATGGGACAGAAGGGGGCCCACCGGGCCACTCACTGTGGTCCTGAAGACAGCTTCCTCTCTCCGTGAGGTAAAGAGCAGCTCTGAGGAGAGAAGGGGGCGTGGCCAGAGAAAAGCACCTCAGCGGTGCCTGTGACACAGGGGCGGGCCGCAGCACTGGAAAGCCCGGCCCCGCCCCCAAGAGTGAAAGCGTGAGGGGAGAAGCTCCCCTCCGCCATGACAATGCAAAAAGGCCGGCACCGCAGCCATGTGCGGCCGCGGCGCCGGTCTCAGAAGAGACAGAAGGAGGGGAGCGGGCCGTGGCTTTGACCCTGACGCCCAGCCCCGCCCCTTTTACCTCAGGGAGAAAGCCTGCATAAAAATGGCGGCCACAGCGCCGTTTTGACAGAGAAATACACGCTGTTATGAAGTAATAAATAAGTTAATAACTATTGGGAGGATAATTTAATAAATTAATACATTAAAACATTATTAAGAATTAATGATTACAAAATTTGGACCTAACACCGAATAAGGGGCCCTGCTCCTACCCTCCGCTATCCCGCTAGAGAGAGGGACATTACCCAAAGGGGGGGACCACCCAAAGTGTAAGGCCAAGGGACGGGGCATCCCAAACCGGGGTCACCGTCCCGGATGACCGCCTACCCTCTTATATAGGGTCTCATGGGAGAGCATTTGCTCTTAAGCACCAAGGGTGCTTTTCTACCCTCACCCGGACCGTCAGCCTAGGCTGGGAGGCATGAGGTAACAGAAAGAAAAAAGGGATCCGGGTGGAAATAGATAACTAAAGGGCCGGGAGTCATCCCGGCTACCTGAAATCCCCCTGTGCAAGGAGGAGACCACATCTTCTGACTGGCTCGCCGTCTGCAGAGATTAAGACTGGGTAATGAGTGGGAGGTCCCAGGTATTTATGGACCGGGAGGGACTCTCTTTTTTCCTAGCATCTCTGCATATCGCCCTCTACAGGTCAGTATTACCCACACGTTATGAATTTCTTGAAGCGGGGTGTGTGACCTACTTAGAATAGAACAATGGCTGGGCTCACCCCCCACCCACTGGGGCAATAAGCAAAGAAATCACTGGACCGCTAACAGGTATATCACCAATAATGTATACAGTGTGTAGGAAAAATAATCAGTCAAATGTATAAATTCCAAGGGGCCTAAGGGTCCACATTTTTCATGCCTAGAAGCATAATGAGTTGAAGTAGGAGTGGGAGAAACATCTTATAAAATGCTCCCTGGGCCTTATGCTTATTGAGTTTCATAAGCAGGTGTTAGTGAAAGTAAAAGCTTACCTACAAACCCTATACGGGAAATTGATGGGGGTCCTGGATCCAGATGAGGTAAATAGATTTAAGCAAATCTTGGAAGTTGAGATGGACAAATATGAGAAGGAAATTATTAGTGTAAAGAAATGGAAATTGGAACGTCATAGGTTAGACTAAGAAGAGGGTAGGATGTATACATGGCGTCAACATGGGAATAATTGTGATTGTTGGCGGGACATATTTTTTAAGGACAAGCAGGGAAGGGGAAGGTGAACACGGAGGGGGGAGAGGAAGGGCAAAGGGAAGAGGAAAGTGAGACCACAGATGGTGAGATTAGACTTTTACCAGTGTACCACAAGAAAATGAAAACTGAGGGTCCACATCATCCAGTGCAATCCCAGAATTGGAGATCATAAACTTATCCCAAGTCCCCCTCACAGTGGATGAAAGGGAACTACGTCATCTTTGGAATGAGGAGGAAGGCATAGCACTGGATGACCTGTTGGTCTTATTGGATGCTCAGGATGAATCAGCTGATGAGGTTTCGAGTGGCACACCAGAATTGGGAAGACCCTCAACCTTTACACTGTCATGGAGCAATAGCCCAGATATCCACATCTTTTTTTCATTTGGCAGGATTTCTGGACCTGAAACTAAACAAATTGGATGATGGTCACATCAGTTCTTGTTTGTTCAGAAAACTACTGCTGTGAAAACATTACTGCACTACACAAGTTTCCATCAACAGATTTCTAGGGATGGGATAGCTATTGGTCAATTTCTTCCTTTACATAGGAATTACATAGGAATCCAAGTCCCCCGTTGTGATGGGGGTATCTCTTTTCTTTACAATTGTTTTAATAGCCAGGAAGGGAAGCTGGCCTATACGGAATCTGACTTGGGAATGTCCCTCGAAAGTGATAGGTGGAATAGAATGGCTGAATCTGTGTCTAAGGGTTCCCTAAGCATCTCCCTTTTGGACACTAACCTGAATATTTTGATGTGCTGGTACATGGTACCTGTGAAATTTGCTAATGCTTATCCCAATGTCTCTTCAACCTGCTTCCGGAACTGTGCGGCTTAGGGGGACACTTTACACACATGGTGGGCCTGTCCCAGGGTGAGCACATTCTGGGACAAAGTCTTTCAGGTGATTTCTACGTTGGTTGGGGTTAGAATCACAAATACCTTAGAGGCTGCTACCTGGGGGTATATAAGTCTCCCAGTTCTTCTGTACGGCTTCGAAAGTCGATGGTGACTAAATATTGGAAGAAGTAGTTAATTAGCCTGCACCTGTTTCATCAGAAAGTTGATTGGATACGGGTCAATGAAAGGCTTAGAAGCATAGTGCAGGACTCGAGTAATACATTTAAAGACATATGGGGTTGTTGGAAATCCTATAGGGAGCACTGAAGGGGTAAGGGGCAGAGAGGCAGTGAGCCAGTCCTTTCTTTTTCTATTTTTTCTCTTCTTTTTCCTTTTATTTTTTTAGGTTTCTTTTCATTTGTCCTCTTTTATAAGGGTCAGTACACTAGAGTATATTTGTGCCCCCAAGGTTTAACAGGGCATAATTGTGGTATTCTAATAATATATGCATTCCCTTTTAAGCCAATAAGTTTCAACTGTTGTGAAAGGGTTACGAACAATGCTTTTTCTCCTTTTTTCTGTATATTGGTGAATCTTGTACTGATGTATACTGATTTTTGTACATGATCCCAATAGTGTTGAATCAAGGATGTAATTGCTTAAAGTGGACCAACACCCAGGATTTTGACTATCCTGGGTTTTGGTCCACTTCAGGGGGGCACCCCGATTAGGGGTGCCCCGCTGTGTAAAACCCCCCAGAAACCCCCAAACTCACCTCACCACGCTCCCACGGACAAGCGGCGGACAAGGCAGCGCGTCCGCCGCCTCCTCCCGCGCGCCCCTCTGACAGTGCGCGCGCCCGCGCCGGCCATTCACAAACGGCCGGCGCGGGTGCGCGCACGGCTAGAGGAGCGCGCGGGAGGCGGCGGCGGCCGCTGCCGCCGCCGATCAGGTGAGTTCTTTTGGGGTTTTGGGGGGGTCCCTCACCGCGGGACATCCCGATCTCGGATGTCCCGCGGTGAGGGGGGTGATCGGCCCGGGAATCTTATAGATTCCCGGGCCGATCACCCATGGGTGACGGTCCACTTTAAGACTCATTATATTGTATTTGACAATTCTTCAATAAAAAAGATTACAATTTAAAAATTTGGAACCACTACCTCCAGGTATCTAAGAGATACATTGACCATGAAGAAAGGAGCATACAAATTACAGTAAAACAGAAACTTTAAGATGATGGTGAAGATGATAGTATTATATTTTAAGTGTGAACCTTAACTACGTGACAACAAGTTTCAATGGGACAGAATAATTCCCTTCTTGGCATATAAGACTCAGACTTTTGCATCCACAGCAGCCAGTCACATTATAGAAATTAGAGTGTTAGATGTGGGAACTTAAGAGTGAATTAGTGATATATCTATGTAATACTTGAAACCCAAAAAAAAAGAAAGTCTTCCTTGCCTTTGATTCTGAAGGTGTGGTAATTGGGTCCTAATTTTTATGCTAGAATTTTAGAGTTAATATTTTCAGCCTCATCAAAATTACAAGGACTTGTCCACATTCAATGGCACTTGTGATTTGTGACTCAATGACTTTATGTAGTTTAAGTGCATCTGCATGCAATGCCATATAATCTTGTCCAGGGATGAACCTAGTCTTTATGCTGCTATAGAAAGGTGCCCCCCCTCCCCAGGACTTACTGCAATGCTGTTTAATAGAGCAGCCTGTTGATCTGGCTGGCTTCTTTCTACGTTGGAAATGGTGCTGACTCACTTAACGGGTAGGGGAGAGGATCCACAGCTACTGACCCACCAATGACTGACTGTAAAAACATGCCCCAACATCTCACTAGTGATACAAGTAAAAAAAAAAAAAGCAGGTCCAGCAATTGTTGCCCCCTCTGCCCTGCTGTCTGTGGTGTGCCTTCCTTGGTCTTATTACAGGTGCACACCTGATCTTGTTACTCACCTGTTTTGGTTTTTTTGTTTTTAACAAAAGGACACTTCTACTGATCTTTTGCCCCAACTAGGACCTTCATAAGCAAACATTTTGGAAAGCTGGTAAATTTTCACTGATGGCAGGTAACTGAATAAAATATGGGGACATCGTCTAGTGGATGGATAAACTGTTTTCTTGTATATACATGGAATACTATTATCTTTTTGTTTGAAATTTAGAACTGGGTTTGAGCTAAAACAATATTCTGTTTAAATATTTGACGCTTCACCAAAAAATTATATACAGCTTCTCACAGAAAGTAAGATATTCAATTTCTTATCTGTGCATTATAATGGATTTGATATTAGCCTCCAAAGTGAAATTAGATTGTAAAAGAAAAGCAAAGTACATGCTGTCAATGATTCATGGATCCGTATATAATCTTTAATGTCACACAAAGGTGCTTATGAAAAAATATTTAGTGAATACCCTAGGCTATTTAGCTCCAGGTTTTCCCTTTCTGCTACATATTTTATGTCTCCAATAATATAAAAAGCTTCCAAATATAAATGTTTTAACAATGTACAGTATAGCCTTTGCCAGCACAGATAACATTCATCTTTCCATCCAGGGAAAATAATAATTCTTCTGACAGATACAACCCTAATCCTTTCACAGCAACCAGTTTACTCATTTTTAAGGCTTTACATTTTACCAAAAGGTATTTTCATTTTCATAATGTCAACTTCACTTTAGGCACATTTATAAATCATGTTTTGATAAACTTGCTCCCTCTATTTATCTATATTTCTGTTTAAGTGGTTATCTAAATAAATTTGAGAGCTTCTGTAACTTTTGGAGAGGCCCACTGATGAGCTTAAAGTGATACTCCAGGCAAAGATAATTGGCACTGTCCTAAACTGTTTTATGTTTTTAAATTGAAGAAGAAATGGCCTGAGATATCAGGGTTTACAGGTTCACCTCATGATTTCTCTTATGAAAAAAGTGGATGTGGCCCTTGGATCTGTGATACTGCATAATAATCAGCATAATGGGTGGGGTCTGTAGGATTCCGAGAACTTGCATAAGACACCCTGTCTGTGCTTCTCCCCTCTCCCCCTGTTGCTAGGCGAAATCGGAGCCTAGACCTGCACTCCCAGACACATTCCCAAAGTGCAAGTGTGCACTCCCAAAAGCCCATGCACTCACTCACATTGTACATGTGTGCACTCCCAAACATATATGTGCACACATGCACAATCCCAAAGTGCATGCACACAGTCCCAAAGTGCCGGTGGAGAGAGGAGGATATGTGGTGGCAGACATCGTTTGTCTCTCTCCCTGAGGAAAGAGGAGGAGGTGGAGCAGCAGCCACCATAATGCTCTCCCCCAGGGGAGAGAGGAGGAGGTGGGGTGACAGCTGGTGTTCCCACTGTGTGAGTGAGCGGGGGAGAAACATGCTGTGCCAAACGGCGGTGCAGCTCTCATACCGGTGTGTCCCTGCTCGGTGGGGATATCGGCAGCTGCAGGGGCAAGTTCCTTTTCCCCCTGCTGTTTGGTTTGTGTGAGCTGCGGGGGAGAAGAAACATGCCCCCTGGCACCCGCTGACACCCCCGCTGAGTGATGTGGGAGAAAGCAATGTCATTGGCTGAGCCTGTAAACCCCAATATCTCTGCCATTTCTGCAGAGAAAACAGTTTAGGACAGTCCCAAATGTAGCCCATCTCAATAGTGTAATTAATTTTGCCTGCAGTATCACTTTAAGTTGAGTGTCACCCCTTCCAAGATTGACTGCATTCCTTGCAATGAATGGGGTATACTTAGACTAGAGTGTCACAGACTAGGGCCATCACTGGCAACTTTCTGCCTTTTGAGTCAACTACCCAAACTTGCCAAAACAACTTACACAATATACTATCTACTGAATATACAACATATTCTTATTTAATAATTATAATTATTTTAGCTCCCATTCAATCAAGCAATAATTCATAAAATACAATAAAACAACAATAAGGGCAACAACAAGCTTTCATGAATGCCACCATGTTAGCCATAGTAGGCCCAGTGTGCTGTTATTTTCAATGCACTGTTTGGAATAGCATGACGTGTGAAGCAGTGCAAAGCAGTGAAACAGCCTCTACATCGGGTGCGCCAACACACATCTGACAAAAGGTTTTTTATTAGTAAAAAACAAACCAATTAAGCATAAAAACAATGTTATATATGATGTAGATGTAACATACATAACAGGTGTAAAAAACAGAATTTACACAGAAGTTTAAAACACATAGTAATTTGCAGAAAAGTAATTGGCTATTGTGTGCTCCTCTTATGTTCCAAAAGCCATGAACCAATTTTGATTTAAAACAATAAACAAAAACTGATAAAATAACTAGCTGAATTATTTGCCTATCATATCCTACAGGGGGATAATAAGCTGTGCACCAGAAAAAGTGGGCACACTGACAGGGCTGCGCTGATATGCACTGCTGGATTCGTAAATGACTGTCTCACACTGCAGCGATGTAATAAAAGAAAACTTTGATAAATGCAGTTTGCATTCACAAACTACCACACCAGGCGGCTCAACCCAGAGTTAACCAACATATTACTTAAATTGGGCCTTAGTAGTAAAAATGTACATTGGTGTACATTCCCACCTCCCTTTCATTTTCTATCTACTGCTTCTTCTTTACATCTGGTCCTAAATTGACCTCTAAATGTTGCTGCAATGTATAAACATGATCACAATATTGAAACATCAAATGGCATACAGTATTTCAGAAAAAAAAAATGAAAAAATGCAGCGCAACAGAGAACGAATAAGACTTCTATCACAGCAGATAAAATATTTAAAGATTCACTGGATTTGCATAAAAAGTAGAAAAAGTCTCTATATAGTTTGCAACTTGGAACTATTCCAAATCTGTATTGGAACCAAGTCTAATTGTGTGAGTTTGCAACTTGGAACTATCCCAAATCTGTACTGGAACCTAGTCCAATTGTGTGAGAACTTCTTTGGGAAACCCTTAGCACAATTGTTCTTGTTGATTGCTCTCGGGGTCAGGGCGTAAACAATATAGTTCTTCACTCCAATCTATTCCAACACTCCTGTAATGTGGACATAGATTAAATTATAAATAAAAGCATGAGAAACACAACATTTCTTAGTAATGGAATGTAACTGCAGACAGACCAAGATACATGCTCATTTACACACATCTGTGGCGAAGCCAGCGTCTGGATTCTCTAATGCTGCCTGTTTAGGTCAAATTTCAGAAATGATTAAACACATTGGCAAATTGTGTGTGTGTGTGTGTGTGTGTGTGTGTGTGTGTGTGTGTGTGTGTGTGTGTGTGTGTGTTAGTTAAACATTGCTACTCTATCCTCCTTTTTTCTGACTGTATCTCCTTCAGGATTTGCAGACTTTTAATCTGATTCACAGAATTTCCCCAAGAAATTCAGGTTTGTTCACATTGAATTTTCAAGAACTGCTCTGAAAACAATAAAACATAAGCTTAACTGTCCCCATTGCAGCGATGGGGGCGATAACTTCATCCTCTGGTGTTGCAGGTGTTTTTAGCAAGACGGAGACGAAGGCACTCCAAATTGGGCATTCTGGCATCTTGCTTCCCACCATATGGAGGGGCTTTTTATACTGCAAGCTCACTCCACCCATATAAAAAGACCCTCCCTGCGATGGGAGTGAGGCAGAAGCTGGTAGCAGAGTGGAGGAACTGTGTCCTCTGCTCTATTGTAGACAGCAGAGAGGGATGCTCAGCAATGCATAGAAGGGGGGTAGTAGGGGGAAGTATTGGTGAAATTTAGTAAGGGACTTTTTCTGATGTGTATGTGTTTATTTACATTTAACCCTTTGTGAACTGGTAAGGGGCCATTGAGACCACTATACAAGTTTAAAGGGCAGAAGGGACTGGCAAATCACCTGTCGGCAAGGGGGGACTTGACAAAATCCCCTGCTTTGTTACCTGAATCTGCACCCTGGTCTACCAGCCCACATAGCTAGTGCTCATGCTGGTTTTGCTGGACAGGGGCAGAAGTTCCTGCTCCTGGCCCTAAAAGCAACCAGCTCGCATAGCCCACACAGGACACAGGCTCTTCTGCACCCCCTGGAATTTGGGGATGCTGTTAATGGGGCAGGGGGGTTCGGAAATTCACCCACTTGCAGACAGGTGACTTTCGAGCCTCCTGCACTTTATAATGGTATGGAGGGCCTCAAAATGTTCACTCTTATATTCCTTTCCACTCTCTAAATTGTACAGTACTGCGGAATGTATTGGTGCTATATAAATAAATATTATTATTATTAAAAATGGTTAAATGTTAAAAAACACACCAATAACAAGAAGGGTCACCCCGTCATTCACAGGGCTGTCAGCCATATCACTTCTTGCCTAAAAAATAGCCCCTCCCTGCTGCAGGGAGTGATGTGACAAGAGCCCACTGCTAAGGCTTAGGATTTCTGTGGAAAGCAGTGCAGGCCAGCCAGCCAGCAGGCTACCCTCTACATAAGGGTAGATGAGGATTCTTTGGTTTCCTTCTACTGTTAAATGTCTATGTTTCTATGAGTTATTTATAGAGATAAGTGAACTCAAACTTCAACAGGTTCGCTCGAAGTTCGGCCGAACTTGGCACAAAAGTTTGGTTCAGGTCCCTGAACTCAACCCGAACCTGAATCTGATCCCCATTAAAGTCAAAGGAAACCCAAACTTGGGGGTACAAAAATGGCTGTAAAATGGGGATAGTAAGGGGTAGAGTGCTTCAAAATGCAGATAACACCAGGGGGATAGCCTTGCACAAAATGGAGTAGGGAAAGTATCTAAAAAATAACATAAAACAAAAAACATTAAGAGATAAACACATAAATTAAAAACAAATAAAATAATATAACAATGATAACAATAATATCATTTTTGGTGGAAAAGACAGAGAAGGAGGAGGCAGTAGCCAGCACTTTAACTCAGATGCTGGCACAGCCGACTACCATGGGATCCAGGTCTGGTTCATCTTAACGAACGCAAGTATATCCATGTTGGTTGTGAATAGAAGGATCCTATTGATGGTAATGACACCCCCTGCAGTGCTGAACACATGTTCTGATAGGACACTTGCTGCAGGGCAGGCCAGGACCTCCAAATAATAGAGGGCAAGCTCTGATCATATATGTCAAATTTACTGACCCAAAAATTGGGAGAACCCTCTGCTCAGTACCAGGAGACTACAGATACTCATCCGCCATGTTAGTAAAAGTTTGCCTTCTGGTACTACGGGCCATATCCGATGGTGGTGGATGTGGTGGAGAATTTAACAAGGTTTTCCACGTTGCTGCTATGCTTACCCTCCATTCTGAAGTGGTGCTGGTGCCCCTGCTGCACTGCCGCCTTCCTCCTCGGCCTTCTGCAGCCATTGAGCCATTGCTAGTAGTGCCTCCATTAGCACACCACTATCATTCTCCAGTTCTGGAATCAAGAAGGTGATGTTATCCTTGCAGTGGGAATCCAGAAGGGTGGCCACCCAATAATTGCCACTGGTGAATATGCGGGCAACATTGGTTCCACAGGCACTGGAGCATGTAGTGGATCATGTGAGACAGGCTGCCCTGAGTCAAGGAGAAGCTGTCCTCAGTGGCAGGTGTCTCTGCCTCTACCTCCACATCCCCCCAGCCACGCTGCAGTGACACTCATGAGCTGAAATGGGTGGCCTCACTTCGACTCGGAATTTTATATTGCCTGCTGCTGTTTACTCACTCATTCCAGCATATGTAAAGTATAATTCCACCTGGTTGGCAAATTCATGAGATGGATGGGAAGGCCAAAATACCTCAGTAGTGCGGGTAGGCGAGCAGCGGCAAGGTGTGAACAATGAAAATGCACACACGGCATGCACTTTATGCAGCAGCTCCGGCATGTCTGGATAATTGGCCAGGAAACTTTGCACCACCAAGTTGAGCACAAGTGCCAGGCAAGAAATGTGCATCAACCCGGCTCAGCCCAAGGCCGCAGTTAGGTTCCACCCATTGTTGCACTCCACCTTGCCGGGCTTCAGGTTCAGCAGCAGTAAGAACTCATCTGTCTGCTCTGCTCATCTATCTGCTCCTGGATGTCATTCCACAGATCCTGGCAGGTCTGTGGCCTTTACCCAGACAGATGAGTTCCAGCTTGGCCTGCTGCCATTTCCCCATAGCTGTGCTTAAAATAGTGGGGCAGACGCTGCACTGGCTGTATTAGCAGGGAGGAGAGGAAGAAGCAGAGTAGTAGGCAACAGGAGGCACCAAGTTATGTCTGGCAATCCCGGGTGCCAGAAGTATCTCTGGCTTCAGGGACTGATAACGCAGCCCACAAATGACCCGAGACTTGTCCTCTGTGTACAGCTTGAGAAAATACCATCCTGGAGAAATCCTTTGAGCCAGCTTTGGTGTGCTCAGTCTCTGGCCGTGGTGGGCAGTATTAGCAACATGCTGACCACTGAGGGTTTGCACCCGTCTTCCTCCTTCCTCTGCTGGCTGCCTGGTGCTGCATGGCCACCACCTCTTCCACCCACCCTCTTGCCTTCAGTCCATGTTGTGCCTAGGACATCGTCATCACCCCTTGGATCTTCTTCCACCAACTCCTCCATGCTACCCTCCTTCTCAGCCTCCACATTGCAGAAAGCCACATCAGTTGGTACTTGGGTTTTATCCTCATTGTAGGTGTGCTGTCCCCATCTTCATCCTTCAACACAAGTTGTTGTCCGTGAACTCTATGTTTGCAACTGAGGTGGGGGAGGGGGATAGCCAACAGTATACCAGCTAGCAGTGTCATCATATAGCATGTGTGACTGCTTCATGACTTGTGACTGAGATGGCCTTGCTGATTTGAAGAGGGCTGAGGTGTAGGGCTCTGCACTTTCGGCAGAAATGGGATTTGTTGTTAACCCGATAGACCACAGTGTACCATATCATCTACCAATGCCTCACCATTCTGGCTGCGGTATTGGGGCCTACAGAAAACGCTGCAAACCCTGGTGCCTGCTTGCACTAGAAGCAGGTTTAGCAGGCACAGATGTAACAAGTACCCTCCCTGCAACACCAGCTCCATCACTAGCAGCGCCACAGCCCCATTCCTGTCCTTTATATGCTGCTTTCTTCTTTTTTGGACACTTTCACTTACTGACAGTGGCCTGAAAAGTAAAATCAGCAGATTTTTTTTAAATAACTCTGGATAACTGTTCCTGCAAGTGGCGTGAAATGGACAATCAACAGATGTTTTTTTTTTTTAATAACAGCTAACAGACCCTGCAAGTGACCTTGAACTGAACAATCAGCAAAAAAATCTGGCTAACAGCTAATCTTCCATGAAAGTGGCCTGAAATAGACAGTCAACATTTTTTTTTAAATTACAGCTGTCACTGTAAATGGCCTGGACTGGACAATCAGTAGATTTAAATAACTGTGGACTAACTGATTGAATTTGAAATAACAGTTGTCAGAGACCTTCACTGTCACTCCAGCCAGGGCAGACATCAGCACTGGGCATACCTGGGCAGGTGCCGGGGCTCCTTAACCCTGGGAGGGCCCCACGTAAATACCTCTACCCTGGACAGCTCCTATGCAGGATGCAGCTCCAGGCAGTATCCAGAACTAAGAACCGTTAGCCAGGGGCAGATTGACCAATGGGAGAGACTTTCTGTCTGTCACTCCTTCTATTTTGTTTCATCTCTTCTATTCGTTTGTTTCCTTCTAGTTTCTTTTTTTCTTTCTTTCTTTTTCTCTTTCCAACTATTCATTTTTTCTTGCATCTGTTCATTGTCATTGCCATTCCTTTTCTTCCTTTCTTTGTTCCTTATATTTTTTTTGCCTGTCATTCCTTCTTTTTCTTTTTCTGTCAACCCTTCCATTCTTTCTTTCCTTCAATCTCTTCTTTTTTTTCCCTCTCACTTTTTCCTGTCATTCCTTTTATTCATTTTTTTTTGTTTCCATTATTCATTCATTATTTTCTATATTTCTTTCCATCTAATCTGTTTTACCATTCATCTTCTCCCTTTCTTCTGTTCTTTTATTCTTCTTTCTTTCTTTTTTTCATTCTTTCTGTCAGTTCTTAATTTTTTCCTTTCTATTCTTTAGCAGCATTCACTATACGTGCAACTTTATCACCATATAAGGAGTCACATCATAAAGCAAGGGGCCCACTGAGACAGAATTGCCCAGGGGCCTGCATAATCCTGGAGCCGGCCTTGACTCCAGCCACCAACTCTCTCTACCCTACTGCCTTCAAAAGTACAGTTTTCAGTGACCCTCACTTTCTTTCCCTCCCGTTCTAACTGCCAAGGCCAATGTTTTTTCTAGCTCCGTCTCTGTCCCTCACTTGAGCCACTGCTTCTCCCTATCTAACCAACAGTCAACAGTACTGTAACAGCACTAGGATGCATGAGCCCGCCTTATATATAGTAGGGTCACGTGTCCTGTCTGCCCGATTAAAGCCAAGCCCAGTATGGGCATAGCTGTGGTTACTAAGGGCAGCTAATTAAACAGCTTTCCCAGCTCAGCCAAATGCGAACGCCGAACCCTTGTAATACAAACATGCATATTTTGCACTCCAGTAATGCAGGGCCCTTTGGGCACAGGTCCTACAATTACCTATGGAAAAAAATCCAGCCCTGTTTACCAAACTTACCCTTAAGCCACTGTACCTCTAGGTACAAAAACCCTTCATGGATGCTGTCATTTTTGCAGACTAGACCAGGTAACATGCAGACCAGAATGAGGAAAATGTAAATCTAGGGAGACAGAGCAAAGAGTAAACATTCCTTAATATATCTCATGGAGATAGAGGTAATGTCATGATTAATTTCAGAATAAGACATGAGTTAGATTAAGGTGTTATGTAAAGAAAAAAAAAACATTACATGAGTTTACAGATGCTCAAAAGACCACATATACTGTTATTAACATCTAAATCATTCACTCTATGGAGTTATAAAGATCCAGACACTGTAAAACATCAAGTGTATTTTAAAATGCTATTTAAATAAATTGTCACATTACTTTAGTGAAAATCTTAGGTGCAAAATACGCTCTTACTTTTTCCCTTGAATATTTTTTATACCTTATTTTATCACAAGCCTTATATTCTAAGTGTGCCATACACTCCACATCGATCTTCATGACATTTGGGTAATCTCCAGTAGAGGGCGAACTTCTGCAGAGATGAATATGCAAAAAAAGAAAGCCCCTTCCGGTCCATATATACCTGGGACCTCCCACCAATTTCCCAGTCCCTTCTCTGCAGGGAAGGCGACAAGACAGAAGATGAAGACTTCTTTACTTACAGGTAAGCCGGGCTCGTGCCCGGCCGTCTATTGTCTCTATTACTGACCCTTTCAAAATTGCCCCTATTTGAGACTCCCAGCTTAGGCTGCGGGTCCTGGTGAAGGTAGGAGCACCCTATGGGTGCAGACGGAGCACTGCTCCACCGTGAGACCTCACTATGGGGTAGGCGGTTATCCAGGTTTTTTGGTGATCCTGGTGTGGGATGCCCCGTTCCTCTATTCTTATGGCCGGATTCTGGCAGGGTTCCCCCCCTTCCGGGTCCCTTATTCCCCTCCGGGGGGGGATTGCCTGACCTGGCCGTTATTTCGTTTTTCCACATATGTCCCTGTGTGTGTTGGTGTGTGTTTCACTGTGCATGTGTGTGGCAGACAGTGAGTGTTTTACTGGGGCCATGTTCGGGGAGGGAAGCCCCGCCCCCTTCTCTGGAGCGATTCTGTGGCTCGTTTCTAGGGAATCCGCATTGCTGGGAGGGGGACGTGGCCTGGCGAGCGCGCGTTCTGCGCTGTCCCGCCCTCCCCCTGCTCTGCCTCTTCCTGCATGAGGCACTTCGGGGGCCATTTTCAAGCAGGGTTCTGAGCTGTGTTCCATGTGGTAAGGGCCGGATGGCCACTTCCTTAGCTTGTATGGGGGCCCTTCTCTATCGGGGGGCCCCCACTGCTTGCGGGCATGTGTGTGTTGGTTACGCATGTCTGGCTGGGGTACAGTTAGATATATATATATATATATACATTTTTATATACATATACTATTAGGTATGTGTTATTGCCATATTTATGTAGGATTGCACTTATGTTGCCTGTTTTGTGTGGGGTATCCCTTACGGGGGAGAATGTGCTGATCTGTATACCATGCGCACGAAAGGCCATAACGCGGCAGTCTGGCACCCAGCCTTCTGGGTCGGCTCCTCCCGCTTCATCGCCTTCCCCTCCCCACCTTATCCGTACCCCAAGTGACATTGGTACCAGTGGGGAGTCGCTCTCTGATGTTTGGGCTAGGTTGGCCAACATCGAGAAAATTATTGCTAGCACGGTGGGCAAGAAGGCCCAGGCTAAAAAGAGACATTTGTCGTCGGCCCAGCCCTTGTGGGATGTTGACAACGATTCCGCTGATTTGTCAGATTATTCCCCGTTAGAGGAGGGGGAATATCAGGAAACAGAGGCTGACTATGTTCAGTATGGGAATGCCGATGTCGGGCAGGCGCTGGGGGATGCCGTAGATACGGCCACTGTTTTGTCACATTTATTGGAGGTGTTGGATATTGAACCGCCTGAGGCGCCCCTCTCAAGAAGGGGGAATTGTTTTGGGCCTGCAAGCCCTGTCTGGAATTCCCTACCCAGGGTCACTTTGATGCGCTGATCCTTAGAGAATGGGAGAGGCCCAGTCGGCTTCCTGGTGTTCCTCAGGGATGGGATAAGAAGTATCCTTCCCCGGTGGAGGTCTTCTCCTCCCGAGGTCGACGCGCCAGTTTTAGGTTTGACCAACTCTTCTGTGCTGAACACCCCTGACGCCACTTCCCTTAAGGATGGCGAGGATAAGCGCCTTGATCAGATGGCGTGGCACGCATTTGCCAACGTGGGCTCGGCCCTGCGGCCTGTTAGTGCATCTGCCCTGGTGTCGCTTGCTACCAGGTCTCTTATCAGGGACTGGCTGAATAACGCTCAGTTTGATCCAGCTGGCGCTGAGTTCGCTATCCTTAAGAAATGCGAAGTGTTCATGGATTTTGTCATGGCTGCGATGGAAGATTCTATTGTCGTGTGTAGTAGGACTTCAGCCTTACTGGTGGCTATGCGCAGATTGGTCTGGCTATGCACAGATTGGTCTGGCTCCGCCAGTGGACAGCGGACGTTGGGGCCAAGAAGTCGCTAACAGCTCTTCCCTTCTTGGGTTCGCGGCTGTTTGGAGATAAATTGGATGCTGTTGCTAAAGGAGGTAAGTTACCTCAGCGGAGGAAGCAGCGTCGCCCCTTTCGGGGGGCGGGCTCGTTCACTCTTTCTTTTGAGGGGCCAGAGCGGCTAGGGGTTTGGCCTTCTCGGGTGTCAGGGGCTCGTCCTGGAACAGAGGCAGAGGTCAGGCACGTACCGCGGCTGCCTGGGGTTCCAAGCCCAAGCCTGCCATTAAACCGGCTCAGCAATGAAGGGGCGCCCTCACCCGCAAGGGTGGGGGGACGGCTGAGGCTCTTCTTCCAGGTCTGGGCCCGGGAGGTCACAGACAATTGGATCTTGGAAGTGGTCTCCTCCGGGTACAAACTGGAGTTCGAGTACTGGCTGCCCCCAAGATTCTAAAGGTCTCGGGTGCCCTCGGACCCTCAGGCTGCACAGGGGCTCCTGTTAGCAGTAAAAAACCTTCTGGACATGGGGGTTATATGTCCGGTGCCTCTGTCGGAGAGAGGCAGGGGTTACTACTCCAACCTTTTCACGGTTTCCAAAAAGGAGGGTTCAGTGAGACCCATTCTAGATCTCAAGGTTCTCAACAGGTTTATCAGAGCCAAAAGGTTCCACATGGAGACTCTGCGTTCAGCTATCAATTCCCTTCGCCAAGGGAATTTTATGACATCCATAGACATCAAGGATGCGTATCTGCATGTTCCGATTTTTCAGGCACATCAGAGATTCCTCCGGTTTGCGGTGGAGGATCAACATTATCAGTTTGTAGCTCTTCCCTTCGGTCTGACCTCGGCGCAGAGGGTCTTCACCAAGGTCTTGGCGGGAATAATGGCTCTGCTCAGAGCTCAGGGCATTCGCATTGTGCCTTATCTGGACGGCCTGTTGATCTCAGCTTCTTCCCTCCGTCAGGCGGAGCTGGACACCCACCAGGTGGTGTCGACCCTGGAGAGGTTCGGGTGGGTGATCAACCGCACCAAGTCTTCTCTCTCCCCGTCTCGTGTGATTTCATTTCTGGGCATGAATCTGGATACCATTCGGGCCAGAGTGTTTCTGCCCCAGACCAAGGTGCAGGGGATTCAGGACCTGATCCGCCTTCTTCTGGCCAATCCTTGTTCCTCTATCCGACAGGGGATGAAACTGGTGGGTTTGATGGTATCCTCCTTCGAGGTGGTACCGTTTGCACAGTTTCACATGAGATCTCTTTAACTTCACCTATTGACGCATTGGGACAGGTGTCCGCAGTCATTGGATCAACCTTTCAGGATGTCTCCCAGGGTTCGGCAGTCCTTTCGGTGGTGGCTGGAATTGAGCAATCTGTTGAAGGGCAGATCTTTTTTGGTCCCTTGTTGCGAGACGGTTACCACGGATGCCAGCCTGTCGGGCTGGGGAGGTTATTGGAAAAATTCATCAGTTCAGCGGGGTGTGGGGTCCCCAGGAGGCTCACACCCCCATCAATGTCTTGGAGCTCAGAGCCATCCGACTATTTCTGGCTCGACTGGCCTCACATTTACGGGGTCTACCGGTTCAGGTTCGTTCGGACATCCGAACGGCGGTAGCTTATATCAATCAACAAGGAGGGACTCGCAGCAGGAGTGCCCTCAGGGAAGTCTCTCTGATCCTGCACTAGGCGGAGAGCAATGTTCCTTGCATTTCGGCAGTCTACATTCTGGGAGTGGAGAACACGGAGGCGGATTCCCTGAGCAGGGGATCCTCTCGCCAAGGAGAGTGGTCTCTCAACCCAGAGGTTTTTCTGGATCTTTGCCGCAAGTGGGGGATTCCGGAGGTGGATCTCTTTGCCTCGAGGCACAACCACAAACTTCCGGCCTTTGTGTCTCTTTCTCAGGATCCTCTGTCTCTGGCAGTGGATGCTTTGTCACTGGCCTGGAAGGAGTTGGGTTTTCTGTACCTGTTTCCACCCGTCTCCATGCTGGGCAAGGTAGTTTGCAAACTGGTTCTAGAAGGGGCACCAGCGATTCTGGTGGCTCCAAGGTGGCCAAGAAGGGTTTGGTACGCAGACGTCGTAAGGATGGCCGTAGATCAGTACCGGCTTCCCTTGTTGCCAGACCTGCTATCTCAGGGTCATCTACTTTACCCCAATTTACAAACGCTGGCTTTGACGGCTTGGCTGCTGAAACCTTCATCTTGAAAGAGGAAGGTTTGTCTGAGGCTGTTGTTCAGACCCTGATTAGGGCTAGGAAGTGGTCCTCTTCTGGCATTTACTATAGGACTTGGAGGTCCTATATTGATTGGTGTGAAGCTAGGGCCTTGCCTTGCAGGGTTTTTTCGATACCCAGGATTTTGGAGTTTCTTCAGCATAATCTGGATCTTGGGTTCCATCTTAGTACTTTGAAAGGACAGGTTTCTGCTCTGTCGGTTTTCTTCCAGAGGTCTTTTGCCATACACCCGCTGGTTAAGAGCTTTTTCCAAGGGGTCGCGCATGTGCGGCCCCCTCGGAAGGCTGTAGTTCCTGTTTGGGATTTGAATTTGGTTCTTTCGGCTCTGCAGGGTCCTCCTTTTGAGTCGTTACAGGATATTGCTCTTTCAGTTCTCACTCAGAAGGTGGCTTTCTTGGTGGCTATTTCCTCTGTTCGGCGTGTCTCTGAGTTGGCGGCCCTGTCGATTCAGGCCCCTTACTTTGAGAGACACCAGGAAAAGGTGGTTTTTCGTTTTAAGCCGGATTTCCTTCCTAAGGTGGTGTCTGCTTTCCACCTCAATCAGGATATTGTTCTCCCTTCCTTGTGTCCTAAGCCTAACAATGACAAGGAGAGGGTTCTGCACAATTTGGATGTTGTTCGCTGTGTGAAGTACTATTTGGTGACTACTTCTTCCTTCCGCAAGACGGACGCTTTTTTCGTGGTGCCCTGCGGGCCCAGGAAAGGTTTGGCGCCTGCTAAGTCTACGATTAGCAAATGGATTTGTCAGGCCGTTGTTGGTGCCTATTCTGCTAAGGGGAGGACTCCTCCTTTTAGGGTCACTGCGCACTCTACTCGTGCGGTTGGTGTGTCCTGGGCTTTTCAGCACCAGGCTTCTGTTGAACAAGTTTGCAAGGCTGCTACTTGGTCTTCCGTTCATACTTTTTCCAAGTTTTAGAAGGTTGATGTGCGGGCTTCAGCGGATGCTGTTTTTGGCCGCAAGGTTCTGCAAGCTGCAGTGGTTTGAGTTGGTGCATTTTTTACTGTTTCTGGTTCCCACCCATGACGGACACTGCTATTGGATGTCCCAAATGTCATGAAGATCGAAGTGGAGTGTATGGCACACTTAGAATAATACCATTTTGTGAGGAGTACTCACCTTTAAAACGGGTATTATGAGTGTGCCATACACTCCACTTCGCCCCACCCCTTTTTTTCTGGTATTCTGAGGCTTTTATATGGTGAACCATTGGTTTTGATTGTTAAGGTTATAATTGGTTCTTCCTGGTCCCCTTACTGCTTTTTTACACTGGGAAATTGGTGGGAGGTCCCAGGTATATATGGACCGGGAGGGGCTTTCTTTTTTTGCATATTCAGCTCTGCAGAAGTTCGCCCTCTACTGGAGATTACCCAAATGTCATGAAGATCAAAGTGGAGTGTATGGCACACTCATAATACCCGTTTTAAAGGTGAGTACTCACAAAACGGTATTTTTAAAATAAAGTTTTCTGAATCAAGGCCCGAATGACACTTACACCTTATAGAAGCATTTACAGAAAGAGCTATTGTCAAATGTGTAGAAACGCATTATATAGCATGTTCAATATTTAATATGTGTCTCAAAGAAACAGGTTTACCTGACCTACTTTTTTATATGAACAAACTTTAAATTACTTTTTGTTAAAACTTTCCCAAAAATGTTGCGCAATCAAATTTTATGTCTTACTATATTTTTTTCTTTACTGATTTGTGGTAAAGATCAACTCACAGGTTTGTTTGCAAGGAACATATTTTTTGTTGTTTTACAAAGAGTCTATATACAGAGCTGCTTTGATGGGATTTTTACTTCTGTATCTGAAAAAGGCATATCTTCATTAGAAGAAGCTGTTTTTTTTCTTTGCAGCATCAATGTCTTTCAGAAATACCAACAGACATATGGTGCAGTATTAAAAGGGAAAATAAAGAAAAAAACAACTGTCCTAATATTAGAGTTTTGTATTTTCCTGCATTTACACAAATGCCTATTTTAAAATACTTCAGTATATAGCAGACGTGAATGTTAATGCAAAAGTGAGTGTGACATATGGAATAAGGTATAATTGAATTTATACCCTCAGGTGTTGCCAGCAATTCTGTTTTGTGCGCTTAGGATATGTCCCCTGAGAGGTATTATAATGACAAATAACAAAGGCAATACATTTTTTTTCACCAAAACATGCAGCTCATATTGGTATTTCTTGCTTTTTGTTTTTTTTAATTTTATGCAGGGAACATGAGAACACCACAAACAATTTACATTTAAATAGATCCACAGAAAAGATCTTTTGCATTCATTGTCTGCTGTAATGGCTAGTTGAATCAGTTGTCAATATAATAAAATCATTCCACAAAATATGTCTGTGACGGCTTGTACGAAATTCTGCGATCATGAGCCAGTAAGAAGTATTCTAAACTAATCATACAGGTAACATGGCAAACATTTAAGTTAAGGCTTGTTTTATTTAGGTTATGTCATTATTGAATGTTTTCAACAGTTTATAACTTGTTTCTTTTATATTTTAGACTGCATAACCACAATGGCTCAATTAAATTCTAACAACTTTTTTCTGCTAATGAATGGAACAGATGTAGCTACCTTTACTGTACCATATGACTGAAAAGATTGAGCCAAGATTTTGAGAAACACAGGGAATGTTTTCAGTAATTTCCGGAAATATGGCAAACTAAATAGCTTTTTGGCTTAGGACAGGAAGTATAGGGCTGTAGTTTGAGAGTAGAGTTTGTTACGACAGCTGTTTGGCTGGCAGCATGGAGCCTACAATTTTTGTAATGCCAGACTATATTCAGTAGGTTTCAAATATATGGCATCATCATGCTTTGAGAGGCAAGCTGATTAACGTTTTCGCTCTGAATTAAAACTTTTAGTCTGTAACTGCTGCAGCGTTTTTGTAAATTAACTTATGCTAACTAGGTAATTGTACATCTGGTTGCATCATGGGCTGCTTACATGGTACTGGGCTAACTACTTACATTCTCTCTCTATGATAAACATATTTCTGTTTTGATATATCACTAATATTATTTCCTTTAAGCAGATTTAGACAATTTAATAGTGATAATATAGGAGGCCCCAATTTAAAAACTGTGCCATTCGTGCCATTTTGCGTCCTTTTGCTGACCTTTGAGTTAACTTTTTTTCTGATGCAGTTATATTTCCTTAAGTGTGCACTGAATGGCACTACAAGTCAAAATGTTTGTTCCTAAATAATCAGCTTGCATTGGTACCCTAAGTTTATCCCTACAGGCCAGCCTGTGCCAGTGCCTGTTTGTGTACCTATTGGGCCTTATGCTGGATTTAAACCAGACATTCAGCATGATTTAATGAAAAGCCCAAACTATTTTGCAGCAAATTAATATATTTTAGAGTTTTTTGTCACTTATTATTCTTTCCCCCACCAGGCTGCAACTCTGTTCAGGACTCTAGGATACAGGCGCCGCCATCTTGATTCATACACATACTGAGAAGAGGAAAGCGGGATGAAGTACAGGGGGCGGGTTATAGCTGTGCTTTGCACAGACAGAGCATATCTTGGGTCAGGGAAAGGACAGCAATCCCAGAATGCAGAGCGACACAGTCAGAAGACACTTCCTGTTTGCAGGCTGCCTGATGCTCCATGAGCCGCCATCTTGGATGTTTAAAGGCTCATAAAATGTAGTAGATGCAGGTAGGATGATTTTTAATGTGAGCAATCTGTATGTACAGGGTGTGGGAAACATATAACATATGCTCTTATTCAGGGTAAAGATCCGCTTTAAACGCACCAATGTGAGCTACTATGTTCTGCTGCACTCCATAGTTGCTAATTTGCAACACACAGTGGAACTGGCAGAAAACAGAATACTAACGAAGTGTCAGACCCCAAGAATACCTATCTTCATTGTGAGCCTGCAACCCCCAATCTCCACAGCCATCCCCCATTTGTTGGGACGCTATATACACCTCGCCGGACATGGTTGCCCCCAATATTTGATGGCTCAAAGATTGTAGGCTCACAGGGAGAGAAGACAGATAAACTGAAGGCCAGACTGTGCGAAGTAGGTACTGGAAACAGTTCAGGTGCTTTGGAAACAGGTAAGTACTGGAAACGGTTCGGGTGCTTAGGAGAAATCAAGCGAAGTCGAACGTAAAGCCAAGGGGGTCAGAGAGGTGCTTGGTACAAAGGGATAAGACGGAGGCGTGGTCGAGATTCAAGCAAATGGTCAATAATGATATGTACAGGAAATCACAAAGCCAGCTAAATGCTATCACAGCCACTGACACACTGAAGTGGTAATCCCTTTATAGGACTGAACCTGATCGGATTGGACAGGGGGGGCAGTGACTGTGATTGGTGCCCTTCAGATCTGTAAATTGATTGGTGTACTTAGAGACCTCTAGGCTGATTGCCACCCAGAACTTGACCTCCTAGTTTTGGCTCCGTTTAACAGCTGATATAAGCTGACTGTGCTCGCGCATGAGCCAAATGGGAGGAGGAGGGCAGGAGGGCGATCTCGGCGGAGCATGCGCGCCTGAGGCGGAAGTGCCTGCCCGGCAGGAGAAGCCCCAGCCAGCCGCCTAAGGACACTGTGGGCATGGACTGAAGGTAAGTCATTCATGACATGGAGCCTGAGTGATTGTGCCACACTGGTAGACTCAAGGTGCTCCCCAATCCATGTTTCCCCACAGGTACCCAATCCATAGATGAGCAAAGCTGCCACAAACAGCAGCACATGTTGCCTAGCAACTAGCTGCATCACTCCCGAATTCTGGGCAAGGCCATCAGCTACTTAACCAGCCAGGAAAAGTCTGCCCGGCAATGGGTGACATGTCCAAGTGCCGTCAGATACCATGACCTATTGGGCATGTTGCTGAAATCCACTCAGTCCTCTGTTTCCTCAGTTATGTTTGGGGGTCTTCAGATTACACCAAATTGTATTTTAATATTGTTTACATCCCTCCACACTTCTACCCACAAGGATTCTGGTGGAAAATTGCTTGAGGTGCTATTAAGAGACTACGTACATGAAACTATTATGTAAATATTATAAGTGACAGGCCAGAAGTCTCTATTTTTGCAGATGACACAAAGATATGTAGCACAGTGCAGTCTATTAAAGATGTTCACAAGCTTCAAGCTGAAATCCACTTGGCAAATGAAGTTCATTGTGGATGAAATGTAAAGTCATGCACTTGGAGTCTAATAACCTAAAGGCCAAGTATGTCCTTGGGGAAGTTAAAATTGGAGAATCACTTGTTGAGAAGAATCCAGGGGTACTGTTAGACCACAGGATAAACAAAAGTATGCAATGTCAAGCAGCTGCTTCCAAGGCCACCAATATATTATCATGCATTAAAAGAAGCATGGAATCACTGGATAGGGAAGGCACTGGTGCGCCATCAGCTGAAATATGCCTTCCAGTTCTGGGCACCTATTCATAGAAAGGATGCTCTGACTATGGAAAGGGTGCAGAGGAGAGTCACCAAAATAATAAAAGGAATAAAGGATCTTATATATGAGGAAAGTGTATGAGAATTACATCTGTTTAGTCTTGCGAGGAGAGGACTGATGGGGACATGATTAACTTGTATAATATATAAATGGGCAATACAAAAAATATGGGGAAACACTATTTCAGGTACCATCCTCTCTAAAGACAAAGGGGCACTCCCTTTAACTGAAAAAAAAGAAACTCAATCGCTGGGGGCGGCAATCATTTTTTACCATAAGAACTATAAATCTGTGGAATAGCCTCCCGCAGAAGCTTGCTACAGCATCAACCGCTGACAGCTTCAAAAAAGGATTAGATGCTTATTTAGAAGAAAATAACATTAACAATTACTATTAGCTGAGTAAAAAAACAAAAAATAAAATAAAAAATAACTTCCCCTACCCCAACACCACTGTTTCTAGTTTCCATCAATGTTCATATCCCTAGTCTCCACCAGTGCTCCTGCTCCTAGGCTTTGTCTCTATACCTGGTCTACAAATCAGCTTCTGTGCATCCCTGTGAATTCATTGTAATGTTAACCAGATACTGTACCGCTATAAGTCTGATCAGAATTAAGTATTAACACCCCAGCTAGTCCAGTTCTCTGCTCTTCCTGATACTGACCCAAAAAACGGAGTCTTACTCTCATTCATGCCCAGTGATCTTGCATGTATGGGCCTGACAATACAAACCTGATATAAAGTTGAAGCTATATCTCTGTCTGAAAGCTAGGGTGAGTTTGAGTCTGATCTGAAATACAAAATGCCACTTTGCTCCTTTTTGCTTAGAAATTTGTCAGATCACTTCCAATGTTGTCAAGATGAAAAAAGGAAATGTCCCTTATCAAAAAAGTCTCAGTTATTTATGGAATAGGTCCTCAAGCTACATTGGGATTGGGGGGGGGGGGGGGGGGGGAGAAGTCAGCACTATAGCAAAGAAAAAAAAAAGAAAAGCCAATAAAGGTATAAAGAAAATGTAATAAAGTGTAGCCGACAGAGATATGCTTAAAATTTAACAGAAGAAGGCAAAACGTATTATAAATGATGTTAAGGGGAGGGAAAACATTCAGAATTGTTCAGAAATGTTCAGAAGGTGGCTTTCAAACTCATAACATGTACTGTATGGCCATGGCATTGCATGAATCTGGAAGAGTTCAGCTCCAGAGCCTTTGGAGGCTGATATCTTAGGTGAGCCAAAACATTTATAGGTAAACAAAGCACTGGGTCCTGATTTGCTTAACTATTTCCTTTTATCAAGATAGGTTCTAGATTATTGGTTGATGGCCAATGCTGTATCTCTCAACTGAATGGATGCTTTACTTATTCATCCAGTTAAGAGGAAGACAGTAACTACTACATTGTCTTTAATGGTGAGTAATCTGAAGATAGATGTTCAACAAGGCTCTGCCCTGGACCTCATTCTTTTATTATGTTTGTAAGTGACATAGGAGAAGGTACGGTAGGTAAAGTTTGCCTCTTTGGTGATGATACAAAGGTTTGTAATAGAATGAATATCCCTGGAGGTGTCCGCAACATTTGAAATTATTTAGGGGTTTGTGTAGAGGGCACAGTGATCAGACAGCAAGGGGTTAAAAGCTTGTTGTGCTGATATCTGTCTCTAACAGGTGCGCTAAATGTTTGGATAACTAGGGTTTTTAATCTCCAATTTATATAGAAATGAATCCCCTGATTTCCACTTCATCTGAGCTACTATCTAATAAAAGAGCATTAGTTTGTAGCTGTCTTTCTTTTTTCAATATCTATACCAAGAGGATAATCTTATATAGAAAAAACAAGGGAAAGTATGGTAAACTTACCCGCCAGGCCCGGAGGTATGCAACCTTCCCTGGGCCCCTGAGGAGTTGTGCTGTGTTGTCCTTTAAAGTTTGTGGTAGATCTGGAAGTTTCCAGGGTGCGTGATCTCTGAATAAAGGCTCTTTAATCCTCTGTATGTGCCTCCAAACTTTTTATTGTAAACAAAGAAGTTGTTATAAAATGTAATAAAAATAACAAAAATAAAAAAAAAGGTCTGTCTTGTCCTCTCCGGTGGTTGGGATAATACTGCAGAAATGCAGATGAGGATAAAAAGTTTGTGTCCTTAAGTCTTTTAAAATCTCACATAAATAGTCCAGTGTCTGTTCTTCAATGGTGGAGCGACGCCGCTCCTGTCTGTTTGGTTTTGCGGCTGGCAGTTGGAACTGCACCGCTCCTGTCGCTTTGTCTTGCTGCTGGCTGTAGTACTATGAAATGATTTAGATACATGGTCAAAACAGTAGAGACAGGTATTCAATGTTTCTAAATGTAAAATCATGTTCTTGGCAAGAAGGAATACCTCCTCTGAGTATTGTTTGGCAGAGAGTGATTTAAGGATATTGAGTATAGACAACTTCAGGATGAGTGAACAGTGTAACCAGGCTGTACGAAAAGCAAGCAGAAAGCTTATCTGCATAGCTCAAGGCATTACCACTAGGAAGTGGGAGGTTGTGAGGAAGAAGCATAGAGCTCTGGAGAGGCTACATCTGGAATACTGTGTACAGTTTTGGTGACCTCACCTACACAAATACATTATTTAAATGGAACAGGTCAAAAGGCAGGCAACAAACTTGTTGGAAGGACTTAAATTTAGAATTTTTGGTTTACACCAGTCCTGGTTTATGGACTGACATTGACGGGTCCTTGAACCAACAATTGTTTCACCAAGTCCGCTGCTCTCACTGCTGAACCACCGGCTGATGTGTTTATGTTGTTTTCCCCCTGGATCTTCATGCTCCCTGCCCTCTTTCAGATGATTGCGATTACCTTCTCTATCTTGCCTATAAATATAGGTGTCTAGCCCCAGCTCCGGACTGGATCATTGTATTTCCTTTCCTTAGTGAACCTGGACTCTACTGGGGCTCAGGCCCTCCATAGCCTGTATTGGGGCCTACGCACTTCATAATCTGTGCTGGGGCCCAGGTCCACCATTATCTGTAATCCATAGTCTGTACTGGGTTTATGCCCTTCATAGCCTGTGTTGGGGCCCAGGCCCTACATTTTCTGTACTGGAGCCTATACTCTTCAAAGTCTGTGTTGGGACCCTCCATTGTCTGTACTTGGGCCCAGATCTGTGCTGTGGCCCAGACCCTGAATTTTTCTGACTCATCGGGTTCTCAACCTGAGACCCTGCTGACATGTCCCTTGCCAGTGACCACTGGAATGGCCTCAATGGAAGACTGGCTGCCTGGCTTAGAACTGCCTCAGTTCCCATACCTAAACCAGAAAATTCCCAGAAAACTGCCTGGTGGCCTGGGCTTTACACCTGGATGAAGGGTGGGAAAGAGAGGACATGATTAAGAACGTTAAATATGTGAAAAACTGAAAAAGGTACAGGAGGAAGTGTTTGTTTCTTAAGATGCAATGATAGTACTAGGAGCACAGCCTAAAGCCAGATAGAGGGAAGATCAGAAGCAATGCCATGAATTATTATTTTACTGAAAGCATAGTGGATGCTAGGAAAAATGTTCCAAAAGAGGTAGTTGATTAACCAACAGTAAGTGAATATAAACATGACTGGACTAGACATATATTTATTCTAAGAACAAGAGAACCTATACACATAAAGGCAGACTGGCTGCACCGCATGGTCTTCTGCTGCCATCAACCTTCTATGTTTCTATGGGGGTTATTCAGCAAGGGATAGTGCCAGGTAGTGCCTCATAGCGGCAGACAGCTTCTGGTGAACGCTGGTCGCTGTACGCAAAACCACATTTATAAAAGCGAACAGCGCCACGTAGCGTCCAAATTTATCATTACAGGTGGCTCAGCATATAGGGCCGGCCATACATTTCAATGGAAGTTCCTTTTCTTCTGTTTAAACAGGGTTTTATTTTTTTTTTCTCTAAAATAATCGTGTCACCTCTCCTGGCCTAGAAAAAGTCATTTTTGAAAACTTTTTTGTTTTTTAGGCAGAATTGTATTTACAGGTCTGCACTAAAGTGTTAATGTCACAATGTTACAACAATGTAATTGGGGGAGGCCGATTTATTAATAGCGCCAGGTAGCGACAGATGAGCGACAGTAGCGTGATTTTCCCAGCGCCGGCTAGTATTCGCTGTGCTTGGCCGTTGTTCGGTTGTTGACAGCGACTCAGTCGGTGTGCGGTAATGTTGAATACGGGGTTTGGAGTCGCTGTTTGACAGGTTCCGCGCTGTATGGGAGTGCATGACAACGAATGGCCATAGAGAACGGCTCCCAGCATATTCATTAACAAATCACGCTCAAAAAATTATCGCGCTGTAAAATGCATGTTTAAACCCCAGAGCGCTGGCTGCGATGTGTTAAAAGTAGTTTTTTTAACCCCCAAACAACCTTATTTTTTGAAAAAAATAATAAACAAGTTTTTATAAACATTTTGTAATATGAATACATTAATATCAGACCTGTAATATCAATTCTGCACAATTTTTTTTTTTTTTTTACCTTGAAAAAAAAAAATAACATTGCAGAAGTGGTCACCGAATTTTTGACATTTAAAAAAAAAAATAAAAAACATTATTATCAATTAATTATGAATATTTAAAGATTGCTCCATTGAAATGCATTGGAGAGCGCCAGGTAGCGAGAGGTCATACCTGGCGCTGTGATGGGATTAGCAGCGGCGCTGTTCGCTGAAGTCTGCAACATGATCCCGCGCTAGGTGACGCTCTCGCCGGCGCTAGCCTCATTTAGCGTGATAAATGCGTGATTGTGTTCGCAGCCTGGCGTTCTGGAGTCGGTAGCCGCCGATAGCTGGCGCTACCTGGCGCTAGTGAGACACTACCTGGCGCTATCTCTTGATAAATAAGGGCCAAAGTGTTTTCGCTTTGTTACTGATGGATATGTGCTCAAAAACAGACTTTAATCACACAGCGTCTGGTGCTCTATGCTATAGCGACCAGATTTAGAGTGCCAATGCTCTGTGTGTGTTGTTTTTTAATAAGTATGAGCGCCCAACATACATCACATTCATCAATGCCGGCCAGGTTACTACAGCGACTGAGACGCTCTGTTACAGCGCCCGATACCTGCACATGAGCATCTACTAGCAGTCACTCTAAGCGCCGCTATACAGACGCTCATCTGCCGATACCTGGCGTTAGTAATGAATCAGCCTCCACGTTTCATAAACAGTTCTTAAAAACATGGAATTATATTTTTTCCTCATGAGAGATTTTTTTTTTACTGAAACTTTAAATATCTGACGTATATCAGATGTTGTCATCATTATTGACATCTTTTCCTAACTCACTTGCAATCTGAGAGATCTCATAATAAGGAAGGCACTGGATTTCAAGGAAGAAAGACAGACAAGTGACTTGAATAGCACTGAACCTACAGTACACTAGATGTCATGCATGCTATCACACAGTATTTTAAAGCCTTAACGTTTTGGCAGGCATTGGCTTCAGTTCAAAATACAACAGAAATGTACAAGTGTGAAAAGCTTGTGTGAAGTCAGCACAGTTTTTACATTACGTTTTAATAATGTTTTATACTATTTTTTTAAACCTCTCCTAAACATGTGTAAAAAATACCAGCATACTTCTGATTTTTACTGAAAAAGCCAGGCCAGCAATTACCAGCATGATTTTTTAATTAGTAAAAAAAAGACATGAATAGTTACCTTTATTTATATGTTTTACTGTGGCACCTCTCCCTCCAGATTACCTTGCCTGTGTTGAATTCACAGTACATATGGAGTAAAGGAATACCATTCACCATAATTTATTGCTAAATACATATCTAACCTTACATGGATGAATGTAATCCTTATTAACAAAGGGGCTAGTTACACAATAAAAATAAATGCTAGGGATTCACATATATTTTTCATTTAGGCACAAATGCAGTACCGTGTGGGGGGGGTGTACCATAAGACTCACCTTTCCCCCAACTTAGGGGGAAGGCATGCATCTTATTGGGTAAATGTTGGAAAAAAAACTCCCGCTGCTTCCACAAGGCAGCAGCAGCGCAAGCGGTTAGCTGAGACAGCAGGCAGTGGTGAGCTGAGGCAGCGGGCAGCGGTGACAGATACCAGTAAGATATGTGTGTATGTTTGTGTATTTGTAGCAGGTGAGCAGCATAGGAGCACCTGGGATGTATGGGTTTTTTTTGGACGGGACAGGTTGCACACCGTCTGTAACTGGGATGCCTCACACTGCCTGTAACTGGGATGCCTCACACTGCCTGTAACTAGGATGCCTCACACTGCCTGTAACTGGGATGCCTCACACTGCCTGTAACTGGGATGCCTCATGCTGCCTGTAATTGGGATGCCCCTCACTGCCTGTAACTGGGATGCCTCACACTGCCTGTAACTGGGATGCCTCATGCTGCCTGTATTTGGGATGCCTCATGCTGCCTGTAATTGGCATGCCCCCTCACTGCCTGTAATGTGGGATGCTTCTCACTGCCTGTAAAGTGGGCTGCCACTCACTGTAATGTAGGAGATCGCTCATTGCCTGTAATGTGAAATGCCGCTCACTGCCTCTAATCTGGGGTCTTTTATGGGGTGATGGTGGGGATTCTGCATACTCTGTCTGTAATGAGATGATTAGGAGGGGCTATTTTAGCACATCATTAGCTTTTTTTGTATTTTTTTGTACTTTCCTCGTCAAAATCATGGGTGCGATTTATGTGCATGTGTGTTTTATGGGACAAAAACACATTACATAGCCATTTCATGGGGATGTCATCTGATCATTCTGAAGCTATGTAAAATGTATAAAACAGATGGAACATTTTTAGGTAAAGATTTTGCCCTATTTCCCAAAACCTCTCCTGGGCATAGGGATGCAGAAGAGCCCAGTGCCCATCAGCAAGGGCCCAGGGTTCAGCACCCCTGGAAGAGCACCATACCTATGCTGAAAAGCAGTGGGGTGAGTAATAAAACTGACAGCGATGGACGCGGTGTCAGCCCAGTGGTGGTGTCAGCATAGTCCTGGACTTGCCAGGCCAGAAGCCATCCACTTTCCCTCTGGGTCCTGGGCTCACCGCTATTTGAGTCTTAAGCGATGCTGTATTAATATGTACTAAACTAAATGCTACTTCCCCATTACTCTCTATCAGGAGGGGATTTCTGACTTTCTACTGCTATCTATGCTACTTTTACATTTTACCAAGTTTAATCCGCTGCATATCCCAGTTCTCTATTAATATTGTCTGTAATGGTTTAATAAATGAAAAACATCTACTTCTCCATATGTTTATAAGTAAATATGAAGTAAATTGAGAATTTGATTTGCTGTGTAAATTTACCTCAATAAAAGTAAATTGCTAAATAAATTTGTATTAGAAAGTTTTGCTTATAAAACAATTTTAAAAAGTATAGAGACTAAATTATGTCATATTAGTTAATAGGAAGTAGAAAATACCCTTTTAAATGAAGAGATGCTCTACTACTGCCTAAGTGTCAAGATTTCATTTTTGAGCATGAATTTCTCATCGTACTAAATGACTTTTTAGTTGGCTTGTAAATCTTACATATTGTCCTTTTCCCTGAAGAGGAAAAACGTACATACTTTTGGCTCCGTCATTAAATTTTACAGCTCAGTGATAATAAAATACCCAAAAAGCTATTTCATAACCTTTTAGCAAGATGAATAGTTACAGATTCAGAACAGGAAAATGTATTTGGTCATGGAACTTCTCTAACATATGTCCTCACATTATTGATGACAGATCTATTAGTTGCAATATGAAATGCACAAAATTGCTTTTTATCCAGTTTATTTCATTAAAAAAATATAATAAAAAATAAAAGGCAAACAGAGGTTAAATTCTATACAAATATTAGGATTGGTAAACAGATGCAAAATAACATGCAGGAAAAATGCAAGACAGGAAAACAAGAACAAAAGAACACAAAAAAACAGAATCTACCATTAGTTTTATTTGCTGTGTGTGCAAGGCTCCTGTGCTACATCTGTTCACATCTGTCTAGATGCAGTTGCAGTTCAGATATATGCATTTGTGGTTTGTGGATTGGCATTTGATATTGCATTTGCATGCGGTTGTGTGGGTGTTCCCCTTACCTGAGGCTACCATGCAGAAGGAGTAGGGGCTGGGATTGGGGCTGAATACTAAACAGCCAGGCTCTTCCATGCTGGTTTCCTGCCATGGCTGGAGTCAAGCTGTTCTGCCTCTCTGCCTCCAAGCCATGGAGTTCCCAGACCTTATGCCTAGAACTTTATGGAGGGAGGAGGCCACTTTATTTCTTGTCTGTCAAATTGAATTTTATTTATTTTTAGCAGCCTCACATTTACATGATATATACAGTACAGTAATAGCTCACAGAACAGCCTCATAATGTCTTGGAAGCTTGAATCAAGGGTTAACAACACATAACAGGTTACAACGCAAAATAACATTGTGAAACACTTAACAGCCATCCTTACCTTGTAGAAGAAGTTTGTATGCCCAAGAAAGTAGATGAGTTTAACCCTTTAAGTGCCAGCCTACCTGGAGTTTTTGTCACACTCTGTTGCCAGACCATTTTGCACTATTTTGCACTCCCCATGTTCAAATGTGATTTTTGAAGGGATTTCCAGGGATTTCCCAGGAAAATGATATATTGTTTTTTTCAGCAGAGTCTGAGCTTTAACATGAAATGTCTTGTTTGTCATTTTTTAGGTGTATTCTCAATATTTTTTGGCGAAATATGTGCAAAAAAATTAAAAAAATCTATTTTTTACAATTTGTAGTGTTTTTTTGTAATAAAAAATGTAAGTTTGTCAATAAAATCTTATTGCGTGTGAAACCCCAATTTCTCACAGTTACAGCGGTACCACATATGTATTGATAGACACCTTTTCCTGCCCAGGAGACTCCCCCAAACTGAAACAGAGCTTTAGGGGATTTTCAGAAAAAATACAACTGTGATATGGGCTATGCGCACCTTGCAGTTTTTCCAGAAAAACAACCCTTTACATTTGAAATACCCCCCACAAACTATATATTCTCTGGAAGTACACACCTCAAGCTTTCTAGATGTACCAGGCTTGTTGATGTGGCCACAGTTTTCTAGAAGTAATCCCTCAATGTATTCTTTGGTTGCAAAGAGTTTCCCTAAAAAAAAGGATAAAAAAGGAGAATCAAAGCCACATTTTCCTAAAAAAACTATATACAAACAAGAAAAAACAAGTATAATCTGAAAAAGCAACATCCCCCGAACAGAACGATACCCAACATGCATAGGTTCTGTCAAGGGAAGAGTTGCCAAACACCCCAAAGTAAAGCATGAGCATAACGGAAATTTTTCTTGAAAATTTCAGCTCTGCAGACAAAGTGCGCACCTTGCGATTTTTCAACCAAAACAACCCTTTACATTTGGAATATCCCCCATAAACCATATATTCCCTGAAAGTACACATGTTAAGCTTTCTAAGCATACCCAGCTTGTTGTAGTGGGCTCATCTTTCTGGAATTAATCCCTCAAAGAACTCTTTGGTTGCGCAGAGTTTCCCTAAAAAATTTATAAAAAAGCAGAATAAAAAACACCTTTTCCTAAAATATAAATATGCAAACAAGAAAAAACAAGCTAAGTCTGAAAGCGCAAGGTCCCCCGAACAGAACAATACCCAACATGCAGAGGTACTATTAACCCTTTTAATTGCCAGCTTACTTGAGATTTTGTCACCCTCTGTTGACAGGTCATTTTTCCCCATTTTGCGCCATGTTTTGCGCCATGTTTTGCATCATTTTTGCTGGAATTTTCAGGAAAATTATATATATATTTTTTGCAGCAGAGTTTAGGCTTTAACATGAAATGTCTTGTTTGTAAATTTTATTTATTATTAATTTTATTTATTATTAAGTAAAAAAAATAAATAAATAAAAATTTTTTTTAGAAAATTGCCTCCTTTATTTTAAATAAAAAATGTATTTGATTAGGGAAAACCATATTGCATGTGAAAGCCCCATTTCTACCGATTAGAACGGTACCACATATTTATCGGTAGCCCCCTGTTGCTGCCCAGGAGACCCCTCTAACTGAAACAAGTAATTTTTAACATTTACAAATAAAATACAACTACCATCCACACTACAAAGGGTTAAATCGAGAAAAAAAAATGACATAGGGTCCCCCCTCCCGGGAGGGGGGGTGGCCATTTTTTGGGGGGATTTTTAAGGGTTAAAAATCCTTAAAAAAAAAAAAAAAAATGACATGTGCCCCCCCCTTACCCAAACTAACCAGCCCGGGACCAGCTATGCAGGGTTTGGAGGAACAGGGCGCAGGGGCCAGCTTTTGTGGCCCCTGGCCCTGCAGGCTACAAGCCCGCATAGCCAGTGGGCCCGGGCTCTTCTGCCCCCCCCCCCTGGGCTTTGGGGAGGCAGGTAATGGGGGTGCCGGGGGTTAATGGCAAGTCACCGGCTAGCGCAGGTGACTTGCCACCTCCCCCAGCCTTGTGAACTGGTATAGGGGTCATGGACCCCTTACCAGTTCACAAGGGGTTAAATGTAAAAAAAAAACACAGACACACAAAGAGAAAAAATATTTTATTATTATTTTTTTTTTTAATACTTACCTCCCATCCATAGTGGAGCACTCTTTCAGCCTTTTATAGCTGCTGGATGACCGAAAACAAAAGGGTTAATTAAAAAAAAAATGACATAGGGTTCCCCCTCCTAGGGGGGGGGGGGCATTTTTTTTGGGAATTTTAAGGGTTAAAAACCCTTAAAAATCCCAAAGAAAAATGACGTAGGGTCCCCCCTACCCAGCATTACCGACCCGGGCCAGCTATGGGGGCTTGTAGAACAGGGCGCAGGGGCCAGCGTTGGTGGCCCCTGGCCCTGCAGGCTACTAGCCCACATAGCCACTAAGTGGCCCAGGCCCTTCTGCCCCCCCCTGGCCGTTGGGGAGGCAGGTAATGGGGGGCTGGGGGTTATGGCAAGTCACCCGCTTGCCGCAGGTGACCTGCCATACCCAGAGCCTTGTGAACTGGTATAAGGGGTCTCATGGACCCCTTACCAGTTCACAAAGGGTTAAATGAAAAAAAACACCACACAAAAGTATTTTATTAAAAAAACAAAAAAATTTTTTTTACTGTACTTACCTCCGATTGTAAGCTCCTTTGTCCCGCGCCGCTCTGCTGACAGATGCCGGTGATCGGCATCCAGAGAAGGGGGAGACAGGAGATCAGAGGATCTCCTGCCACCTCCTTCCCCGTTGCCGATCACCGGCATCTGACAGCTGAGAACGCTGAAGCCTGAAGTGATCGGGGCTGGGCTTGACGCGAAGACGGACCGGGATGACGTCATAGCCCCGCCACCAAGGGGCGGGGCTTAGCGGCAAGATGGCGGCCGCCATCGAGGAGGAGAGAGGAGAGAGCCTCCCGGGCTCTCTCCTGAAGATCGGTAAGTCCTGGGGGGCGATCGGAGGCCCCCCAGGTGAAGAGGAGGGACAGCGGGAGCCAGCGCACACGCAGGTAAGTGAATGTCATTTTTATTTTTTTTTTTTTTTACAGCTAGCAGCTGCTGCTGCAGAAGCGGGGGGGGGGCGGCCTATTCCGGGGGCTCTCCAGGAGCCATCCGACCCCCCACGGGGGTAAGATTGTCAATAAAATATTATTTTGTGTGAGACCCCAATTTCTCCCGGTTACAGCGGTAGCACATATGTATTGGTAGACACGCTTTCCTGCCCAGGAGACTCCCCCAAACTGAAACAGCGCTTTAGGAGATTTTCAGATAAAATACAACTGCGATATGCGCTATGCGCACCTTGCAGTTTTTCCAGAAAAACAACCCTTTACATTTGAAATATCCCCCACAAACTATATATTCTCTGGAATTACATGCCTCAAGCTTTCTAGGCATACCAAGCTTGTTTATGTGGGCATAGTTTTCTGGCAGTAATCCCTCAATCAATTCTTTGGTTGCACAGAGTTTCCCTAAAAAAGAATAAAAAGGAAGAATCAAGCCACATTTTCCTAAAAAGAACTATATGCAAACAAGAAAAAACAAGTAAAATCTCAAAAAGCAACATGCCCCGAACAGAACAATACCCAACATGCATAGGTACTGTCAAGGGAAGAGTTGGCAAACACCCCAATGTAAAGCATGCGCATAACGGTAATTTTACTTAAAAATTTCAGCTCTGCGCACCTTGCAATGTTTCAACCAAAACAACCCTTTACTTTGGAATATTCCCCATAAACCATATATTCCCTGAAAGTACACATGTTAAGCTTTCTAAGAGTACCCAGCTTGTTGTAGTGGTCTCACCTTTCTGGAAGTAATCCCTCAAAGAATCCCTAAAAAAATGAATAAAAAAGCTGAATAAATAACATGTTTTCCTAAAATATCTATATGCAAACAAGAAAAAACAAGCTAAATCTGAAAGAGCACGGGCCCCTGGGTAGAACAATACCCTACATGCATAGGTACTATTAACCCTTTTAATTGCCAGCCTACTTGAAGTTTTGTCACCCTCTGTTGACAGGTCATGTTTCCCCATTCTGAGCCATGTTTAACCATGATTTTTGCCGGAATTTCCAGGAAAATTATAGATATATTTTTTGCAGCAGAGTTTAGGCTTTAACATGAAATGTCTTGTTTGCAATTTTTCTACTGTTTTTTTAAATATTTTTGCATAAAAAAACCAAAAAAAAATGAATAAATATTTTTTAGACAATTGTCTCCTTTATTTTAAATAAAACATTTACTTTATTAGAGAAAACCATATTAGACGTGAAAGCCCCATTTCTCCCAATTACAAAGGTACCACATATGTATCGGTAGCCCCCCATTCTTGCCCAGGAGACCCCCCCCCCAAACTGAAAAGAGCACTTTATAACATTTACAAATAAAATTCAACTACTATCCACACTATAAACATAAGGGGTTAATTAAAAAAAAAAAACGACATAGGGTCCCCCCTCTTGGTGGGGCAACCCATTTTTTGGGGAATTTTAAGGAATAAAAACCCTTAAAACTCCCCAAAAAATGATATGGGGTCCCCCTTACCCATCATAACCAGCCCAGGACCAGCTATGGGGGCTTGTAGGAACAGGGTGCAGGGGCCAGCTTTGGTGGCCCCCGCCCTGCCGGCTACAAGCTCCATGGGCCGGGCTCTTCTGCCCCCCCTGGGCTTTGGAGAGGCAGGTAATTGGGGTGCCGGGAGTAAATGGCAAATCACCCACTAGCCACAGGTGACTTGCTAGCCCCCAGCTTGTGAGCTGGTATAGGGGTCTCATGGATCCCTTACCAGTTCACAAAGGGTTAAATGTAAAAATAAAAACACACTGACACATAAGAAAAAAAAATGACATTTATTTATTTGTTTTCTTTACTCACCTCCGATCCTCTGTCCCCCGGCGATTCCCGATGACAGCTGCCGGGTGCTTGGTGGAGGGAGCCTGTGGGGACGAGGGATCACAGCCCTCTTCCCCCTTCGTGCTCTCTCCACGGAGCACCCAGCAAGACTGAAGTCTGGGGTGCGGGTGAAAGAAGGCGGCTGCTGGGTGATGTCACTGTCAGTCGCGACCCAGGAAGTGATGGAGAGGGCGATTTCACCACGGAAGAGCCCGGGGGGTGATCAGAGGACCCCTGGTGAAGAAGAGACCTGGCGGGAGGCATCGCAGCCGCAGGTGAGTAAATGTCTTTTTTTTTTTTTTTTTACTTAACAGCAGCCCCGTGCCAACAGCGCGGGGGGGCTATTCCGGGGGTTCTCCTGGAGCCATCCGAGGCCCTAGGGGGGATCGGATGGCACCAAATTAAAGAGGAGACCCGGACGGATCGATAGAGGGGTCAGGTGAGTATTTTATTAATTTTTTTTTTAACTAGCAGGGGGGAAAGTCAAGCACCTACGTGCTTGCCACTTAGGTCCTGGACAAGCCAGCACGTAGGAATTACATGCTTAGCACTTTAAGGGTTAAAGGCAGTCATTTGAAATAAGCAATTCAAGCTCCTATGCCTGTCCAGATGAAATGAGGGAAATGTGATATAGAAACATATTAAAGTGGAGCTAAATTTAGGGCACTACAACCTCATAAGACAGAAATTCAATTTATTTCAAACAAAAGAAGCCACAATTACAGCTAGAAAATCCAAAAACATGTAAAAAAATGTAAAAAAAGGGGAACTAAATTAAGGGCACTACAACCTCATAATACAGAAATTCTATCTATTTTAGTGTCCTTAATTTAGCTCCACTTTAATATCTTTTGATTTCATTGTAGTTTGATAGTGTGATATAGCACACATAGAACATACTTTGGGACCTTTATTTGAATTTGCTCTATCAAACAAAGCAATCTTGGGAGAACATTCATTTTTAAAATAGATATGCAGCCAAATCAGGATAGCTTAATGGAACCTAGTTTTGCAAGATCTCTTTTAATAGGTGTCCATACCGGAGTAAAGTTTAGTGAGAAGAGGACTGAAAGTTGTCTCTGGAGGTTTATGCCTAAATATGAATTGCCCTCTATTCACATTGAAAATAGAGGAGGATTTTAGGGAATGCTGCTGACTTGTATATATTTATCTTTAAGATTTGATTTGCCAAACTCAAACTCTAGTTCTTCATTAGGCCTGCCAGAGAGACGTGAGGACCTGAAATGAAAAATAACATATCATCAACATATGCGGCACATTACCTGACCCTGTCATCTAATACGATACCCTTGAACTCTGAATTATTCGTTACATGTAAAAGGACACTGGCTTTTAGGAGGTATATTGGCCTATAGTTTTGGAATAAAGAGGAATATTTATTCTCTTTCCATAGATTTCCAGCCTAAGCAACTTTTGGGTAATCTACTAGTGATGGCAGTAGTATCAAATACTAAGATAAAGTAAAGGATGAGGGTTTTATAATATATGGCTGAAAACCCATGAGGGCCAAGGGCTTTTCCTGGTTTGGTGTTTTTGAGAGTGGTACTTACTTCGATTGGGTTATATGGCTATCTAAGGCAAAAGCTTTAGTATTACTCATGTAGGAAAGGTTGGATTCTTGAAGATGACTGTTCAAGTCTAAAGTGGTGGAAGCAGCCCAGTTTGTTTGAGACTGGTTATATGTGAAATGTATCTGCTGTGGCCTTGGACAAATGTTGGTATCACCCTTTGTGTCTCTGAGTGTTTGTAATATACAGTATGTTGCTCCTGTAAGCAAAGGCACTTCTGGCAGCAGATTCATGTGCATCCGTGAGTTTCTGTTTGGCAATAGTCAGTTCTTTTAAATGGATTATTTACTTATATTGTGTCTTCTTTCCTTTTTTAGTCTGGACCCTTCACGTCATCTGGTCCATCTCTTTCATGTTCTCTCTTAAAAAAAAGGCAGCAATAGCTTTAGATAGAGTGTCTAAGACCCTCTAACCTTTAGGATACTGGTGTGTAATTTCCAGGACCATTCACAGAATTCCATGGTCAGAGAATGTTATCTGTCCAATATCCACACTACAGATAAGCAAAGCAAAATGGTAGGACCCAGTTTTTACCCGAATTTTAGGAAAAGTTTAGTTCACTGCAAACCCGAACTTCACGTGGTTCCCGTTGGAACATAGAAGACAAATCTGGTGGGATTTCACTGGAACCATAAGTCTTAAAGGAGCCACAGCACTCAAACCAGTTAGCTTGCTGACCAACCTACAATCTGTCTCTAAACTTGGTTAAAAACAGAGGGCTCAGTCACACACATCTGCAGAAGTATGCTTAAGCTGCACCACCAGCGCCAAGGTGCCCCTGTGAGATGCAGTCCTAACTCTAAACTCTGAGAGCCCCATTTGGGACATACAATGCAATAGATAAATTGAGAGCAGGCTTACCTGAGGTTGCCCTAAACCTCAAGTGCAAGCCATGGGATGGAAGGGTCAAAGACCTTGCAATACAGCCTAGACCCCACTGGAACCATCCCACAGGTCACGGCTAGCTAAGGAGAAGCAGAGGGACAGGGTCACATGGTCGCAGCTTAAGAGGTCAAGGTAGCTGGGCGCTATTGCAGGAGATAGTCACGTGATGTGCCGTATATCCACCATTATTGAACTGGATGTTGCAGAGAGATCATTTATCTTAGAGCAGGGGCTGTTCAGGGACAGTTTAGGGCATTTTGAACCACAGCATAGGAGAAAATAAGGGACAGAATGGGAAGTGGGCCCAGTGTGATGCTGAGGGGGGTGTGTGCTGCACAGAAAATATGCATCTGCCTGTGCTGGGATCTGCTGGTCATTGAAGTCCACCCTGTAAAGTCTGAAAACTTCAGTGAGGGTTTTTAATTTTTTGGGCATATATGTCTGGCTTAGCTGTCTCCTGTCACTCCGTTGGGGAACCTAGGGTACACAGTGCCCCAGTGTTTAATACAGTTTAAAAAATGTTTTTCAACTGCCAAGGATTTTTTTGCGGGGGGGGGCAACTGTTTTAGCTGTGCATGCCCTGTCTCTCTCTAAGTTGGCATCCACTGTGCCTCTTAAATACAGTTTAAAAAAACAAGTGGGGCAGCTCTGTTTTAAGTGTGCAGGCCCTGTCTCTCTCTAAGTTGGGGTTCACAGTGCCTTTAAAAAAACAAGGGGGGCAGCTCTGTTTCTAAGTCGGGGTCCACAATGCCTCTTTGTAAAATACAGTTTAAAAAAAAACAAGGGGCAGCTCTGTTTTAAGTGTACAGGCACGGTGTCTCTCTCTAAGATGGGAGTCCACTGTACCTCTTTGTTAAATACAGTTTAAAAAAGAACAAGGGGAGCAGCTCTGTTTTAGTGTGCAGGCCCTGTCTCCTTCAGGGGTACCTCTTTTTTAAATACAGTTTAAAAAAAAATAATCATCGTCACCTGCCAAGGAATATTTTTTGGGGGGCAGCTTTGTTTTAGCTGTGTAGGCCCTGTCTCTCTTCATGTTGGGGACCACTGTGTCACTTTGTCCGGACCGTCTTTCTCTAAGTTGGGGTCCACGGTAGCTCTTTGTTAAATACAGTTTACCTGCCAATTAATATTTTAGGTAACGTCCATCTGTTTTAGGAAATATTAAGTAAAATGTCTGGAAAAGGAAGGGGTGGGAGTAGAGGAAAAGACATACCCCCGTAATTTATTCTGCCACTAAGGATAGGTCAGAAGCCATGTGTCCAGGCCCAGTGAAAATAGTTCCAGCCATTTGTCCAGGCCCAGTCACATATGTGGTAGTAGTAGCAGCATCAGCAAGCCAAAGTTGTCCATTTTCTTCAGTCGGTGTGTTATTTCGGAAAATGCATCTGTTGTGATCTGGTTCACTCGCTCTCACTCATCTCAGGAGGAGGAAGACTCTGATGCAATGACTTTGAACCGGGTTTCAGTGGATTCTTTCTCCACTACAGCTACATGTCTCAGTAAAAGAAGCTTTTCTCTTCCATCATCTGTCTCTTTACTGCCTCCTCCTAGTTTGGCACCAGTTTTTCTCACTAGCCCGGTTGCTATGGATGGTGATGAGGTAGTGGAGGGGGAAGCGGTGTCCTAGACGCCTAGCTGTGGCAATGGGGATGGTGGTAGACATGGACATACTGGCAGTTATGAAGGTGGTTGTGGTGTAGTGAGGCAGGTAGAACATGATGAAACATCAGAACAGGTAAGTGGCGGGGATTAGGAGGAGGAGTATGATTATGTAATTTTGGACAGGCAACAAGGGACATCGTCAGAGCAGGAGGGTACTTCTGGCACTGGCAGCAACAAAGAGCTGAGCCAAGGTAGGGCCAGATCATCTGCCAAATGGCACAGGGCTAGGTTTGCATGCATGGTCCATTCAGGAGCAGGTGACAGTGACACTGAAGCTGCTTTTGCAGACTCCAGAAAATAGCCTGCCAGAGGAGGAGCAAAGGCTAGTGTTGATGGTGGTGTTGGAAAGGCGAGCTCTGTACGGGCCTCTGCCATGTGGCAATTCTTTTGTACCAAAACCTGGCATAGTGCCGGATCTGCAAGCAGAAAGTTAGCCATGGCCCGGTGCACAAATCTGCTCTGCATAAGCACTTGTAGCGGCATCACAGCGGCTGCCTGGGACAATCAAAATGCCTCGCAAATGCCCTATCAAAACCTTACTGCTCATGCTGATGCTGCTGCTGCTGCATCAGTGTTGTCATCAACATCTAGTGCTCCTCCTCCATCCCATCAGTTATCCATAATAGAATCTACATCCACCAGACAGTCCAGTCATCCATCATGTGGCTTACCTCCCACTTGGCCAAGTTGTTGTTGGGCACTGCCATACCACCTGGTTGAGCCCACACAAAAAAAGTATAAAAGTTAAAAACTCTCTTGACCCCTTGTCCGTCGGAATGGGTTGGGTCTTTCTTTACCCGGGGCTCTTCTGGCTTCAGGAGAGCGCCTGATATTGCGCCCCCCCCCCGATTAAACATGGGCAAAATGGTCAATGTCAACAGAGGGTGACAAAAATTCAAGTAGGTGATCAATTAAAAGGGTTAAAAGTAGCTATACATGTTAAGTATTGTTCCATTTGGGGGACCTTGCACTTTCAGATTTAGCTTGTTTTTTCTTATTTGCATATTGATATTTTAGGAAAACGTGTTTTTATTCTGCTTTTCTTATACATTTTTTAGGGAAACCCTGTGCAACCTAAGAATTCTACGAGGGAATACTTCCAGAAAAATTAGCCCACTACAACAAGCGGGATATGCTTAGAAAGCTTAACATGTTTACTTTCAATATGGTTTGTGGAGGGTATTTCAAATGTAAAGGGTTGTTTTGGTTGAAAAAGCGCAAGGTGTGTACTTTGCCTGCAGAGTTGAAATTTTCAAGTAAAATTACCCTTACGTACATGCTTTACTTTCGAGTATTTGGCAACTCCTCCCTTGACAGTACCTATGTATGTTTGGGGGATGTTGCTTTTTCAGATTTAACTTCTTTTTTCTTGTTTGCATTTGTTTTTTTTAGAAAATGTGGCTTTGATTCTTCTTTTTTATTATTTTTTAGGGGAACTCTGTGCAACCAAACAATTAATTGAGGGATTACTTCCAGAAAACTGTGCCCAACAACAAGCCTTATACACCAAGAAAGGTTGAGATGTGTACTTCCAGAGAATATATAGTTTGAGGGGGTATTTCAAATGTAAAGGGTTTTTTTTTTTTTGAAAAAACACATAGTTGTATTTTATCTGAAAATCTCCTAAAGCGCTGTTTGGGGGAGTCTCCTGGGCAGGAAAGGGTGTGTACCAACTTACATTTTTTATTACAAAAAAACACTACAAATTGTAAAAAGATTTTTTTTTTCTTGCACATATTTCACCCAAAAGTAAGAGAATACACAAAAAAGGCCAAACAGTCTGAAAAAATATATAATTATCTTGGGAAATCCCTGGAAGACAAAAACTCTAGGTATGCTGGCACTTAAAGGGTTAAGCAACTAATACTAATGGTATATGCCCAGCCCAGGTGACGTGTCTCCAGTCACCATTACTTTTCCAACAAGGCCATCCCCGCCTTGAACAGTTACATGGAAGAGAAAGTGGGGTTGTCTATGCAACTGTCAATGTGCATCACAGTGCATGCAACAGTAGATAGTTGGAGCAGTAGCTATGAGCTACGGCCAAAGGCAATACATTTGTGTCATGGCCAACTGCATCAACCTTGTGCAGCATGATGCTCCGATGCAACAAGGTAAGGCATTAGTAACACCTCCGCATTTGTGCCAATCTGCTTCAGCTTTGGACACCAGACACCTATCCTCCTACTCTTCAACAGATGTGAGACAAACGCTCAAGGCCATGATTCAGCAAGGGACGGAGGAAGGATCCCGTCTGTCTCCTGGCTCTTTGGATGTACAAGAAGAGGTGTAGAGGTGGAGGAGGAGGAAATCAGACTCCAGGATGTGGATTGGGAGATGGAAACTACAAACTCATTACAGAAAGGGATAGGGGAGGAGGCACATAATGATGGCGATGATGACGATGATGATGAACAAACATGGCAATATGGAGCAGAGGTGGAACCAACCGGGTCCTCGGAAAACTGGATTGTTTTTAGACCCTCGGTATAAAGCCAAAATGGGGGAATGTTTTATACCTTCCAAGACAAAGGCAAGAATGGCTTATTACTGAGACAAGACATGTAGCCATTTAGCCATTGCTTTAAAACGGCAGACACCAGCCACAAGCAAGTTTGGCCAGGTGTCCACTCTCCGTTCCCCAACGAGTCAATGTGCTACCTCTTCAACAGGCATGCAACTCACTCTTAAGACTATAATGTACACATTTTTAATTCCCATAAGCTCACCTGACCCACATCATCATGGAAGGAATGTTCATCACCAGCAACACCACCACCACCTGAACAGCCAGGTGAACTCCTACCTCGACTGTGCCCTTCTCCAGGAGATACACTGATCAGGGGATTCAGAGAAATTTTTTAAATAAAATATCACAAAATGCATACACATGTAAACCTGTGATTATTTTGCATTTGCTTTACATTCCCAATATACTCTATGAGGACTGAGGTAGGCTCAGTTTGCAAAGTGGACGCAACATGCAGGACGCATGGATGCATTGGCACCCAGACAGGTCTAAAGGACATCTGCGGACAGATAATAAAAAAACAGCACTACTCACCTATGCCTTAATACCTTTCAGCACTGAAAGCTTAATCACAGGGGTGGTCTTTAGCAATCAGCCCGGATGCGTATTGTTTTGGTTTGGTTTCAGGACATGCCCTTGCCTCTAGTCAGGAGATTCTCTGGTCAGTCTAGGCATGCAGGACAATGTTTAAGGAGCATTGGTGTTCATTTTGGATGTGCCCTGCATTGTGTATTGCAACCTGCATAACAGAGAGATAGTTTTGGAAATAATACCTAGCAATACCTAGCAAAAGAAACCCATGGACATCAAGTAGGCCATGGGGCCATGGCTACCACGGCATTTCCAAAAAGAGTTGAAGTATTGCTTTGGATGTAAGACTATGAGGGGCATGGTTTCATTCTCTGTTACAATACTCTCCCTTTTGTAAATTGAATTTTGAGTTCTGAATCCACCTGCACTTAACTGGTTGAAGCAAGTGAAACATATAAAGTGGTAATTGTAAAATGCTGTACATATCTGGTCAGTCTAGGCATGCAGGGCAATGTTTAAAGAGCATTGGTGTTCAAGCTAATTATTTTGGATGTGCCCTGCATTGTGTATTGCAACCTGCATCACAGAGAGATAGTTTTGGAAATAACTACACTCTATGAACTATGCAGAATTATTTTTGTGCATATTCTATAGGGCACTGTTTTTGTCTAGAATAAAGAAATATATACCCCTAATATACACCGCAGGCACAGGTGATTTTTTAAACTTTATGAAAAAATGGAAAGAAAATTATCTTTTCACATCACCTGTTTACAATACAGGGGACAGGGAACATATATGTACACAGCAGCAGTTATACCTCCTATGAGACACATTGCAGCTATTAACATCGGGTTCAGGTGTTTCTTTTAACTTGGTCACAGGGCAAAAAAAAGAACAAAGGTAAGTATCTTGACAATCAGGTGCTGGGGGTTGAAGTGGGTAGGCTAGTTTCCCTGTGGCCTTACAATACACTCTCCCTGGGAAACAATTTCCCAGAAGGATGTATGTCTGTAGCCAAACAAAAACATGGGTAACACCTAGGTAAGGGACAAACAAGGTTGCAGCCCTTAACAAAATAAGTCAAATACCCTTATTGAAGACACAAATCACGCAAGGTCAATTAAAAAAAGGGTGAGCCCAGAAAGTCCCTGGGAGGAGGAATAATAATTTAAAGTTACAATAACACCTATATGATTATGACTGGTAAAGATAAAAACCTTCAATATGTGTAAATTACTGAAAAAAATAACCTACAGTATATGAAAGAACAACAAGGTGAAAATATAAGCAATACCTAGCAAAAGAAACCCATGGACATCAAGTAGGCCATGGGGCCATGGCTACCACGACATTTCCAAAAAGAGTTGAAGTATTGCTTTGGATGTAAGACTATGAGGGGCATGGTTTAATTCTCTGTTACAATGCTCTCCCTTTTGTAAATTGAGTTTTGAGTTCTGAATCCACCTGCACTTAACTGGTTGAAGCAAGTGAAACATATAAAGTGGTAATTGTAAAATGCTGTACATATCTATAATAGTTTACATAATCTTCATACATACATGTTTTAATTTTTTATAAGGGAACATAAAAAATATATACAAAAAATGGAACAAATGCACTTAATTTAGTTAGACAGGAAAAGAAAGTCGGTCTGTTGTAAGCAGTACTTTCTGTCCTTGCAAATGCGAAAAAAATGTGATGTGTGATTTGTAACTTAATATGCATGTGACCATATCATATCTTAAAAATCACATCTCAACTAAATTCCATCAGACTTTGAAAAGTAGAAAATACATTACCATATATATTTTTTGATCCTGTGGTTTGGTTTAATCACAGATGTAACTGAACCTTTAGAGGGTGATCTAATAGGGTATAAAGCTAAGATCCAAGCCAAAAATGTTAGGTTTTGCAGCTGTATGTTAACCATCACAGGATATTGTGCTGTTTAAGAAACTAACTTTTAGTGCTTTAGGATCTGCCCTGCTTTCCCCAACACCAATATCTCACCAGTTAGCAGCATATTTATTTCCTTAAAAATCATAACAACTTTTATTTATGCAAGGTCATAAATCAATTTTTCTTAATTGATAAATATATACACACAATACATAAAATTCTTCCATATTACTTTGTACATCATTTTTATAGGTTTTATGCTGGCCTTCAATTCATTGTGTGTAATATCTAAGTTGCACATTTTTATAATGTGTACGCTTTCTTAACATTCACTAAATGTTAATACATATATGCAGCAGTCTGTCAAATAGGAAAGGACAAGTCTATACAACATTATTTAAGAAGTATCCCAATAACTATTACATTTTTCTATTTGCTCACCATATACAAACAGTAGATCATCCTTTGCACATGCAATGGGCATGGAACAAGACTCCTGGTATCTCCCTATGGATGTTTAAACCATTAATCAATATTTACTCTTAATAAAAGTGTCTAGATAGGCTTAAAACATTATAGGGCAGATTTAGAGCCTTCTTGTAAAGGCTCGTTTTTGAGCGAAAGCAAAGTCGCATGGTATGAATTCCCGAATGAAAGCGCTTGGCGGAAGTTTTCATTCAGGATAAGCCTTTATGATTTTTGCCTGCAATAGTGCATCTTAAGGTGAGCTTTTCCCATTTGTAATTCGTTCCCATTGTGGATAACCAGCGGCATTCTTTTTTCTTGTTTTTCATTGTATTTTTTTTTACGTTTTCAGTGTTTAATTGAATGGAGCTTTTACTGGCATTTAATTTAACATTATAAGTGGTATTTGTTTTGGTTATTTTTTGGGTAGTTTTCATTAGATAAAATTTGTATCTAATAAAAAAATCAAATTTTGATTTTAAACTTTTGGTCAATTTTCCTGGTTTAACCCTTTAAATGCCAAGCACATAGTTTCTACGTGGGTGCTTCTCCTACCGTTAAGTGGCAAGCACGTAGAAACTATGTGCCTGACATTTCCCCCTGTTAGTTACAAAAATAAAAATAAAAAATACTCACCTAATCCCTCGTTGGATCCGGCCGGGTCTCTTCTTTAATTTGGTGCCATCCGATCCCCCTTGGGGGCTCCAGGAGGGCCCCCGGAATAGCCCCCCCTTCGGCAGCAGCAGCTGCTAACTGTAAAAAAATAAATAAATAAATAAATAAATAAAAATGACATTTACTTACCTGTGGCTGCGCTGCCTCCCGACGGGTCTCCTCTTCACTGGGGGGCCTCCGATCGCCCCCCCCCAGCCTCTTCCATGGCGAGGAGAGGGCAGAAATCGCCCTCTCCCCCCACTTCCTGCTTCGGGTCTGCTAGCCCCGCCCCCTGGGGGCAAGGGCGGTGACATCCTTGTGATGTCCCCAGCAGCCGGCCTCTTAAGACCGGCTCCCGAGACAGAGAATCAGTCTGCTCGGGTGCTTGGAGGAGAGAGCTGGGGAGGAGGAGAAGGCTGTGATCGCCGCAGGTGACTTGCCATTAACCCCTGGCACCCCTATTACCTGCCTCCCCAAAGCCCAGGGGTGGGCAGAAGTGCCCGGGCCCACATAGGCTATGTGGGCTTGTAGCCGGCAGGGTGGGGAGGCCACAAAAGCTGGACCCTCCACTCTGTTCCTACAAGCCCCCATAGCTGGTCCCGGGCTGGTAATGCTGGGTAAGGGGGACCCCATTTCATTTTTTTTTTGATTTTTAAGGGTTTTTAATTTTTTTAAAAGTTAACCCCTTATGTTTATAGAGTGGATAGTAGTAGTATTTTTTTGTAAATGTTATAAAGTGCTATTTTCAGTTTGGGGGGTCTCCTGGGCAAGAATGGGAGGGCTACCGATACATATGTGGTGCCGTTGTAATTGGGATAAAATGGGCTTTCACATGCAATATGATTTTCTCTAATAAAGTAAATGTTTTATTTAAAATAAAGGAGACAATTGTCTAAAAAATATATATATATATATTTTTTTTTTTTACACAAAAATATAAAAAAATCTGTAGAAAAATTACAAACAAGACATTTCATGTTAAAGCCTAAACTCTGCGGCAAAATATTTATCTATAATTTTCCTGGAAATTCCGGCAAAAATCACGGTTAAACCTGGCGCAGAATGGGGAAAAATAACCTGTCAACAGAGGGTGACAAAACTTCAAGTAGGCTGGCAATTAAAAGGGTTAATAGTACCTATGCATGTTGGGTATTGTTCTGCTCGGGGGCCCTTGCTCTTTCAGATGTAGCTTGTTTTTTCTTGTTTGCATATTTATATTTTAGGAAAACATGTTATTTATTCAGATTTTTTATTCATTTTTTAGGGAAACCCTGTGCAACCAAAGAATTCTTTGAGGGATTACTTCCAGAAAGGTGAGCCTACTACAACAAGCTGGGTACTCTTAGAAAGCTTAACATGTGTACTTTCAGGAAATATATGGTTTATGGGGGATATTCCAAATGTAAAGGGTTATTTTGGTTGAAAAATTGCACGTGCGCATTTTGTCTGCAGAGCTGAAATTTTCAAGTAAAATCACTGTTATGCGCACGCTTTACGTTGTATTGTTTGTCAACTTTTCCCTTGACAGTACCTATGCATGTTGGGTATCGTTCTGTTCGGGGCATGTTGCTTTTTGAGATTTTACTTCTTTTTTCTTGTTTGCACATAGTTTTTTTTTGAAAAATGTGGTTTGATTCTTCCTTTTTATTATTTTTTAGGGAAACTTTGTGCAACCAAAGAATACATTGAGGGATTACTTCCAGAAAACTAAGCCCACATAAACAAGCTTGGTATGCCTAGAAAGCTTAAGGTGTGTACTTCCAGAGAACATATAGTTTGTAGGGGGTATTTCAAATGTAAAGGGTTGTTTTTCTGGAAAAACTGCATTTTGCGCATAGAGCATAGCGCAGTTGTATTTTAGGCTCAATTCAGAGAGACAAAAAAAACTTCCGTTTTAGTGCCGATCTGTTTTTTTTTTGGAAATGTTTCCGCTCTCGTAGGAGTGTACGAGTGATTCTATGCATGCATTGAAAACCTTCTGTAAAGTTGCCGTCCGTTCGTACGGCAGATTACGAATATGAGTGTCATTTTCCATCGTGACTTTTCCGTTTCATTTTCACATGTTACAACGTAGGCTTTTGTTTTTGCCCTTTTCCCATCGGATCCTCCCACTAATCCTTTACGTTTCCCGTTAGATTCTGTTTCCCTTTTTCAATAAATTTTACGTGGCTGGCATTTTCTTACCTCAGGGCCATGTTGCAGCTCAGCGCCGGTCAGCTTCTGTGGATCCTTCATGAAGACTCTTCAGAGGTTCTTCTGGAGGTCATTTTTTTCCTGACCTTGATCACCTGATCGCCTGTGGACCAATTAGAAGGCGGCGCACGGCTGCTGTCATCAGCCGGCGCCGCCTCTATATAAATCCGCCCTGCGCTCCTCATCTCTTCTTTCTGCGTTGGATCGGAGGTAGGTGGGGGTTCTGTAATGGCGATCTGGGGGGGGATGGGATGTTTCAGCAGGGTGTGTGGCCGTAGGCACCCCCCGTCGGATCATCTAGAGCCGCGGGTACCGGGCCCTGAGGCGCTTCGCACTCCAAACCTCCGCCGCCAATCAGTTGCTCCTCCGCCCGCCCGCCCGATGATCACCTGCTCCGCCGACCACCCCCTCCCCACCGATCAGCTGCTCCGCCGCCGGGACCCCTTGCTCCGCCACCCGCCCGCCCGCCCATCCGATCAGCTGCTCCACCGCCCGCCCATCCGATCAGCTGCTCCACCGCGCGCACCCCTCCCCCCGCCGATCACCTGCTCCCCCCGCCGATCACCTGCTCCAGCCGCCGATCACCTGCTCCAGCCGCCGATCACCTGCTCCAGCCGTCGATCACCTGCTCCAGCCGCCGATCACCTGCTCCAGCCGCCGATCACCTGCTCCAGCCGCCCCCCCACCGATCGCCTGCTCCAGCCGCCCCCCCCACCGATCACCTGCTCCAGCCGCCCCCCCACCGATCACCTGCTCCAGCCGCCCCCCCACCGATCACCTGCTCCAGCCGCCCCCCCCACCGATCACCTGCTCCAGCCGCCCCCCCCCACCGATCACCTGCTCCAGCCGCCCCCCCACCGATCACCTGCTCCAGCCGCCCCCCCCACCGATCACCTGCTCCAGCCGCCCCCCCACCGATCACCTGCTCCAGCCGCCCCCCCACGATCACCAGCTCCAGCCACACCCCCCCCATCGATCACCTGCTCCAGCCGCCCCCCCCACCGATCACCTGCTCCAGCCGCCCCCCCCACCGATCACCTGCTCCAGCCGCCCCCCCACACCGATCACCTGCTCCGCCCCTCCCCCCCCACACCGATCACCTGCTCCGCCCCTCCCCGCCACACCGATCACCTGCTCCGCCCCTCCCCCCCACACCGATCACCTGCTCCGCCCCTCCCCCCCCACACCGGTCAGCTGCTCCAGCGCCCACAACACAATCTCTCTCTCCTCCCCCCCACCACGCCTACCGGTGATCAGTTACGATTCTGTCATTCGGGCCTCTTGATTGGCCGTCTTGACCCGCCCCGGCTTCAGAAGCAGTGCCGCCGCGGGACATTGAGAGTGGGCCATTAGACTCCGCCCACCAGCTGAGGACTTGTTACTGCTACACACCCGGAGGATAAGGTAAGAAGAAAATATTTCTTAATATTTAAAAAAAAAAAAAAATTGAATGTAGATGATGATTTTGTAGCGGGAGTGTGTGTGTGTGCGCCTAGGGGTGCTTGCATGGCAGGGGCCCCCCAGCCCCGCCCCCAGTCACCAAGGCAATCCATTCAGTCAGAATGGATTGCCGGGTTTGTTTTGGGACTCTTGTTTGGGTGGTATGGAGCAATATGATCCTGGAATAAAAGTATCTCCCAGCATACTCCATGACTTCATCCTGCACACACACCTAAAGTGGACCAAAACCCAGCGCAATCAGTCCAGGCCGATCGATTCCCTCCCCCTGGAGCATTCAAAATCGGCATGCGAAACCCCCAGGTCACCCCATTCACTTACCTTGCTTTCAGGTCCAACGGCACATGCGCAAGCAGTGGCTGCATCCCCGCTATCCCTCTAGCAGGGCATGTGCCCGCACCAGGAATTTGTGAATGGCTAGCGCGGTCGCGCTCCCTGTTACAGGGTAGTAAAGGTTGCGGATACCAGACAAACGCTTAGACGACGTGACATCAGCGGCTCAGAGCGCCCTGATTGGACGAGCGGGCCAGCATGTGCCGTAGGACGGGGAAGAGGTGAGTTACCTTCAGCGATCTGGGGGGTTTCATGCAGCGGGGGGAGGAGCAAAACCCAGGATAGTCAAAATCCTGGGTTTTGGTCCACTATAAACAGTCCTGCACACACTTAACCCGGAGGTGCCGCCTCTATATAAATCCGGCCTGCGCTCCGCACCTCCTTTTTCTGCGTTGATCGGAGGTAGGTGGCGGGTCCTGCAATGGCGATCTGGGTGGGGGGGGAGTGTTTCTCTGCAGGGTGTGTGACCGTGTATCAGGGTATCTGTCACAGTGCTTGGCTGTGCTACGGCAAATTGGCCCCCGCCATGGGTTAGGACGCTGGCAGCGGCACCAGCTCCTCAAACATCATTTTTTTGTGAAAGGGGGAGGGAGGGGTTGGCAACAGGTGGCACAGGCCCTGTGCCAGCCACTGAATTTCACAATCCAGGAAACTGTCTTCGCTCTGTTTCTTTCTCTCCTTACATCTTTTTTTGCCTGCATTTTTCCTGCCTCTTTCTATCTCCTTCTTTTTGCCTCTTTCCTACCCCTGCCTCTATTTTTTTGTTTCCTTCTTTTATTCCTTCCATCTTTTTTTCATTCCTACCATCATTCCTTCCATCTTTCCTTTTTCTTGTCCTTCCTTCCTGCTTCATTATCTTCTTCCTACATTTTTTCTTTTTCTTTCTATTCCTTTTTTAATATTGTCTTTGTTCCTCACATCTTGCATGTTGGGTATCGTTCTGTTCAGGGGACCTTGCCGTTTCAGATTTTGGGTGTTTTTTCTTGTAAGCTTTTTTTTTTTTCAGAAAAATGTGTTTGGATTCTGCATTTTTGCTATTTTGTTTAGGGAAATCCTGTGCAACCAGCGAGTTCTTGGAAGGTTTGTGCCCAGAAATCTGGACCCAGGACAAGAAGCTTAGTACGTCTAGAATGCTTGAAGTGTGTACTTTCAGGGAATATATGGTTTGTTATGGGTATTTTAAGTGTAAAGTAGTGTTCTGGTTGAAAAAGTGCAAGGTGCACACTTTGTAGAGCAGGAATTTTACAGTTAAATGACCGTTATGCGCATGCTTTACTTTGGGATGTTTGGCAACCCTACCCTTGGGGGTAGCTATACATGTTAGTTATTGTTCTGTTCAGGGGACCCTGCCATTTCAGATTTTGGGTGTTTTTTTTGCTAGCTTATTGTTTTTTTTGGAAAATGTGGTTTTGATTCTGTGTTTTTATTATTGTTTTTAAGAAACCTTATGAAATGGCCGATTTCGCTTATGGATTCCACATGATCATCTGTAGCCACAACAACAAGTCTGGTACTACTAGAAAGCTTGAGATATGTACTTTCAATGAATATATGGTTTAGGGGGGGTATTGCAAATGTAAAGGGGTGTTTTTGTTGAAAAACTGCAAGTCGCGCAAAATAGTTGGATTTTCTTTAAAAATCTCCTCAAGCGCTCCTTTCAGTTTGGGGTGTCTTCTGGACAGGAAAGGGTGTCTAGTAATTCATACATGGTACCATTTTAATCGGGAGAAATATGGCTTTTACACACAATATAATTTTCTTGAAAAACTTGCATGTTTCATTAAGAAAAAACACCACAAAATGTAAAAAACTCTTTTTTTTTCCATTTTTTTTTAATATATTACACAAAAATATAAAAAAAACACTGACATTAAAAAAAAAAAAACATTTCTTATTAAAGCCCAGACTCTGCTGAAAAAAACAATACATCATTTTCCTGGGAAAACCCTGGAAATCCTTTCAAAAATTACAATTAAACATGCATAGCAGAAAATGGCGAAAATTGTCTGGCAACAGAGTGTGACAAAATCTCCAGGAAGGCTGGCACAGGGTTAAATATTTCTGGGCCCATTAGTTTTGTGTTAATGTATTTTGTAAATGAAATGACACTGTAACATGTTTTTTTCCATCATAAAATATAACATTTTTAAAAATTTAGAAAATTTCAAATTTTTACAACTATAAAAAACAAAATACATAGCAATGGCAGGCCACAGAACATTATTCTTCATCTGTGGTCCCCAACAAGTTGCGCAGCTCCTGCATCTCACCCACCAACTGAAGGACCCTGACACTCAGTTGTGCCACTCTGGCACGTGTGGTCCCTGTTAAAAAACGTAAATTAAAATATTGGTATAACCTTGTTGGGGTCATACTGCAGTGCCCCCCCCCCCCCCGTATGGTCCAAACACCTAAATCTGGACTTCAAAAGCCAGAGGGCCCTCGCCACCACGGCCTGGGTTTTGCATAGTGCCCGATTAGAGAACCCCTGGCCCACATTCTGCAGGCAAAGAACGGGCATCAGGAGCAAGGGCGAGTGGCACATCTTGCGGTTCCTGCAACCAAATATAAAATAATTACACAAAGCAAAGGTAACCAACTAAAACAATAACTCCTACAACAAATTAAGATTCAAGTTCAACAATCCAAATATAATTCACAAAGGACATAAGTCTAAAAAAATATAGCAATTATATGGATGTGTGGGAAAATAAAGGTTTACATGCTAAGGACTAATTAAGGTCAGTATTAAAATGCTTCTATAAGGCAGACATGAAATGTATTGATTTAGGTATGCATTGCTATACAATTTATGGCCTCGGCCATGCTGATACATGCAATGCCTTGGTGCTAAAGGCGTGCAGACTCCTCCACATAGCCGCAAAACATGTTCAACAATAGCAATCCGAGCCCTCAAAGGTCCCGTAAGTGGATTGGAAATGAAACGGATTAATAGGGTGGTGGTCCGTCGGAAATCTGCTCTCTGAATCAGACGGGAACCCATCGCAATAGCGGAAGTTATGTGGACGAACGAAACATTTCCGATTTGGATTGGAAAATGTTCCGAACTTCCGCAAAACTTCAGATTTCCTTTGGATCATCGAAAGAGCATATACGTATTAGTTCGAACGTTCGTGCGAGTAGAAAGTGGACGAAAAAAAGAAAAAAAAAACTAACACCCTCCCAAACTTTCACAGACAGCTACGGAAGTCCGGACGAATGTGTCTCTGAATCGAGCCTTTTATCTTAAAATCTCCTAAAGCTCTGCTTCAGTTTGGGGGAGTCTCCTGGGCAGGAAAGGGTGTCTACCAATACATATGTGGTACCGTGTATTGTATTGAGAATACACTAAAAAAAGGCTAAACACAACATTTCATGTTGAAGCCCAGATTGAAGCAACAGAGGGTGACAAAAGCTGCAGGTAGGCTGGCACCTAAAGGGTTAAATGAATGCCACTTAACCAGAGACCAAGATTAAGGGATTGTAACCCAGTCCTCAGAGGCCGCACTGTTGGCTGCCCCTGGCCCTGCAAGTTACAAGCCATTATGCCCTTTGCTATGGGCTCAGGGATCCTGGGCACCTCTGGAACAACCCTGTGCCCACACCAATGGGCTCCGGGCTCTTCCGCAACCCCAATGTCCCAAATTGGGGTGCGTGTAATCTGTAATTTTACCAGCACAGCATCTGCAGAGTCTTGCCCTGACTTAATTTAAGTTATTCATCTGTCTCCATCATCTTTCTTCTTTCTCCCACTGGGTGTCATCTTCTTCCAGTCCAGCGGGTCTTTTTTAGTACTGCAGTGGTCTCTCTTTTTTTTGGGGCCCCCTGCGACATCTTCAGGTGGCGGCACCAGCCATCAGAAGCTGCACGCTGCATTGCCATTTGGATGATGGTTTCCCCCTTTTTCATTCTTGATATCCAGTGCTGGACTGAGTTGGCTAATATACTTGGGGGTGTGGGCTCCATGGAATCTCCCCTACATCATTGATAACATCACAAAAGGGGTGGGACCTAGAAGGCATTTCGCTGTGCAACCCATCTAGGCCCCTCCCCTTTTGTGATGTCAGAAGTGATGTAGGAGAGATTTCAGAGAGGCCCCACCTTTTAGTATAACAGCAGCTTCCTTGCGGCTCATCTTGGAGTCCCCGGCCAGGAGCTACAAATACTTTACAAATGCTGGTGGAGCGTCCTTAGACACCCTGCGGGCAAAAATTCAAAGGAGCCTGTGAGGAAGCCTGTCTGGAGAATCTAAGTATAAGATAATTAAGGTAAATAAAGTTCCCAAACCCGAACACCTACTTCAGTCAGAAGTCCTTGCATCCTTTTAACCCTCCCTGCAGCCCATCAGGTTGGCCAGCAGACTGACCTTCTTGCTGTGATCGCCCTATCCCACCTGCACCCTCTCCCCAACCAATCAATAAGGGGAATAGATGGGACCAGGTCACAAAAAGGAAGGCCGCAAGCTGGGACACAGTGCCCGCAAAAGAAGTAGGGGGCCCTGTCACAGTCTGCTATTGTATTATGGGGGTTGTTCTGTAACAGTCTGCTATGGGAAAAGATGGGAGCTCTGTCATAGTCTGCTAGAAGATGATGGGATTGTTCTTAAACAGTCTGCTTTGGGAGAAGATTTGGGCTCTGTCACAGTCTGCTATGGGATTGTAAGAAACTTACCTGTGTCTGGGGGCCCGCGCCGAGCATCTGCTGGGCGACGCGGCGCTCCTGCTGCTGAGCGTGGTCGCCGCTCCTGGATGATGAAGAGCGTGGCGAGTTACTTTGACAGCCTCCCCCGCCCCTCTCTAGCTGTGTAGGCGCACGCTCAGGTGCATGCCCCACAGCCTATCAGTTTCGCCACTAGTAGGCGCTGCGCTGCGAGTGGCAGGTGGTGCAGCGTCCTTCACACCTGATGGAATCAGGGGCTGGTCAGCCTTGCTGCCAAGACTGACCAGCCCCTGGACATTGTCCAATCACTCAGCGTTGTAGTTACACCAATCACATTGCACCAATCAGCAAATACACTCCCCCCCAGGGCGGCCATTGGTCAACTCCCCAATAAATATGGAGTCAGCCCAGTACTCAGTACCCGTGATAGTCTCTTGTGATTAGGGTGTGATTTCATTAGTGATAATCTGTTTCCGACCCGGCTTGATTGACCATTCTCGTCCACTGCCTGTACCGACCTCTGCTTTGTCTGACCTCGAACCTGCCTGTCCCTTTTCGATACCCCGCTATCTCTGATCTCCCGGCTTGACCCTTCGGCTACCCCTGACTACGCACCTGTCTCATCCCTATACTCTGACGCACCTTCCGGACTGTCTTACCGTGTATGACCTCAGCTTTGGGATACCCTCGCGGTTCATCGACCTTCATCGTAAGCAGACATCCTTTGTGCCTATTAAGACCTGGGGGCAACCGTGTCTGGTGAGGTGTTCCTAGTGTTCCGGCGAATGGGGGCTTGACTATAGGCAAAGGCGGTGGTGGAGATTGGGGGTTGTCTGCTTACAGAAGGCTGGTGTCCCGCTGGGCATCACAGGGATGATGGGGATTGTTCTGCAGTTCAGTCCAATATGGGAGATGATGGGGCTCTGTTACAGTCTGCTATTGGATGATGGGGGTTGTTCTGCCACACAATCTGCTAAAGAAGAAGATGGTGGCTCTGTCACAGTCTGCTATGGGGTGATGGAGGGTTCTGTCATAGTCTGCTATGGGTGATGATGGGAGTTGTTCTTTTATAGAAGATGGGGGCTCTGTCACAGTCTACTATGGGATGATGGGGGTTGCTCTGCAACTCAGTCTGCTATGGGGTGATGGGGGAATTATTTCACACAGCCTGTTATAAAGTTATGGGCGGTTACTATTTTTTTTGTAAATGAAACATAATATTAGTACTGTTTCTGCCCTATTTTGTGAGGGCCAACCTCCCTGTTACCTCCTGATTTTCCCTCCCCTAACCCTTCCCTAAACTTGCTAGCCTTGCTCAGCATGATGACTGAGGTGAGGGGGTTGCATATGAATACAAGTTGGCTGCAGGGCACACCCTAGGCATGCTGCAACATCAGTGACTTAGTTCCACAATATGGCTTGCTAAGTGATATGTTGTAGTGCTACAGACACATTTTTCATATTTTTGTATTGGTTTGATCTATGATAAAAATATGTATATAATGTTCAAATTATATAAAATGATTTGGTATTTTACAAAATGGCCAAAGACCAGATGGCTGAAACCATGAGACTTGTTTCCTTTGGGTACATGTGTCTATCTGGGATTGGATAGTAGGATAGTAGGCTAGTAGGTTAAATACAAGGCAGTTATCTATTGGATGATTTTGGGGACCTGTGATTGGCCAATGACCAATTTGTTTTTTACTAAGCAGCAATGTTTCACAGACTCTTTAATGGAAAAAAGAGTGCAGGGAACATAAAAGGAAAAAAGAGGGATGCAATATACCAAGAATTTGTTATTACATTGTCATATCTAGATAAGGCAGCAAGAAAGATTGTGGCTTTTAGGGTTCGGTATTTGTCCATGCTCTATACACAGAGGTAGGCAAAAGAAAAAGAGCAGAGGGAGAGGTGCGGGCTCTTGGGGATCAGCTTACTGTGGATAGTGAGTGCATCAAAAGTGCAGGAAGTCGAGCAGCAGACAAAAAGACAAACTGCAGTCTATTAATGCTATAAAAATAAAAGAGTTCAAGAGCCTGTTAGGAAAGTATAGTGATAGTGACTCATCCGCTAGTGACAGTGAGGAATAAAAAGTTGTAGAGTTTACTGATGAGCAAGAAAACACTAAAAATGTGCTAGGCTCATTATTACCAAAACTAGAAAGATGACTGGGAAGACATGGCTGATGGGCAAAATTACCACAAAAAATTACCACAGCGGGAATATACTCAGAGCGAACTGGCTGATTTAGCAAAATAATACCAACAGAAATCTAGGGAAACTCTTTTTGCAACTATGGGATGAGGGAGTTGACAGTATTGTTTTGTCAGAAAAGGAAGCTGTGGCCATGGGTGTATTGACCCATGGCCACAATTGCACCAGGCAATGCGAAAGCACAGGATTTTACAGTGAATTTTGTAACTGTTAGATCTTGTGAGAGATATTATAGTCTGAGTATGCAGATCCCAGTGATATGGAGAACACCAACCCCTGGAGGGACATAACCGAGGGTCATTCCAAATTAAGGGAGATGGGTTGTATAACTGGACTGAGCCAAATTTGCGATTGGAGGGGGCCTGATATGGAACCTTTTACAGCAAGTCCAAGCATATGAAGTCCACCCCTGGTCATCTTAGGGCCCCATTGTTGTCATTGTTAGGTGGCCGAAATTCACAGGGTAGAATTAATTTTGCTACAGCCCTCCTCAGTGAGGAACATAGAGCAAATATGGCGGTCAAATAAAAGGAAGCAAAGGCTAACAGAAAAGGAAAAGGTGGTGAGGCGTGGGGAGACTGAAAGTGAGGGAAAAACACTAGTTGCCACAAGGAGACAGATGTGGGTGGATTTGTTAAAGATGGGTATACCCTAGGAGGAAATTGATGGTATTCCTACTGCAGACAAATTTATAAGAGGAAAGCAGTTAGTAAGTAACCGTGCCTAACTTAGACCCACTCCTAGTGATAGCAGTCAAAGTTTAGAAGCGGATGAGATTTCCCCTGTTATTTCCAAATTCTACAACAAAGCCAACAAAAACAACATTTGTACCCTGGAGTAGATTTAGAGGATCACAAAAGGAGGAACTGGGAGCTTGTGAAGGGAAGCTGGTTCACCAGCAAAAGCAATGAGGGCAGTGACACCCATATGTACTTGTCACTGTTTGGTAGGGAAAATCCTCTTGCCCCACTCATGTCCTGGCTCTGGTAGATACTGGAGATGAAGTCACCCTCTTGCAGGGAAATCCTTCCATTTGGAAGGGCAGACAACACCAGCAGTTTGAACAAGAGTAAAATTGGCAATTGGTAAAGGACCAGGTTTCTGGGCGAATGTACTTGTTTCTGACCTAGAAAAGAAAATCCTTAGTATAGATGTACTTTTAGGTTTGTTAAAAATGAATTCGGAAAATTCACAGGCGATTAATACAAACAGTATCTGATGAGGGCAGTGAATGCTGTAGTAAGGGGGCGTGTCTACATCCCTCAGCCCAAGAAACCGGTATGATTTAAGCAATACAAACTGCCAGGAGGCTGCACAGAGATTGGAGAAACTATTCAAGAACTTGGTTACTGGTAGGAATCATTAGACTGTAGACTACAGGGGTTTAAACAGGGTGATTCCTACCTTGGCAGCATCTGTACCTGATATGAGCTCCATTGTTGAAAGTATTGCTAAAACAGACAGGATAATAACATGCCACGATGGATCTCTCTAATGTATTCTCTATTTCAATAGACTCAGTGAGCCAAGACCAGTCTGTCTTCTCCTTTGGTGGCATCCAGTAAACCTTCCTAGTCATACCCCAAGTTTACAAGCACTCTGTTTCCATCTTCCATGGATTAGTTGCCTGAAATTTGAAAATGTTGGATCTGAAAATCGCTGTGTTTTGCTACATCAATGACATCATGATCTCCAGAACAAAGGAAGATGTGACTGTTACTTTGTCTTTGCTGATGCAGCATATGGAAGCCTGAGGGTGGCCTATTAACAAGGACAAAATTTAGGGACCTGCCACTGAGGTTAAGTTTCTGGGAGTGATGGGGGCTGGCCCAACACAGTACACAGTTCTGGAGGTCATTTATTCCACACCGTGGACTGATTCTCAGATCCATCTACAATGTGACGAGTTCTCATTGGGTCCTGAACAGCAAACTGCCTTTCTCTCTTCTAAAGAAGCCATTTTGCAGCATCAAGGGCTAGGGCCTGTGAGACCAGGAGTGCAATTCCAGTTGGATGTAGTGGAGGAGAATAGTGTGATATCCTAGAACCTGTGGCAACCCAATGAAAAGAAAAGACAGCGGACAGATGAGGCACATGAGGCCCCTGGAAAAGTACCTGCTTGGGGCTTACATGGCACTTCTGCATGTAGAGCCCATTACTGGTAGAGACCCAGTCACCATCCACCCCCTCAATAACATGCACCTCATCTCACTCACCTGGTGCACCATCTTCCCTGTCTGATCACCGTTAATTCATAAGCAAGCCGGCCACAGTGGGCTGTGTAATCCCTAGACAACACTCCAGGAGAGCGCAGATCGGAACGATCCTTGCAGGCATCCACAGCGAGTCGACCGCGAGGTGCTATGGCTAAGTCAGCGACTTGACTATCATGGACCTCCATCCTGGAGTTCTTGGGACATGTGAACTTCTTATTTCCATATAATTTTTGAGCAGCATGTGTATATATATTATCTTGGAGCTGAACAGTATCACTCTGGCTGTGTATCAATGTCTGTGAGCGTATATATGAAAGCTCATATCATCTGCAGCCTCGCACAAAATAATCAAACAGCCTGGTTTGCACTAATGTGTTATTATAGAATTTTATCCCTGTTTATGTACTTCTTACTCTTTCCGGCAAGGTGTTTTTTCTGCCGGCTTCATAATTTAATTAGTGAGTATGATGTGTGTTTGACTGAGTGGGGGTGACACATTGGTGGTTCAATGTTTTTTGGGTGCGTTCTGTATTTTCTAGATTTTTTTTATACATAGCATTAATAAATGCGTCACCTTTGATAACAAATACAGCTTGTAGGAACCACTTTCTTTTTCCTCTTAAAGTGGACCAAAACTCACCCTGTCTATATGACTCCAGGTCTGGCATACTCCCTTTTCTCAGGGCATCAATATTCAGGATGCCCCACTGTGTAAAATCCCAGATGTGTGTAAAGTCTTTCCCGGTCTCCCAACCCAGACCCAGAAGAGAAGACCCCAGTGGATTCCGTTAACCCTATCCTCCTCCCCATGTCTTACGTTTCCTACCCCCCTTGTTCCCCAAATAAAACGTTTTTTAGATTACAAAAAGTTGTGGGCATTATTTTTATACTGCTACACTAATACACATGCTCATTGCTTTACCTCTTTGAATATATATTCAGAGTGGTAAAGTCCCAAATCTTGACCGTGTTTCCATTACTCAACCCCTACGCTCCCTCCAATGCTAAGCATATATTTTCCATAGGAAAACCATTACTGCATTTTTGTGCCAGAAGTTTCACCCAGGGTTGGTATGGTATAATCAATGTTATCGTGTTCCTCTAGGGTCCCCTGACCACCTCTATTTGCCAAAGTGCCCCTCCTTTATCACACACCATGCAACTATCTATACTTACCGTGTGCCTATTTAACTACCTTTACATGCCACTTCTATTTACTCCTCCAAATTATCCACAGAAGATGGCTCTGACGGCCACCTGTAGCCTCGAGGCCACAGGCTAAACATAACTGCCACTCCCAGCCTTTCTGGTGACAGTCAAAAACATGTTGGATGGCGAGAGGAGGAGTTACTTATACACCATATGTAAAATAATTCCCACCAACTTTGTTGTTTTCTTTAGTGGATATAAGAAAAAACAGGGGTGATTTTTAAATGTTTTACTTTTACAGTGTACGTGCTTACGTTCAACTGTCTTCCCGCAAGCTAACCTGTAGTATTACCCACTCTAACATCTTTTAAAGAGCTGCGCTATGGGTAAATGTACACATCTGAAGAACTACAAAAGATATTATTCCAGCACACTCATGAGACAGACCTTTCAATTTAATGTAGAAGGTTGATAGCAAAAGGAAACCTTATGTCTGCGATGGAGCATTTTTACAAGTGAGGTACATCATTTTTCCAGTGAGATAAGGATAGTTTCTTAGAAGTTTGGAAACAACAGCAACATATGGGATATGTAGGTAATATAAGGAATTCACCATTTCTTTCTGAATATCCAATATGGTGATGTTGTTTCCAAACTTAAAAGAAATGTCCCTACCTCGCTGTAAAGATGATGTACCTCACTTGTAAGATGCTCACACAGAGGTAGGTGATTTTCTGAGAATAAATAGAACTAACAATTTGGTGTGAGGATTTTTATTTAAGTTTGAAAATGAAAAACAGCAACCTATAGGCTATGCTGAAGAATTTCCCAAAATGTTCTGCAATGTTACAGTGTTCAAGTAAAAAAGCTCACTCAAATGTAAACTTCAGTTCACACCTGAGAGCACACCCAAAGTTTCTTCAGCATGACCCTGCCCGAAGTAGGCATGTTGGGGCATACACAAGGCTTAATGGATGCTGCCATATGAGGCTGCCATTGTAGGAGGACCTGCTTGCCCCGTTTTTGTTTTCATCAAAAAATCAGCTGTATTTCTAATGGGGCATTTTTTTCAAGCAAGGTACATCATTTTTTCCAATGAAGTAAGAACATTTTTGGAGTTTGGAAATAACATCACCCTATGGGCTGTTATGGAACCACATTCCCCTATGGCAGACTTACTGTACCTGTTGTTTATTCTGTATGTTGTTTAAAGCAGACCATAACCCAGGATTTTGACTATCCCGGGTTTTGGCCCTCGTCTGCAAGGCATCCCTCACTGATGGTCACATCCTCCTTAGCTTCTAGCAGTGGACATACCTCTGTGGCCATTCACAAATGCCTGGATAAAGTATGGTCCCCGTATGCACTGTTGGATCAGGGATCAGGTAGGTTTTATTGGGGAATCACAGGGTTTCATACAAATTGTGATGCCCCTGGAGTCTTATAGATTCCAAGGATGCCCATGATGGGCTTTGGTCCACTGTAATGTGTCCAATGATTTGAATTACATTCTATTTTCTTCATAAGAGTCCTATTGTAGATGTTGCCAGCTTGGGACATGTGAACTTCTTATTTCCATAAAATTTCTGAGCTTTTCTGATCTGCAGCTCATGTTCATAGTGTGCAGTATAATATACCACATATATTTCACAACAGATCTCAGTGAGCATGTGCAGTCTACTTAGGGGTCTCTAGTACAGCTCTACTCTGTCTTAGCCATTTTCTTCAGCGCTTTAAAGCCATGCATTTGTTCTAGTGCCATTTACTATATTTCTACTACTAGCTACTATGAGGTTTATTCATGAGGCTCTAGTGCCAGGTAGTGCTTCGTAGTGTCAGGCAGCGTCTGCTGAACGCTTGGCGCAGTACACAATACCACATGTATGAAAGCGATTTCGTAGAGCGTCTGTAACAGCGCCAATGTAGCATACGATTCATCATTACAGGTGGCTCAGCATATAGCGTCGGTGCTCTAGCTTCCAGAGTGACAGGTAAGACCTGTGGCTACCTGTCGCTCTTCCATACATTTCAATGGACGCTCCTTTTCTTCTGATTAAACTTTTAACATTTTTTTTCTCTCAAATAATTGTGTCACCTCTCTTGGCCTAGAAAGAGTCATTTTTAAAAACTTTTTTGATTTTTTATATTTTTATGCAGAATTGTCCTTACAGGTCTGGCACTAAAGTGTTAATGTCACAATGTTACAACAATGTCATTCCATGTGTTTTCGCTTTGTTAGTGGTCGATATGTGTTCCAAAACACACTTTAATCACACAGCATCTGCCGCTCTATGCTATAGCGACCAGATTTAGAGCGCCGAAGCTTTGTGTGTTGAATATGGTGTGAGTCGCTGAGAGTCGGTCACAATTATCTGGCGCTACCTTTCGCTCCCTGCAATGCTGTACCGGTGTTAGAACGCCCAACATACATCTTATTCATCAATGCCGGCCAGGTTACTACAGTGAATGAGGTGCTCTGTTACAGCGTCCGATCACATCGTCTACTAGCAGTCGCTGTAAGCGCCTCTGTACAGACGCTAGTCTGCCGATACCTGGCAGTACCGCTAGTTTATTATTATATTTATTGTGTTGGAAGACAGCATGGCGTTATATTTCAGCCCATCTCTCCTCATCCCTAGCTACCACATTAAACTCTGGTCTTTCTTAACTGATAGGTCTTAACCAGGTGGGCTTCATTCCTAACTGACAAACCAGTGACAGCATGAGATTCCTTCCTATTCTAGTTAACTAAGGGCCTTATTCATGAAGAGGTAGCGCCAGGTAGTGCCTGTACAGCGGCAGGCAGCGCCAGGTAGCATCAGGTAGTGGCAGGTGAAAGCCGGAGACGGCACGCAATTACACATTTATGAAGCCTAATCTGGTGAGCAACTGTAACAACGCCATGTAGCGTCTGATTCATCATTATCCCAGGCTCAGCGTACAGCGCTGGCGTTCATCCTTGCAGAGCGCCATGTCTAACCTGTCATTGCCTGGCTCTCCCATACATTTCTATGGACGATCCTTAAATCACTTTCCTGATCCCAATTTTTTTTTTCTTCCCTAAAAAAAACACAAACCATCTGACATGTATTCTGGGCAAGAAAATGACGTTTTTGAAAACTTTTTGGATTAATAATATTTGTATGCAGAATTGTCCTTACATTTCTGGTATTAAAGTGTTCATGTTACAAAGTTATAACAATGTAATTCCATATGTTTTTGCTTTGTTACTACTGGAAACATGTTCAAAAACAGCCTTTAATCACACAGCCTCTGGCGCTGTGGCCTACAATTACATGATTTTGGGTGCCGGTGATGTTTGCAGCTGTTTTTTTTATGAATGTGGTGTGAGTCAGTCGCACTGAGCTGTCGTTACAGTTCGCTCACATACAGCATAGTATAGCGACTCACATATCATATTCATCAATGCCGGACAGCGACTGAGGCGCTCTGAAACAATGATCCATGGCCGAGCACAGCGACTACTAGCAGACGCTCTGAAATCTGCTCTACAGACGCTCATCTGTCGCTACCTGGCGTTAGTAATGAATCAGCCTGTAAGTGCCAAGCATGCTCCTTTTGCTAGATATAAAAAAGGGTGTTTTATTTAGTCTCCTGTCCTCCTGTCGTCATCTTTATTTAACCCTAAATAAATAGGGTTTTGGTAGGGATTTTATAATGTGGGTTAAATCTCTATACCATCATCCACAAGCACTTGCTGATATCTTAGCTCTTCACTATCCCAGATTGAAAACTCAACAGGATGTCTTTTATCTCCTATTCTCTTTGTGCTAGCTATTGAACCATTTGCTATAAACATTAGACAAGATGCACATATTTCTGTATTTCAAATAGCAGGATATCATTATAAACTTCATTTATTTATGATGTTCTGCTATTTATTACTGAATTCCTTATCTCTTTGCCAAATCTTGGGAAACTTCTGAAACTATTTGAAGAAATATCAGGATTACAAGTTGATGAATTCAAGAGCATTAATTATAAAGATACATGAGAAATTGAGAACTCGGTTGGGCATTTCCTTTACCCACCAATGGAAAACTAATAAAATCAAATACCTGAGAATACATAATGCCTCAGATTATGCTTGAATGTTTCAAGCCGATTACCCCCAACAAACCCACAAGAATATATATCTGATCCCTTGGTCCGGAAGAATGGCAGCAGTACAAATGTCAGTTTTATCTAAACTACTATATAGTGGCACAACTAATTGTGATGAACATTAAATGGGGTGTGAGCATTAAATGGGGGCCATTCCAGGGCCATACAGTGAACTGTCTTTCAACCCCAACTGGATGCAGCTTCCTTTTTTCTGAATGGGCACAAATATGACAAATTAGATGGAGGAGCAACAATGATGGGGCCCCCTGACCTTACACCCCTGCTGCTATATCTATTCAGAGTTCTCCCTGTTTTTATCCCTTCATATTTTTTAAAGGCAATCCAAAGGGCACGACTGAAGTTTATATGGTCAGGAGAATTAAGTCCAATTTGTTTAGAAAGATGATCTTAGGGTGGATTGGGGGGGGGGTATCTATAATCTCCAAATTACTGTGTACCAACATCACTCAGGATCTGAAATAGAACAGAGGCATTTGCTTCCCAGGAAAACTCAAAGAAGACTTGCTTTTAAGCCAACTGAAGAAGTATGGAATGGCAGTTAACATCCTTTGTTTATTCTACAATGCAGCCATTGTGTCTGCTCTGAGCTCTTCCTGTTCTGTCTGGTACAAAGGTGCCACCATAGGTGACAAACAACTGCTATGAAGGATAACCTGATTTGCAAAGAAAATGATTGCCGTACCTCTTCCTTCACTGGAAGCACAAGTTAAAGTGTAGTTCAAGTGTAGACTTCTCCTCCAACTCAGTTCATTATTTCTTTAGACTCTTACCCTCAGGCTACAAATACAGAATCCCTCCCACAAAAACTGCCAAATACTTGAATAGCTTCTTCCCTCTGGCCTCTAATGTCATGAACTTGAACTTGTCACTATACTGTAGGTTGAAGGTCTATCAACTGAACATGCCATCATATGCTTGTAAATGGTGATGTAGGCTGCTAAATAATTCCTAGTGCTATGGAAATTCTATGCCATAAAGAATACCTTGTGTGTATATTGTATATACAAATAAACTGAATATGAATCAAAATCTGAAATTGATTCAGATTCTTGCACAATCAGTATAATATTATACAATTAGAAACCCTTCTTTATAGATTGGTTTAGAATCAGTTTTGAGTTACCCAATTACTATAAATGTTTTACTTTGGATTACTTCCACTTGGATGGAGCTGGAAATTTCAAATTAACTCAATCTATTTATTGAAGAGTGAGGGATTATCATTCCCTACTTTAATCACAAGCAAAGGTATCTCCAGTTCAGAAGTTTTTAGGTACATACAACTAAAACCACTTTGCAGATTCTTAGTGTAAACAATCCCTTGATCGTAACATATTAACGTATTAACGTATATAAGGATGAATAAAGGCTTTAGATCATCCAGTTCAGCCTGTTTTTCTCCTTCCAGTGATCTAGTAGCCATAGCTGAAAATGTTATTACATGACAGGAAGGCATCCAGGACACTTTTGAACAATTTAACTGTATCCTTCATAACAACCTCATCTGGCAGTGAGTTCCATAGTCTCACTGCTCTTACAGAGAAGAATCCCCTTCTATGTCAGTGGAGAAAGCACCTTTCCTCTAGCCTTAATAGATGACCTCGGGTTATGGTTAAACTCCAGGGTATAAATAGATTATGGGACAGATCTTTGTATTGACCCCAAATATTTTTATACATAGTTATTAAATCACCCCGCAGGCATCTCTTTTCCAAACTAAAAACCTATCTTTCAGGCTACTCTATTCCTCTCACTTTTTTATTAACTTAGTTGCTCTCCTTTGAATGCATTCCAGTTCTGATATGTCCTTCATAAGCACAGGTGCCAAGAACTGTACACAGTGGGGGGTCAGACCAGTGAATTGTAAGGGGGTAAAATGATGTTCTGGTCATGGGCACCTATGCACCTCTTGATGCACCCCATGCTCCTGTTTGCTTTGGCAGCTATTGTCCTTAGTCATGTTGGATGTTCTCCCCCCTCTCCACCCTCAGTTTCATGCCTACTGCCTACACCCACTGTCACTTTCTTTCCTAGCTTTCCCTTTGTAACTGCTTATACCCTCACCCCAGTGCTTAGTTTAAACACTCATCCAACCTTTTAGCCATCCTCTCCCCCAGAACACATGCACCCTTCCCATTGAGGTGCAGCACATCCCTGCCATAGAACTCACTGTGAAGAACCCAAACCCCTCCTTTTTACTTACATTTTTGAGCCACCAGTTTACCCCCCAAATCTTCCATTGCCTCTCTGGTGTGGCTCTTTTTCATGATACCAATGTCTCTCAGTATTGCTGATTGTGCCTTTAGATAGTCAGTGTTGGCTTACGAATGTGCAATTTGCACACATCCGGAACATAAGTATGCGCCCTCAACCAATTGTTCAAGTAGTGCACACATAGCACAAGATGTACACTGGACAGCATCGTTAGGCATGTAGCACATTGTATCAGTTTGTTAGAACACAAATTGCATAAATTAAGTGAAGAATTTGCAAATACTTACATTTCACTCTGGATTCAAAGGTAGATACTTACAGCTTCAGCACTCCTGCTTGTAACTTCTGCTTTAAACCCCTGCTTTAACTCACACTTACCAAGCAGCACTTAACAGAGTCAGCCTTCCAGAGCCAGCTCCAAGAGTTGTGGGCTCCCTTATAAACCACCTGCTTTAATTACCTGCAGTTAAGACCTCAGCAGGAATCTAGGGGAGAAAGATTAAAAAGAAAATAGTTTTTTTTGTTTCAATTTGTGCCAGCATTAAAACGCACTGATTCACAAAAACAAACCCACTATAGTTTATACTATTTTATTTACCCAGTGAGCCCAGTTTCCCACAGCTTACCACAGGAGTTCCAAGCTTACCACGCAGCACTTAACAACCTTCCAGTGATAATACTTCTGACTTTGAGAAAAATGTTTAAATAATTTGGATTTAGTAGGGAAATGTCCCTGTTATATTCTGAAGTGTCTATATATATATGGAATATTCTAAACCTTCATAGGTCCATAACTGGAAGCTGGACTTGGGACCACCATCTGGGATGAGGATTGGGAACAAATATGGCAAAGGCAAAATCAAGAATTAATGCGGGATTTAGTTGAGACCAATTTTCAAATACTACACTGAAAGTATATGGTGCTGGTTAGAATTGCACAATTAGTCCCAGATTATGCCACAGAATGTTTCAGAGGTTACATGTGGTAGTAGCGCCACAAATCATGATCACTGTGCATTTCACAGGTGTACCTACAAAGTGATTTTACTTATTCACATGTCATAGGTGTACCTACAAAGCCTTGCTCCACAGGAAACCAGAGGAGATGACTACAAATCAATTACGATTAATATTCTATATATGTATAGTACAAAAACCAAATGAGTTATGGCCAGGGCCTGGAAAACCCCATAGTTACCTTTTTGGGAGATAGTAGATAATCATGATATACTAAAAGATAGCTGCCACACATAATAACACTGTGCCAGGGTTTCAGAAGAATTCGAAACCATACAGGCCTACATTTATAAAAGGAATGAGTTACCTCTCCTTTCCCCTAGAACTCCCGTCTCCCAGCATGTATGAATGTGATTGTGATTGTATTCGTTTATCTTGTCTATTTTGTCCAGTCTAAAAGATATGATTTTTCTATAACAGCAAGAATTAATGTTTGATAAAAATAACAGAGTATTATAATACTGACTCCACTGCTTGGTAGACCAATTTGTTGTTACCCTTTGCCATTTTTGATAATGCAAATATATCTTTTCCATGTACTTTGAATATAATTGTTATTTTTGTAACTTATTTTGAAAATATTTTAGAATAAGCACATTTTTTTTTTACAATTTTGCAATACTGTAATTTAACTCTAAAAATACAACCTTTTTGGTATTTGCAAAGTCTTAACATATGCAAATGTGTCCTTTTTTTGGTAGCAGAAATGTCAAAAGTAGAAAAGTGCAACTGAAATAAAACTGATGTGCTGTTTGGAACTTCCAATATTATATGCCCAAAAGAGTTTGCACATAGGCACTGAAACTACCCTATTGTAGATACAGGGACTGTATAAAGTGTCTGAAGAAATGTATTTGACTTTATTATGTATTAGATGGGAATGTCTTTCAAGATGTAGTCTCTCCAAATTTTGGCTCTCAGAATCATTTAGATAATCCTCTTTACCTGTTACCAGCAAGGAATATTAAGGACACTCTGCAAAGTATGTATTTGACAGCAGCAAACTTGGTGAGGCATTAAGAAATAAAAAAGTGGGGTTTTCCTCTATACAAAACAAAAGTGCAATGCACTGTATAAAATGTGCTAATTTTCTTCCATTGACTTCTCCTGATCTATAAATTACACCTGAAAGCAAGGCAGTTAATGAAAGATGCATGACAGAAATTTTGTTTTATAATTAGTCTGGCAGTATAGCTTTGTTTTTAAAAAGGGAAAAATAGTACATTGCCATGTTTAGCTCTACACAGTAGGAATACTTTTAAGTGTGTCTGAATAATGACTTTAATACATTAAAAATTATGAGCCTTATTTCTGAAACACCAGCGCCACACAGTGACACTTTTTTTGCCTCAGCGGCACTCAGCGTGCGACTTCAGATGTCGCCGCTGTCTTATTTAACACTAGCATCCAAAGGGTCACAGCACCAGGCGCTCTGGTTGAAGCAGCGCCAGTTGAAAGTAGGCACTGTAGGTCAAGATCCCGTAGAGTACAATAGGCAAAACTGGATTGCAGTATGTTTATCATTAATATACACATCTTTTGGTATAGAACTTGCATTGTGACTTGTCAATAATGGAAATGCAAGGCCGAGATGTTGCCAAATGAAATTTTTTTTTATAGAAAGATGTTCGATTCCCCTTCTTTTTGTAATGAATGTGTAATCTGAACAACAACAACTAAAACGCAGCCTAAACGCACTGTAAAGTTTGTTCCCTTTGTCCCCAGCAGTGATTTCTTGTAACTGTAATGATGAAACGCTGACCAGCACTGGAAAAATACAGCACCAATCTTTTAAAAAATCATAAATAGCTCTGAAGTCGCTGAAAAGATGGCGGTACAAAGTGACACTCACTTGTGCTGGGACAATTGGCAGTCGGGTCCAACAGGTAATGACATAGGTCGTTCAATACCTAATGCAAGGTACTAAGAGGCAGTTCAGGCAATGGCAATGTTAATGTCCCTGCCCAGGCACATGCTAACCTCCTCCCACATTTTGCCTGGTGAGAGCAGTGTAAATTAAGGCATTTCAAAACATCTCAAAATCTCTGATTATATGTAAATAGCTTAGCCACTTTCATTGCTTCAGTTTCTGCAATGTGGCTGAGCTGGGAATGGTGTGTCATGGCACAACTTTAGGAGTCATGAGTATGGTCTGCTGTGATCAGAGATTGCTTTGAGACCACTGTGGCTTGTCGTGCTCACTCACACTGAAAGCACCACGGGACAGAGTGGCTGTTAGACTACTATTTGGCATGGGCCTGGAGGAATTATGTTGAAAGGAGGGCAAACTTGAAGCTCTGCTACGTCTTATTCACAGCACTGCAGTAGATAGAGAAGAGGCGCATGGAACAGGCTTTAGATGAGCTGATTGCTACCTAATTATTGCCATTGGGTTTATAGTGCCTTTAAGGCAGCCTGCAGCTCACATGAAGATGGTCTCATTTGCCTCTACTCCTTTACCCTCCCTTCTTTGTTACGCCTCAATGACTACATTCTAAATGTAGTCACACCACCAACCTTGTCCTTCAGGACATTAGTGGTTGCATATTCTGGGCTGGGATGGCTGTGTGACCTAATTTGGAGCATTGTCATGGGAAAATGAAAAGGAAAAGAAGGGCAGATCTGCTATGGCATCTATAGTGAGCTCCAGGAAATGTACGCGAGGAACATGGAACAGGCTTAAGGTGAGCTCCTTGCTGCAATATTATTGCCATTGCCTGGAGTATATATTTAAATCCCTTTGGTGGACTATTATGCATTAATTGCCTGATGCCCTTCATTGGACAAAACAGTATACAGCATACTTTTGACCTTATTTAAATGTGTTTAACAAGTTGATAAATGTTATTCATGGTTTGGTACAATGTAACCTCCAGGATTTACCTAAAAAATGCTTATAATGAGCATGCAAAAAATCTCCATTAACCAGTATAAATATGTCAGTCTCTAATAATGAGGATGCACTCTATAAAACCCTGATCTCTGATATGAAGTATCTAAGTGCATTAAAATCAAACATTGGTAATTTATGCTCATGTGTTGTTAAATCATTTATTGTTTAATGAGTTTACTGCTAAAATACTAGCAGCTACAACATGGGTAATAAGTAAGACATATGAATGTCAAAACAGTAATTAGGCATATTATTATGTATTGCTAATTGAAAAGAATCACTAATTGTGAGCTCATTCTTATTTATTAGTATAATAAATAAACATCATCTGTTCCCGTGTTGCTTAGTTGTTAATTTATTTTATAGGAGTGACAAACAAGAAAACGTTGTGCTATGCTGATCAAATATAACATTACATTAGCTACATGTCTTTTCCCCTAGGAATTATGTTCTGTTTGTAAGCTTTTTTTGTTATATTTTGTTTTATATGTCTTTTAAGTCAAAATTATTTCTGGAAATTATAATGTGATGTTTATTGATATCTATATTTTTTATTCTAGATGCTAATTAAGGCCCTGGATCAAAAAGTCTTTATAAACATTGAGCTGATTCTCATGGTCGATGTGGAAAAGCAGTCCTAAAACTAGACATGTGAGCCAATATCGAGATGGTAATTGCAGGCCTAAAGTATCTTTTATTTCCAGTTAATGAACTAGAAGATTTAAGTAAGTGCTTGTGGTTTTGATTACCTATGAAATATATCAAAGAAGAGCAACTTACATTACTGCATGAGCCGGGCAATTATCAAAGTATTTACACTGTACAATGCAAATTCCCATTTAATTGCGAAAGTAATTTGATAAATGACTTTGATCTGTTTTTTGTACATTTTAATTTTTACCTGAAATAAATATATATAATGTGCATTAGGTAAATTGGAATTTGAAGAAAAAACAGGTTGTTATAGTGATTTTATTTAATGACTGGGGGCATATTAGACTTAACTCTGGCAGCTGTCGCTCCACTGTATCAGCATTGTGTTTGTACAGTAATAAACTATTACTTTACAGCTAGAAAACACAGAAGATGTAATCACACTTTTGTGCTTTAAAAATGCACACATGTGAGGCTCTGACTAAACATTGATGGTTAATGCACTAAATCTCATGATATATGCATGCCTTTGCTTCACTCAGCTGAGCTCTAACCATCGTCAAATGGGGCCTCTTGAGGTCACAAAGATCAGCAGACAATAGAAGCCCTACTGGGAGGTTAGTAAGAGGCAAGCCACACTGGTAACATGTGATACATACTTTAAATGACACAGAAAAAGGATAAAGCAAGATCGGCAAGGCTTTACCCAATTAATGAGTATTAATAATGAGATAATGAGAATTACATCCTTCAGGCACCACCCCATGAGCTAATCCAGAAGACTGATGGATGATGGAGGTAAAGAGTCTAGGGATCCAAAATTGATCAGATATAATTTTATGTCCATGTTGCCAAAGCAAAGACATAGATAGCTACCAATATGGTGGCTGCCATACAAAGTATCACAACAGTGTACAGTACAGAGGCAGCAATACTGCTTGCTCTTAATATTAGGCTAGTGGTTTAAACACCGACAATGCACAATCTTTTCCTCCTGCTGGGAATGTAACTAGCAGAGATGAGTATTAGTCTTACACAGCAGGGAGCTGACAGGCTTTGTAACAAATTGAAAGAGACAGGCTAAGGCTGAGTGTTACAATTGTAGCTGACCATGCTCTGATTAAGGCCTGTTATTAAAATGTAAACATGGCACAGCTGGCATATCAGCTTTTTTTGATGTCTGAATATTTTTCTGTGATTTTCATTTTACAATGAAGAATGCTTTGTCTGTATATTAGCCAGTCTAATTGTTTCCAATGTTACACAGGTGGCTGCCAGCTGTGTTTTACAATGTAAGAGTGGACTTATCCATGCACTGCACGAGGGAGACAGGTGGCAGCACAATTTTCAAAACTCCAGCCTCAATATCTAGTTTAATTTTATTCTGTGTAGGTTGGAAATTGCCTAGAGCAAGGGTTCCCAACCAGTTTTAAACCCACCACTGGTGGTACGTGAGCGGGTATTCTGGCTGCACATTGATCTGTACTTCACAGATGTACTTCCCAAATACAAAAACTGCTCCTAAATTTGATGAAGATTTTTGTCTTATTGTTACATGGAAAAATGTAAGATTTTAGAGAAACTCAGTGTTGGCATGGACAGGGCCTTGAACCAGCAATTTGCCATCCATTATCACTCGAAGTCCATTGCTCTCACCACTGTGCTATTTGTGTGGTGGTGCTGCTGTGTGTCTGCAGGAGAGGTCTGATTCTTCCCTGGCTCCCAGAGCCGCATTGTTTAACCTCACCTGGTGTTAATTATCCTATAAATGCATGTGATTGGCCTGTGTTGGATTATTGCATTGTCTTCTCGAAGCCTATCTGTGCTCTCCTATCTGTGCTCTCCAACCCCCATGAGCACCTCTTTGTCCTTCTGGGTCTTCAGGCCTTCCTGTTTTGTGATTCTGGGTGTATTGCCTTCTTGTCATTGCTGGGCCTTCTGGTCCTTCATATTTAATGTCTTGTTGCCACTGAAGCTCACAGCTCTTCATAGTGTGTGTCTTTGTCTGTACTGGCTTACAGCTGTTCATAGTTTGTGTCTTTGTGCTGTCCATGCTGGGCCTTGCGGTCCTCCACAGTTGGGCTTTGTTGTCCCACCACCCTTCCAGTGTCTTAGCTGTGTGTCTTGGGCTTACAGACCTTTAATGCCAGTCCTATAGCCTGTACTGGGGCCCAGCTGTGCTATAGCCTGCACTGGGGCCCAGCTCTGAAAAAGCCTGCACTGGGATCCAGCTCTGCCATAGCCTGCATTGGGGCCCAGCTCCGACATAGCCTGCACTGGGGCCCAGCTTTTCTATATCGCACACTGGGGGCCAGTTCCATCATAGTCTGCACTGGGGCCCATATCACCTGTTCATGTCTTGTGTATGTTTGCACTGTGTTTCCCCTTCCTAAGTCTGCGTCCACCAAGGGGGCCTGTGCATCTCCCCCTTCAGAAGCACTGCCGAAGAACTGAGTAGATTACAGGCTCCCTGAGTACCGGACCACCCACACCCCAGGTGGTCAGCAGCTTGCCTCTTTGGTGGCTCAGCCAGTTTGTCTGCCTTTTGTCCTTCTGTTCCCAATCAGCTACTTGGCTTCCCTTGTCACCAGACGGTAACTTCTGGCCATGGGCTTCAGGAAGGAATAGGAATAGGATTCCAAAATCAGGAATTTCCCAACCCGCCTTAAATTCCCAGCGATATTATTCGCCTAGGCTTGACACCCCTGGTCTAGAGAAGTGAGAGAGAGAGACTGCCACTGTTTATTATATGTTTTGTGAAAGCTTGCTAAGAATACAATTGGCAACATTTCATCTATGTGTGTCCCCTACCTAGGTGATCAATTTTATCCTGTTTGATTTTTTGTTTATTCAAGCAATGACTGCTGATTTCCCAAGATTCAGCTATGCACAGCATAGAAAGCTCAAACATGCGCTGCAAGGAGGTAGAAATATCTGGCTTTCCAGGGGGTTTTACAGGTCTGGAGACAAATAATGCACGTGTCTAATTATCTTTACTTTCATTTTTAACATTTAGAAGGACCTTTGTATTTTTTTTTATTTATGATGCTAGCAAGATTTATAGCATGCTAGAATACTAACTGTGAAGCATACAAAATCATTAATGCCATCTTTAGGTTCTGCAGCGTGTATGCTTTCAGATAACATATTGTTCGGCAATAGAATATAATATTACATTATTATTAAAGTATTAGATACTTTTTTGTTTCTGGATAGTAGTGTTCTGCACACCGTAGTAATGTATATGTGCTTGTTTTAAAAGTTCATATGGAGTTATTAATTCTGGAAAAATCCCACTGGGTATATTGATTCATAATTGAGAGATGTTATGATTTTTATGGCTATCCGTGTTTTCAGTGATTTAGTTATTTATGAGGGTAATTAGTAATTGATCACTTTATTGATTTATGTGTGAAAAGCTGGCTAAATTGCTTTAAAAGCACTATGAACAAAATACAGTAAAAGGAAAGAAATGAAATGAAAATCACTTAATGGATAAATCTATATATGCCACAGAATATATGCAAAGTATTCTCATAGGGCTGTAGTTCCCAAAATATCTAAGGCTGCTTTTACAGGGGCAGCTTTGATTCTATTACTAAGTAATTTAACTAGGCTGATATTGTAGTGTTTGGTCTGAGAGAGCTGCAGTAGGTGTTTTTTTTGTATTTTGACATTAGACTGTGTGCATATGATTAGTTGAATCTGCACTTATTGTTACTTGTACTTTTTTTTTCTAGGCCACAGTAGTTGTATTTCAAAGTTTACACAACTTAAGTGTTGTTTATAGTGTTTGCTCATCATGTATGCTGTTATAGACAATTTATTTATCTTTTGTGATTTTAATGTTCTTTTGGTAATTGTTTTTTAATACAACTTTTTGTTTTATTTTTTTCATTGTTGGTATGGCAAATTGTTGTTCACTTTCAAGGATATTGGATTTTTACCACAATCTGTAGATTTTTTTTCCAGAAAATAGCCTTTGGCCATTTTACAAATGACTGGAGCCCGTATAGAAGCCCGTTGATATTTGTTTGTTGTTTAGTATATTGATAGTTCCATGTCTAAACCACAATGGCGGGCTTCCTGATTTAAGTATTGCCAATTTTTAACGAAAATGAATAACTGTAAATAAAAAAAACAATCACCAGCCTAATAAGTAACAATCTATGGCTGACACCTATACATCTAACATTTCATCATTCTTTTAGACCCTCAAACATCCATGCAAGTAAAAATACCAATTACATGTATAATCTATTTTTTAAGGCCAAATCCCCCACTGTAAAAGACCTAAAACAGAAACTTTCTACAGTATCTACTACCTGTAGTATAGTAGCTGGTGCAGGGTCCACATCTTCATTACTTACTGGCCTCATGCAAAGAACAGTCTGAAATGTCTTGCAGGCTATTTTTGATGAAGTGCAAAAGTCCAGCTAATAATCAATTGTCCCTACATTCACTGCTCCGATTATAGCTCAGTTTGCCACGATATAACCCAGTTGCGGTACACATGATACACTGAGGGAAGATGGAAGTCATGGAAACCCACGAATGTCATAAATTAGGCCCCTATTGTAAAATCAACCCCTAGATAGACAATAAAAGTGCACTTTGTACTCCCAAAGCAGGATTGTGTATTTTTTGCAACAGGTGCATGCTCATTTCTTTAGTGTAGCACTAATGCACTAATATGTGCAGGGATGAGCAGGTTGGTTGAAATTCGGGTTTGATGACTTCGGCCAGACTTGCCGCCAAACTTCGAGTACAGGACCCCGAATTTGAATCCAAACCCTATTGAAGTCAATGGGAACTCGAACTTTGGGGCACAAAATGGCTGTAAAATGGGGCCAGCAAGGGTGGAAATTGAGGGGTGATTGCCCTACGCGAAATTAGCTATGGAAAGTTCTCAAAACAATAAGAGAAAACAAAAAAAATAAAGAAATACTTACATAAATAAATATATATATATATATTTTTTTTTTTAGGTGTGTCAGATATCAAATTGGGGGGTAACACCAGGGAAATTGCCCTGCACAAAATGGGCCAGGGAAAGTACTTCAAATCATAACAGAAAACAAAAAATTAAAGAAATGCACCAATAAAGAAACACATTATTATTATTCTTTATTTATATAGCACCATCATCTCCCGTAGTGCTTCACAAGTTGTGAATTTGTGAGCTTTCAGTCTAAGGGGTAGGGGTCGAGTGGAGAAAAAGGGGGAGGGATCACAAATGGTAGAGCTTGAGTTTGTCGTCATGTGCCCGGTGAAGGTTGTAGGAGTTGCTTAGGCCAGATTATATGCTTGTCTGAATAAGAGAGTTTTGAGGGCACTTTTAAAGGCTTGGAGCGATGGGAAGTGATGGATTGAGTGGGGCACTGCAATATATGCATATCCTAATAAATATTTACATCAATAAATAAATATATATCTGGTGCAAGCAGGCGCCAAGGTTTGCAGTGTATTCATGTGGGTCCAATACCACTGCCCACTGCACTATTTTTTTCTCTGATGCAAGCACGCACCAGGGCTCTCGTAGGCCTTCACCAAATCATAAATCATAGGCTGTCTACAACCTATCCCAGCCCTCTTTTCACTGGAGAAGAATTATTAGAGTTAGGCATGATACGAAGATCTCCTTTATAGTCATCTAAAAGCTGATACATGTATATAACAGTGTCTTTTTTATATGTTATACAAAACCATGTGTATGTGTTCTATGCTCCATGCCCATGCACATGCAAAGCAAACAATAAAAAAAGAGTATTATTTTTAAAAAGTAAAAATTATAAAAGCAGGAAGGCCCATGTGTCTGGCTACTCCACAAGTGGATTGCATGATGGGTTGCTGGGCCAGCAGCAGCCAGCCAAGGGATGGTTTTGGAGGCTTCTGAGTAGGACTTTCACCAGCCAGGATTGCCAGACATCACTTGTTGCCCCCATTGCCTTCTCTGCTTCTTTCTCTCCTGACTCCTCACCCTCTGCTGAAAATCGTCTATTTGGGCAAAGGTCACACACTGCCCAGGAGCTGTGGAATGCTGTCCAGGAGCAGACAGATGAGTGGTTGCTCCCGATGCACCTAAAGCCTGGCAAGGTGCTGTGTGACAAGGAGCAGAACCTAGTAGCAGCCTTGGGCTAAGCTGGGTTGTGGTACATTTGTTGGCTGGCACATGTGCTCAACTTGGGGGGTCAAAGCTTCTCCCTAACCAGAGCTGCTGCATAAAGTGCACGCCATGTGCGCGCACTATAAGCATTCACACCCGGCTGCTCCTCACCTATCTGTAGCACAGAGGAACTTCGAGCTTCCCAGTGGAGTGGAGTTCCAGCAGGCAAGTAAATTGGACACGTGAAAAGAGCTTGCCCTCTATGCTTGGCGGTGCTGGCCTGCCCTATAGCAAGTGTCCTATCAAAACGTTTAGTCAGGAATGCAGGGTGCTGCCATTTTAGCAGCTAAAGGGTTACTAGCACTGTTCTCAGCTGGGAAGGGTCATAAATGCTGCTTGACTTGACAGCCAAAGCTGCTAAAGTGCTCACCTGTTACAGTGGAGGGATTCTGGGATATTTAGTTCTTTAGTATTTAGTACTTTTTACTCAGGGCCAGAAAAAGCAAGCCCATCTCAGGATCACAGACACACAAGAATATAGGAAATTTGGAAACAGCATGCTGATAAACAATTTACAGGTCTAGGGGAACAATCCTAACACAAATCTAGAGGAAGAAAACAATAAGGCAGAACACCAAAACCTGACAAAAAGGGAGTTTTTCTTTACAGATAGGTTTGGTATAAGGGGACACTTTCACCCCAGTGAAAACAGATTTATAGGTTTATAAAACATTTTTTGGGTGTACACATAAGCACCTCAGGCTTTACAGCTAGGTGTGCTATAAAGGACACAAACACCTCAGTGAATACCGACAGGTTTGTTATAAGGCAACACTCTGACCCCAGGCTTTACAGCTAGGTTTGGTATTTGGGGGTACACAGTTACCCCGGGCTTTACAGCTAGGTATGCAATAAAGGACACAATCACCCCAGTAAATACAGATAGGTTTGGTATTTGGGGGTACGCAATCACCCCTGGCTTTACAGCTAGGTGTTCTAAAAAGGATACAAACACACCAGTGAATACAGATTTTGTAATTAGGGGTACACACTCACCCTAGGTTTTACAACTACTGTATGTGTGATATGAAGGACACACCCCAGTGAATACAGATAGGTTTGATATAAGGGGACACTCTCACCCCAGTCTCTACAAATAGGTTTGGTATAAGGGTACACAATCAGCCCATTAATTACCGCTAGGTTTGGTATATGGGGTACACACTCACCACAGTCTTTACAGATAGGTTTGGTATAAAGGGGCACTCTCACCCCAGTATTTACAGATAGGTGTGGTATAAGTGGACACAATCACCCCATTAATTACAGCTAGGTTTTGTATATGGGGGTACAAAATCACCCCATTTTTTACAGCTAGGTTTGGTATAGGGGTGCACACATTCACCCCAATCTTTACAGCTTAGTCTGCTATAAGGGTACACAGACACCCCATTAATTACAAAGAAGTTTGGTATAAGGGGACACTCTCACCCCAGTGAATACAGCTAGGTTTGCAATTTGGGGGTACGCAATCACCCAAGTGAATACAGATAGGTTTGGTATTTGGGAGTACACAGTCACCCCAGATTTTACAGCTATGTGTGCTATGAAGGACACAGAAACCTCAGTCTCAGTCCCATTAATTACATCTAGGTTTGGTTTAAGGGGGTACACACTCACCCCAGTCTTTACAGCTGGATCTACTATAAGGTTACACCCCAGTCTTTACATATAGTATAAGTATGGTATAGGGAGCACTCTCACCCCAGTGAATACAGATAGGTTTGGTACAAGGGGACACTCTCACCCCAGTAAATACAGAAATGTTTGGTATTTGGGGGTATGCAATCACCCAAGTGAATACAGATAGGTTTGGTATTTGGGAGTACACAGTCACCCCAGATTTAACAGCTATGTGTGCTATGAAGGACACAGAAACCTCAGTCTTTACAGATAGGTTTGGTTTAAAGGGTCACTTTCACCCCAGTCGTTACAGATAGGTTTGTTAAAAAGGGACATTCTCACCCCAGGCTTCACAGCTTAGTTTGGTATAGGGGTACACAATCACCCATTAATTACAGCTAGGTTTGGTATAAGGAACAAACTCACCCCGGTTTTTACAGATTTAGCATAAGGGGACACTTTTACCCCAGTCTACAGTCTACACCCCAGTCTTTACATATAGTATAAGTATGGTATAGGGAGCACTTTCACCCTAGTGAATACAGATAGGTTTGGTATAAGGGGACACTCTCACCCCAGTAAATACAGAAATGTTTGGTATTTGGGGGTACACAATCACCCCAGGCTTTACAGTTAGGTTTGGTATAAGGGGACACTCTCACCTCGGTCTTTACTGATAGGTTTGGTATAAGGGGACACTCCCACCCCAGTGAATACAGATAGGTTTGGTATAAGAGGGCACTCACACACCAGTGAATACAGATAGGTTTGGTATAAGGGGACACTCTCACTACAGGCTTTACAGCTAGGTTTGGTATTTGGGGTTACACACAATCACCTCAGGCTTTAAAGCTAGGTGTGCTATAAAGGATGCAATCACCCCAGGTTTGGTATTTGGGGGTATACAGACACCCCATTAATTACAGCAAAGTTTTGTATAAGGGGACACTCTCACCCCAGTGAATACAGCTAGGTTTGCTATTTGGGGGTACAAAATCACTCAAGTGAATACAGATAGGTTTGATATTTGGGGGTACACAGTTACCCCAGGTTTTACAGCTATGTGCGGACACAGAAAACTCTTTACAGATAGGTTTGGTTTAAAGGGACACTTTCAGACCAGTCTTTAAAGATAGGTTTGGTATAAGGGGACACTCGCACCCCACTATATTCATATAGGTTTGGTATAAGGGGACATTCTCGCCCCAGGCTTCACAGCTAAGTTTGGTATAGGGGTACACAATGACCCATTAATTACAGCTAGGTTTGTTATATGGGGGTATACCCTCACCCCAGTCTTTACAGATTTATAATAAGGGGACAGTCTCACCCCAGTGAATACAGATAGGTTTAGCATAAGGAGTCATTCTCACCCCCCTGAATACAGATAGATAGGTTTGGTATAAGGGAACACTCTCAGAAGCTAAGTCTTCTATAAGGGTACACAGTCACCCCATTAATTACATCTAGGTTTGGTATATGGGGGTAAACACTCACACTAGTCTTTACAGCTAGGTCTGCTATAAGGGTTCAACCCAATCTTTGCATATGGTATAAGCATGGTATAAGGGGACACTCTCACCCCAGTGAATACAGACCAGGAAGACTGTATCAGTTATCTAAAATTGATAATGAGGTAGCCAAGACATTAGAGTGCCCCTTTTCTAAGGAAGAAGTCTCTTTGACTATCGATCAACTAAAAAATAGGAAAGCCGCAGAAGGGGAAGGAACCCAGCAGACTATTATAAATATTTGAACCCACCTTAATTGAGCATATTGTGAAGCTTTTCAACTCTATCGATAGTATGCACCCCTTTAGTTTGAAAATGAATACTACTATAAGCTTGATCCCCAAAACAGAGAAAGACACAACAAAAAACTTTAGACCAATTTCGCTGATTGATATTGAAATGAAAATCCATGCATCTGCATCTGGTAAAGATTGTATTTCATATTATCTCCCATAACCAGGCTGGATTTATGCCAGGTAGAGGAGTTCAACATAATATTGCAGTAGCAACATTTGCTTTAAACAAGTTACATAGGAATTAGACCAAAGTGACCATAGTCACAAAATGGTCATAGTTACATGTGGCGCCGAAAAGGCATATCAGGGCGGTGCATAGAAGTATTTCTAACGCAAATAGGAATAGGTCAATGTTGTCAAGTTTGTGTACATCTCTATAGTAAAGTGGGTTTGGAGATCCTTGATTTGAATGCATAGCAGTACACTTATTAGTTGATATGTTATATTGGTTGCATTATTTAAATCAGATTGATTTCTGCTATTGGAACATTCTGTCTGTCAGATGTACATCTGTATTTTGCTTAATGTAATGGTTTCCGCTGCAATAAAAATTATTGAACAAGAAATAGGTCAATGCTTTGCCACTAATATGTTGGCACTATATCAAAATCAATATGCTCCGATTAACATAAATGGATCTTGGACAGATAGGATAATGTTAAAAAATGGCACATAGCAAGGCTGTCACCTGTACTGTTCAATCCATATTTGGAGGCCATTACTGGGAAATAAATTTGGATCAAGTTATAGGGCTGGATTTAGGAGGGGATAGAGTTAAAATCTTAGCTTATGCTGTTGACTTAATGCTTATCTTAACAAATCCCAAGACCTCCCTACCTTATTGAAGAAGAATTTGGAACTCAAAAAAATCAATTATACTCCCAATAAATTTAAGGAAGTAGTCACGCTAAAAACAGGGTGGAACTCCAGTGGGAGAATGGATACATAAAATATCTAGGCAGGGCCAGCTCCTTGGTCTCAGTGGGCCCCTTTGTGGTGAAGTGTCGCATCATATCACCGAGGGATGTCCCAAATCTGGATGCCCCCAGGATGCACTGCCACCTTGGTCATTGCTGGTGCGCCGAGAGGAGATTTGGGCACCAGTTGTGGAGGTGCCCTTCCAGTCCACCGGTCACTGCCATCGCACACCCCAAGGGCCGGCCCTGTCAGTGGGTCCCCCTGGAGGCTGGGGAACTCCGGGCCCCTGCCCCGCCTTGCCGGGTGCTGACGCCAGCCCTGTATCATAATCCCTAAAAATCTTAATGAACTTTATGCGTTAAACTGCAAACCATTAATAAATTGGCTAAAGGAAAGTTTTAAGAAATGGGAAAATGCCTTTAAACATGATTGGAAGGATCGCATTAATAAAAAATGTTTTTCCTACTGAAATATATTTTCCTACTGCAATGTTTACCAATCATTTTACCAGCTGAGTTATTTAAGGTAATTTACTGATTTACATCCAATTTTCTATGGCAAAACCAGTTATTATTTAGTAAGCTGACCAAAAAATAAGGGCGGGCTAGGTGCCCCGGAGTATAAAATCTACTATCTGGCCACACACCTATAAAGAGATGGGCGAATGCTGACTGTTGCAAAGACTGGACCAGGATGGAGCTGAACTCAATCTCCCTGGAGGAAATCCTATCACTAAATTTTTAAAAATCCAATGCAGTTTTATTACACTCTTTTATTATGACAATTTATAAGACACCTAAATTCCTATTGAACCATTCAGTGATGCCGCCGTATCCAGATCAGCTTGTGACAATATTGAGAGGAAAAAAAATTGATACATTTACCCTCTGGGAAAGGGCACTAGGGACAAATAAATTCAAACATATTAGAGTACATAAAATCTGGAACCCCCTCAGTGGTTCTAATGAACTTTGAATACAAGCAGGTTTGGAGAATGATTTTTATTCCCAATTTAAATTATACCAAATAAAAATTCTCATCTCCACCCTGAACTTGCCTGGTATATTCTGGTAGTAGTAGAGAGAGAGAAGCCTGGAACTGTTGTGCATATATGGTGGGGGTGCAGACATATCTTTCAACTATGGCAAAATATAGCTAAATACATTAAGAAATATGGAAATTTGGATTTAAATCCAAAAGCAGAGCTGATTCTACTGAACTTAACAAATAATATGTTGGAGAATGACTACAATAACATTCTCAGCTTTTTGATAAAAATCACAAAAAAGTGTATTGCTTCATTCTGGCGTATCCAATACCCATCCATGCAAAAGTGGCCTTGCAGACTGATGGCCGGACTAGAGACAGAGTGGTCTATGCAAAAATAAATAATAGAAAAATAGAAATAAACTTCAACAGCTAATAACAGGCATTGAGAATAAAATAAATATTCAATCACAATAAAGGAGATTTAGAAGGGGAGGAGGAAAGGGTGTAGAGAGGGAGAGTCAGAAGAGTAGGGTGGGTGGGTTGAGGGGAGAGGCGGGATAGAGGAGTAAAGGGGAAGGAGAGAAGGGGAAGGAAGAGAATGGGGAGAAGAAGAAGGGAGGGAGGAAGGAGAGAAAAAAAAAAGATCTCTCTCTCTCTCAGTGGCATCATCAACTGAGCCGGAAAAAAGAAAAAGAAAAAAGAAAAAAAAATTCAACACACATATAGCATTCCAAAAAAGTGGAATCTTAGGTGGCAAAAGACAAACTATAACATAATACAAATACATAATCCGTTGAATGAAATTCAGTAAACCTCCCAACATGTATATAAATAAACACCCCCACAAGGAGTCTTAATAACAACTAGGTGCATGTTTTGTGTACTGGTTGCACCCTGTGAAAATGTACAACCCGGTAGATGATGAAAGTGAATGGCAGTTTTCTCACCTGGCTCTGAATTGGCCCCAATATCACCCTGCACAGCCCGCAATGTAAAATCCACAATTTGTCTCTATTCCACACCCCAGTAAACCTCAGGGAGTTGGAATTAAAGAAACACTTTGAGGAAAAATTAATGGACCCCCCTTTTAATTTGCACCAGTGTGGCAGACCTGATCAGTACTGGGCTGTCGGGAAACCCAACTCTCCTGCGTTTCGTGATCCACGTGACCGCAAGAAGCCTGTCAATGCAGTCAGGAGCTGAGCGCATTATTGTGCATTACTGGCTTAAGCCAGGTTATATGATTGTCTGAACAGCTGGGTTTTGAGGGTACTTTTAAAAGCTTGGAGCATTTGAGAGCAACAGATTGAGTGGGGGAGTGCATTACAGAGAATTTGCATAGGAGAAGTCTTAAAGGGGGGAGTGCAAGGAGGTGACCAAGGAGGAGCAGAGATTGTGCCTGTGTTGATATTACTGGATGAAATGTATGGAGGGGCCTGGTTGGAGAGAGCTCTGTAGGTGTTAGAAGTTTGAAATAAAATCTGCGAGAGGTAACCAGTGGAGAGATTGACAGAGAGGAGTGGCACTGGAAAAGCAAGAGGGGAGGTCAATGAGGCAAACAGCAGAGTTCAGAATAGACTGGAGGGGTGTCAGTCTGTTTGTTGGTAAACCACAGAGGAGGGGTTGCAGTTATTGTAAGGATATTTTACAGAGATTGTGGTGTTAGAGGGGGGGAGAACAACAGCAACATTCGGTTCTAAATGAATCCGAATATCGCCGCTATTCAATCGCTCGAATCGCTTCCTTAAAACTCTATTTACTGCGGTCCAGGCCATCTAAAATGGTGGATCCACATGTCAGGACATATCCCATGGGGCAAAGAATCCTGGGCAGGCATCACATGCTGCCTATCAGCAGCCAGACTTCCCGATGATGTCACAGCCCTATATAAGCAGCGGCCATTTTGTGGAAGCTCATTTCGACACTGTATTGCAGTGGGAACGGGTCACGCAGGGACAGAGCGAGGGATAGATAGATACAGTGAGGGAGAGATAGATAGAACAAGGGACAGATAAATGCAGCGAGGGACAGATAGAACCAGGGAGAGAAGGAGAGAGGCAGTGACAGTGAAAGAGAGAGACAAAGACAGTTTACAGTGTTTGCTTTAGCTGTCAAGCCTATTTATTGTTAATACCACACCTGCCTATTTAGCTTTTCCTTTTCCTGGTGTTATTCTTTAAAAAGCGTGCTAGCATTTATCTTTTAAGAGTACCTGGCTACTTACCTTTTGCATTTTGTACCGAAAGTCACCTTGTAAAATTTCCATCAGTCATTGCCATTCACCAGGGGGGCATCCCGAATGCTAGCATGTGTCGTTTAACCCTTTAAGTGCCAGCCTTCCTAGAATTTTTGTCACCCTTAGTTGCCAGACCATGTTTCACAATTTTGCGCTACATATGTTCAACCTTGATTTTTGAAGGGATTTTCCAGGAAAATTATATATTGTTTTTTTCAGCAGAGTCTGAGCTTCAACATGCAATATCTTGTTTGACCTTTTTTTGGTGTATTCTCAATACTTTTGGGTGAAATATGTGCAAAAAAATTAAAAAAAAAAAAAAATGTTATTGTGTGCGAAACCCCAATTTCTCCCGCTCACAGCGGTACAACATATGTATTGGTAGACACTCTTTCCTGCCCAGGAGACTCCCCCAAACTGAAACAGCGCTTTAGGAGATTTTCAGATAAAATACAACTATGCTACGCGCTAAGCACACCTTGCAGTTTTTCCAGAAAAACTGAAATACCCCCCACAAATGATATATTCTCTGGAAGTACACACCTCAAGCTTTCTAGGCATACCAGGCTTGTTGACATGGGCGCAGTTTTCTGGAAGTAATCCCTCAATCAATTCTTTGGTTGCACAGAGTTTCCCTAAAAAGGAATAAAAAAGAAGAATCAAAGCCACATTTTCCTAAAAAAAAAATATATGCAAACAAGAAAAAACAAGTAAAATCTGAAAAAGCAACATACCCCGAACAGAACGATACCTAACATGCATAGGTACTGTCAAGGGAAGAGTTGCTAAACACCCCAAAGTAAAGCGTGCGCATAACGGTAATTGTACTTGAAATTTTTAGCACTGCTGACAAAGTGCGCACCTTGCAATTTTTCAACTAAAACAACCCTTTACATTTGGAATATCCCCCATAAACCATATATTCCCTGAAAGAACACATGTTAAGCTTTCTAAGCGTACTGAGCTTGTTGTAGTGGGCTCATCTTTCTGGAAGTAATCCATTGAAGAATTCTTAGGTTGCACAGGGTTTCCCTAAGAAAAATGATAAAAAAGCAGAATAAAAAACATGTTTTCCTAAAATATCAATATGCAAACAAGAAAAAATAAGCTAAATCTAAAAGCGCAAGGTCCCCCGAGCAGAACAATACCCAACATGCATAGGTACTATTAACCCTTTTAATTGCCAGTCTACTTGAAGTTTTGTCACCCTCTGTTGACAGGTCATTTTCCCCATTTTGCGCCATTTTTGTAAATTCTTTATTTATATAAATTTTTTTCATACAAGAACAAAGACAAGTAACATGACAACAGAGAGGAAAAAACAGTGCCTCTCACTGGTGATTAAACCAAAAGTACAGTATCTTGGACTATGCAGATCAGACAATAAATGTTGAAAGACACACCTTAATTTTGACCGTGAAATAAAGACTAATCAGAAAACCATCCAAGAGTTCAGACCCATTCACCAGGGGGAAGGCAAAACCTGGGGGGGGCTGATGAGTAGTGCGGGGATGCGGGGATGCGGGGGGGGGGGAGGGGGGAAAGCAGGAGGGGACCTAGATGTTCCCAAGCAACATTTTACAATCATCCGACTCGGAAAACTCCATCCACTTATCCCAAGTGCATGTGAAACTTTCCTGCCTGTTATCTTTGGCTAGAATCAGGCTCTCGAATCGCATAATCTCGTTGACCTTCAAAACCCACATAGCTATTGAGGGAGGCTCCGCCTTTTTCCACATTTGGGGAATACAAGCTTTTGCTGCATTGAGCAGGTGGCACAACACGGACTTCTTATATCGTTTAGTTGGCATCTTCGTCAAGTGAAGGAGGCATAAAGCCGGATCATCAGGGATATCAATATCGACCATTCTCCCCGCAACTTTCCTAACAGTATCCCAAAATGGTTTAAGCTTAGGGCAAGACCAGAGCACATGTAACAAGTCACCTGTCGCTTCCTCGCACCTCCAACACACAGCGGGGGAACCTGGGAAACACTTGTGAAGTAGAGATGGCACCCTATACCATCTAGTAAGAATTTTATAGCTGCATTCCTGGTATCTGGTGCAGGCAGCCGTCTTATGTGGCATCGCCAGAATCTTCTTACACTGCTTGGGTGAAAACGCAATCCCCAAGTCCTCTTCCCATCTCTTTAAGAAGGGGGGCTTATCTCCCACCGGGGGGGCAATCAGTGTTTTGTACACAAACGAGAGCGTATGTTTCTCTGTGTTTCTACTTGAGCACAGCTCCTCGAATGTTGTGAGTTTTCTTTGTCCTTCCAAATGCTCACGAAGCGAGGAGAGGAAGTGGAGAAGCTGCATACGTTGCCAACCCGTCCAGGTCGGGAGGCCCAGAGAACCCGCTAGACTATCTAAATCCGCCCACCCCCCATCCACCCAGAAGTGCTTGGCCCTAAAAATCCCTCCACCCATCCACGATTTCGAAATACGGCCCTCACACCCGGGAGGGAAGCTAGGGTTTCCAAGAATTGGGAACAACGGGGAGGGGTAGGGGGAAAGGTCAGGGCGGTCCATGTAATGTCTGCCGATCCTCAGTGAGGGACCCAGGGTGGGGTGCTTCATTGCCAACGGGGTATCTTTGCCCATAAGCCACAAGGCACCAGCCAGAGGGGAGTCTGAGAACTCCTGTTCGAGGCCCACCCATTGCTTATGTTTAGCGTGGATGCACCAGTCTATAACCCTATTCAGGTGAACCGCCACGTGGTACAGAACCGGGTCAGGAAAACCCAGTCCTCCATGTTCCTTATCCCTTGTTAGAATATGCCTACCAAGCCTCGGCTTCTTCCCCCCCCAAACGAATCTGACAAAAAGAGCTCTAACCCTTTGCAGGAAAGTCTGAGGTACCACTACAGGGAGGGCCTGCATCAGGTAGAGCAGACGCGGAAGAAGATTCATCTTAAGGGCATTGCAGTGGCCGAACCAGGAGATCCTACCCATGGACCAGCGAGAAATCTCCTCTTCAAACTTCTTCAGAAGGGGGGGGGGAAATTAAGAGAGAAGATGTTCCTTAAGTTGCTCCCAATTCTGGTCCCAAGGTAGGATACACTGTCCCTGGCCCATTTGAAGGGGAACGTACTCTGAATATTGTGAAACCTTTTGGAGGGGATATTTACATTCAGGGCCTCTAACTTTTGATAATTGATTTTATAATCCGAGAGCTCACCGTAGAACCTCAACTCCTCCAGCAGATTGGGCAGGGATATTTCAGGCCCCGACAGGCTAAAGATTAAATCGTCCGCATAGGCGGCTACCTTATAATGATTATTGGAGCCCACCAGCCCTTTAATATCAGGGTTCCGACGGACCCTGCGCAGAAATGGCTCGAGGGTAATGATAAAGATCAACGGGGAGAGTGGGCACCCCTGCCTAGTCCCATTACCTATCCTAAAAGAGTCCGAAATAAACCCATTCACCTTCACCGACGCTGAGGGCGCGCTATATAGGCTAGAAATCCAGCTCAGTGCATTTGGCCCAAGACCAATGTGCCTCAAAGTGGCGTGCATGAATTGCCAGTTTACACGATCGAACGCCTTCTCGGCGTCGGTGGCGAGGAGCAGCGTGGGGAGGTTCTTACGCTGGGCCATTTGGATCAGGTTCAACACCTTTATCGTGTTGTCCCTGGCCTCTCTATGTGGCATGAACCCCACCTGGTCGAGTCCTATGACATGGTGTAAGTGAGGTGCGATCCTGGAGGCCAAAATTTTTGCAAATAGTTTCACATCGGAGTTCAATAGCGAGATTGGCCTGTAGCTGGAGCAGCAGTTTGGGTCCTTACCTTACGGAGATGTGCGCCCTGAGGGAATCTTGAGGGAGGGTCCCCCCGTCCCTGAGAGAGTCAAAAACCCCTAGTATCTTAGGGGCGAGGATGGGAAAAAATACCTTATAGTACTGTAGGCTAAGCCCGTCTGGGCCGGGAGCCTTCCCCCCCGCCGACCCAGCCACCGCCTTCTGCAGCTCTACCAACGAGATGGGTTCCTCCAACTCTTTCAATACCTCTCTGGGGAGCTTAGGCATACCCGACTCCCTCAAATACTGGGCTATACGTAGCTCTTGTTTCTCACCCTTTGTCCTGGGAAGATTGTACAGTGACTCATAAAAGTTGCGAAAGTCTTTAGCAATATCGCTAGTTAGGTGAACCAGTTGGCCCTGCGCATTAAAGAGCTTAGGGATGTACGTCTTGGCCCTTTCTGCCCTCAATGCTTTAGCTAAAAGTCTGCCACACTTATCCCCAGACTCATAAAAAACTTTCTTACATTTAACTAACTGGGCCTTGATTTTATCGCAACAATGAGTTTTCAATCTCTCTCTAAGGGAGGTCAGTGCTGCGAGATGCGTGGCCGCCAAGGATTTTTTATGAAGCCTTTCCAATTTCCCAATCTCGTTAAGGAGTTTCAGGGTAATCTGCGCCCTTTCCTTCTTGAGTCTGGACCCCAGCATTATGAAGGTCCCCCTAATGAAACATTTGTGGGCCTCCCACAGAACCCCAGGGCCAATCTCACGTGAGGTATTCATCTCGAAGAACTCCTTGAGATCCTTCTGGACCTCGGCTAACACCTTTTGGTCGTCTAACAATGAGGCATTTAGCCTCCAGGACCAGCACCTGGGGACAGGATGGGGCAGGGAAACAGTGAGTGCAACCGGGGCGTGGTCCGAGACCGTGATGCTATGAATGGTCGAATCTGCAACCCTGGCTAAGGAGATATGTGGGACCAGGAAGAAGTCAATCCGGGAGTACGACCCATGGGGTACAGAGAAAAAGGTGTAGTCCCGATCACCTGGGTGGAGTATCCTCCACGGGTCTACCAGTTGATGAAGAGTTAGCAACTTTTTGAGTCGTCTCAACCTGGCAAAGGATTCGTGAGGACTCCCCTTGGACGTGTCAAGGAGCGGATCCAGTGCCACGCTGAAGTCTCCTCCTATGATCAACTCCCCCTCCCCAAAGGAGGCAAGCTCCTCTAGAACCCGTTCAAGGAAGGAGATTTGACCTGTGTTGGGCGCATATAAGTTGACAAGTTGATAAGTAGACACATGTGGCAATCTTCCCCTTGAGGAAGATCCATCTCCCGTCCCCGTCTGTCTTGAAATCCATCAACTCCCAGGGTAGAGCCGCCTCCAGTAAAATACTAACCCCCCTAGATCTGGAGTCAGAGGAGTGGCTATGATAGGCTCTCGGATAAGCTCTATTACTAAAAGAGGGGGGATTGCTGGCCTTAAAGTGGGTCTCTTGCAGGAAGGTAACCTTGGCCTTCAATCCTTTAATTTTCTTAGGACAAGGGACCTCTTTTCTGGGCTGTTAAGGCCCTTGACATTAAGGGATACTACTTTTAGGTCGGACATGTTGCTAGATTCTTATTAAGCTTGGTCAGGAGCTAATGAAATCCCCAAATTAAAGCCCCAAAAACCACCCAATAGTTCAACTAGGGCAGTAAGAGGGGGGCCTGGGCCCCTCCAGGGAGAGGCAGGGGAAGGGGAAGAGAGAAGGGACGGGACCAAAAGGGATAAAACGGAACAAAAAGTGATCTAAGGTGTCCTATACGGAGAAGAAGAAGGACCAAATCTGACGGACAACTAGTCCCGTCGTGGTCAGCCTATTGGGGGTACCGTGTCCCTACTCTGGCTAGGGCCATCGACAAGCCGGGACTCACCACCCCCAGACCCCGTTTTTGGCAAAAAACACAATAAGCAGTAACAAACATAAGTAACAAATTTGAAGCAGGGCACCTAGGCCCAGCAGGTATTAACCATTAGCAGAACCAGAAGATTAACGTTCAAAAAGAAAACATGAAGTGAAGTGCGACTTATGGGACTTCAAGCCCCATGGGATCCACAGACGATCAGACCGGCAACAAGTTAGCCACTAGGATTCGTCCTTCGCCTCCACCCCAGAGGGTCAACCGGGGAAAGGCCAAGGAGTAACCATTAAAGTCGCGTTTGGGAGCTCAAGCGTCCAGAGCAGCATCACTCCTGAACCGTAGTGGGACTCAATGTTCCGCCACCCGCGGGCGCCTGGACCGCCCAACACGCCTCAGGTCTCGAAAGCTCCTCGGGCCCCTGCGCCCAGCACCGTCCGCGCCTTGTGCCAGCAAGTGCACACTAGGTGCCAGCCAGTCCGGGACCTGGACCGGATCACACCGAAGAAAGGCAAAAAGATTCGAAAGGTCACGCTGGGATTTCAACACAAAGGAATCGCCATCTCTCCTCACAATCAGGTGGAAAGGAAACCCCCACCGGTAAGTTGCTCCCGCCGATACAATAACATCCAACAGAGGTCTCAGCACTCTCCTCATCTGTAAGGTTCGCCTTGAGAGGTCCGGCAAAATTTTTAGCGTCGAGCCGCTGAAGTCGATCGGGCCGTGATCCCAGCTCCTCCTGGCAATTTCCTCCTTTAGGGTATAGAAATGAACCCTGCAGATTACATCCCTAGGGTTCGATGAATCCTGGCTTCTCGGCCCCAGCGACCTGTGCACCCTATCCAGCTCGATTGGAGTGGAAGGATCTCTGCCCAACACTTTATTAAAGATAGACGTGACGATCTGTTTCAGGTCTTCCCCTGGTGCGCCCTCCGGGATGCCCCTGAGTCTCAGATTATTCCTCCGATTACGATTCTCAATATCGTCCATTTGAAGCTGGAGTGTTTGCAGCAGGGCCTCCTGCCTGTCACACCTCTCTTCCAAGGCCTGAAAGCGGCTAGACGTTTCGGCCCTCCCCGATTCTAGGGAGGCGACCCTGACGTCCACCTCTGCAACTTGCTTTTTAACCACTGCAATTTCTTTCTTATGCTCCTCTTCGTACCTTGCAATCAGATTTTCGATGTCTGCCTTAGTCGGCAGCCCCTTCAGCAACGAGATAGTCTCTTGATGAATACTATTCTCGGCTATCACCGTAAAGACTGAGGTCGCAGGCAGAGGAGGGCTCTGGGGCGGGCCAGCAGGAGTGTTTGCGGCCGATTCCCACGCTTCAGACCAGACCAGGGGAGCCGCAGGGTTCAAGCTTGACTCGGGGGAAGACATGGGGGTGGGACTGTCATGCCGCGATTCATCCTGTCTAACTGGGGAGGGTGACAACGGTGACGGCGGAGAGCCCAGTGCTGCTTGCAGGCCCATTATACATTCAGGGGCTCCCTGACAGCCCTTTTTCTCTTTTGGTGGCCTCTGTGACAGGGTGGGCGGCCCCACAGGAGGGGAGCCGGGGTCAGCAGCGACGGTGGGGGGGCCGCTATGGCTAGCCCTGGGCGAGAACGCAAATCTGCCCAGCGCACTCCCCCCGAGAGGCTTCTCAGTGGCGTGATTTAATCTGGACCGGGCATCCCAAACCGGGACGCTCCTCCCGCCAGGATTTATGGGCTGCTTCTCTGGCTCCAGCCCAGCATCTGATTCTGTTGCCACTCTGCTTATATGGGACTGGCTGCTGCTAATGTATTCCCCCCCCTGTCAGTGCAGAACATGCTTTGTGTGTGTTTATTACTGGGGCTGCGCTGTCTAGTGCGCACTGGTTCACTGTGTGTTGTCCCGCGGCCTCCGCATCTCTTCCTTCGTCCTCGAGGCTGCGTCATTTCCTGTGGGCGGCGGCTTGGCTACACCCTCAGTGGAGGCCGCCATCTTGGTCCACCCACCTTCTCCCGACGGCGGCGGGCGCTCCTCTCCTTCACTCGCGCAGCGTCTGCCGTCGCTGCAGCTGCGTCGGGGCGGCTCCTCCGCTCCCCCGTCATCTTCACTGGAGCGCCCAGAGGAGGAGGTAGGCACATCTCGGGTTCTCCAGGGTCCGACGGCTGCGGCCGCCATCTTGCTTGAGAGCACTGCCTCTCTTTCCAAGCTCCAGGAGAGTGCTCCGGCTTTAGGGGAACGCTTCTTTCTGTCCCCTCCGGCTCCTCTTCCCACCTTCTTTCTTCCCATCTGCTCTGGGATCGCTGAAACTGCAGTCGCCGACCTGTTTTAGGGTATAGGGGTCGGGAGCACAGCTACTCACGTCCTCCCACCACCATTGCCAGGACACGCCCTCCCATTTTGCGTCATTTTTAACCGTCATTTTTGCTGGAATTTCCAGAAAAATGATATACATATTTTTTGCAGCAGAGTTTAGGCTTTAACGTGAAATGTCTTGTTTGTAATTTTTCTACTGTTTTTTGAATATTTTTGCGTAAAAAAAAAAACAAAAAAATAAATCAAATAAAATTTTTAGACAATTGTCTCCTTTATTTTAAATAAATTTGTTTTATTAATAAAAACCATATTGCATGTGATAGCCCCATTTCTCCCGATTACAACGGTACCACATATGTATCGGTAGCCCCCGTATTCTTGCCCTGGAGACCCCCTAAACTGAAAAGAGCACTTTTTAACATTTACAAATAAAATACAACTACTATCCACACTATAAACATAAGGGGTTAATTAAAAAAAAAAGACATATGGTCCACCCTCCCAGGGGGGGGGGCATTTTGGGGGGGAATTTTAAGGGTTAGGCTAACCCTAGCCCTTAAAAATCCCAAAAAATTGACATAGGGAGGACCCCATTTTTTTGGAATTTTAGGGGTTAGGGTTAGGCTAACCCTAACCCGCAAAAATAAAAAAAAAATGACGTAGGGTCCCCCTTACCCGTCATAACCAGCCCGGGACCAGCTATGGGGGCTTGTAGGAACAGAGTGGAGGGGCCAGCTTTTGTGGCCCCCCAACCTGCAGCCTACAAGCCCACATAGCCTGTGTGGGCCCGGGCTCTTCTGCCCCCCCCCGGGCTTTGGGGAGGCAGGTAATTGGGGTGCGGGGGTTAATGGCAAGTTATCCGCTAGTTGCAGGTGACTTGCCAGCCCCCAGCCTTGTGAACTGGTACAGGGGTCTCATGGACCCCTTACCAGTTCACAAAGGGTTAACATTAAAAAAACACACTGACACATAAGAAAAAATTACTTTTATTAAAAAATAAAAACTTATTTTAACTTTACTTACCTCCGATCGTCAGCTCCTTTGTCCCTCGATGTGATGACAGATGCGATCATGCTGGCTGCAGTAGCAGAGGGGCAGGTGATGATCTGATCACCTGCCCCTCTGCTCCTGCGGCCAGCATGATCGCATCTGAATGAAGAGCAGCAGGGACCCAGGACAACACCCAGTGAGTGACGTCATAAGCCCCGCTTAAAGGGCTTTCGCCGCCCCCCCCCCCCCCAGTGAAGAGGAGACCCAGAGGGAGGCAGCGCGACTGCAGGTAAGTAAATGTCATTTTTAATTTTGTTTTGTTTTTTTTTTACAGATAGCAGCTGCTGCTACTGAAGCGGGGGGGGGGGCGCTATTCCGGGGGCTCTCAAATTATAGAGGAGACCTGGCTGGATCCAACGAGGGGTCAGGTGAGTATTTTACTTTTATATTTTTTTTACTGTGGGGGTTTAAATTCAGCTACGTGAGTCTCACGTAGCTTGCACTTAAGTGGAGTAGAGGCAGCTACGTGAGACTCAGGTAGCTGGCACTAGAAAGGTTGTAAAGTTTCCAGCAGTCATTGCCTTTCACCGGGGGGAATCCCAAATGCTAGCATGTGTCTTTAAGGAGTACCTGGCTACTTACCTTTTCCAATTTGTAACAAAAGTCACGTTGTAAAGTTTCCAGCAATTATTCACTTTCACCGGGGGGCATCCCGTATGCTACCACTTATCTTTTAAGAGTACCTGGCTACTTACCTTTTGCATTTTGTAACAAAAGTCACGTTGTAAAGTTTCCAGCAGTCATTGCCTTTCACCGGGGGGCATCCCAAATGCTAGCATGTGTCTTTTAAGAGTACCTGGCTACTTACCTTTTCCAATTTGTAACAAAAGTCACATTGTAAAGTTTCCAGCAGTCATTGCCTTTCACCGGGGGGCCTCCCAAATGCTAGCATGTGTCTTTTAAGAGTACCTGGCTACTTACCTTTTCCAATTTGTAACAAAAGTCACGTTGTAAAGTTTCCAGCAGTAATTCACTTTCGCCAGGGGGCATTCTGTATGCTACCACTTATCTTTTAAGAGTACCTGGCTACTTACCTTTTGCATTTTGTAACAAAAGTCACGTTGTAAAATTTCCAGCAGTAATTCACTTTCACCGGGGGCATCCCGAATGCTACCACTTATCTTTTAAGAGTACCTGGCTACTTACCTTTTGCATTTTGTAACAAAATTCACGTTGTAAAGTTTCCAGCAGTCATTGCCTTTCACCGGGGGGCATACCAAATGCTAGCATGTGTCTTTAAGGAGTGCCTGCCTACTTACCTTTTGCATTTTGTCACAAAGGTCCCGTTGTAAAGTTTCCAGCAATTATTCACTTTCACCGGGGGGCATCCCGAATGCTACCACTTATCTTTTAAGAGTACCTGGCTACTTACCTTTTGCATTTAGTAACAAAAGTCACGTTGTAAAGTATACAGCAGTCATTGCCTTTCACCGGGGGGAATCCCAAATGCTATCATGTGTCTTTTAAGAGTACCTGGCTACTTACCTTTTCCAATTTGTAACAAAAGTCATGTTGTAAAGTTTCCAGCAGTAATTCACTTTCGCCAGGGGGCATCCTGTATGCTACCACTTATCTTTTAAGAGTTACTGGCTACTTACCTTTTGCATTTTGTAACAAAAGTCACGTTGTAAAATTTCCAGCAGTCATTGCCTTTCACCGGGGGGCATCCTGAATGCTAGCATGTGTCTTTTAAGAGTACCTGGCTACTTACCTTTTGCATTTTGTAACAAAAATCTTGCTGTAGTTTACAGCAGTCATTGCATTTCACTGGGGGGGCATCCCGAATGCTACCACTTATCTTTTAAGAGTACCTGGCTACTTACCTTTTGCATTTTGTAACAAAATTCACGTTGTAAAGTTTCCAGCAGTCATTGCCTTTCACCGGGGGAATCCCAAATGCTAGCATGTGTCTTTAAGGAGTGCCTGCCTACTTACCTTTTGCATTTTGTCACAAAGGTCCCGTTGTAAAGTTTCCAGCAATTATTCACTTTCACCGGGGGGCATCCCGAATGCTACCACTTATCTTTTAAGAGTACCTGGCTACTTACCTTTTGCATTTAGTAACAAAAGTCACGTTGTAAAGTATCCAGCAGTCATTGCCTTTCACCGGGGGGAATCCCAAATGCTATCATGTGTCTTTTAAGAGTACCTGGCTACTTACCTTTTCCAATTTGTAACAAAAGTCACGTTGTAAAGTTTCCAGCAGTAATTCACTTTCGCCAGGGGGCATCCTGTATGCTACCACTTATCTTTTAAGAGTTACTGGCTACTTACCTTTTGCATTTTGTAACAAAAGTCACGTTGTAAAATTTCCAGCAGTCATTGCCTTTCACCGGGGGGCATCCTGAATGCTAGCATGTGTCTTTTAAGAGTACCTGGCTACTTACCTTTTGCATTTTGTAACACAAATCTTGCTGTAGTTTCCAGCAGTCATTGCCTTTCACTGGGGGGGCATCCCGAATGCTACCACTTATCTTTTAAGAGTACCTGGCTACTTACCTTTTGCATTTTGTAACAAAAGTCACCTTGTAAATTTTCCAGAAGTGATTCACTTTCACAGGGGGGAATCCCGAATGCTACCACTTATCTTTTAAGAGTACCTGCCTACTTACCTTTTGCATTTTGCAACAAAGGTCACGTTGTAAAGTTTCCAAGAGTTTCCAGCAGTCATTGCTTTTCACCGGGGGGCATCCCGAATGCCAGCATGTGTCTTTTAAGAGTACCTGGCTACTTACCTTTTCCATTTTGTAACAAAAGTCACTTTGTAAAATTTCCAGCAGAAATTCACTTTCATCGGGGTGCATCCCGAATGCTTGTATGTGTCTTTTAAGAGTACATGGCTACTTACCTTTTGCATTTTGTAACAAAAGTCATGTTGTAAAGTTTCCAGCAGTCAATGCCTTTCACCGGGGGGCCTCCCGAATGCTAGCATGTGTCTTTTAAGAGTACCTGGCTACTTACCTTTTGCATTTTGTAACAAAAGTCATGTTGTAAAGTTTCCAGCAGTAATTCACTTTCGCCAGGGGGCATCCTGTATGCTACCACTTATCTTTTAAGAGTACCTGGCTACTTACCTTTTGCATTTTGTATCAAAAGTCACGTTGTAAAATTTCCAGCAGTAATTCACTTTCACCGGGGGCATCCCGAATGCTACCACTTATCTTTTAAGAGTACCTGGCTACTTACCTTTTGCATTTTGTAACAAAATTCACGTTGTAAAGTTTCCAGCAGTCATTGCCTTTCACCGGGGGGAATCCCAAATGCTAGCATGTGTCTTTAAGGAGTGCCACCCTACTTACCTTTTGCATTTTGTCACAAAGGTCACGTTGTAAAGTTTCCAGCAATTATTCACTTTCACCGGGGGGCATCCCGAATGCTACCACTTATCTTTTAAGAGTACCTGGCTACTTACCTTTTGCATTTAGTAACAACAGTCACGTTGTAAAGTTTCCAGCAGTCATTGCCTTTCACCGGGGGGAATCCCAAATGCTAGCATGTGTCTTTTAAGAGTACCTGGCTACTTACCTTTTCCAATTTGTAACAAAAGTCACGTTGTAAAGTTTCCAGCAGTAATTCACTTTCGCCAGGGGGCATCCTGTATGCTACCACTTATCTTTTAAGAGTTACTGGCTACTTACCTTTTGCATTTTGTAACAAAAGTCACGTTGTAAAATTTCCAGCAGTCATTGCCTTTCACCGGGGGGCATCCTGAATGCTAGCTGTCTTTTAAGAGTACCTGGCTACTTACCTTTTGCATTTTGTAACAAAAATCTTGTTGTAGTTTCCAGCAGTCATTGCCTTTCACTGGGGGGCATCCCGAATGCTACCACTTATCTTTTAAGAGTACCTGGCTACTTACCTTTTGCATTTTGTAACAAAAGTCACCTTGTAAATTTTCCAGAAGTGATTCACTTTCACAGGGGGGAATCCCGAATGCTACCACTTATCTTTTAAGAGTACCTGCCTACTTACCTTTTGCATTTTGCAACAAAGGTCACGTTGTAAAGTTTCCAAAAGTTTCCAGAAGTCATTGCTTTTCACCGGGGGGCATCCCGAATGCCAGCATGTGTCTTTTAAGAGTACCTGGCTACTTAGCTTTTCCATTTTGTAACAAAAGTCACTTTGTAAAGTTTCCAGCAGTAATTCACTTTCACCGGGGGGGGGGGGGGCATCCCGAATGCTACCACTTATCTTTTAAGAGTACCTAGCTACTTACATTTTGCATTTTGTAACAAAAGTCACGTTGTAAAGTTTCCAGAAGTCAATGCCTTTCACCTGGGGGGCATCCCGAATGCTACCACTTATCTTTTAAGAGTACCTGGCCACTTACCTTTTGCATTTTTTTACCAAAGTCATTATGTAAAGTTTCCAGCAGTCATTGCTTTCACCGGGGTGCATCCAAAATGCTAGCATGTGTCTTTTAAGAGTTCCTGGCTACTTACCTTTTGCATTTTGTGACAAAAGTCACGTTGTAAAGTTTCCAGCAGTAATTCACTTTCACCGGGGGGGGGCATCCCGAATGCTACCACTTATCTTTTAAGAGTACCTGGCTACTTACCTTTTCCATTTTGTAACAAAAGTCACGTTGTAAAGTTTCCAGCAGTCATTGCCTTTCACCGGGGGGCATCCCGAATGCTAGCATGTGTCTTTTAAGAGTACCTGGCTACTTACCTTTTGTAACAAAAATCACGTTGTAAACTTTCCAGTAGTCATTGCCTTTCACCGGGGTGCATCCCGAATGCTACCACTTATCTTTTAAAGTGGACCAACACCCAGGATTTTGACTATCCTGGGTCTTGGTCCACTTCGGTGGGGCACCCCCGATCGGGGTGCCCCGCTGTGTGAAACCCCCCCTAACCCCCCGAAAAACTCACCTCTCCCCGCTCCCAGCGCCGACGTACAAGAACGTCTAAGCGGCGGCCGGCCGCCGCCGCCTCCCTCGCGTCACTTTCGGCGCGCGCGCGCCCCCGCCGGCCATTCGCAGACGGCCGGCGCGGGCACGCGCACGCCTACAGGAGCGCGAGGGAGGCGGCGGCGGCCGGCCGCCGCCGAAGATAAGGTAAGGAGTTTGGGGTGTTTGGGGGGGGTTTCACCCCGCGGGACATCCCGATCTCGGATGTCCCGCGGGGTGGGGGGTGATCGGCCCGGGAATCTTATAGATTCCCGGGCCGATCACCCGTGGGTGTTGGTCCACTTTAAGAGTACCTGGCTACTTACCTTTTGCATTTTGCAACAAAAGTCACATTGTAAAGTTTCCAGCAGTCATTTCCTTTCACCGGGGGGCATCCCAAATGCTAGCATGTGTCTTTAAGGAGTACCTGGCTACTTACCTTTTCCATTTTGTAACAAAAGTCACGTTGTAAAGTTTCCAGCAGTAATTCACTTTCACCGGGGGGCATCCCGTATGCTGCCACTTATCTTTTAAGAGTACCTGGCTACTTACCTTTTGCATTTTCTAACAAAATTCACGTTGTAAAGTTTCCAGCAGTCATTGCCTTTCACCGGGGGGCATACCAAATGCTAGCATGTGTCTTTAAGGAGTACCTGCCTTATTACCTTTGGCATTTTGTAACAAAGGTCACGTTGTAAAGTTTCCAGCAATAATTCACTTTCACTGGGGGGCATCCCGTATGCTACCACTTATCTTTTAAGAGTACCTGGCTACTTACCTTTTGCATTTTGTAACAAAAGTCACCTTTTCCAGCAGTGATTCATTTTCACCGGGGGACATCCCGAATGCTAGCATGTGTCTTTTGAGAGTACCTGGCTACTTACCTTTTGCATTTTGTAACAAAAGTCACGTTGTAAAGTTTCCAGCAGTCAATGCCTTTCACCGGGGGGCATCCCGAATGCTAGCATGTGTCTTTTAAGAGTACCTGGCTACTTACCTTTTCCAATTTGTAACAAAAGTCACGTTGTAAAGTTTCCAGCAGTAATTCACTTTCACCGGGGGCATCCTGTATGCTACCACTTATCTTTTAAGAGTACCTGGCTACTTACCTTTTGCATTTTGTAACAAAATTCACGTTGTAAAGTTTCCAGCAGTCATTGCCTTTCACCGGCGGGAATCCCAAAAGCTAGCATGTGTCTTTAAGGAGTACCTTCCTACTTACCTTTTGCATTTTGTCACAAAGGTCACGTTGTAAAGTTTCCAGCAACTATTCACTTTCACCGGGGGGCATCCCGTATGCTGCCACTTATCTTTTAAGAGTACCTGGCTACTTACCTTTTGCATTTTCTAACAAAATTCACGTTGTAAAGTTTCCAGCAGTCATTGCCTTTCACCGGGGGGCATACCAAATGCTAGCATGTGTCTTTAAGGAGTACCTGCCTACTTACCTTTGGCATTTTGTAACAAAGGTCACGTTGTAAAGTTTCCAGCAATAATTCACTTTCACTGGGGGGCATCCCGTATGCTACCACTTATCTTTTAAGAGTACCTGGCTACTTACCTTTTGCATTTTGTAACAAAAGTCACCTTTTCCAGCAGTGATTCATTTTCACCGGGGGACATCCCGAATGCTAGCATGTGTCTTTTGAGAGTACCTGGCTACTTACCTTTTGCATTTTGTAACAAAAGTCACGTTGTAAAGTTTCTAGCAGTCATTGCCTTTTACCGGAGGCATCCCGAATGCTACCACTTATCTTTCAAGAGTACCTGGCTACTTACCTTTTGCATTTTGTAACAAAAGTCACGTTGTAAAGTTTCCAGCAGTCAATGCCTTTCACCGGGGGGCATCCCGAATGCTAGCATGTGTCTTTTAAGAGTACCTGGCTACTTACCTTTTCCAATTTGTAACAAAAGTCACGTTGTAAAGTTTCCAGCAGTAATTCACTTTCACCGGGGGCATCCTGTATGCTACCACTTATCTTTTAAGAGTACCTGGCTACTTACCTTTTGCATTTTGTAACAAAATTCACGTTGTAAAGTTTCCAGCAGTCATTGCCTTTCACCGGCGGGAATCCCAAAAGCTAGCATGTGTCTTTAAGGAGTACCTTCCTACTTACCTTTTGCATTTTGTCACAAAGGTCACGTTGTAAAGTTTCCAGCAACTATTCACTTTCACCGGGGGGCATCCCGTATGCTACCACTTATCTTTTAAGAGTACCTGGCTACTTAACTTTTGCATTTTGTAACAAAAGTCACATTGTAAAGTTTCCAGCAGTCATTGCCTTTCACCGGGGGCATCCCAAATGCTAGCATGTGTCTTTTAAGAGTACCTGGCTACTTACCTTTTGCATTTAGTAACAAAAGTCACGTTGTAAAGTTTCCAGCAGTCAATGCCTTTCACCGGGGGGCATCCCAAATGCTAGCATGTGTCTTTTAAGAGTACCTGGCTACTTACCTTTTCCAATTTGTAACAAAAGTCACGTTGTAAAGTTTCCAGCAGTAATTCACTTTCACCGGGGGGGCATCCCGAATGCTACCACTTATCTTTTCAGAGTACCTGGCTACTTACCTTTTCCATTTTGTAACAAAAGTCACGTTGTAAAGTTTCCAGCAGTCATTGCCTTTCACCGGGTGGCATCCCGAATGCTAGCATGTGTCTTTTAAGAGTACCTGGCTACTTACCTTTTGTAACAAAAATCACGTTGTAAAGTTTCCAGTAGTCATTGCCTTTCACCGGGGTGCATCCCGAATGCTACCACTTATCTTTTAAGAGTACCTGGCTACTTACCTTTTCCATTTTGTAACAAAAGTCACGTTGTAAAGTTTCCAGCAGTCATTGCCTTTCACCGGGGGGCATCCCAAATGCTAGCATGTGTCTTTTAAGAGTACCTGGCTACTTACCTTTTCCATTCTGTAACAAAAGTCACGTTGTAAAGTTTCCAGCAGTAATTCATTTTCACCGGGGGGCATCCCGTATGCTGCCACTTATCTTTTAAGAGTACCTGGCTACTTACCTTTTGCATTTTGTAACAAAATTCACGCTGTAAAGTTTCCAGCAGTCATTGCCTTTCACCGGGGGGGGGGGGGGGCATCCCGAATGCTAGCATGTGTCTTTTGAGAGTACCTGGCTACTTACCTTTTGCATTTTGTAACAAAAGTCACGTTGTAAAGTTTCTAGCAGTCATTGCCTTTTACCCGGGTCATCCCGAATGCTACCACTTATCTTTTAAGAGTACCTGGCTACTTACCTTTAGCATTTTGTAACAAAAGTCACGTTGTAAAGTTCCCAGCAGTAATTCACTTTCACTAGGGGGCATCCCGAATGCTACCACTTATCTTTTAAGAGTACCTGGCTACTTACCTTTTGCACTTTGCAACAAAAGTCACGTTGTAACGTTTCCAGCAGTCATTGCCTTTCACCGGGGGCATCCCGAACGCCAGCATGTGTCTTTTAAGAGTACCTGGCTACTTACCTTTTCCGTTTTGTAACAAAAGTCACTTTGTAAAATTTCCAGCAGAAACTCACTTTTACCGGGGGGCATCCCAAATGCTAGCATGTGTCTTTTAAGAGTATGTGGCTACTTACCTTTTGCATTTTGTAACAAAAGTCACGTTGTAAAGTTTCCAGCAGTCAATGCCTTTCACCGGGGGGCATCCCGAATGCTATCACTTATCCTTTAAGAGTACCTGGCTACTTACCTTTTGCATTTTTTTACCAAAGTCACATTGTAAAGTTTCCAGCAGTCATTGCTTTCACCGGGGTGCATCCAAAATGCTAGCATGTGTATTTTAAGAGTTCCTGGCTACTTACCTTTTGCATTTTGTAACAAAAGTCACGTTGTAAAGTTTCCAGCAGTAATTCACTTTCACCGGGGGGCATCCCGAATGTTACCACTTATCCTTTAAGAGTACCTGGCTACTTACCTTTTGCATTTTGTAACAAAAGTCAGGTTGTAAAGTTTCCAGCAGTCATTAACTTTCACCGGGGGCATCCCGGATGCTAGCATGTGTCTTTTAAGAGTACCTGGCTACTTTTCTTTTGTAACAAAAGTCACGTTGTAAAGTTTCCAGCAGTCATTGCCTTTCACCGGGGGGCATCCCGAATGCTACCACTTATCTTTTTAGAGTACCTGGCTACTTACCTTTTGCATTTTGTAACAAAATTCACATTGTAAAGTTTCCAGCAGTCATTGCCTTTCACCGGGGGGAATCCCAAATGCTAGCATGTGTCTTTAAGGAGTACCTGCCTACTTACCTTTTGCATTTTGTAACAAAAGTCACGTTGTAAAGTTTCCAGCAATTATTCACTTTCACCGGGGGGCATCCCGTATACTACCACTTATCTTTTAAGAGTACCTGGCTACTTACCTTTTGCATTTTGCAACAAAAGTCACGTTGTAACGTTTCCAGCAGTCATTGCCTTTCACCGGAGGCATCCCGAACGCCAGCATGTGTCTTTTAAGAGTACCTGGCTACTTACCTTTTCCGTTTTGTAACAAAAGTCCCTTTGTAAAATTTCCAGCAGAAATTCACTTTCACCGGGGGGCATCCCGAATGCTAGCATGTGTCTTTTAAGAGTATGTGGCTACTTACCTTTTGCATTTTGTAACAAAAGTCACGTTGTAAAGTTTCCAGCAGTCAATGCCTTTCACCGGGGGGCATCCCGAATGCTATCACTTATCCTTTAAGAGTACCTGGCTACTTACCTTTTGCATTTTTTTACCAAAGTCACGTTGTAAAGTTTCCAGCAGTCATTGCTTTCACCGGGGGGAATCCCAAATGCTAGCATGTGTCTTTAAGGAGTACCTGCCTACTTACCTTTTGCATTTTGTAACAAAAGTCACGTTGTAAAGTTTCCAGCAATTATTCACTTTCACCGGGGGGCATCCCATATGCTACCACTTATCTTTTAAGAGTACCTGGCTACTTACCTTTTGCATTTTGTAACAAAAGTCACCTTGTAAATTTTCCAGAAGTGATTCACTTTCACAGGGGGATATTCCGAATGCTAGCATGTGTCTTTTAAGAGTACCTGGCTACTTACCTTTTGCATTTTGTAACAAAAATCACGTTGTAAGGTTTCCAGCAGTCATTGCCTTTCACTGGGGGGCATCCCGAATGCTACCACTTATCTTTTTAGAGTACCTGCCTACTTACCTTTTGCATTTTGCAACAAAGGTCACGTTGTAAAGTTTCCAAAAGTTTCCAGCAGTCATTGCTTTTCACCGGGGGGCATCCCGAATGCCAGCATGTGTCTTTTAAGAGTACCTGGCTACTTACCTTTTCCATTTTGTAACAAAAGTCACTTTGTAAAATTCCCAGCAGAAATTTACTTTCACCGGGGGGCATCCCGAATGCTAGCATGTGTCTTTAAAGAGTACCTGGCTACTTACCTTTTGCATTTTTTTACCAAAGTCACGTTGTAAAGTTTCCAGCAGTCATTGCTTTTCACCGGGGGGCATCCCGAATGCCAGCATGTGTCTTTTAAGAGTACCTGGCTACTTACCTTTTCCATTTTGTAACAAAAGTCACTTTGTAAAATTTCCAGCAGAAATTTACTTTCACTGGGGGGCATCCCGAATGCTACCACTTATCTTTTAAGAGTACCTGGCTACTTACCTTTTGCATTTTGTAACAAAATTCACGTTGTAAAGTTTCCAGCAGTCATTGCCTTTCACCGGGGGGCATCCCAAATGCTAGCATGTGTCTTTAAGGAGTACCTGCCTACTTACCTTTGGCATTTTGTAACAAAAGTCACCTTGTAAATTTTCCAGCAGTGTTTCACTTTCACCGAGGGACATCCCGAATGCTAGCATGTGTCTTTTGAGAGTACCTGGCTACTTACCTTTTGCATTTTGCAACAAAAGTCACGTTGTAACGTTTCCAGCAGTCATTGCCTTTCACCGGGGCATCCCGAACGCCAGCATGTGTCTTTTAAGAGTACCTGGCTACTTACCTTTTGCATTTTGTAACAAAAGTCACTTTGTAAAATTTCCAGCAGAAATTCACTTTCACCGGGGGGCATCCCGAATGCTAGCATGTGTCTTTTAAGAGTACATGGCTACTTACCTTTTGCATTTTGTAACAAAAGTCACGTTGTAAAGTTTCCAGCAGTCAATGCCTTTCACCGGGGGGCATCCTGAATGCTACCACTTATCTTTTAAGAGTACCTGGCTACTTACCTTTTGCATTTTTTTTACCAAAGTCACGTTGTAAAGTTTCCAGCAGTCATTGCTTTTCACCGGGGGGCATCCCGAATGCCAGCATGTGTCTTTTAAGAGTACCTGGCTACTTAACTTTTCCATTTTGTAACAAAAGTCACGTTGTAAAATTTCCAGCAGAAATTTACTTTCACCGGGGGGCATCCCGAATGCTAGCATGTGTCTTTTAAGAGTACGTGGCTACTTACCTTTTGCATTTTGTAACAAAAGTCACGTTGTAAAGTTTCCAGCAGTCAATGCCTTTCACCGGGGGGCATCCCGAATGCTATCACTTATCCTTTAAGAGTACCTGGCTACTTACCTTTTGCATTTTGCAACAAAAGTCACGTTGTAAAGTTTCCAGCAGTAGTTCACTTTCACCGGGTGGCATCCCGAATGCTAGCTTGTGTCTTTTAAGAGTACCTGGCTATTTACCTTTTCCATTTTGTAACAAAAACCATGTTTTAAATTTTGATGTAGTGCTTTTAACTAAATTTGAGCACGGGCCATCCTATTTCAGGCAATCTGGCAGTGTTTGCATCTGGTTTTATCTTCAAGTGCTGATGGGTTAGTTAGTGTGAAAGGTCAGACACCTGCCGCTGTTGTGTAAAAATTGGGGTTTTTTTACACCCACTGTCAGTTGGCCGATGCCTATCTGCGTCATCGTCCATCCTCCCCAAGGTCTGACACAGGGGGCCCTCTGAGTCTTCAGTCGCTAATGAGTAGCTTTCTTCACCCACATAGTGAGGCAACTCATGAGCAGCAGGTAGACATGGAGCAGGACCTGAACTAGCAGGTGGTGTTATACCTTGACAAGACCATGCCAACACACCTTGAGGATACACTGGACATCTGGCCTGCCAAACTTGATCTGTGGCCGCAACTAGCAGAGTAATTTGGCAGCCAACCGCTCTGGGCATGTGTACACTCACTGCACGGATGGGTTAAATGCGGATGACAAATTCCCATGTGTGCGCAAGCATACAATGGCCAATTATGATTTATTATTAATTATTAGTTTGCACTGAGAAAGCTGCCCTGCTCTGCCAGTGTTGTGCCATCAGAGGGGGTTTAGCGCGGCAGGGGCCATAGTAATCACAAGGAGAACTCGTCTGTCCATGAAAAATGTGTCTGGCCTTTCACAGTAACTAGGCCCTGAAGACTTTAACAGGGAAAACTGGTGCAACTTTCAGATGTACGTATGGAGTGTGTACTGATAAGGGCAGGTCAATGCTCTCCACTGGGCTTCAAACAGTATTTTGTGCCGGTAGCGAGGGTTCAATAAGGTGGAGAGCCAGAAGTCATCCCGCTGCCAAATGGTGACAATTCGGCGGTCACTATGCAAGCACATGAGCGTGCATCGTTCCACTTGTGCAAGTGACTCGGAGGGACTACCTGTCTCCATCTCCACTGCATACTGCCACAGTGTGTCTGGGTCCTCTGTCTCGCCTTCCTCACAACCCTCTAGCTCATCTGGCTGCTCCTGCTTCTCCTCTCCTGTCAGATGACTAGATAAACCGCCCATTTCGCCAAACTAAACTGTGCTTCACCGTTCCCCTCCCCCTCCCCCTCCTCCTCCTCCAGTTCAGCTCCCATGGGGTTCATGTGGCCATGAGATGTAGCCGCCATGTCTCCAGTGCCCTGACCAGCCATGGTTTCCAACATGTGTTGTAGTACGTGAAGCAGTGGAATCATGTTGTTCATCCCGTAATCCTGGCGACTGACAAATAAAGTGGCTTCCTCAAAGGGCCTGAGCAAATGGAAGGTGTCACGTAGGAGCTACCACTGGTTTACATTAAAATTACACAGGGGAGTCCACCTATCTGCTTGGACCATCAAGAAATCAGTGATGGCTTTTCACTGTTCGTATAGTCAATCCAACATATGGAGGGTGGAATTCCAATGGGTGGAAACATCGCAAATCAGACTAGTTTGGGGGATACCGTTCTGATGCTGTAGCTCAAGAAGGGTGTGCTTGGTGGTGTAGGAGTGGCTAAAGTGCATGCAAAGTTTCCTTCCATTTGTTAGGATGTATTGCATACGGGGGGAAAACTTCAGAAAATGCTTGACAAATAGAATTGAACACGTGTGCCATACAGGGCGCATGGCTCAGGCTTCCTTGTTGCAGCGCAGACAAGATGTTCTTTTCTAAGAAGGTTCCAGAGGAACAAAATGTTTATGATCTCAATTATTAATGAATTAATATTAAATCACAAAATTATTAATGTATATAGGTGCCTTGGATGAATGGGGAAGCTGTGGATGTTTTCCTGCAATTTGATATGATTCTGATCTGGATGTGGCTGATTCAAAGGAAATCATACACATATAACATATATACATGACATTGACTTTGCTTTCAGCCCTCAGGGAAGCAGTTCACATGCAGATGTAAAGAATGTGTCAGAACCCCGGGTTTGGCTGATGCCCGGCTGGTGGCTGGGGTCTATTACCCCAACTGCGGTATCGGTAGCCACCAGCAGGTGTCAGCAAAGCTCTGGCTGCTCACCCAATCTGCAGATCCACCTGCCACCAGCGGGTGTCAGCAGAGCTCTGGCTGCACACCCCATGTGCAGTCCCATCAGCCACCAGCGGGTGTCAGCAGAGCCCTGGATGCTCTCTCCCCATCATCTGCTGCACCTGGTGTGTGGAGCTATTTAAGTAAGATTGGCCCTCCACCTGGTGCAGCAGGATTTTGTTTGTTTGGTTACTTGTGTCTGGAGTTCTGAACTTAAGTCTGTACCCGTTCCTACCGGAGTCTGGAGACTGCCGGCATCTGTCATAGGCCCTTGGGTGAGTGCTCCAGCACCTTAGGGTATCTGTTTTTTGTTATTAGGTTTTTTGTTAGTGAGCCTTACTTTGTATCTGAAATTAAGATATTTTTGTTGTTGTTTTTTCCTTGATTAAAACCTTTAAATACATTTTGGTAGTTGTGTCATTGCTCTGGCCAAACTGTCTGCTCCCTGGCCGAGAGTTCACATTAGAGAACTCCTCGGCCCTGACAGAATCCTGCTGCCACCCACCTGGCCAGAGCATTGCGCATCCTGGGACCTGTAGTCCCTCTAGCTTTCGCCAACGTCCGTTCCTAGCCCCCTAAATGGATCCTGGAGTGATCAAAAAGTTGCTTTCATTAACGGAAAGCCATGCTGATGCTGTGCAAGCATTATTTGTGGGATACTCTAAATACATGTGTCTAGACATGATCAATTTTATTCATTCTTTGATTGATCAAGGAGATTTTGATTTCCCAGCTGCTCAACCCCTCATTAAGATCCTGGTGGATGTAGCTTTCGAAATTAATACTCCTTTGCCACAGGTTAAACAGACCTCTTCCATTGAACCCAGTGCCCCTGATCAGATTCCCCCATCTCCTGTCCCTTTAGCTAGATCTGTAGGGTCTAGGGGTTACTCTGAGGTGCTGTGTGCTTCACCTGGGGCCTCGACTCAGGGGCCTGCTGCTTCCTCATGGAGCCAACCTCTGCTTACTGCTAGAAGCCAGGACCCTGATTCCTGGTTCTATGAAGAACCTGACGATGATGATCCTGTCTTTGAGATCCATGCCACTGATTCTGACGATGCTTGGACCGATTTTTCTGATGAGGATGGTGTGGTCGATGCCAGCCTGCCACCAGAGCGTCCCATGGTCGATGCCAGCCTGCCACCAGAGCGTCCCATGGTCGATGCCAGCCTGCCACCAGAGCGTCCCATGGTCGATGCCAGCCTGCCACCAGAGCGTCCCATGGTCGATGCCAGCCTGCCACCAGAGCGTCCCATGGTCGATGCCAGCCTGCCACCAGAGCGTCCCATGGTCGATGCCAGCCTGCCACCAGAGCGTCCCATGGTCGATGCCAGCCTGCCACCAGAGCGTCCCATGGTCGATGCCAGCCTGCCACCAGAGCGTCCCATGGTCGATGCCAGCCTGCCACCAGAGCGTCCCATGGTCGATGCCAGCCTGCCACCAGAGCGTCCCATGGTCGATGCCAGCCTGCCACCAGAGCGTCCCACTGCGAGTCAGCCGCCACTGGGCCCCACTGCGAGTCAGCCGCCGCTGGGCCCCACTGCGAGTCAGCCGCCGCTGGGCCCCACTGCGAGTCAGCCGCCGCTGGGCCCCACTGCGAGTCAGCCGCCGCTGGGCCCTACCGCGAGTCAGCCGCCGCTGGGCCCTACCGCGAGTCAGCCGCCGCTGGGCCCTACCGCGAGTCAGCCGCCGCTGGGCCCTACCGCGAGTCAGCCGCCGCTGGGCCCTACCGCGAGTCAGCCGCCGCTGGGCCCTACCGCGAGTCAGCCGCCGCTGGGCCCTACCGCGAGTCAGCCGCCGCTGGGCCCCACCGCGAGTCAGCCACCGCTGAATGTCTTTTTAAAATCTACCTTGTCTCTGTCCCACAGCGAGCCTGCAGCCGGGTCCCACAGCGAGCCTGCAGCCGGGTCCCACAGCGAGCCTGCAGCCGGGTCCCACAACCAGCCGGCACCCGGGCTCTGCTACCAGCCAGCACCCAGGCTCTGCTACGGCCTTGCACCTAGACCGCGCTTTGAACCCGGGCTCTGCCTTGACCCTGCACCCGGGCTCTGCCTTGACCCTGCACCCGGGCTCTGCCTTGACCCTGCACCCGGGCTCTGCCTTGACCCTGCACCCGGCTCTGCCTTGACCCTGCACCTGGGCTCTGCCTTGACCCTGCACCCGGGCTCTGCCTTGACCCTGCACTCGGGCTCTGCCTTGACCCTGCACCCGGGCTCTGCCTTGACCCTGCACCCGGGCTCTGCCTTGACCCTGCACCCGGGCTCTGCCTTGACCCTGCACCCGGGCTCTGCCTTGACCCTGCACCCGGGCTCTGCCTTGACCCTGCACCCGGACTCTGCCTTGACCCTGCACCCGGGCCGTGCTTTGAACCCGGGCTCTGCCTTGGCCCTGGGCCCTGTCTTGGATCCGCACCCGGGCTCTGCTACCAGCCGTCACCCGGGCTCTGCTACCAGCCGTCACCCGGGCTCTGCTACCAGCCGTCACCCGGGCTCTGCTACCAGCCTTCACCCGGGCTCTGCTACCAGCCGTCACCCGGGCTCTGCTACCAGCCGTCACCCGGGCTCTGCTACCAGCCGTCACCCGGGCTCTGCTACCAGCCGTCACCCGGGCCCTGCCTTGAACCCGAACCCGGGCCCTGCCTTGAACCCGAACCCGGGCCCTGTCTTGAACCCGAACCTGGGCCCTGTCTTGGATCCGCACCCGGGCCCTGTCTTGGATCCGCACCCGGGCCCTGTCTTGGATCCGCACCCGGGCCCTGTCTTGGATCCGCACCCGGGCCCTGTCTTGGATCCGCACCCGGGCCCTGTCTTGGATCCGCACTTGGCTGATGCCCGGCTGGTGGCTGGGGTCTATTACCCCATCTGCGGTATCGGTAGCCACCAGCGGGTGTCAGCAGAGCTCTGGCTGCTCACCCAATCTGCAGATCCACCTGCCACCAGCGGGTGTCAGCAGAGCTCTGGCTGCACACCCCATGTGCAGTCCCATCAGCCACCAGCGGGTGTCAGCAGAGCCCTGGATGCTCTCTCCCCATCATCTGCTGCACCTGGTGTGTGGAGCTATTTAAGTAAGATCGGCCCTCCACCTGGTGCAGCAGGATTTTGTTTGTTTGGTTACTTGTGTCTGGAGTTCTGAACTTAAGTCTGTACCCGTTCCTACCGGAGTCTGGAGACTGCCGGTAGGCCCTTGGGTGAGTGCTCCAGCACCTTAGGGTATCTGTTTTTTGTTATTAGGTTTTTTGTTAGTGAGCCTTATTTTGTATCTGAAATTAAGATATTTTTGTTGTTGTTTTTTCCTTGATTAAAACCTTTAAATACATTTTGGTAGTTGTGTCATTGCTCTGGCCAAACTGTCTGCTCCCTGGCCGAGAGTTCACATTAGAGAACTCCTCGGCCCTGGCAGAATGTCTGGGTATGTTTGAGTACCCTCTCAGTAATTACTTGATGTGCATTTTAAACTATTTAATTGTAAACGGCCTCTTTCTGTAACAGGAAGTCTAAGGGGCAGTTGGGTGGAGGAGAAATTAAAGTTTGACCAGAGAATTATATTAAAGCAGGGAACGTGGGGAAATATTTAAAAAAAAAAAAAACAAATTAAAAAAAAAAAATCAAAATGAAAAAAAAAATTCCAATAAAAAAACCTAAATAAAAAAAATTATTATTTATTATTATGTTATTAGTTAATATATATATATATATATATATATATATATATATATATATATATATATATATATATTATATTTGTATTTAATTATTATTATTATTATTATTAATGTGTGCAAATAAGATAAATGTTATCAATGAATATGTAATTGACAATTTGCAACGGTGTCAGTGAAAAAAGTGCCTAAGTGCAAAAAACATGTGCAACATGTGCAATACCACAAGTAGAAAAAATGTGCAAGCAGCAATAATATAAAGTGCTAATTAGTGAGGCTTATTTAATCCATGAACCAAAATAGACAAGTGCACTGTCAAAGGCACAACGGCCTAGGAGCATGGAGGCCACAGCGGTGGGACCTGTCCAAGTTGCTATTGGGGTTGTGCAGGAACCACAATCACTCAGTGGGCCTTGAAGGATATGTATTGTCCCTGACCGTAGTTACAGCTCCAGACTTAGGCGCTGCCGTGCACTTTGGTACACACTGACAGGCTCAAGGACTGGCCCACCTATTGTTCTACAAAATTGTACGGGGCTGGTACTGCCTTCTTCGCAAAGAAATGACAGCTTGGGACTCTCCACCTCAGTTCGGCACAAGCCATTAGTTCTCTGAAAGGTCCACCACCTGAAAAGGGAGGAACTGCAGCACCAGCAACTTATACAGGAGCACATTTAGCTTCTGTGCGTTGGATGAGTGGGAACATACTGTTGTCTCTTGGCCATGGCTTGGCCAATGGATTGCTGGCGGAATGACTGACTCAGATTAAGAGGAGGAGGAGCATCTGGAGCGACAGAGGATGGGTATGACACACAGGAGGTGGTGGAGCCTTAGCTGGCTGGAACAGGGAGCGGCATGCCACTGGGTAATGCAGCAGGTTGGACTACCACTTTGGAGCCAGCTCTCCCAGGCCGCTTTATGGTGACGCTGCAAATGTTGACGCAGGGCTGTGGGGCCAACATTGGGACCCTGGCCACACTTCACCTTCTGCCCACACATCTTTCATATAGCCATGTTAACCTCCTGTGGATGCTTGATGAAAAACTGCCACATTGCCGAGTAGGTGATTTTCCCACCAATAGTCCGCATTAATGAACTGCTGCTGCCACCGCCGACTCCGGGGACCCTCTTCCACTATCTCCCGGGAAGGTAGCCTGCCGCGCAGCAAGTGGTCTACCCTGAGCACATTTGCCTCCAGACTTACCCCTTCTGCCACCATGCTGACGGCTAAATCCGTCACTCTCCATCACTCCAAGCCTTTAAAAGTGCCCTCAAAACTCACTTCTTCAGACAGGGCATATAATCTGGCTTAAAGGAGCAGTATCGTGAAATTTGCATAAAAAAAGATAAATAATTAAATAGCCACACAATAGCTTCTAACATGTGTATAAATAATCTGGTGATAGGAAAAGGAAAAAATATATGCCTTTCTTTTAAATTGTATAATGACAATGGTTCAGTCCATTTGCTGAATAGGGGGATCTGCTGGGTTGGATTTAGTGAGCTGCTTCATTTAGCTCACTGGTCTCCTAGCAACACTTTACCTCAGAGGCTGACACTGTAATCAGTGGTAACGGCTGTGTGTGTGTGAGGTGCTGCTTTTGTTATGGGACCAGGTGACTCAAATGTATAAAATCTATACAAAATAAACTAAACTGACTGAAAACGACTGAAATTCTTCTTTGAATAACTGTGCAGGAAAATCTAAAGGTATTAAAGTGAAACAAAACCCTGAGTTGCCGACCCTGAAGTCTATAAGACCCGGCCATTGACCTTGCCCCTTGGGCATTCTAAATCAGGATGCCCACTGTGCGAAACAACCCCTGGATAACCACAGATCCCCCCATTTTTCTGGCGCGCTCACGCAGATAGTCATTTAGACAGGCCGGGCGGCCAGGAAGGTTACTGCTCAAGCTCCCCATCTGCGTGCAAACAGAGATGATTGGATGAGAGCCCGCGCATGCGCTGTGGGACAGGGAAAGGTACGTTTTCACAGGCGAACTTGGGGATTTCACATATCAGGGCATGCCCTAGGGGCACAAAACAAAACTCCAGATAGTGAAAATCCTGGGTTGGGCTTTGCTCAAAACACACAAAGCTGAAAGAAAGATCATATGGAAAAATGTGTTGAGAAAAGAGAGAGAAAATGGTAAACTGAAAGATTCTGCAGCAGAGCCAACATGAAGGGAAAACTGTCAAAATCAGCTAAATGACTTCTAGAGCTTTTCTCTCTGTTTTAGATATATAAGTTCTGGACAGGCAATGTTGCAATGTTGTTATCTTATGCTGGACGGCTGCCAGCACTGAACAGCTGATACTTTGATACATTGTTTCACCCCTCTCCTCAGCATGGAACAGGCCAGAGTGTCGGGCTCCGACACTCAGAAGACATAAACATGAGCTATTAGTCTCCAGCTGCTCAACACAGACATCAATTTTTTCTAAATTTTTAATTCTTACTCCAACACTTACCTATATTCAAAGAACCATTTAAATATAAGTCACCAAGAAAAATTTGCGATACTGCTCCTTTAAGCAACTCCTATACCTTCAAACTGCACATGCAGCCCAACTCAAGCTCTACCCCTTGTGATCCCTACCTTTGTCTCCACCCCCATCCTTTAGACTGTAAGCTTGCAACGGCAGGGCTCTCTTTCATATTGCTCACAACACTTGGTTTGAACCTTGTAGCTTCGAGTTTTGTATTGTTCTCTGTACTATATGTTTTACTTTGCTTGTAATCATACCTTGTAAAGCGCTACAGAAGATGATGGCGCTATATAAATAAAATTATTAATTATAATAACAATAATAATATTAGTAATCATCATCATCGACTTGTGTCTGCACATCACTGATGTCCTCCTCAGGTTCCTCAACAGTGTTTGATTCAGAAGTCAAAATGCTTGCAACACCACCTCCCACGCCACTCTACTCATCACTACTTGCCCGCCTAGTGGAAGAAGCGACGAGTGTCTCCTCCACTTCTTGGTTGGGCAGTAGCTGCTGATTTTTCTCTATCAGATCGTCCTCACTGAATAGTGGAGCTGAACCCAAAGCATAAGATATAACTGACAGTTGACTGGGGGTGTCAGATGTCACTTGTGATGAAGTGCATGATCATGTTAACCAATCGATGACGGCAGATGGGTTGCTGGTCGAGACACGACCGCTAGCTGATACCGGGAGATCAGGCCTCTCACTGAGACTCCTGCTGCCACTCACCCCTAGTCTGCTGTGACCTCTGCTTGAAGAATTATGCCTCTGCAACTCCTCTGTGCCCATCCTGGCACTTCTCTGCCTGACATACTTAGTGCGTATATGAGGGGAGGACAAAACGCTTAAAACAGGATTTGTCGATAACAGCAGCAGGTGTGCAACTATCTATGGCCTTTCACTAAGTAGTAACTAGGCCCTGAAGACTTTAACAGCAACAAAGTGGTAAAACTCTTAGATGTGCGTATGTGAGGCACTGATGAGGGCAGTTCAATGTGCTCCAGTACGCTTGAAAAATGTTTTTTTGAGACTGGCCTGCATGAAAATGAATCGGGCATGGATCAGTCAAGATTTCCACCCACCAATGCCTGATGAGTAGATTGATCATGGTGCCAGACCAACACTTCAGAAATATGGATAGTGCAAAACAGATTTAAGGCGCTGCTCTACAGTTACAGACATTCCTCCGCATCAGACCACAAGTAATTATTGAGGAAATGCTTTACGTTAATCTTACATGAATTTTAATTAATATTCTTAGGATAAGATATATGTGCCCAAAATCTGTTTATGTTCTCTTCATGCTGCTGCCAACTCTAGGGTGTGTCTTTCATGCAATATATGGGCTTCTTATGCTGCTGCCAACTCCATGGTGTGTCTTTCAGGCAATATATGGGCTCCTTATGCTGCTGCCAACTCTGTGTTTCTCAGGCAATATATTGGCTCCTTATGCTGCTGCCAACTCCAATGTGTTTTTCATGCAATATATGGGCTCCTTATGCTGCTGCCAACTCCAGGGTGTGTCTTTCAGGCAATATATGGGCTCCAAATGCTGCTGCCAAATCCAATGTGTCTTTCAGGCAATATATGGGCTCCTTATGCTGCTGCCAACTCTAGGGTGTTTCTTTCAGGCAATATATGGGCTCCTTATGCTGCTGCCAACTCCAGGGTGTGTCTTTCAGGCAATATATGGGTGCCTTATGCTGCTGCCAACTCCAGAGTGTGTCTTTCAGGCAATATATGGGCTCTTCATTCTGCTGCCAACTCCAGAATGTGTTTTTCAGGCAATATATGGGCTCCTTATGCTGCTGCCAATTCCAGGATTTGTTTTTCAGGCCATATATTGGCTCCTAATGCTGCTGCCAACTCCAGAATGTGTCTTTCAGGCAATATATGGGCTCCTTATGCTGCTGCCAACTCCAGGGTGTGTCTTTCATGCAATATACTGGCTCCTAATGCTGCTGCCAACTCCAATGTGTCTTTCAGGCAATATGTGGGCTCCTTATGCTGCTGCCAACTCCAGGGTATATCTTTCAGGCAAAATATGGGCTCCTTATGCTGCTGTCAACTCCAGGGTGTGTCTTTCAGGCAATATATGGGCTCCTAATGCTGCTGCCAACTCCAGGGTGTGTCTTTCAGGCAATATATGGGCTCCTTATGTTGCTGCCAACTCCAATGTGTCTTTCAGGCAATATGTGGGCTCCTTATGCTGCTGCCAACTCCAGGGTCTGTCTTTCAGGCAATATATGGGCTCCTTATGCTGCTGTCAACCCCAGGGTATATCTTTCAGGCAATATATGGGCTCCTTATGCTGCTGCCAACTCCAGGGTGTGTTTTTCAGGCAATATATGGGCTCCTTATGCTGATGCCACCTCAAGGCTCTGTAATTGTGGTGCTCTGCGACAACGATTCTAATAACGATGCCTCAGATCTGCAGTTCATACTTCTTTACAGTACTATTTCACTAACCTAGCATGCATCCTATGCATGTTACAGCAAGGCAAACTGTTCTACAACCCTATTGAGCCTCTCAAAAGGCCAGAAATAGTTGATTTTTAAGAGCGATTCGCCACGAATAAATTCGGACCAAAACAAGTTTTTCCAGAAAATTCTGCGAATCGGCCGAATCTAATTTTTCATATATTCGCTCATCTCTAGATGCAGTATTCGAGTATGCAAAAAAAGCACTATGGAACATGGAAAAAATGTTTGTCACTAATATTTCTCATGTTGCCAAACATATGCAACAGCATGCATGCCCTACCACTGATAGAAAAGTGAAGATTATTGAGAAGCTACAAGTTGGAAAGAGGGGAACCTTAGAAAAATGTTGTTAACAAAGGAATCTAGGTGGATTTTCTTTTTTGGTTTAAGGTGTCCCCAGTGAATAAGTTCAAGGATGGATGTTTTATTACGTACAGATTTATAAAGGTTGTTTTGTTGGGAGTGTTTTTGTTGGTACTTCTTTGAGATTTTTTAATATTAAAACATTTATATATTAGATTAAGTATGTTTGTGTAAGCTTTTGATTAAGCTAATTGTATTTTATTAATGGTATGGCTTTACTGCATTCTACATATTTAAATAGCATTTTAGTAGAATTGCAAATTTTTTGGCTGGAGCAGGTTGAAGTCTTCCACGTCTCCTCCTCACTTCTGCTTGGCTTATTGATTGTTCATGGTTCCCCGGACACAGCTATACTTTCAATTCACTACATGCCGCAACGGTTTTTGCGGTTCGGTGAATTTTCATCTTACTGCTTCTGGCCTCTTATAATGTCTTCTTCACTCCACCAGGGGTCTCTGGTATTGTGGTGGGGAAGGTCCAAAATACAGCATATGTGAGGTAGTGACAGGGGTCTGAGGGGCATGACTACCCGACTCCTGGCTCCATGCATAAGTGTATTAAAATCTGCTATTTAGATATATGTGATATACATGAATAAGAGGGCACTTCAGCCGTGAAACGCGTCATGCTTTGGATTGCATTAATTGGATTTGTAATTATTCTCTGTTGGAGATTTTTTTAACACAATTTGGATTTTATTGGATGTTTTATTTAAGGGTAGAAGCTGGCATTCTGTGTTTTAGCAATGTTTGGCATTCAAATCTTGGGCAGGTGAGCCTGGCTATACAGCTTGCATACATATTTCACATAGTTTGAGTAGTTCAGTAACTGTTTTGTATACTGGAGTGACCCCAACAATAAAAAGATGTGGCAAGGGGCCACTCTTCTGTGTAAGGAGCTTCCGGATAATCAGCAACCAGTGATTGTTGTCAGTGATAAGCTTAATACTAGACCTAACACATAATTTGAATGTTATTTGAAAAGATAAGAAGGTATTGAGAAAAAAAGATATTTCCAATTCCGATCCTGCAGCCCTAATCTACACCTCTGAAATTAAAATGTTTTCTAGTACACATTTATACATTTATCATCTACATTTTAACTTCATAAACAAAAAGCTTCTTGGACCTCTTGAGCTGAGTACATAGTGTAACAACAGACAGTTTATGAGTATTATTATGTAAATGGATCATTTGTCTAACGTTACTATCTTAAAGTGTGCATAAATCAAATTAATCATTGGCATAGCTGAAAAAAGATTTAAATGCTTACATAAATAGCACTTTAAAGAATATCCTTCTTTTAAGTGGGCTGAAGTAGATAATGACACTATTATTCAAGAACAAGGAACAAGGAGTAAAAATATGCAAACAGGCAAAAAATTGAGTCATGAAATACAAAGCGAGAGAATAACAAAATTCTGAGCTGAGGAGGGGCATTTGTTTTGCCACTATCAAAACAGTAATGTGTATTAAATGAAAAATGTAAAGACATATTGTGGTGCCTGGCCCAACAGCTCTGTTGACAGGCTGTGTGTATTTTCATCAATGACACTTCTTTGCTTCCCAGCTGATAAGTAAGTTACTTCTCCTAGTGCAGGGGAAGAAAACATTATTTATGCCTAAGTCTTTAAAAAGGAAATTCCCATTCAGTATTCAGGACATGGAACCATGAAACAAGTGTGCAAAGTTGGATGCGCCACTGGGTCAAATGTCCGGAGTAGTATATTTAAGTTTTGATGACATGGGTGCATTACTCAATCCCATGGATCGCAGAATTGAAATTCTTCTCAAAAGAGCATGGAACACTATCACATTTACATTTAGACCCACATTGGCATCTGATGGTATTCTAAGAAGCATGGAAGGTGGATCAATAACCTCAAAGGTTAAATGGAGGGTAATACCCCCAGAGAGATCTTGCCAACAGCCTTGACGACATTTTTTCGATCTGGTTCTTTCCTTACTAATGCTTCTGAGGAAGCCATCAGAGCTACTGCAAAGGCCTAAGCTTTAGTTTCCTGCACTAGAAGGGCCCTTTGGCTAAAAACTTGGTCTGGGGACAATGTTTCTAAGGCCAAGTTTTGTGGGATCCCTTTTCATGACAATTTCCTTTTTGGAGATGAGTAAGATGTTATCCTTTCTAGATCAAATGAAGCAGGAAAAAGGTTTCCCATTAGGAGAATGAAATTTAGTGCCTACAGTAGTAATAGACGCAAAACTGTGGTACGTATAACTCAGCCCAGACAAAATGAGCAAAAGAGGCTTGGGACTCAAAGAGGTTTTGTTTACTCTACAAACCTCCAGAGGGGCCTAGGCCTCAATCCCGACTACAAACACCTGGTAGGGGGCAGACTGTCCTGGTTCGTATGCATCTGGAGAGTAATCAGCCATAATCAGTTTTTGCTACAAACACTGGAAGAGGAATATCGGCTCAAATTTTCCTCCCTCCCCAACTTCTCCATTTTAGTGACCACGCTCCCGAAGGAACCTCAAACAGAGAGAAGCATTCCCTCTAGTTCTTCAGGAACTTCTACAAAAATGTGATAGAAGCAGTACCTCCAACCTCTTGGGGAGGGGGGTTCTACTCTCTCATTTTTCTGGTCCAGAATATTGAATGATTTTGAATCTGAAGAGTTTGAATTTAATTGCACATTCCCATTCAAAACTCACATCACAAGTATCTGAGATTTGCAGTACAGGTAGACCAGGAAATTTTTCACTACCAGTACAGGACATAAAAAGCTCATTAGTAATACACATACGCCAGACATCCCTATGCGTTTCATCCCAGCACAGGGACTTGAACTCGGGTGCCTGGCCAGCTTGAAAGAGCGGTATTTGTACCTAGCAGCCTTTTGCATAGAGCTTAGAGTTCCAGGTCACGTGTCCGTGACATCATCGCGTTGACACCCGAGTTCAAGTCCCCGTGCTGGGATGAAACGTGCAGGGACGTCTGGCGGTCTTATTGCTTAAAGGTTTATATACAGTTTGAGGATACATCTGCGGAGAGGGGCAGCTGAATACCGTAGTGGAGAGACACACTGAAGACCAGCTAAGTGTTGTGACAAGCCTGTTTTTTATTTATTGTGAGTGCCTACCTATCCTATTAAATTGTCATTAGTTTAAAAAGGTGTTGCACTAGATCCTTTTCTTTTTCTATCTCCTTACCTATGTTATAATATCGGGGCATTGCATTAATGACTTATGCCCTTTTGGAGAAACGCTGTGGAATTGTATGAAGTGAATTATATTGCCTGCACCACCGGTGGGAATTTTTAAAGTGAAAGCTCCATTCACCTATGTTTATTTATGCTCATCTCTACTGTGAATATGGTAAGAGGCTGTGCAATTCAGGTGGCGGAGGGTGTCTAAGCACCAAGTTTGTCTTTTTCTGCACTGTGGAAATAATCGGTCTGAAGAATTTTTAAAGTGGAACTACAACCATCTTATCATTATAGCTCTGTGTATTACTGATGAACTTTTTATGACATACTGAGTGGAAGGACTCTTTTTAGCACGTTGAGCTTCGGCAAAATATCTTGATCTGTTTTTTAAGTGTTGCGCGGTTTTGCTTATTTTAACCAGTACAGGACATTGCCATTCGGTCTGTCCTCATCCCTGACGATCTTTACAAAGATCCTAGCAGAACCGATGGCATATCTCAGGCAAAAGGGAATCATGGTGATCCCCTATTTTGATGACCTCCTCCTGTTAAACACGTCAAGGCCATCACTCCTAATAGAAAAGACCCTGCCTTTTGTGAAAAGCCTGGGTGGGTGATCAATCTAGAAAAATCCACCCTGACACCCAGTCATCGATGAAAGTTTTTCTGGCATTTGAAATAGTCAGCACTCACCAAAAGATCTTTCTTCCACACGAAAAGGTAGACAGGATAAGAGCAGAGTCTCAAAGACTTGTCACAATCCCTGGGTCTCATGACCTTGGCAATTCTGTGGCCCCATGGACTCAACTACACAACGGTGCAGAAATTTCTTCTAGAACAGTAACAAGACTCAATAGATCGGCTAGTCCAATTACCCCAGAGTGTCCTAGAAGACCTCAGGTGGGGGACAGATCTAGGGGTACTAGAGAAAGGAAGAGAATGGGGAAATGCCAACCGAGTAGTGATCACGACATATGCAAGCAGTTGGGGTTGGAGAGTCACCTGGAGAGTCACCAGGTTCAGGAAAAGTGGCCAGGGGCCTTGGCAGCCAAGCCCTCAAAGTTCAGAACTCCTGGCGGTCAAGACAGTTTTGTCAGTCATAGCAGACAGGGATGTACAGATGTACAGATACGGTCAGACAATTCCTTCACAGTAGCCTATCTAAACCATCAGGGAGGGACAGATCCTCAGCACTAATGAACCTGTCAATTTCCATTCTCCTACTTTGCAGGAGCAGGTCCAGTCCATCAGCAGTTCATCTGAAGGGGACCCTGCAAAGCACCAGGCCTTTAGAAGAAAGGTACTACATTCAGCTTCCCACACCTAAGGTATAATTACTAGCATAATCCTTTCCGTGTGGTCATGCTGAAAGATGATTTTTTTTAAGAATCCTTCAGCATAACCACCTATTACCCTCCCATAGTCCTAGGGCTACTTAGGTTACTTTATATAGATTGAGGTGGGGAGGAAGGGGTGGGGCTTTTAACCTCTGTTCAGTACATGCTTCCTCCCAGGGGGTGGAGCCTCTCCGTGGTCATGCTGAAGGATTCTTAAAAAATCTGTTACCGGTAAGTCTAATGTTTTTTTTTTTTCAGCAGAGCCTGGCCTTTAACATGAAATGTCTTGTTTATCTTTTTTTTAGCGTATTCTCAATATTATTTGGTGAAATATGTGCAAAAATGTAAATAATCTGTTTTATACAATTTGTAGTGTTTTTGTAATAAAAAATGTAAGTTTTTTAATATAAATCATATCACGTGTAATAGCCTAATTTCTCATAGTTACGACTGTGCCACATGTTTATTGTTTGACACCCTTCTCTGCCCAGGAAACTCCCCCCAAACTGAAACAGTGCATTAGGAGATTTTCAGATAAAATACAACTGCTATGCGCACCTTGCAGTTTTTCAAGAAAAACAAAACGATTTATTCCCTAAAAGTACATATGCTAAGCTTTCTAGGCTTACCCATTTTGTTGTAGTAGCTTCATCTTTGTGGAAGTAATCCCTCGAAGAATTCTTTGGTTGCCCAGGGTTTCCCTAAAAAATGTATAAAAAGGCAGAATTGCCCTGTTTATTTTACATAAAACATTGATTTTATTAAAGAAAATCATATTGCATGTGAAAGCCCCATTTCTCCCAATTACAATGGTAATACATATGTATCAGTAGCCCCCCCATTCCTGCCCAGGAGACCCCCAAAACTGAAAAGAGCACTTTATTACATTTACAAATAAAATACAACCACTATCCATGATCCTGTCAAACGGCGATCCGATGACAGATGCTGGGTGATTTATGGAGGGGGGCTGGGCCCCCTGACCCTCTCCCCGCCAAACATCCAGCATAAATGAGCTTCTTTGGGCGGGATGACATCACCTGCTGCGACGATAGAGGAAGTGGGTGATAGGGCCTACTTTGGGCTTTCTCCTCACCACAGAAGAGCAAAGGATGAAGAGGGATTGTGGCTGCAGGTGAGTAAATGTCCTTCAAACAAACCCTAAACCTTCAGCTTTTTAGACAAGCCTATCATCTAGCTACTCTTATACCTAAAGTTGTAAGCCCAGGCTCTTTGACAATGTACTCTGTCACACTTCTTGACCCATAATATAGTATAAATTGTAAGTATATAATGTGTTATAACATTTGTGTCACATCTGCCTCTTCTTTCATGGTATTGGTTTTGTTTTATTTATTGTTTTATTCATGTTATTGGTATTGTTTTATTTATGTTAGAGCTGGTCAGTTAAAACAGACCAACCATGTTCTATTGAAGGTTTAATTTAATAAAAATAAATCAACTTCCTCTAGTGTCCTGGTAATACATTGGATAAAACTGCTCACAAATTATTTGGGCTTCAAAGGAAAAATTGGGGAAAATTAAATCTTCAATGGCTCTTTTCTACCTTCTACCACTATTTCAATAGACTCTAATTGCTCCCAGCATTACATTGCAAGCAGGGGGTGCTTAAACAGTTAGTTTTATGCAAATGGCATACCTGGGGGAAACAAAAATTAAAATCACTAGAACAGGAATACCAATTAGCACTGAGGACAGAAAACATCCAAACGGTAAAGTACCTGGGGTGGGGGAGCAAAACAGATTGAGTTGTTTTGGGGGGTTTTGTTCTGTTTAAGTCACATACAATTACTTGTGGCAAAAGAGAGAACAGAGGTTTACCTTTTAATGATAAGAATATGCAATCATTTTCCAATTTTAATGCTGCACTTCAGAGTCAAATGTGGCCAAATATATAACAAAGCACATTTTTTATTTATGTGAAATTTAAAGGGTTAACCATTTGCCTTAAAAAGGACCAACACCCAGGATTTTGACTATCCTGGGTTTTGGTCCACTTCAGGGGGGGCACCCCGATTAGGGGTGTCCCGCTGTGTAAAACCCCCCAGAACCCCGAAAAACTCACCTCACCACGCTCCCACGTAGCCACGGACAAGCGGCGGACAAGACAGTGCGCCCGCCGCCGCCTCCCGCACGTCGCTCCGACAGGGCGCGCGCCCGCGCCGGCCATTCACAAACGGCCGGCGCGGGCGCGCGCACGTCCAGAGGAGCGCCGATGAGGTGAGTTTTTGGGGGGTTTTGGGGGGGGTCCCTCACCGCGGGACATCCCGATCTCGGATGTACCGCGGTGAGGGAGGTGATCGGCCCGGGAATCTTATAGATTCCCGGGCCGATCAGGGGTGGGTGACAGTCCACTTTAAAGGTCATAATATGCACTGAATGGGAATTCATATTCTAGAGGGGAGGAGAAATATGAGCAGGATTACAAGGAACAACCTTGTAAAATATAAGACTTATTTTATTAGATATTTTAAACTTAAAGGAAAACGAACGCAAAATTGTGTAATATTAAAAATCCATATAAACACATCAGCTAATGAGAGGAGGGGTCATTTATACACCTGAACTTAATAAAACTCCCGCCAAGATTGTGGTTTATTCTAGGAATAGAAGGGTAGGGTAGGAATAAAATCCAGGGGTGACAGGTTTAGTCTATCAGAGGTGACAGAACTCTGGATATCCTTTTCCTTTCATTAAAAGAAAGATAAGCAAGCCTGGCTGGATTTTTCTCAATGCCAAGTGTATAAGGGACCCCTCCTCCTGCCATCCAGCAAATTTATGTGGATTTTTATCATTGGGCCTTTTTTGCTATAGTGCTCCTTTAAGTTCCCAAACTATTTAACCCTTCTAGTGCCAGCTACGTGACTCTCACGTAGCTGCCTCTCCAACCGTTAAGTGCCAGCTACGTGACAGTCACGTAGCTGACTTTAGAGCCCCATAAAAAAAAAAAAAAGTAAAAAATATACAGACTTCCCTGACCCCTCATTTGAAAGTGCCAGCGATTCTGTACAAGAATCAAGTAGTAGATTTTTCGCCCCGTCGGCTTCTGATCTTCAGGAGGGGGCCCGGAATAGGCCCACTCCTACGGTGCATGTGCGGCAGCTCGTCCAATCAGCGTGCGCGGAGCCGCTGCGGTATGCGCATCCAAGCGACGTACAGCCACAGCGGCTCCGAGCACGCTGGTGGCCACATCTCGCGCTTCCCTCTAACACGCGCCCTGCTAGAGAGAAGCGCGAGATGCAGCCGCGGCCCGCGCACGCGCCATTGGACTGGGAGTACGGTAAGGTGAATGGGGCGTCCTGGGGGGGTTCACAGAGCCCCGCAGGGAGGGATCGGATCGGCCTGGGAAGCTTATAGACTCCTGGGCCGATCAAGGAGGGTGTTGGTCCACTTTAATGAATAAACCCCTTAAATGATCTAACCTGATGCAGAGAAGGCTGGAGTCATTAGTAAGGTAGTAAATTCTGATTCTTCTTTGGTTGCTGTGGCAACCAGTTTAGAAAATGTAAACAGAAATAGGGATACAGAATTGCAAATATCAGATAACCCAGAAAACAGTGTCTGTTGTGGGGGTTTGTTTGTTGTTTGCCTCTTGCAATTTAATTCCACCTGTCTCAGTAAAATTGCTAATTGCTGTGTTATTATGGATTTTTGCTAAATAGGTGTTATTTTCAAAGTGCACTATGCCTGAAAATGTTTGCATTCTTTGACATTTTTTCAGAAACTATCCTGAGCAGTTCGCCTAGAATGAAATAAACATTTTTTTATATTAAGCATTGCAGAATAGCATAGGAATAGCTAAAAAGTCGGGCAGGCTGATTCATCACTAACGCCAGGTAGCGACAGATGAGCGTCTGTAGCAGGCATTTTCAGAGCGCCTGCTAGTAGTCACTGTGCCCGGTCGTGGGTCGCTAGTTCTTAGCGACTCAGTCGCTGTGCAGCAATGATGAATACATTGTGATGAGTCACTGTTTGACCAGGACAGCGCTGTATGGGAGCGCATGTTAGCGACTGGTCAGTGCGACCGACTCACAACATATTCAGTAAAAAAACAGCCTCACAAAACTCAGGCGCAGAAATTGCTTCTCTGATGCCCAGAGCGCCGTAGGCTGTGTGTTTATGGTCTGTTTTTCAGCATCTATCCACTAGTAACAAAGCCAAAACATCTTGAATTACATTGTAATAACATTGTAACCTGAACACGTTAATGCCAGACCTGCAATATCATTTCTGCAGAAATATATAAAACATGAAAAATATTTGAAAAAAATGCATTTTCAATGCCATAAGAGGTCACAACATTATTTGAGTTTAAAAAAAAAAACCCAGTTAAAAGAGAAGAAAAGGATCGTCCATTAAAATGTATGGGAGAGCGACAGGTAGCGAGAGGTAATACCTGGCGCTGTGCAAGTCTGAACGCCGGCGCTGTTCACTGAGGCTGGGATAATGATGAATCGGACGCTCAACAGATTCTGCTTGATAAATGTGTAATTGCGTGCCGTGTCCGGCGTTCACCTGTCGCTACCTGTCGCTAACTCTCATTAACAAGGCACTCCTGACGCTATCCCTTCTTAAATAAGGCCAAAAATATTGTTTTAGCTTTATGATAAGTGTCATCCACCTGCTCCTGTTTATGCAAAATGATGCGGGGCTGATTTATCTACAGAATGATAGAATAAACACCAATCGGAACCAACTGCCCACTGTCTAAAGCAGACCTATCATAACAAAATCCACTTAGCGCCAAGAATTTTACCATGTCACTTTATTCCTCATTTAAAAAGCCTGTGACAGTCAGCAGCAAACGGTTGTTGGTCCAGCAGACAGCAATAAGAACAAGCTCAGGAGGGGCATCCAGAATGCTGGAGCTGCCCAAACATAACCCCCCAGAAAGCCCAATCTCCTTACCTTCAACTTTGGGAATGGAGTCCCGCGATTGGCCGCCGATGCGCACGTGGGTGGGGGGTTCTGGTGGCCGGAGCCAAGGATGCGACCATGGCCCACTTGACTGCCCTGCAGCCAATTGTGGGACTCCTTTCCCGGTGCTGACTTGAGGTGAAGGTAAGGATAACGGGCATTCGGGGGGTTATGTTAGGGGGGAGCGCCATCATTCTGAGTGCTCCCCTGAACTTCTTATTCACTGTCTGCGGGCCCAACACCCGTTAAAGAAAAAATTAATGTTGGTTGGGTTTAAGATGCATAAAGCACAAAGACAGGAAAACTATTGAAGTGTTAAATACCAAAGAAAAACAACTGGGGTGGCCCCCAATCACCCCTACTCCCTATCCCCACAGAAACTGACAATTGCACTCAAAGTATCAAAACCTTATTAATTTTCTTATCACTGCTCTGGATCTATCTACAAACTGTGACCAATCATCACTATCTATCTAAAACATATATCTATATAAAGTGTCAGTGCTTATTAGAATGCATCCATCTCAAGTAGACTATAGCCACATAAACAAACATGTGCAGAGTAATAAATCCCAATCAGATTTTAAAGTGCAATACAGCAACAAGTAAAAGAAAGTGCTTACATAGATGAGATGCAGAGTGCCCCCCCCCCCCCCCGGGCTGCGACCAACGCGTTTCGAGTCTGAGCGACTCTTGCTCACGGCCAGTCATCTCATCCTTCTCTCGGCCGAGACTCGAAACGCGTTGGTCGCAGCCCGGGGGGGGGGGGGGGGGCACTCTGCATCTCATCTATGTAAGCACTTTCTTTTACTTGTTATATTTTGCGGTATTGCACTTTAAAATCTGATTTGGATTTATTACTCTGCACGTTTGTTTATGTGGCTATAGTCTACTTGACATGGATGCGTTCTAATAAGCACTGACACTTTATATAGATATATGTTTTAGATAGATAGTGATGATTGGTCACAGTTTGTAGATAGATCCAGAGCCCCCTTCAGGGGCGGGCCAATGACGTCACCGCCGGGTGTCATCGAGGCACCCGGCAGTTCAGCTGTCAGATGCCGGTGACGGCTGGACAGAGGAGGAGGGAGGTAGGTGATTCTCCGATCGCCTGCCTCCCCCCTCCTCTGCCCAGCCGTCACCTGCATATGATCGCCGCCGGACACTGCATATGAAGATCGGAGGTGAGTAAAGGTAAACATTTTTTTTTTTTTTTTTTTTTTTAATAAACATATTTCAAAAATGTGTCTGTGTTTTTTTTATACTGTTAACCCTTTGTTAACTGGTAAGGGGTCCATGTGACCCCTATACCAGTTCACAAGGCTCGGGGGTCTGGCAAGTCACCTGCAGCTAGCGGGTGACTTGCCATTAACCCCTGGCCCCTCAAATTACCTGCCTCCCCAAAGCCCGGGGGGGCAGAAGAGCCGTGGCCCTAGGCTATGACGGCTTGTAGCCGGCAGGGCCAGGGGCCACTAAAGCTGGCCCCTGCACCCTGTTCTACAAGCCCCCATAGCTGGTCACTGGCTGGTTACACTGGGTAGGGGGGACCTCACGCCATTTTTGGGGGGATTTTTAAGGGTTTTAACCCTTAAAAATAAAAAAAAAAATGGGGTCCCCCTTCCTGGGAGGGGGGACCCTATGTCATTTTTTTTTTAAATTAACCCTATGTTACCTGTAACCCAGTAGGTATAAAAGGCTTCCAGCAGCAGCCGGAGAGCAGAAGCCTAAGTGATTAGCGTGGGATACAGGGATGGATGGGAGGTAAATATTAAAAAAAAATAATACATTTTTTTTTTTTTTTTAATAAAGTTATTTTGAAAAAGTGTGTACGTGTGTTTTTTTTTACTTTCAACCCTTTGTTAACTGGTAAGGGGTCCATGTGACCCCTATACCAGTTCACAAGGCTCGGGGGTTTGGCAGTTCACCTGCATCTAGTGGGTGACTTGCCACACTTGCCATTAACCCCGAGACCCCCCATTACCTGCCTCCCAAAAAGACCTTTATATTCCCCCAAGAAATGGTGTCCCCCCCCCATGAAGGGGGACCCCACACCAATTTTTTTTATTTAACCCTTTACTATGTGGATAGTAGTTGTATTTTATTTATAAATGTTAGAAGAGCACTTTATAAGTTTAGGGGATCACCTGGACAGGAACGGGGGGCTACTGATACATATGTGGTGTCATTGTAATCGGGAGAAATGGGGCTTTCACGTGCAATATGGTTTTCTTTAATAAAATAAATGTTTTTGTTAAAATAAAGGAGACAATTTAAAAAATATAAATATTTTTTTATTTTTTTTTTACTTATTTACTTAAAAATATATATAAAAAAGTAGAAAAAATACAAACAAGACATTTCATGTTAAAGTCTAAACTCTACCACAAAAAGAAAATATGCCATTTTCTTGGAAATTCCTGCAAAAATCACAGTTAAACATCACGCAAAATGGTGAAAAATATCCTGTCAGCAGAGGGTGACAAAATCTCAAGTAGGCTGGCAGTTAAAAGGTTACAGGTACCTATGCATGTTGAGTATTGTTCTGCTCGGGGGACCTTGCGCTTTCAGATTTAGCTTGTTTTTTTTCTTATTTGCATATTGATATTTTAGGAAAAGGTGTTTTTTATTCTGATTTTTTATACAATTTTTTATGAAACCCTGTGCAACCTAAGAATTCTTCGAGATATTACTTCCAGAAAGATGAGCCCACTACAACAAGCTGGGTACGCTTAGAAAGCTTAACATGTGTAATTTCAGGGAATATATGGTTTATTGGGGATATTCCAAATGTAAAGGGTTGTTTTGGTAGAAAAAGCACAAGGTGCGCACTTTGTCTGAAGAGCTGACATTTTTAAGTAAAATTACCGTTATGCGCATGCTTTACTTTGGGGTGTTTGGCAACTCTCTCCTTGACAGAACCTATGCATGCTGGGTATTGTTCTGTTTGGAGGATGTTGCTTTTTCAGATTTTCAGTTTTTTCTTGTTTGCATATAGTTTTTTTTTAGGAAAATGTGGTTTTGATTCTGCTTTTTTATTTATTTTTAGGGAAACCCTGTGTAACCAAAGAATACATTGAGGGATTACTTCCAGAAAACTGCACCTATGTCAACAAGCCTGGTACGCATAGAAAGCCTGAGGTGTGTACTTTCAGGGAATATATAGTTTGTGGGGGGTATTTCAAATGTAAAGGGTTGTTTTTCTTGAAAAACTCTAAGGTGCGCATATTGCATAGCATAGTTGTATTTTATCTGAAAATCTCCTAAAGCGTTGTTTCAGTTTGGGGGAGTCTCCTGGGCAGGAAAGGGTGTCTACCTATACATATGTGGTACCGCTGTATCCGGGAGAAATTGGGGTTTCACACAAAATAAGATTTTATTGACAAACTTACATTTTTTAAAAACAAAAATTGTAAAAAAATGTTTTTTTTTATTTTTTTGCACAATTTTCACCCCAAAAATATTGAGAATACACTTAGAAAATGACAAACAAATAAATATGAGACTCCCTTGCTGGTGACATCTCCTCTACACTTATTGGCACCGACGGCATTTCTGTTAAAATAATATGAGGCTATTGTGTGGGCCTGCGCAGGGGGCTCACACAGTTGGGTAACCAGATTCAGGATGCACCAAGGCTCTTGAATTTTGTTTTTTGTGTCAAAAAGCATGTTCTCAAGGTGCTGAGCCTATCTATTGTTTTCCCCTTGTAATATGTTGGTAAATTCCTGTTTTAACTGTTTTCATTGCTAAAATCTGTTGCTATCGGAAACCATGCACCAAAAAGAGAGGCGTGACCCCTATACGCACAGAACACTGCTGCTGGGAATGTGTACGTTTGAGTGGGCTCCCTAACCTCAGCAGCGACCATAGCAGCAGTGTTCTGTGTGTACAGGGATAACTTCTCTCTTCTTGTATAGCTTGGTGTACAGTTGGCAATTGGAGGTAGTAAAAACTGCTACTTTTAAAGTGGAACTTAACCCAGGATTTTGACCAGCTTGGGCTTTGCTCATTTCCCTGGGGGCATCATGATTTGGGATGCCCCGGTGCATGAACCACCCTTTCCCTGGACCTACCGGGCATGATCAGGCTCTTGTCCCATCGGAGCAGTTTGCTGTACCTATGTCATTCAGCAAATGGCTCTAATTGGGATTCCTGGGAGCGTAAAAGAGGCCTCATCCGCAGCAGCACATGTGCTCCCATCCCAGTCTCATCTGAATGGCTGGGGATGGAGTGCATGCTCAGGCCAAAGATATGGGGATAAGTCACTTGCACTCCCAATCACTCATTGGAGATGCCCCGGGGGAAGGCCATTGGCTGGCTTTGAAATCTTTTAGATTCCAGTGCTGGTGGCGCTGGGTTTCATGCCACTTGGGATGTTGGTGGTGTTCTACCACTTTATGGGGCATCCCAACTTAGGCTTGCACTGCTGTGCTGTTGGATCGGGGATTGGACTGGAGATTTGGGGGGTTTACCTCAGTGGATCATACCAAATCAGGATGCTCCAGGGACCAGGACCAATGCAACAGCTGCGACGCCTACATTAAAGGGTATGTTTTTGCAGTGTACAGCTGTTTCAAGTCCACTATATTGCATTACAGATACTTAGCTCCATTTGTTGGGGACAGGTCTGCTTTAATATAGGTAAATTCATATATACATTTTGCATGAAATGGTAACATATATTCATTGTTATAAAGGAACTAAAGTCAGGCCAGGCAACGATTGCCACTTTGATTTATAATTGAGGGAATTTGTGACTTCTTTAATGTAGCTTGATTTTTAAAAAAGTCTGTCATTAAAGTGGACTGAGGGAACGTCCTAAAAATTTGCTTTGTGTGATTCGCCAAATTTCTCCAACAAATTTGGGTTCATCCAAATCGAACTTTTGAGTGTGCGATACACACAGCATGGTGGGAGCGGGGGAGGCTCGCTGCACTGTCAGCTGTGCAAGTCGACTTTCGCTGCACACTGACAGTGCGACCGGCCCTCCCTGCTCCCACCGTGCTGTGAGTATCGTACAGACACTTACCTACATGCCGGCTTCCCCGTCATTCTGGCCCAGCGGCTGGCTGCGGGTACAAGTTGGCTTGCAGGGGAGGAGTGGGGAGCTGGCTGCACTGCAAGCTGTGCAAGTTGGCTTCCACTGCACACACTGCAACCGAGCGCAGAGTGGCAAAAAAACAAACTAAATTTGAACAGTCCCCTGAACAGAAAAATATCCAACATGCATAGCTACTTTTAACCCTTCAACTGCCAGCCTATTTGAGATACAGGGTGTTATTTAAAAGCTGCTCCATTTAGCATCTTTCTGGTGGCTATATCACCAGTTTTGGAGCATTGGTATCTTTCTTTTTTGGCTAGTGTTGGAAGTCACAGTGCCGGACATGAACTAATTTGCTTTGATATTGGCTGGCCTGTGTCAGCGCCTGTTGGACCTGACTGCCGATTATAACAGTGCCATTGTGTGCCACTGTGTACCACCGTCTTTTCGGCACTGCACAGCGTATTTATTCGTTTTTGGCAACCTGAAAAGATTGTAGCTGGCAAACTTTACAGTGTGTTTAGGCTGCGTTTTAACTGTTATTGTACAACAGTAAAAACGAAAACATTTGGCGACATCTAGGTCCTACGTTTTCATTATTGACAAGTCATAATGCAAGTGTCACAATAGGTGATCTGGTCCTACTCACGGGCAACGGCGGATGTCCCTGCAAATGTGCACAAGCTCGATTGCGCCCCTCTGGTGCCTCCGTTCATGTTGTGCGTGACCAGGGGCATGTTCGTACTGGTGCGTAACCAGTATGCTGGTCTGCCCACGCGATCCCTGACCCTGTGTGCACTCTGCACATGCACAGTGGGCATGTCCTGAGTGCCTAAGTCCCTTTAAAAAGGGATCCTGCAGCGCTAGGAAGTTGTCTGCAGATCTTCTTGGAGTGAAGCTTGCCTCTGTCTGTTCCTGTGTGACTTCCTGGTTTGACTTTCGACTCTGAATTCTGGCTTTGGATTATGACTCGCTCTGGTTCTGAACCTCTGGCTCTTGGTTTACAACCCCGCTCTGGCTCTGACCCCCTGGCTTTGAACACCCACTTCTCTCTTTCTCTCTACCCCCTACTTGGATGGGTACTTTTTTGGCTCTCTGAACTTTGGTACTGGATTACGGCTTTCCCTGCATCAGCTTCCCCGAAAACCCGGTCTGGACTTTTCCCATATTTGGGCTCACACAGTAGTGGAACTCCAACTTTTCTACAGCACAGTTTGACTCACCTTGCGGAAAGCTCCAGTGAAATCCAGATCTGTCAGCAGACTCCCCATGCTGAAACAAGTGTGTGGTGTCGCACTCTACCCATTACTCCCCGCTGGCTCCCCTCAGTTACAGTCAGCTTTCACTTTTGCTTTCCAGATCTCCCTTAGTTCCTGATTCTGCATCATCCTCACACTTAACACTCCGGCCATCCCCTCTGCTGAGATTCCCCAGTCTCCACTCTGGTCCCCTGTCTCCCCACCCCTCTCTACCGATCACTGGCGTCTGTCATCAGAGATCGATGAGGGACAGTGTTGAGAGATATCAGAGCTGAGGATTGGAGATGAGTAAAGAAAAAAAAGGTATTAAAAGGTCATTTTTCTCTGCGGTGTCTGTGTATGCTTTTTTATTGTTAATCCTTTGTGAACTGTTATTGGATCCATACGACCCCTATACCAGTTCACAAGGCTTGGGGTTTGCAGCTAGTAGGTGACTTGGCATTAGCCCCCGGCTCCCCATTACCTGCCTCCCCAAATGGCAGGGGGGGCAGAAGAGCCCGGGGCCATGAAGGCTACGCGGGCTTTTAAGCTGGCCTGCAGAGCTGGGCCCTGTGCTGGTTATGTTCAGTAGGGGTGATCCAGACCAATTTTTTTTTATTTAACACTTTATAATGTGGACAAGAACGGGGGCTACTGATACCAGAACCATTGTAATCAGGAAAAATGGGGCTTTCACATGCGATATTCTTAAATAAAATAAATGTTTGATTTAAAATAAACAAGACAAATTTAAAACATTTTTTTTTTTACTTTTCACTTAAAAATATAAAAAATGGAAAAATTACAATGAAGACATTTCATGTTAAATCCCAAACTCTGTGGGAAAAAAAGCAATATATAATTTGCCTGGAAATTCCTGCAAAAAAATCAGTTAAACATAACATAAAATGGTGAAAAATTACCTGTAAATAAGGGTGATAAAACCTCAAGTAGGTTGGCAGTTAAAAGGGTTAAAATTAGCCATGCACGTTGGGTATTGTTCTATTCGAGGCAACTTGCAATTTCAGATTTAGCTTCATTTTTCTTGTTTGCTTATTGATATTTTCGGAATATGTGTTTTTTATTCTGCTTATTTATACATTTTCTAGGAAAACCCTGTGCAACCAAATAATTCTTTGAGGGATTACTTTCAGAAAAATGAGCTCACTACAACAAGCTGGGTACACCATAAGCTTAATATATGTACTTTTAGGTAATATATGATTTGGGAGGGGTGGGTATTTAAAATCTAAAGTGTTGTTCTGGTTGAAAAAGCACAAGGTGAACACTTTGCCTGCATAGCTGATATTTTCAATTAAAATTTCCATTGCGTGCATGATTTACTTTGGATGTTTTGCAACCCTACCCTTGAAAGTAGCTAAGCCTGTTGGGTATTGTTCTGTTTTGGGGGGGGGGGCTTGCTTTTTCAGATTTGCTTTTTTTTTTTTAGTAAGATGTGGCTTTGATTTTGCATTTTTATTTTTCTTTTAGTGAAACACTGTGCAACCAAATTCATTACTTCTAGAAAACTGCACCACATCAACAAGCCTAGTACGCCTAGAAGGCTTGAGTTTTGTACTTCCAGAGAATATAACATTTGTGGGCGGGAGGTTTTTCAAATGTAAAGGGTTGTTTTTCTTGAAAGCTCTGTTTCAGTTTGGGGGAGTCTCCTGGGTAGGAAAGGGTGTCTACCAATACATATGTGGTGCCGTAACCAGGAGAAATGGGGTTCTTACACGCAATATGCTTTTGTCGAAAAACATTATTTTTTTATTACAAAAAAACGAACAAATTGTAAAAAATAGATTTTCTTTCTTTTTTTGCAGGTTTCACCCAAAAATATTGAGAATACACAAAAAAATGACAAACAAGGCATTTCATGTTAAAGCTCAGACTAAGCTGAAAAAATATATATAATTGTTTTTGAGAAGTCCCTGTCAATCTCTTCAAAAATCATAGTTGAACATGTATAGCGCAAAATATTGAAAAATGGCAGGCGGCAGAGGGTGACAATATCTCTAGGTAGGCTGGCTGTTAAAGGGTTAAATTAAGTACAAAAATATGTTTTTTAAACCCCCTGCACTTAACTGGGCTAGCCAACATAAGAGTCCCTATTATTTAGAGGCACTTATCTGAAAATATGAGCTTTAATAGAGCCGAACTTCCTGATAGAACATGGTTCAGGTCAAATCGGTACTTCCTGTCTGCTGGATCTTTACTATGATATTGATATAGCATTTATAGTGAGTGTGTCATTGCAGTAAAACTATGTGTCTTGGTTTGGCTTGTTGTCTACTTTCAGTGCATTACTTTATTGTCATTAATTTGGCGCTGAAAAATATGCTGCAGTTTCAGAAGTATATATCTTGACCATTATCTTTGTCATAAGAACTCAGATCTCTTTATTTTTTGCTCATAAGTTATAAAGAGTAAGAGATAAAAGATAAATAATCTGAAGCTATTACAATTGAATTCTATGAATTGTTTTTCTAAACTTTTAAAGCAGACATATAGGCCTTGATTTAATAAAACACATTTATTCCCATTATTGGAATAAACAGTGCACTTTTTCTTTGATCAATATATTTTTATTCGTGAGCATTTTGAAATAAAAAAATAGCAAAATGATATATATATATATATATATATATATATATATATATATATATATATATAATTTTTCGCTCCATAAGTGTTACCCCGTGGGGGAGTGTTACTGCATCAAATTAAATATGTAAGCGGCACTTTCCCATTTTGTCGATCTCCCTTGCTGGTTCGGGTGGGGGAGCGCTGTCAGTCAATGTCAGAGTAGTGGATGGGCAGGGTAACTGATCCCCACCACTATCACACAAACAACACTTATCGATGACCACGTTACCGATCTACATTGCTGGTTCTGGGCAGCTAGTAGGCATGTCCTGTATAGGGCCACCATCCACTGAACATTGATGGGTCCAGGTAGAGGATACCACCCGATTGTATCCACTTGTACCAAGGTCCCCCTTCCCTCTATTTTCCTTCTACTTGGCGCCCGACCAAGGTTAATTGCGGGTCATCGGGGAGGGAAACTTTTATGCTGCAGAATTAGAGCACCAGTGATGTAAGGAGTCACATGAGAGAGATACCTCAGAGGCTCTTCCTATGTAGCATAGAAGCTTCCCTCCTTGGCATCCCACCATGCCCCTTGGTTGAATGCCATGATCAAACGAGATGCCAAACGGGGACAGCGTGGATGGGGGTCACTACAGTTAATTTTCATTTAATAAAAAAAAAGTAGTGGCTTATTTATTTTAACTACTTGTGAACTAGCAAGGGGTCCAGGGAAAGGGGCCCCTATATTATATCAAAGGTTAGGGGGCAGCAATCCAACTGTCCAAAATGTATGCAGGTGGCTTGCCCATTCCCCCTAGCCCTATTACCCGCACTCCCACTGGCCACGGGGTGTGGAAGATTTGACATGGGCTCGGTGCCCTTCCAGGGAAGCCCCTTGTTTGTATGGTTTATCTTTTTGTGAACTGGTAATAGGTACCCTATTTGAGTACTAAAGGCCCGGCACTGGGGGGGGGGGGCATGCCAATACCTTACATCCAATTAACCAAACCCTCTCCAGGCTATTGTGGGTACAGAATTGGTATGGTCACAGGCACCTACAGAGAAGACATAAGGGCTGGGCGTTTAGTCTCTAAGTCTGTCCCTATGACTTGTGCTAGAAGCCCATGGAGAGAGGGGTACACATAAAAAAAAAAACAAACAAAGCAAATGAATTGACATGGGTTGAAACTATATAATCCCAAATTTAATGCTAGGAACTTTTATAGACTACAATATTACAGATTAGACATAAATACACAAGGAAAGTAAGCTTCCAAAGCGCAGGAACACTGCAAAAATACATACCTGTGACAAACTAATACAAAAAACAGAGGCACATACAGTTGCAGCAGTACCGGACTATTTCAAGTAAAACAAAAGAGAGCAGCCTAACTAACTAAGAACAGTCAAGAAAATGTTGACACTACAAAAAAAGAGCAGAAAGAAAGCACTGTCATCAATAAACTTTACACAAGAAAAACTATAAAATGTAGAATGATTCACACAGCATGACTCCATTTTATTTTGTTTTACAATAATTTGAATATGTATTATTTTAGATTGACTTCAGAAATTCATAGTATACTTGGTTTATATATTGCATTAACACCACCACACCTGCACACATATATATATAATGCAAATTAAACATTAAAGGAAATGCTGTACTCTATGTTTAATTGTAAAAAAATGACCAATATTCATATGACAAGGTAAGGTAAGAAAGTCTCAGGCTGGTGGTGGTGTTTGTGCAGGGGACATCAGCAACTGGGAAGGGGTATACCCCACCACCAGCTTCAGATTTTCTTACATACCCCACACTCCCCTGACAAAATTCGGTTCTGTGATTGGGTGCTAGCAGCCATGTGCTCAGGGAGTGCTCTTCCACGATTCCAGCTACTAAGATCCCTGAATCGCTGGGCTAGCAGCAGTGTATGCCTGGGGGGCACCATCAATCAGGATGCCGCATCGTGCATGGACCAACACTAATTTAGTGTCATAGATCACATCAACACATGCAATATGCCTGTTGGGATACTATGCAACCAACCAAATAGTGACCCACACCTTACAGAGCTGCTCAAATCTCCAAAATACAAAACTGCTGAAATAGTATAAATAAGTATATCTAGCACTTAAATAATTAAAATGGATAAAAAACAATGGCAACCCCCCCCCCCCGCCCCCCAACATTCACTCATTTCCAATCACTCACTGTTGCCTAAAAGAAGTGGTCTAAAACGTAAGGAATCAATTACACAAATTATCTCATTACACAATGTCTATAAACATTATAGGTGTCGAGTGCAAAGAGTGCTATTTCAAAATAGAAACTTCAAATGCCTCAAAATGCAAAAGAAAACTCTAAAAGTGCTATTACAAGGTAAAAATTACAATAAATATTATTGGTTCAGCACATATAGATATAAACTGACTATAGTCCCAGCTTTAAACCAATTTATCAGTTAGGAGTGCTGCAAACTTCCTTCAAGGGTTCCATCTATATCCTCCTCTCTATATCATGCTCTCACGTAGTATAAATAGACCAATAAGGTGCACACACTAATTCATAACTGACAAAAAGTTAATTTTAATATACATAATATACACACAACATTACTTGGAGCTCAATTCATAAAAGCTACTCCCAAGGTTGCACATGAAAAATAACAAATATTTACAATGACAAAGTGTCAATACAAAAAAATGTTGCAGTAAAGTGCTAGTGCCGTAATTGTAGTAATATTACTTATAGCAGTAAACATATATTACATAACTTTGTAGCGGCAGTAGATGTAATTGCACATATCCAATTCAAAATATTGCACATAGCTCTCACTGCCCACTCCAGCACCCATAGTGTTAACAATATACACATACAAAGAATGCACCTTACAGAGCGATTATATATAACCCAATGGTCGCTTCGAGCCTCACGGGCACTTCCGCAGAGGTGCGCTGTTACCGAACCATCTCCGCTTTCCATTTATACTACTTTCTCCCCCCCCTCCACTTGTCTGTGGAGGCCCTGAGATGCACACCAACCATGTACATGGAAGGTTCAGTTTAGAGCCAACAACAACAATGCAGCACGCACGAGCACGGGGGCCCTCACAACAGGATATTGGCTTTAAAGTACTCCTAGAATGAAAAGATCTATAATTGACGATAGGGGTAAAACAGCTGAAGAAAACATCATCATCGGTCTGCAGGGGAGAATAGCAGCTTCAGTACCACACCAAGCTTCCTAATTTTCAAAACCTTTAAAATAAGATTGCAAATTAATAACCACCAGTGCAATCGCTTAAGGACGTCAGAAACTATTATCCCCACCCACATCCTAAGGAGGCTATAGAAAAATCTCCCTATACACACAGAGCTAGGACCTAAACCGCATACTCTATAACTATATTCTATTCGAAACCTACTTCTTTACATCAAGCAGACCCAAAGAAATGGGTCATCCTACAACCTACACCTATCTCCATATCTGAATCCAAACATTATACTTTGTCCACCTTTTACTTATTTTCTTTAAAAAAAAGCAGTATAATGGCACTCTGCATTCCATGCGGAGCTAAAGCACTTATTTCATAAATCAAAAAAACTCCTGCTGGGAGTGCCTTTGTCTTAAATCCCCACCCCTCTTTAATGGTTTTATTTTTTCAACTGTAAATCTCAATTGAGCTATATTATGACCTGCATTCAAAAAATGCTGTGCTACAGGTGATGTCAAGTCACCCCTTCTAATGCTGCTCCTATGCTCAGATATCCATTGCCTCACTTCACGTGTGGTTTGTCCAACATAGACCAACCCACATGGACACTTAAATAAATAAACCACAAATGTAAAAGAACAATTAACAAATGCCCTAATATGATATTTTTCCCAAACATGGGATGGAGGAAATATTCTCCCTTTATAGCATGACCACACTGCATACAATGGGATATACATGCCCTTAAGTTTTGGAAACTGAGACTGGGTTGGATCTCAAGTTCGCTATCAGCTCAATGATGTGGTTACTAATGCTTTTCGGTCTCCTAAATGTAAACATAGGCAGGGATGCAAATGTGTCTGAAAAAGCAGAATCACTTGTTAATATCGACCAATGATTTTTAATGATCCTCTTAACCTGGTTACTATGCACATTATATGTTAAAATTACAAGTATCCTCTTCTAATTTTTCTTAGGTTTAAATTTCAAAAGTGACTCCCTGGAAATCCCAAAACACCCTTTCTTTTTCTTCCTCTATCAATTTCTCAGGGAATCCCATCTCTCTAAAATCTTTAGTCATCTTATTCGCTTGCTCCAAAAAAGTCTGATTCTCATCTACAATTCTAGCTAGATGGGAATGCACTGCCCAAAATATACTGTGCTCACTCATACAAACTGCAAACAATAAAGGGAGGGGCCATGGAACCAAGCCACACCTACCACCAAAAAAATGAGAGCACCACAATAATATCAGGATAAAGTAATCTCTTTATTAGAGTAAATATACTTATGAATGCACCTAAAAACAACACATAAACAGAAGAAACACTTAAAACCAAGCAGCTCCTTCCCCTCAAGAATTACCCAAAAAATATTCACAATATAATAGTGGGACAGGGGCCCCCACAAAAGGTAGTAGTGGGGACCTAAAACATTCGTTTTGTGCTGGCACAAAAATATATAAATACACAGTATGGTGTCTAACCAATATACAAATATAAAATGACCAGTGCTAACCAATTTATGACAACAATTAATGAGCAAATTGATAATAGTGATATCTCCCCAAAAAATAAATACCAATCCATACAATCCATAATGATTAATACAAACATGAAGACCGAGCTAGTAAGCTAAGGTGAAAATGAGAGTGGCCATGCTTTCATGTGGTTATGGACACAAAGTGCAAATGCAAAAAATATAGATACACTATACAGACAAAATGTTACCAGTGCAGCATAATGATACAACGGAGAGGGATCAGCAGGAGACACCTGCACATGCGGCTACCCGTGCCGCTTCTGCTTCTGCCCATCACACAGTATAAATACATCATCGATGTATCAATACCAAAGTAAAACATGCTGGATATATAGATGGTGCAACAAACAGAAAGTTAGGGTCCCACACACCCCCAAAACCTGCCAAGAACATACAAGAAGTGGCACTACCCTCTAAGATATTATTAAAAAGTTATTTTATTATAAATACATATGGTTACAAAAAACAACATGATACAGTACATTTAAAACAACATCACATATGCACAATAGAGACCGGGGGGCGCCAGAGATCCATCACAACAATTCATAATAATACAAGTCAATAAATGTCCAATTACTAGTGATAATTTTAAACCACACAGAGTACTGATCCTAAACTCATCTAATAGAAATACATTATATATATCATAACGTATAATGTGCAAATGCAATAGTGTGCAAATTGTGCAAAAAACAATCCTAAATGCAAAAAATAAAGTGCCTATGCTGCAAATCTATATTCATTTCATAAAGGTGTAAGGACCAACCAAGGTAGATGAAAAGACATAGAACAAATAATACATAAAAATACAGACCAACTGGACCTCCCCCCGTCAGTATGCCCGCCAACACGTGTCGTAACGTATACCCGTTACTTCCTCAGGACGACAATAGACAGGGACCATGTGCTTATTCCCTATATACTCACAGATATACTTAATAAGGGGCATCCACCAATGAGCAGCCAGATGAAAGATAAAATAATTCACCTCCCACCCATCCATAGGGCGCCCAAGCAGCCGCCGCACCTGTGTAATAATAGTTTTTAAAGATGGACACTAACCGAAGGCACAAAACTAGCCAAAACAAAGGAACTGCGTGGCCCACTCCTGCCGGAAATGCGCCATCACAGCAACTGCGTTCCAGCGTTGCCGTGTGACGCACCCGGCTGGAAGTGCGCCACACAGCAACAAAAGATAAGCCACATAATCATCAGCAAATATCCTGCTTGCACAAAACAAGACATAATTGGTACAACCGCGCCAATGACAAAGGAAATAAATGTGCCAGGGTAGTGAAAACATTTAAGGCTGGACGGGGAGGTCAGAAAACATGCCCCCATCTAGTGCCATACTAAAAAAGAGCGACCAATGAGTGCGCACCCGATGAGAGGAGGTGAGTGGCGGACGCGCACAGCCCGCAGAGCAGCAGAGCGCAGGCGCTCAGTAACAGGAGAGGCTAGGAAAAGGTGAGTATATCGGGGAGGCACAAGGCCCTCTAATTACAAAGTTTAAAGAACATACAACAATAAATAGCCATTAAATGAAAAATATGTACATAACCTTATTAATGCAGACAAATTTATATCTATCCATAATCATGATTGCCTACAATAAAACATGATATTGGAACATTATAGTATAATAGAGTCAAAAGCAGGTAAAGCATCAATCACGAGCCTGGTGTGCTATTCGGCAACATGATAGATTACAAGAGACCCAAAAAATCAAAAATAGAATGGGACAGTTGCACGAAGTAACAGGGCAACTAAAAATTAGGCATAATCACCTAGCAAAACATTAAGGAGACAAGATGAAATTAAGGCAACCACCGGTGGCCATATTGCGGACAAACCCTAACCCCAACAGGGGGGGGGGCTCCACAGTGAGCCAGCAACATAATGAGAACAAGGAGGCGAGGGTAAAAGATGATAACCCTCTTGCAGGTGGGGGGGGGGGAAGGGGGGGAGGACAGAGCTAGAAGCAGGATGAGCATCCACAGCGACATTCCTGTAACAGATGATGACCACATGATGTTTCTTCCATCGGTGCTGTACGGATTTTCATCCCTCATGGGGATAGGAAGGGGCATGTGTCCTCTCTCCCATCTAAACTCAAAAAAATGTATCAATTAATAAATGATGCCAAGAAAAATAAATATAAAACAGTGCATATGGCCATTTGGCCAATGAAGTGTGCCGACTATTAACAATCAGTAAAGAGAAACACACCACAATTAAGGTGACCCCCCTCATGAGCTAAAACAAGTGTATCTGAAGCCAAAAAACAAGAACAATGAACGCTAATACCCTATGTGCCACCCAAAAACGGTGTAAAGGACACATCCTCGTTGAGGCCCCCAGGACACTGTGTGTCCAAAAGGTAGATCCATCTAAGCTCATGTTGTTGCAGCTTTTTTGGGCTTTTTTGCAGCTTGATCCCGAGCCCTCCTGATTACAGGCTCAGGGTAACCCCTATTCTCAAAACGGCGGCTTAGATGAACAGCTTGATGTGAAAAGCTTACCTCATCTGAGCAGTTTCTACGAGCCTGAAGAAACTGACCAACGGGTATCCCATTCTTCAAAGAGGTAGTGTGGAGGGGGCGCTCACGAGCAGCCGACAGAGATGGCTGCAGCCTAAATCGGCTCCTCACTGGGCGGGGAGTTTAACCGCTTTAAACAGCTCCACAGCGGCGGTTTTCGGGCCAGCTTGTTGGGGGAACCCCCCAAGACTGCGGGGAAGCGAGTGGGGGAGCAGAGGAAGCCGGCCCCTGCCAGCAAGAGACGGAAACAGCGCAACCGCCGGATCCAAGATGGCGGCCGCAGCACACTGATGCCAGCGCAGCTCCAGCCTGCCGGGGGAGACATCCAGGCTGCGGATCCAGCCCACACCCGGACGCAGGTCAGTCAGACGCCCTGGGGCGCGGGGTGCATTGGAGGGAAGAGCCCAAGGCTAGGGGCACAGTATACTCCCAGGACCCTCTCCTAGCAAAATCCAAGATGGCGGCCGCATTATGCTGACGCCGACCTAGCCCCCAAACCTGCTAGCAAAGCCTCTCAGCCAGCTTCACAGCAAGCCCTCGGGCACAGGTCGGTCGACCCCTCAGGGACATAGGGGGCACCAGAGGGGAAAGCTGGAAGTCGGGGATGCAGTGTACCTGCCCGGAACCCCCCCTCCCCCCAGCGAAATCCAAGATGGCGGTCACCCCACGCTGACAGAGCAGCTCCCAGCAAGCCGGCCACCGCAGTACTATATCCACCCGCAGTAGGGCAGGGGGAAGGGGCAGACGACATACCGCCTCGCAGTTAGCCAGGCCGCAGCACACTCCTATCAGGATAACCCCCAGCCAGCCACCCGACTAGCACCGCGCAGCAGTGGCCCCCGGAGGCAGCGACGACAGGATTCAGTGATCCCTGGGGAGGCAGACCTGGAGTCTGGGCAGCAGGGAGGAAGAGCCGACCCCAGAAGGCGCATTGTACTCGCTCGGGACCCCCGGTGACACATAGGGGGAGATCATAATCAACACACAGCAGCCCTCCTGCCAGGAGCAGCCCAACATTTAGTGCACAAGCCCAGGCAGCGAATGGGGCGTAGAGATCGGGGAAAATCGGCGCAGACCCCGAAACCCCCCACGCGCGCAGCGGGCTCTAGGATGGCAGCCCCCTCGGGACCTCTATCTGGGCAGCGACTGTCCCCTTCCCCGATACCATCGCCTGAATTACTGGAATCTCAGCCAGAGCCACAGCTGGAGTCCCAAACCGTAACCCCAGGGCACCCGTCATCGCCACACGCCAACCCAGGCATACGTGATGCAGAGCTGCTAGAAAGATTTAAATCTGTACTGCAGCAAGAGCTAGAAACAGCCACTGAGAAGCTTTCCGCTACATTTAAAACAGAGTTGAGAGACTTAAGGTCCCGCACGTCTAAGCTGGAACACCAAATGACCGATACCACATCTGTCCTGGAGGAGCATGACGCAGAGATTCAAACCAGCAGAGCTGAACTGTCCTCCGCCCTCCAAAAGATAGAGGATCTGGAGAATAGATCCCGGCGCAGCAATCTGCGTTTCAGGGGGCTGCCAGAATCTATTGTTGACCTTAAATACACCGTCACGGCCCTACTTCAGGACTTGGACCCCGCAATCCCAGTTGAACGCCTGGAGATGGACAGGGTCCATCGCGCCCTGGGCCCCCCTAGAGCAGATGGCCAGCCTAGAGATGTTATCGTCAAATTCACCTTTTATAACACCAAAGAGTTGATCGCCCAGACAGCCAGGACACGCAACGACTTGGCCTTCCAGTCCTACAAATACCAAATCTATTCTGACCTGGCCCCAGCGACCCTGCAGAAACGCCGCCTTTTGAAGCCGTATCTTCTAGTTCTTCAATCGCATCAGATAGCATACAAATGGGGCTTCCCGTTTAGACTTTCCTTTACATATATGGGTCGCACACATGCAGTCGCAACCCCAGAAGAAGCTTCTGAATTGCTGGAGCGCCTGGGCCTGACTACTGTAACAGAGCCGTTACCCACATTAAAACCTCCTCAGGAGCAGCGTGCACGACCAACGCGGAGGGACCAGCGGACCAGCAGCCAGCGCCCCTATCCGGCCTCGACCTCAACACTAACGGCGGCAGCCCGCCACCCTGACAACGGTTGACTCTGGACAGAAGGTTGAGCAATCCACAAATGGTGCGACATAACCCCCAACAATTGGCAACCACGCACAATGTTTCGGGACTTTTTCCCTCACCCTTTTGCCCCGCTTCTTCCCGGAGACTTCCACTCCCCTTTTTTCTTTGCTCCTACCTATAGGTGCCACCGATATCCACAATGGACTGTATGGAGGTAACTGACCTGGTCACATTGGGGGCGCCCGCCCGCCACTGGGGGGAGGATATTTTCCCTCTCCCGTGGGCCGACGGGGGCTCCCAACACAGGGAGACTTATATGCTTTACCTTCAATATCAATGCAATGTTACCTACGACCGTTATGCAATTGTTTTCTCTAAACTGTGACGTTGCTGGCCTACGGGGACACTTGTGCCTTGATGCTGTGGTTCAGTCATGGGGTGCCGTGATGGGGCGATGGTCTCTGCTATATAGGCCCTCCTCCCCTCTGCTTTGAAAGCGGTAATGCTGACAGCGGGACCCTCTTGAGGGTGACCAGCTGCGCGGATGGTGGGGGCTGGGGAGACTACTCGGCCTGGACGGCTCCCTGAGTGAACAAAATTGATATCGGACCTGTTTTAATTGTTATACGCAATTGTTTTTTCTTTTTCTAAACTGTTACACTGTTAGCCCGCGTGGGCGTCAGATGTTTGGCGCTGTGGTTCGGTCGTGGGTCACCGTGGTGGGGCGATGGTCTCTAACTATCTAGGCCCTCGTTCTCTCCGCTTGAGGACGATGATACCAACCGTGGGACCCCCCCCCGGGGGGGTGACCAGTTGCGTGGCTGATGGAAGCGGTGGAGACCATTCGACCCGGGCGGGGCCCCTGAGTGAACACTACTGTTATCAGACCGACTTTGAATGTTATATGACTCTGCGCCACATTGGGGGGTGGGCCATGTGGAGTGCGACATTCGCGGTCCGTCCTGGCAGCCTCCCAATGGGGATGCATTTGTTTTTTGTGGTTAAAAGTAACGAAGAGGTACGCCCCTTATGGGTGACCCTAGGTTAGACACCGGTATTGTGTTAATCTGTTTCTGGCCCCGGTACCCCTCAAGCACGGAGTAGGTTGAGAGGCATGTGCACCCTAGCTTTGGTTAAAGTTGCGGTTATTGTCTTGAGCTCTGAATTGATCTACTAAATTAACACCTTTCCCCCCCCCACGTCTCATTGTATGTGACGCCGTTCCTAAGCCGCTGCAGGTAACTTTACATTTGCTAGGCGACTCCCCGCCCAGAGGCGACCCCCCCCCCAGAAACCCAGAACACTTCCGATTGGGGGATACCCCCGGAAGGCAACCACTGACTCGATCCGAGTCGCCAACTCTTTTCCCCTATTCCCTTACCTCTGGGGCACCACTTGTAGTGACGGCCCCCAGCACCCCTATACTACACAGGGTATACTTGGGATACTCCATAGCTTGGGCTGGGCTGCACCCACTGCTACCCACTCTACCCTAAACGCTCTTGCCGTTCCCTAACCTTTCCCCAACCCCAAACACCCTACCCCCATAGCCTTCCTCCTCCCTCTCCCTCCCCCCCTCTCCCCTTTATATATTTATTCCTTGTACCTCCCCATTTTTTTTTTTTTTTTTTTTATTTATTTATTTATTTTTTCTCTCCTTTTGTGCCTGAGTCTGCCTGCTTTTTAGTGGAACTGCTACAATGAGCCAAGCCCAAAGTTCACCGGGTAGAGCTGACCTAAACTTTAAACTGCTTTCGCACAATGTGCAGGGTTTTAACTCCCCGCACAAGCGGACCAAAGCGTTCCACTACTACAGGCAGATGCGGGCTGATATCTTGTGCCTTCAGGAGACAAGGTTTTCAACCACCAGCTCCCCAAAGTACCTAAACCCGCAATACCCAACATTTTTCTTGGCCTGGTCACAGGGAGAAAACCAGGGGGGTAGCCATTGCATTCAGACGTCACGTTCCATTCAAATGCGAGACGACAGTGGCTGACCCAACTGGCCGGTATCTGATTGTAATTGGAAGCTTAAATGACATACAGATGACCTTTGTGTCGTATTATGCGCCCAACACCCACCAGGCAAATTTTTTCTCGCACCTTTTGAGGAAGATTAAGGAACACAGCAAAGGGTTACTAATTATGGCCGGGGACTCCAACATTGCGCTGGACCCTAAGTTGGATAGATCACTTCAGCAGGGTAGGGGCCATTCCTCGCCACCCATGCAGCAACCTCCGAATCGCATTAATGCCATGCTGAGGGACGCAACCCTGATAGATGTATGGCGCGACCTGAACCCGAAAACGCGGGATTACACCTTCTATTCGAATCCCCACAACTCGTTTTGCAGAATTGATCATATTATGGTGCCCCAGACTGTTTTGCCCATGATTGGCAAATGCCAGATTATGGCCACACCCTGGTCTGATCACGCTCCAATACTCATGAGGTTTGAAGCTGCCCCCCCCACTGCTAGACCGTTCAAGTGGAGACTGAATGACTCCATGCTCACACGCAAGGAGACCCACGATCAGATCCTGCAGTCCCTTAAAAATTATTTTGCGATTAACACTAATTCAGCCACAGAGATAAGCGTATGGGAGGCTCACAAAGTAGTAATCAGGGGAGAACTCATCGCGCTAGCCACCTCTCTTAAGAAACATAGAGCAGAGCGGATAGCCCAACTAACAACCAGTCTGGAAAAGCTACAATCTGCTTGGAAGGCGAACCCCACGAGGGAACTCAAAAAGAAAGTAGACGAGGTCACCATACAACTCAATGTTTCATTAGACGAGATAGCGGAGAAGAAGCTTAGGTGGGGCAGACAGAAGATGTATGCGAGGGCCAACAAACCCGATACCCCTTTGGCAAACAAGCTCCGATATTCGGGGCCAAGACAATCCCCAATTATGCTACGATCTGCAGAAGGGTCCAACACGGCTAACCCCATTAAAATTGTGGACATCTTTGGGAGGATGTTGGGCAAGCTCTACGCGGCGCCTCAGGGGTTCCCCATAGAGAAAGCCACTGAATTCTTAGACTCGATCTCGCTCCCCACGGTAGCAGAAGTTCATAGAGCTAATCTTGAAGCGGAGATCTCTGTCTCAGAGGTCTTAAAGGCAATCAAAAGCTTAAAAAATTCCAAGGCACCGGGGCCTGATGGTTTCTCAAACCTATACTATAAAAAATATGCAGCGGAGCTGGCCCCTCATCTAGCAAAAATGTTTAATTCCCTCAAAGAAGAGGGCATCTTGAACCAAACCTCTATGGAGGCATTCATTAGCATGATCCCGAAGCCGGATAAGGACCACCTAAACCCACAGAACTACAGGCCCATATCATTGCTTAATGTAGATCTTAAAATACTGGGGAAAGTATTGGTCACCAGGATCAACGAGTTTCTGGGTACACTGATCGGGAAGGATCAAGTGGGATTTGTACCTAATAGGCAAGCCTCAGATAACATTCGCAGAATAACTCACTTAATCAAGCAAGCCCAGCAGAGGGAAATCCACAGCCTTCTCTTATCATTGGATATGCAGAAGGCATTTGATTCCCTATCATGGGACTATATGTTCCTTGCCCTTCGGAAGTGGGGATTTGGAAATAACTTCCTAACATGGATACGGTCCATGTACTCGTCTCCCTCAGCAAAGGTTCAGTATGGGGGCCATCTCTTTGAGTCATTCCCAATCAGCAGAGGCACACGGCAAGGGTGCCCACTCTCTCCAGTGTTATTCGTGTTAGCTTTGGAGCCACTAGCAATAGCAATCAGAACACACCCAGATATAACAGGATTAGAGTTAGCGGGGTACCACTACAAAGCATGCCTTTTCGCAGATGACATACTGCTAGTCCTCTCGAGACCACATATCTCGCTGCCCAATGCCCTCCACCTCCTAGACGACTTCTCACAAATCTCAGGCCTTAAAGTCAACAAAGAGAAATCTATGGGACTAAATCTAAATATCCCTCCCCAGATGGTGAGAACGCTCCAATCCAGCTTTCCCTTCCGATGGGCCCCGGGGACACTATCATACCTAGGGGTTAAAGTCACCTCTCACTATCATACTTTATACCAGGCCAACTACCCCTCCCTCTTTCGCTCACTGAAAGCTATGCTTGACTCTTGGCAGGGTCACGGGATCTCATGGATAGGAAGAATAAATGCGGTAAAAATGACCCTATTACCCAAGATGCTTTATCATTTCCGGACGCTCCCTGTTCAAATCCCCTCGCACCAGATTAGAAGTATGCAGAACAGCATAATGAGGTTTGTCTGGGGAAATACTAGGCCGAGGGTAGCTAAAACTACTATGTTTAGACATAGGACAGAAGGAGGGCTGGGAGTTCCGTGCGTGAACAGATACTACATGGCCGCACAAATCGCGCAGCTACACAGCTTACATCTTGAGGTGGAAATTCCTCTTTGGGTCTCCTTAGAAGCCATGGCATGCGATCCCGTCCCCATAGACAGCTTGATTTGGATCCCACCACAACATAGACCCCGCTTTACATGCCCAATCTTAGGCCACTCCCTCCGTGTGTGGGATGGAGTGAAATACTCGGGGAAGCTGATTTCACCGCATCTCCCAGCAATGCGTCTATTTAAAAACCTCTGGTTCCCTCCGGGGATGGAGAGCTCTGAAGCATTTGCATGGTGGAAACGGAAAGGTATTGATAAAGTGTATCATCTACTAGATCGGGAGGAATTAATTCCTTGGCCGACATTGGTGTCGAAAGAGGGGGCGCCTGCTGCCGAGTGCTTCAGATATGTCCAGATCCGGCATTGGCTTGCTCCCCTACTGAAGAACAAAGCCCATGGGGTAGATAAAACACCCTTTGAGAGGATGTGTATTCGGGGGACACCGACACCAGGCCTTATCTCTATGATCTATGCTCATCTCACGTCCCTACCAGACAACATGAAACACGGATATATGACAAAATGGGAAACAGATTTGAATCGAGTCCTGGAAAGGAAGGAATGGATGGACATTTGGGCAGGGATAAACAAATGTTCTATAAACATCACCACATTAGAGGCGGCATATAAGATGCTTACAAGGTGGTACCTGGTACCATCCCGCGTGGCCAGAGCAGTCCCAGGGTACCCGGCCACCTGTTTCCGAGGTTGTTCTGCAGAGGGGACGGTCCTCCACATTTGGTGGGAATGCCCGAAGGTCAGGAGGTTCTGGTCTCGGGTCTTTGGCCTGCTCTACAGTCTCCTAAATGTTAACTTGCGCAGGGACCCTTGGGTAGCTTTGCTACACGTGAAGCCAGAAGGAATCACTAAGCCCCAACACACCTTGCTGACTCAGGTCATGCTGGCGGCCAAATTAGCTATTGCAAGCTCATGGAAGAAAGGGAATGTTCCATTTCAGTTGGTAAAAGAGAGGCTGAAGGGTATTTTCATCAACGAGAAATTAACCAGCATCTTGAGAGATTCCCATGAGAGATTCATGAAGATTTGGGACCCGTGGGTGGAATACTCGTTCCCAGACTTGAGAGAGGCCCTGTTGCGGTGAGAAATGGCTTGCAAACCCTCCCCTTTAAACGCTTATACACACTTGCACACTTCCCCCCCCTTCCCCTTTTTTTTTTTCCTTTTCTTCTTTCCTTCCCTCTACTTCCCTTCATGTTTCCCGTCTGTCCCCCTCCTCCCTACTTGTCGTCTCCCGTCCCTCCCCTCCTCAGATCCCTTGTCCCCCTCACCCCCCCCCCCAGACACCAGGGGGGTGGCGGGGTGGGGAGCATGTGGCAGGAGTGGAAATCCACCTGCCAGCCAATTTGAGTAAGGACGGATATTAGTAAATAGGTGCTAATTTTCAACCGCTCATACCGGTACATCATTGAACTTTAAGAGCTCAAACATTCCACATGTGCCTTAGCTACTTACTGAAATTGGCATAACTGAGACACTGTATGAATAACGACAACTCATGTCCTGGAATAGTTTATTTGTAAGTGAACAAAATGTTGTACTGTTTATCTTTATACCAAAATTTCAATAAAAAAGATTGAAACAGAAAGAGGTAGTGTGGAAGCTCTTGTAGTGTAACAAGGCATTAGTGGAAGTTTCCTTCCGATACAAATCCGTCTCTATCTTACCGTCCTCTGAGATGGTAATATATAAATCCAGAAAAGTAACCTGAATATTTGAGGATTGAACCGTAAGTTAAATATTGAAGGAATTGTTATTAAGCACATCAATGAAATCATTAAGTTCCCCCTCAGTCCCCCGCCACAGCATTAATACATCATCGATATAGCGGAACCAATCCAGCACGTGCCGGCAATGCCCCGCAAGTTCATCCTGGAAGACCACCTCGCGCTCCCACCAGCCAAGAAACAAATTGGCAACATTGTGCCCCCATCGCCACGCCGCATGTTTGGCAATAATAAGTGCCATAAAAATAAAAAAATTGTGAGACAGCACAAAATTAAGAAGTTTTAAAATAAAATCCTGTTGGGAGCGCAAGGTGTCTCCCACCATGCTGAGGAAATACCGGCACGTGCGGGCCGCATCGCAGTGAGAGATATTAGTGTACAAAGACTCAACATCCATTGTTACCAAAAGAGTGTTACCAGGCAGATAGAAGGAGTTGAGTCGGTTTAACAGATCCATGGAGTCTTGTGTGTAAGATGGAAGTGCTGTGACAAAGGGCTGAATGTGCTGATCTATGAGTATACAGGCCTTTTTCCACCGATGCCCACCACAATCGGTCTTCCGGGGGCACCGGGGGTTCTTGTGGATTTTGGACAGTAAATAAAAAGTGGCCACAATGGGAAAATCGACAGACAAAAACTCATATAGCCTCTGATTGATGGTCCCTTCGGCCCAGGCACATCTGATCAGCTCATCGTATTCAGATTTATAGCCCTGTAGGGGACTACCTCCAAGGGTTTCATAATGTTGGGGATTCTGAAGCTGTCCCAGGGCCTCGGTGCGGTAATAGTCAATTATGACAATGTTTCCTCCTTTGTCCGCCTCCTTTATCACAATGTCCCGGCACGCCGGAAGCCCCGAGACAGCTTCACACTCACCCAAAGACAAATTATGCTGGCCCCGATTAGGTGGAATTCACCAAATATCCCTATTAACAACCTTAAAAAAGATGAGCACAGCTGGACTAATTGACCACTGTGGGGTGTATTTGGAGGGCTTACGTAATTTGGATATAGCGTCTGGTTCAGATAGCTGTTCCTGTAAAAAGGCATTTTAATCATCCAGGGCGGCCTGCTCCACAGGGGTCAGCCCCGCATTGCATGATGGAGTATCAAATTGTTTCCTTAGAAGTAGTTTCCTGCAAAACAGGTACAAGTCTTTAGTCACTGAGAATTTATCTAAATTGCAGCTGGGGGAGAAAGTGAGGCCCTTGGACAAAACAGACCTCTTGATCAGGAGTGAGTACCACATCGGTAAAATTTATAATGTTCAATGTTTGGTTAGACATCTCTACCATATCAGGGACCCTAACTTTCTGTTTGTTGTGCTTTTGTAGTTGTCTTGCCAAGAGTAGTGAGCACACTGTGGTATATTATTTACTTTCTCTTTTGAGAGATACTGGTGCAGTCCATCATTTTTCTTGGATATATAGATGGTGTATATAAACAAATTTGTCCTCAAAGGAGGCCATAAATACATTTGCATAATATTAGACCCCATTGATGTCCCTTGGAGTTGCTGGTAATAGGCCTCATTGTAGTAGAAATCTTTTTTCATAAGTACTATCTCTAACAATTTCAAAAGAAGATTCTTGTGACTATCCATTGATTCCAACACCTCCCCTATCACTTCAATAACTAAAGCACGTGGAATGGACATATATAAGGTGTTCATATCCATTGAACACAGCAAATAACCTGGGGTAAATTATTTACACCTGAAATTTTATTCAAAGAATCCCCCATATCCAAAAGGAATGAAGGTATGGCCATCACTCTTGTTTGTAAGATTCTATCCAGCAGTATAGCTACTGGCTGAATAACTGACTGGATCCCCACCACTATGGGACACCCCGGAGGATTTTCCAAATTTTTATTAATTTTTGGTAACACATAGAAAAGGGGGGTCATGGGAAATGGTGTCTTAAGTAAATCTTTAATATTCTTATCTATTAGTCTTTCCTAAAAAACCTCATCAATCAATGAATCCAATGGACCCTTCATTTCCAGTAAGGGATCCATATGTATCCAACAGTTGGGCCTCAATAATTCCCTCATAGAAAGACCTGTCTGTGACTACAGTGGTGCCACCCTTATCGGCAGGTTTCACAATAAATGTCGGGTCGCTCTTCATGCTCCGGAATGCTTCCCTTTTAGCTTTACTCAAATTGTCCGTATTCTTACCCATTTAGGAGCACCACTGCATCCTAAACATGTCTCTCTGGGAACAGTTTATTAAAAGATTCCACCACATGAAATTGTTGTGGAGGCTGCCCTTTACTAGGATTTGTATCCTGGATGGAGTCGATTGTACCGGATGTAAGGGGTTATAAGTGTGAGGTTCCGCCCCTGTTCATCCTGGCTCCTGGCTGGGGACTCCATGATGAGCTGCTGGGGAACGACTTTCATATTAAGAGGTGGAGCCTCTAAGGAATCTCCCCAACGTCATTTATGACATCACAAGAGGGGAGGGGCCTAGAGGGGATGGTGCAGGAAAATCCCCTCTTGGCCCTTCCCCTTCTGTAACATCAGCAATGATGTCAGGGAGATTCCATGGATACCACACCTCCATGTATAAAAGCCATAGAAGTATGGCCTCGATGAAACTTGGGTAGCGAGGATGAGAGCACAGCCCACAGACCCCCAAAGAGCACCAAAGAAGAAAGAGGAGATGGGCATGACAAAGAAGACCCCCGGTCCAGAAGAAGACGGCGTCCGGTGGCCGACAGAAGATGGAAGACGGGGATGGCGCTATTTTTACATTTTTCCAATGAGATAAGCATGCTGCACCCTGTGGGGTATTCAGAAAAATAACTAATCTTCACCATAGTCCAAAAGGGGCTAATGTTTCCAAATGTTCTTATCTCATTGGAAAAATGATGCACTTCACCTGTAAAAGTGCCCCATCACAAGTGCAGGTGATTTTTATAGAAAAAAATATTTTTTATTCCCCTTTTTTGCATGTTAAAATTAAAAAGCTCACAAGATGCAGACGGCAATTAACACTCAAATGTGCACCCAGAGTTATACTTCTTACTAAATCTTTAGCATGACCCCCCCCCCACACACACACACACTGTCTCATCAGCAAATGTTTAAACACCACCTTTAAAACCAGGTTCAGTCCTGGCATATTCCCTGTCCAGCAAGTTGGGCCAAAGACATATAGAAGAAAGCACAAATGATCCTGTTTAACATTCCCCAACACTCCATGAGCAGTACACAGCGTGATCCAAACACTGAACAACAATGATTCAGGAGAAGGTGCCAGAACTTAGCTCATGCGTTAAAACCAAATGCGGTTCAAATAAGTTCCAAGAGAAAACACCCAGAAAACATCCATAATGCATTTCAGGCTACAATTCTAAATGACTTATTCAGGTTGTATAAATTGGACCTGAGGCAGAAGGAACAGTTCTATGCAAAGAGTCCATGATCACATACTATAGTCTGTAATGAATGTGCTACGTCATTTTGACACAATATTGTTTTTCCTTTCATTATTCTGTTTTGCTGTATTTCTGTTTATTCATTTTAATTTCAGGTCTGTGATGTTTTACACAACAATACATACAATAGTTTTAGTATGTTTATTACCATATTCAAATATTGGCTGTATTTGGCAAGCTTTCTGTCTCAGAGACATACTTCTGATCTTCTTGGTGACGCTTCAGTGTTAGGCTTAGTTAACAGGATAGGCAGCACCAGATGAGCAGTCACTGGCACTCACTTCCTCACTCAGTGGCATCCTATGGATCTGCCAGTAGCCTTCAAAGAGTAAGTACCTCTGTGTTTTCCTACCGCTTTTTATTGAGGGTTATGTCGTTTAAGTAAATGCAGGAGTAAATGTAAGTGCTGGCAATGATTTATTATTACGCATGCAGATAGGGCATGTGAATTTTGGGAACTTTTTTCATCTGTGCAAGGCTGTTGCTCCAGTTTAAATATAAATAAACTTAAAAAAGCTTTTCGCACTGGGAGGGATAGACTGGGAGGACACTTAGCTCAACGTCTACTTTTTATTTATTTTATTCTTTTTATTTTAGTGTAGTGAGAGTGAGACTGAAAAAGTACAGAATATTGATTCCCCCCATGCTGCATTTACTATTGAATATTTATGACCTTCAGTGCAACTATGTGCAATTCCCAAAAAGGCAGAGGATAATGTGCTCAAAGATTCATGGTCCTGTTTTTAAAGCTGGGTAGCAAAGAATTGTCCATTTTGGTAAAAAATTCAATTTGACAGACCAAATATATAAGGCTGTTGTATATATTAAGTTGATGAATGATGAATGAAATGATTAGGTAAAATGTGATTTAATTGGTTTTGAAAGTATTTGATTGCACTGTATCCATTTTATTTCCGAAGTAAAGTTGGTATAAGCTAAAAAGTGCTTGGCCACACAATGATGCTAATGAACAAGTATATGAAATTAAATCCATTTAGAGACTTTATGGCAATATCATAAAACAGAAAAGAATCCAGATTTGGTTTTCAGTGATTAACAAAAGCCCAGATGGAGGATGATAATATGAAGAATTTATTAACATGAGCGCTTTTTTACAGGTTCTTCATAAACCAGTTAGTGTATTAACTTTTTATACAACCTGAGCTGCATTATTTAGATATTGTTTTGTAATGTGGGCATTTTGAATAGAAAAAAGTAGTGGTAGGTAGTATAATATAATAAAGTAATAACTGTGATAAAATCATTGATTGATTGATTATATTTGGTAGTATCGTACACTATATCCTGGTGGCCAAGTATTTTTGAAAATCGTGTGTGTTCTCACCTTAATGCTAAAATAGTTTTTGATAGGAATCACTGACAACTGAAAATGAGTAGAGTAGAATCCTGGGATAGGATTCTCAGCTTTTTTATCACAATTGTCAACATAGTGGGAAGGTAGAGCTAGTGGCATTTACTCTCCAACATTTGTCTCCTGTCACAGCAGCATGTCAAGCGTTTTTTTTTAATTCCAATTTCACAGTAACTTCCAACATCTCTTGTTGGCCATAAAGCCTCTAAACGGATTTAATTTCATATACTTGCTCATTGGCATCATTGTGTGGCCAAGCACTTTTTAGCTTATACCAGCTTTACTTCTGAAATAAAGTGGATGATACAGTGCAATCAAATACTTTAAAAACCAATTAAATCACATTTCACCTAATATTTTGAACTTAATATATACAACAGTCTTATATATTTGGTCTGTCAAATTGACTTTTAAAAATCTAGTGTGTGTTTGCGCATATCTTTTAATTCCTGCCAATGGATCTCATATCAGGATGTTATTTGCTGACTATTTTGTAGAGGGTGGCCATCAATATTGCACTGGATATCTGCTAGCATTATGGTATGGGAGCCCAAATGTCTGGGCTGTCATGTGGATCAGCTTTTACTGAGCTTGAATTGAAGTTAAATATTTCATTCTTTTAATCAATATTTTACTGTTTTTATTCTGTTCCGAACCTTCAGCTCCTTTGAAATGATTGTGGGCAAGATTTATGACATTTTTAACATCAACATTTCTGATGTACATGCAAAGTTAATTAAACGTATGTTCTACCAAAGATTATGATTTCTTAGAAAATCAAAGAGTAATAATGGGCATGAAAGCAGACGTAAACTCAGTTTCCAAACCCAATCTTCATCTGGTTAAAGATGCCTATGAAGACTAAAATCTATCAGATTTACTCACTTGCTCCAAGCAGCTGTACCACTCTTGTGCTACATGTAACCAATAGGGCCCTTTAGGTGCAGAAATGCAGTGCATGGCACCAAATGGTAGATTTGATTGGTCACCAAAGGAGAAGAGAATGCATACGATAAGGGTCAGCATAGCTTGTAAAATGGAGGGGTGAGACTTAATTTAGCTTTCTAGACTTTAACTCGAGGCCATCTGAAAACATGATGGCTTAGAGGGATGTTGAAAGCAAGATAAAGTCATTTTTGACTTTACCTTTAGGTCGGCTTCAACGCAACCTACACGTTCTAGCCATCAAGGCCCTCCAGGGATGCCTTTGCACTCCACTCCTACGAAAATTATTATGCAGGCTGCCTGGCTGCCAAAAAGGAATGAAAATGCCTGAAATCAGTCAATATTATGAATCCCTCTTTGCTTCTACATACACACATACTGGTGTATAGTGAGGTAGCAATAGAAAAATCTGTGAAAATGTGTATTTGTAAATGAAATAGCTTACTAAGGGGCCACTATGAGCCTGCACACGAGAAAGCATGTCCCTCCTGTGACAGTGAGAAGTGGAGGAGGCCTCTGGCAGGCAACATACTCCATAATAATTAATTCACTAATTAATCATTTGCAGAATCACCACCAACAGCTGCACCCATGACTGCTAGTGCAGGCACAGTGCTGCGTAAAAGCATATATACTCATCTATTCTCATCTAGAAGCCTCAATGGTCTCTGGGGAACCCATTAGGAGTGCATGATGACTATCTCCAAAGTCCTTCACAACCTGGCCCAGAGATTCTTTTTGTCCACAAGAGAGAGTGTCTGCTAACCTAGTATCCCACAAGAGCAAAGGTTGTGTTAAGGCTTAACCCCTAAATGTTCAAATGTTGCTCACATGCTCAAAACAAAACCATTGCTGGAATATATTAAACAGAACTGATTGCATATTTGTCCTAGGTGAAGAATAGTGCTGGGCAAACTTCACAAAGTTAAGGTTTGGCTGAATTTTGAGTTAGTTTGAATAAGAATGTGTCTCTGGGGGCCCCTCCGCCTGTCACAGGGCCTCAGTGGCAGAATCAGGGATGAAAAAAATATTGTGATGGCAGGTGTGGTGGGGACAGGAAGCCTACTGTAACTTATCTTAGCCCCGACCCGGTCCCTGGTCAACAATGGTGTTCCTTTCAAATGGTCTTTAACTGGCCAACGATCCCATGAGTGGGGGCACTCCTAGTGTTAGCTGGCAGTTCTGACACTAGGATTGTCTTCATTCATTGGAGAATCAGCTATCTTTCTGTGGCCCTGGCCATAGACCATTTAGCAGGAATGCTGACTGCGACAAGGGGCTGGAACGCGGCTCAGGTAAGTTGCTGCAGCCTTTAGATGAAGCTGTTTAATGGGCTGTTCAGCTTTGTGGTGTTACTGTAACAGATGGTGATGTTTCCAGGTCCTGTTGAGAAACCTTCAATAATGGATGTATAAAAAATGGTAATGGTTCTGCCATGATTTCTTTGCTATGTTGCCAATGTAGGTTGGTCAGCAAGCTAACCGGTTTGAGTGCTGTGGCTCCTTTAAGACTTTTGTATCCTAATTGCCCTGCTAACATGCACCTCCCAGGTTAGTTATAAAATGGTCTGAGCGGCTGCCACCCCTCCTTTGTTTCTTTTGAATTTGTGCAAGCACATGGTGTGTGGGGTCTAGGCTGTATTGCAAGGTCTTTGACCCTTCCACCCCATGGCTTGCACTTGAGGTTTAGGGCAACCTCAGGTAAGCCTGCTCCCAATTTATCTATTGCATTGTGTGTCCCAAATGGGGCTCTCAGAGATTAGAGTTAGGACTGCACCTCACCGGGGCACCTTTGCGCTGGTGGTGCAGCTTAAGCATACTTCTGCAGATGTGTGTGACCGAGCCCTCTGTTTTTAACCAAGTTTAGAGACAGATTGTAGGTTGGTCAGCAAGCTAACCAGTTTGAGTGCTGTGGCTCCTTTAAGACTTATGTTGCCAATGTAGTCTGCCTATGTCAGATCGTGAGAGATATGGACACCAAGCTAGCTTGCTTTTCTTTCTATGGGGGAACCATTTATCAGCAAGGGTTAATAATTCCTATGCAGATTTGTGCAGAAGTCCATTATGTGTTATTTTGTCTTGCTGACATATAGATTCAGGTTGTGCTCTAACTATCAGCACCCCAGATTCTTGATTTCATTCAGGATTGATTTCTCATTGTTGAGATCAGGCCTACCAGCACATTGGTGTTAGAATCGGAAAGAGGCTATGCAGTCATGTGTGGAATATGTCAATAAAAGGGGCTCAGTACACAACCTTTGGGGCCCCTATGCTGAGGTAAAGCAGTGATGAGACTTTTGCAACCTACTCATACCACCTGTGGACTATCAGCCAGTAAGTTGTAGATCTTGTGGGATCTGTAGGTTCCAGGTGTAGCAATGGACAAAATCCCAAGTTTATTAACTAGAAGTTGAGTTTGTAGTTGATTATTCTGTTTAAATGGCAATTTCTCTGTTGATGGCTATTTTTAAAGTTTCCATTATTATGTGTGAAAATGATGTCTGCAATGTGTTGAGCTTATTTGTTTTTCTTTTTTATTTGTTTGCAACTATGTGTTTATACTAGCAATGTACACCAGTGGTGTTTTGGAGTACATATCATGGACTTCCTGACTCTGGCTTGCTATTAATCTACTTGGCTATGACAGAGATTACAACTCTAATTTAAACTCTGGAGATAAGGGGATCACAATCGTGTGTTCCAGTAGCTAAAAGGTTACTGGCAACAATCTCACCTGGGGAGGTATTCACTGATGCTTGGTTTAGGCAACGCTGATGATGAGCTCACCTGTTAAGGTGGAATTATTCTGGGATTTGTAGTCAGTAATTGTTACCTATGGCCATGAAAGCTGCTCCCACTTTAGGATAAAAGACACACAGGAGTATAAGGAACTTGGGAACAGTGTGCTGGCAAGTAAATCACAGGTCTTCCTAACACAAATGTTTACTTTACATTCTAGAAGAGGAAGACAATGAGTGTGAACACCGGGAACCTACCAAAAATGAGTTTTCCTTTAATGATAAACTATATTCTACATACAGCACAGCATCTTAAGGCACTTGATAAACACAAAGATCACAGCTTCAGGTTGGTAGTCATTTTGGTAGGCAGGGTAAGCTTTCTTAGGAGCAAGCATTATGATACAGTCATAAGCCTGTGCTACAGTAGCTTGTCAGGAATGTTCCCTCTAAGCCGGAGCAGCTGCTATGATACTTAGTTTACTTACAAGAATTGTACTTCGTAACACCAAAAGTCTAATATACAGTAGAGGGTCTGTAACATATCTGAGCCTGTTTGTAAGTAAGTTTTAAAAACCTTCTTGCTGGAAGGCGGGCAAATTAGCTCATTTTTTTTATTTTTGCACAACGACGGGAACGTACGGAAGGCAGGCAGGGCTATGCGGAGAGACGGGGCGGACGCGTATGCGCACCTTACAGGGAACGCTGCTTGTCAGTGCAACCCAGCCAGAGATGGCATCTGGTCTTGCAGCTTTCCTGATATTTACTTTCAAATGCCTGTTTCACATCATGCTCCATAATAGTAAAAAAAAACAGATCTAAGCATTTCCAACATTTATCCAGTAATAGGTGCTATTTGTTCTCTTTGTGGAAATATCACTCATTGTTGGAGGATCATAGCAATTATAGAAGGTGTTAAGGTCATCTGGGAGAGATATATCTACATATGCCAATTTAGGGGCTGGTGTTTTGTAATTCATATTGTTACTTAAAGTGGACAAAACCCAGTAAAAAAACATTGGGTATCTGTAACCCCTCCCCCCCCCCCACACACACACACACACACACACACACACACCGTTTCCCTGATTGCAACTGGCTTCCCTTAGCGCATCCCACCTTTCCCTCTTTGCTGCACACTGCACATCTGCTCCCCTTCTCTACTTTCAAAAAATAAAAAAAACCTATTGCTTAATGAATGATTGCTCATTTCAAAGATCATTTTAATTATTTAAATATTATATGTGCAGCTGTACAAAGACTTGCTAGCAATTGACACCTGACATGATATTTTATGACTGCACACATTGCTATATAATGGGGAACAGGAGCTAGAGCTAAGGTCCCTGTCCAGACAAGTGCTAACGTGCTCCCTCCCCTCATCTGCATGTGTGAACAATGTGAAATAGCCATTCTCGGTTTAATTTTGGCTGTAGCTGAGCTGGGAATGATCTGTCATGGCGCAGATGGTGTTATGTATGTGTCGGAGCCTCCTGTGTGACCTCCAAGGAAAGAGGCCACCGTAGTCTTAGAGAAAGGGATAGTAGGGCCAAAGTGGATTGCCCTTAAAATGCCTTTCTTTTATAGCTATGACAAGAAGGGGTCATCTTTGTATAAGTGTGTGTTTTTTCAATCGACATCAGAAGACTAGCTGTAAAATCAAACCATGTTACCAAAGAAAATATGAAAATTATTTTTAGCACTCTCAAGCAGAGGTCTTAGATCAGCCTTTATGATTTAAAATGTATCTAATGCAGGAAGAGTATCATGCAAGGTAAAATTGCTGGCCTAGGCAGAAGTATTTAGTATTTTAGGATGAAATTGGAAACTTCATTAGACAATATCCATGTCTGCTAGGTTGCAGTAAGAGACCTTTACTGATGTGTTATTTTTAAAAATTGCCTTGACCATAAAACTAGCTCCTAGCAACACTAGTATAGCAGAATGTCTTATAATTTAACATTCATTCTTCTGCCACATAGAGATTTTGCTATTAACTGCATAGCATTCTGTCTATCTACTGACATGTATATAGTATATTCACAAGCTTAATTTTCTATCATTATTGATTGTTTAAAAACAAATGTACTCAAGTGTATGAGTATGTTCAAATTTCAATAACTCTTTTATAGTGTCTTTTTGCCTGTTCAGTTGTTGCTGATAAGACACCAATGCTCAGCACTGTTCTTCACTTGCCACAAAATGTGCAATTGGGACCCTAATATAACTTGCAAATTAGAAACAAAACAGCATAGGTTTTGCACTAACAATGCTTCCAGTTAGCACACCAAATAGGTTGTGTGGTATCCTCATGACCTAGCCCCAATCAGGAGGGGGTGTTTGCAACCTAAAATAATCTATTGTGTAATAGCATTCTTTTTCTCTAGGTTCTCTTGCTTGCTTTACTCGCATGTCAAGTCTTGTTCTTTATGTACTCTCCGGCCTTCATTCTACAATTGTTTATTGATTGTTATGCATGATGGAAGAAAGGAGAGCATAGTCTCTACCTCTTATAGCTACATCTTGCCATAGACTGAACAGAAACCTGGAAGAAGGATGCTTTTTAATGCAAAGAGAATCATTGGAAGGTGTCTCATATAAGGTTCCTTATATGGTAATATCGGGATGCCCTGTTGTGTAAAACCCCCTAGGGCACCTGTAAAGACTCACCTTTCTCAACTCCAATGGTGTATGCATGGGCGCTCGTTCAATGAGAGCCATCTGCCATGACTATATCATTTGGCAAACGGCTATCAAATGGCTTTCATTGACTAGAATGGGAAGCATGCATCACTCCCTATTCTAGTCAATGAGAACCATTTCCCGAATGACATAGTTATGGCAGATGGCTCTCATTGGACAAGAGTGTGCACATTGGAACTCCCTGTCTTCCAAGGTCCTAATAGCTCCTCTGCCAATATCTGGCCCTACTGTATCACCCTCTCCCCAGCTAAGACACCACAACCCATGTTCTACCCTTACAACTATTACCTCAGGATTATGACTCTGGGGGCCATACCCACCCCTGCCACAGTGTCTGCCCCAAAACATTAAAGCTTTATTATCATCACTTATCACATATCCACCCCTGTCCCGTGATCTGTTCCTTAAACTCAGTAGCATCAGGTGAGAAGCTGACTGATTTCTGGTCCCAGTCTGCCCATGACCGGCGCATATATATATATATATATATATATATATATATATATATATATATTCGTTATAACCTCCAATGTTCGTCTTACTTATAGGGGTCACTGTCCCATTTCATCAATGGTTGTTGGTAAAAAGCTTAAAAGGACATAGCGTAATTTTGTGGGATAATTGATATATGTTTTAATAAATCATATATATTTACTAATATTTTTACTTATATTTACTCAATATATAGAAGTAGCAACTCTCTTATAATCCATCCAGCATGTACATTAAAACGACTCAAATCACAATGGCCGCTGTGTGAAAAGCACCATGATCGCTGGTAAATGTACCTTTACCAGTGGCTCTCACGGCACTGTCCTTACCAGCCACTGTTTTCCCAGCCTTGCTGTAACTAAGGTGTGCTGCCACACCCAGCTATTCAGTTAGCGGGAGCACTTCCCAGACTACAGGAAAGTCAGGGATGAGGCCAGGCAGCATTCTTGAGAGCAGCCAATTTGCAATCTCAAACATGCCAAATGGTCTATTTTCATCAGGTGGGGGTGATGGGTGGTCAGGAAAGGGTTTTCTGCAACTTTAAGGGTTGACTTCCAGTCCCACTTTCACCCGACAAGTCAAAGGAATGGGAGAAGCTACCTGACCCTGCTGCAAAACTTCCACATATCACCACTAACACATTTCAGCATATAGACTCGCAAAGGCTGCTAATACTACATGTAGAATCTTCAAATGTTCTCCGCCCTTTCTCCTTCTGCCGTAATCAGGAACTGCTTGATCTGTCCCCACAGGTCAACAAAATGAGTGCTAATCGTGAGTAATAGTGAAAACCCTCGTAAAGATGGCATAAATGTTATTGGAGCAAGACAGAGTGTAGGAGTACCATCTTAGAGATGACGCAACCATACCCTGTCTTGCTCTGATAACACATAACACAATAAAAATGTTAAGAATTCTTTTTTAGGTTTTCCCCGTACTAAAATGCATCTTTACTTTTTAACAATCAAATCTCAAATCTTGCAAATCTTTTAATTAAAGTGTATGAAGAGAGAAAAAACAATCTATATCTAATTAACATCAACTTTATTTACTTGAAAATCAAAATATAAATTCACACACTTAAATAAAATTATAGCAAACATTTGTCTTGAGAACAAACCCCATAGAAGTCATATATGGAACATGACACACACTGTGCCATAAAGCTTTGCAGTACCTGACTGTGCCACATCTTATACATTGGTAAATATGCGTCTTCATGAGGCAGCTTAGTAGGCACAATGTGGTACAGAGCAGCACAAACAAACACAACTATGCCAAGTCAATTTATTTCAGTGCTTTGAAACACACATTACGGAAATAGCAGCATATACTGTAGGCCAGTGGTGCTGAACCTATGGCATGGGTGCTAGAGGTGGCACTCAGAGAGCCCTCCCTGTGGACACCCGCCATAGTTCCAGTACATGCATTTTGGATTTTTATCATCTCCCCCTGGCACCAGAGCCATCAGTTTTTTTGAAGCAAGGTTTTGGTGAAGCAAGTTTAAATCTGGGTGCACATTTGGGTTTGAATTGTCAGTTACATCTGGGTGAGCCTTTTTAATTTTAACACACAAAAAGTGCAACTAGGTTTTTAGTATTTTCCTAAAAAAAAAAAACCACCTGAACATGTGATGGGGTATTTATACAGGTGACATGCGTCCAATCCAATCCAATAAGGTAAAAATCATTTTTTTAAAGTCTGGAAACAACAGTACCCTATGGGGTATGTTAAAGAAAGTGTTTTTTTTTCTGCATATCCCGAGGGTGGTGTTGTTTCCAAACATTCACTTTTAAGTACCTCATTGGAAAACTGATTTACCTCACCTGTACAAATTCCCTATAACAAGTGAGTTGTTAGGGAAAATTAGAACAAAATATTTTTTGTTGCAATTTTTTGCGTGTTAAAGTTAAAAAGCTCACTGAGATCCAGGTTGTAATTCACACCCAAATGCGCACCCAGATTTTAACTTGCTTTACCAAATCTTTAGCATGACCCACACATCTATCATTTAACATTGGCTTTTCTCTGAGACTTGTGGGAGCCTCATATACTGAGTCAAATGACATTGTATAGTGAGAGCTCATGACATGTTATCAACTTGAACAATGAACAACACCTAGGATTTCAACCATTCAGGGTATTTTTCCTCTCCAGTACTTCAAAGCAAGGTGCCCTGATATGTGTATCCTCAGGGATTATCATAAAAACTCGCCTATCACAGAACTTTTAGTAGCTCTGTCATCATGGTGGTAAATAAAAAATAAATGATGTGTGCGTCATAGGCTGCTACCCCTGTTCCCCTGTGTACCCACACGAGCCATTCAAAAATACCAGCTTCGGGTATGCTTCTTAAATCGTAGTGACCCCCTATACAGCAGTAGCTCACTGTGGGAATGCTACATAGGTGAGTATACCAGGCGATTAAACAGTGCGGCATCCTGATTTGGGATGAGGATGAGAAAACCGGACAGTGTTTCTCTTTAAAAACACAAATAACATTATGTATTGTAGTGCTTTTACCATGATTTGCTTTATGTGCACTGTGCACCACCCTAATCCTCATTATGCCTAATCTAGGCTTTACAGGCTGGAAAGTTAGTTGGCTGCTTGATCTGCCTGTGTTGGCAAATGTATTAAATCAGACCCTCATTGCTTTATGTAGCTATTTGACTTCTGCTGATCATTTATGAAATACTATACAATCCATGGAAATTTTCACTGTTCCTGTTGAATCCAACAAGGGGAAAAGAAACAAAAGAAAATGAAACAGGGAGAAAGGTTTAATTTTTTTGGAAAGCAAATGACCTGTTTCCTAATGGATGGTGAGCTTTGGTTCCTTTAAAATAACATTATCATTACTGGACCTATTCCACACTAATGGAGGTTTTTATGAACATCGCCTAAATTAATGCACTACAAAAGTCGGGGCTTGCTCAATTTTTTTCCAGAACTACAAACATTAAAACACCCAAGCATTTTCTTTCTATAAGGAATACTGTAATTCTTTTTACTATCATTTATTCTATAGTGGTCTTTTTCTCTGCAATATTACTGTAACTGTGCACATGTAAATGCACTCTCAGTGGCTAATAACTGGGCAGATGCAGAAATGCTTTTACTATGCAGCTGCCATCTCTGCTATAGAAAGAAAGTCAATACAGTCTATTGCAGTATGCTAAACCAAATAATCTCTTTTGTGCTCCTATGGGAATTTTAAATAAAAGCATTTTCAATATGGTGGCAGCTCAATGCCTTACACTCTTATTTAAAATATTTATTTAAAAAATAAAGAAAAGGAAACTTACTAAATACTACCCATCATCTTAACACTGAGTTTCTTTTCAATGACATCGCAGGTGATTTTGTACGTTATTCAAAGGCCTGTGAATCTTTACAATCACAGCCTAATTTTCTTTGAAAGTACATTGGAGTATAAGTAGAAATTAAAGTGTAAATGAGAGATATTTCCATAAGCAAACCTAGCAATGAAAGTGTTTTTGAAGGGTATTTGGACCGGCTTGGATTCAAGACTGAATTCCCCTCATGGCCTTGGACTGTAGAAGAGACCACTAAACTATGGCAAGTTTTACACAACATGAGAGAGCTCATCACCTTATCTGCCAAGTTCACAAGTAGGTAAGGAGGTCCTATCATTTTAGAAAGGGTGCATAGGAGAGCCACTAAACTGATAAGGCATGTGTAGAAAGGCTAAGGGAATCGTATTTATGTAGTCTTGGTTGGAGACATCAAGGAGCCTATCCTCCATGACCTGATGGAGCACGTATCCAGTTGACTTTTGCGTCACACTTGAGCGCAGCACAGCCTCTGTTTGCATTGGAGTAAGCTTAGCAACCAGGCAATGACTAAAGTAGTGAGGGTGAAGAGAAAGAGGAGTCAAGGAAGGGGCCATGGTAGCTGCAAGTTCATGGGCTTCAGGAAACATCTCAGGTAGAGGAAGCGCAGGCTTATCCAGTACCTTGAAAGTTGTGGAAAGTACCCACTGGTGTTTCTTCCACAGTCACATCCTCATGTTTACAACTTCAGCAAAAGCTTGTTCCATTTGTGCCATGCCCCCAACTGACCCTCCCAGATAAAATTTCTGGTTGCTCCACTGGACATGAACAAAAGTCCAGAGTTCATCCATTATCTCGCTCTAGACATATAAAGATTCTACAAAAACGTCAGTCTTTCTTGACCACGTGATCTTTGGAATAGCTTCCAAGAGGATTAGATAAAATCTTGGAAGATAACAAAATGAACTATTTTGCATAAATATTTTTCTTTAACTCGGTTCTATGATACTGCATAATAATCAACATAATGGGCGAGGTCTGTAAGATTCCCATATTCCCCACTTGCTTCAGACAGCTGTGCTTCTTCCATCTCCCCCTGTTGCTAGGCGACATTGGAGCATATACCAGCACTCCCAGACACAAAGGGCCACTATCCCAGTTGCACATGTGTGCACTCTCAAACACATTTACAAGCACCACCGAGTGCATGCTTGCACTCCCAAAAGAGCATGCACGCACTCCTAAATCACATGCACGCACTCTCCGATCAGGTGGGCAGGTTGTCGATTGATCGGTAGGTGGGTAGCTGATTGGGCAGGCGGGTGGCCGATCAGATGGGCTGGTGGCTGATTGGATGTGCAGATGGCTAATCAGGTGGGAGAGCGGGTGGGTAGCTGATTGGGCTGGCGGGTGGTTGATTGGGCTGGGGAGTGGTGGATCAATTGGGCCGGTGGCCGATCTGACGGGTGGAAATGCGGTCGGGAGGGCGATCATGGCTAATCGAGCAGGCAGGTTGCGGAATCGATGGGGCGGATGTGTGGTTGGGCGAGATCAGGTGGATGACCGCGTGGTAGATCAGTCAGGCGGCAGCAAACTGGGCTGCCAGGAGGCAGATCGGGCTGGTGGGCGGGCCTGCAAATCCAGCGGCAGCTGGCAGCTCTTCCCCAGATAAGATTAGGTAAACACACCCCCATCCTGCTGGGAGCACAATCCCTCACTAGCTGTCAGTGAAAGCAGGAGGGGAGGGGGGTGCTGCTCTCACCTTCCTCTGCTCCCCGCTGGACCACACCCTGAGCACCACATAAAGGAGCCACTGCTGGGCCATATAGCTGAATGCTGGGGAAAGGGCCTGTGAGAGGCGACTCTTGCCTCTGGCATTCAGCATATGGCCAACAGCCACAAGGGAAAGTTAACCCAGCTTCTTCCCCACAGCAATTGACAAAGTGTGACGCAGTCTAGCAGAGGAAGGTTCTGCCCAATCGTTCCCTCAGCCTACAGCAGATGGGAGCAGCAGTGGTGTGTTCAGCACCCCACCCCTCCCTGGCTTCTCTGTCAGATTGGAAGCTACAGCGTTCCTAGCAAGGAGGGCGTGGTTCAATTTTTGAACCACAAAATTAGATTAGAGAGAGATGGCTAGAGCCCTGAATGAGGAAGTCTACTTGCTCATTCATGGCACCGACCTAGGAGAGAGACAGTGTTGGAGTGACCTTTGGCAAGGTAAGCTGCTGTTTTTTGCTTTTTATTTGCCTTTGGAATCCTTTTAACTATCACAGAAGTAATTATTTCATGTTTTGTGGACAATGCCTCTTCTTCACTGAAAAACTTCTGTACTTTACCCAAAGGTCACGGCTTGAAAATCAAATTCAGTGCACATGAATGAAAAGCAAACGAGAGGGGTGGGTATAATCTTCTAGTTGCAGTCACCATTTTCTTCCCAAGATTCATTTTCTTTACTGTGCATTGTTCACAAGCTACAAGATCTCGTCACTGTGAATTAGCAGAAATTACTGTGCATTGTAGAAAAGTGACAAAAACTGAAAGGAAAGCAAAATGTGGGCCATGAAGAACAAACACAATCGGCACAAAAACAGTTTATTTCTGACTGCAACTGCTCATATCAACAAGATACTGTATGAGGCGGACTTCTATTTCACTTCAAAGATGGTACATGCTTCATCCATCAGAAAAAATTGCATTGAATTAAATTTATATATTTTCTAATTTCAATAGTTTTTTTAAGAGATTAGTAGAGATGAGCGAACTTTTGAAAAATTCGATTCGACTGATTCGCCGAATTTTCCGACAAAAATCGTTTCGACCCGAATAAATTCGCGACGAATCGCTATTAAAAACGGCTATTTCTGAGCCTCCTAGAGCCTCAATAGGGTTGTAAACCATTCAGCCTTGCTGTAACACGCACAGGATGCGTGCTGGGTTAGTTAAATAATACTTTGAAGAAATATCACATGCAGATCAGAGGCATCGCTAATAGAATCGCAGAGCGGCACAATTGCAGAGAGTTGAAGTGGCATCACTATGAGGGGCAGAAGGAGCCCAAATATACACTGGAGTTGGCCTCAGGAGCCCAAAAATTGGATGAATCACACCCTGGAGTTGGCAGAAGTTGGCAGCAGCAGGAGCCCAAATATACACTGGAGTTGGCTTCAGGAGCCCAAAAATTGATTGAATCACACCCTGGAGTTGGCAGAAGTTGGCAGCAGCAGGAGCCCAAATATACACTGGAGTTGGCTTCAGGAGCCCAAAAATTGGATGAATCACACCCTGGAGTTGGCAGAAGTTGGCAGCAGCAGCAGCAGGAGCCCAAAAATTGGATGAATCACACCCTGGAGTTGGCAGAAGTTGGCAGCAGCAGCAGCAGGAGCCCAAATATATACTGGAGTTGGCTTCAGGAGCCCAAAAATTGGATGAATCACACCCTGGAGTTGGCAGGAGTTGACAGTAGCAGCAGCAGGAGCCCAAATATACACTGGAGTTGGCTTCAGGAGCCCAAAAATTGGATGAATCACACCCTGGAGTTGGCAGAAGTTGGCAGCAGCAGCAGCAGGAGCCCAAATATACACTGGAGTTGGCTTCAGGAGCCCAAAAATTGGATGAATCACACCCTGGAGTTGGCAGGAGTTGACAGTAGCAGCGGCAGGAGCCCAAATATACACTGGAGTTGGCTTCAGGAGCCCAAAAATTGGATGAATCACACCCTGGAGTTGGCAGAAGTTGGCAGCAGCAGCAGCAGGAGCCCAAATATACACTGGAGTTGGCCTCAGGAGCCCAAAAATTGGATGAATCACACCCTGGAGTTGGCAGGAGTTGACAGTAGCAGCAGCAGGAGCCCAAATATACACTGGAGTTGGCTTCAGGAGCCCAAAAATTGGATGAATCACACCCTGGAGTTGGCAGAAGTTGGCAGCAGCAGCAGCAGGAGCCCCAAAATTGGATGAATCACACCCTGGAGTTGGCAGGAGTTGGCAGCAGCAGCAGCAGGAGCCCAAATATATACTGGAGTTGGCTTCAGGAGCCCAAAAATTGGATGAATCACACCCTGGAGTTGGCAGAAGTTGGCAGCAGCAGCAGCAGGAGCCCAAATATACACTGGAGTTGGCTTCAGGAGCCCAAAAATTGGATGAATCACACCCTGGAGTTGGCAGAAGTTGGCAGCAGCAGCAGCAGGAGCCCAAATATACACTGGAGTTGGCTTCAGGAGCCCAAAAATTGGATGAATCACACCCTGGAGTTGGCAGGAGTTGACAGTAGCAGCAGCAGGAGCCCAAATATACACTGGAGTTGGCTTCAGGAGCCCAAAAATTGGATGAATCACACCCTGGAGTTGGCAGAAGTTGGCAGCAGCAGCAGCAGGAGCCCAAATATACACTGGAGTTGGCCTCAGGAGCCCAAAAATTGGATGAATCACACCCTGGAGTTGGCAGGAGTTGACAGTAGCAGCAGCAGGAGCCCAAATATACACTGGAGTTGGCTTCAGGAGCCCAAAAATTGGATGAATCACACCCTGGAGTTGGCAGAAGTTGGCAGCAGCAGCAGCAGGAGCCCAAATATACACTGGAGTTGGCTTCAGGAGCCCAAAAATTGGATGAATCACACCCTGGAGTTGGCAGGAGTTGACAGTAGCAGCAGCAGGAGCCCAAATATACACTGGAGTTGGCTTCAGGAGCCCAAAAATTGGATGAATCACACCCTGGAGTTGGCAGAAGTTGGCAGCAGCAGCAGCAGGAGCCCAAATATACACTGGAGTTGGCCTCAGGAGCCCAAAAATTGGATGAATCACACCCTGGAGTTGGCAGGAGTTGACAGTAGCAGCAGCAGGAGCCCAAAAAATGGCCTAAAGACATAAATATGTTTTGCACCATTTGGAAAGTGTAAAACGTGGCACCATGCTGAATCTAGTCGCATGCATCAGGCATTGGTGGGTGGAAATCCTGGCTGATCCATCCCTGATTCATTTTGACAAAGGTGAGTCTCTCCACATTTTTAGTTGACAGACGAGTTCTCCTCGCCGTAACTATGGCCCCCGCCGCACTAAACACCCGCTCAGATGGCACGCTACTTGCCGGGCAGGACAGCTTTTCCAGGGCAAACTCTGCTAGTTGCGGCCACAAATCAAGTTTGGCTGCCCAGAAGTCCAGCGGATCCTCAAGGTGTGTTGGCATGGTCATGTCAAAGTATGACATGACCTGCTGGTTCAGGTCCTGCTCCAGGTCTTCCTGCTGCTCATGAGTAGCCTCACTATGCGGGTGTAGAAAGCTACTCATTAGCGACTGAAGACTGAGGCTGCTGCTGCTGATGGAGCTTCTGCTGCTGCTGCTGCCAACCCCCCCAGCGGCCATGGCAGTGGAAGGTGAGCGCAGAGGTCCCCTCGAGTCAGACCTGCGAGAGTATGGACCATGGCGCAGATAGGCATCGGCCAACTGCCTACGTAGAATGTCTTTGTAGTAGTTGAGTTTGTCCTCCCTCTCGGTGGGTTTAAAAAATGCCCCCATTTTGTGCCGGAAGCGAGGGTCCAATAAGGTGGACAGCCAGAAGTCATCCCGCCGACAGATGGAAACAATTCTGGGGTCACTACGCAAGCATGTGAGCATGCTTCGTGCCATTTGCGCAAGTGACTCGGATGGACTACCTGTCTCCATCTCCACTGCATACTGCCACGGTGTGCCCGGGTCCTCTGTCTCTCCTTCCTCAAAAACCTCTAGCTCCTCTGGCTGCTCCTGCTCCTCCTCTCCTGTCCGCTGACTAGATAAACCAGCCATTTCGCCAAGCCTAAACTGTGTTTCGCTGGGCAACTCCTCCTCCTCCTCTTCCTCCTCCTCCTCCTCCAGTTCAGCTCCAACGGGGTTCATGTGGCCGTAAGATGTAAACGCCATGTCTCCAGTGCCCTGACCAGCCATGGTTTCCAACATGTGCTGTAGTACATGAAGCAGTGGAATCACGTCGTTCATCCCGTAATCCTGCCGACTGACAAATAAAGTGGCTTCCTCAAAGGGCCTGAGCAAACGGCAGGTGTCACGTATGAGCTGCCACTGGTTGACATTGAAGTTACACAGGGGAGTCCCCCTATCTGCTTGGATCATCAGGAAATCCGTGATGGCTTTTCTCTGTTCATATAATCGGTCCAACATGTGAAGGGTGGAATTCCAACGGGTGGAAACATCGCAAATCAGACTATGTTGGGGGATACCATTCTGACGCTGTAGCTCAAGAAGGGTGTGTTTGGCGGTGTAGGAGTGGCTGAAGTGCATGCAAAGTTTCCGTGAAGTTGTTAGGATGTCCTGCAGATGGGGGGAACACTTCAGAAACCGCTTGACAACCAGATTGAAGACGTGAGCCATGCAGGGGGCATGGGTCAGGCTTCCTTGGCGCAGCGCAGACAAAATGTTCTTCCCATTGTCGGTAACCATGATTCCCATTTTAAGTTTTCTCGGAGTAAGCCATGTTTGGATTTCCTGATGAATACATTTAAGCAGTTCCTCCCCTGTGTGACTCCGTTCGCCAAGACAAACCATGTGAAGCACTGCGTGACACCTCCGTGCCCTGCACACATGGTAGACTGGAGGGGCACTGAGACTTGAGCCTACAGTGGAGGGTGAGGAGATGGCGGAGGATGAGGAGGCCGAGTCGCACGGTGTCACAGGCCCAATGGGCAGAGAGCGCGGAGGCCGAAGCGGCGTGACCTGTCCAAGTTGCTGCTGCAAAGGGACCACATTCACCCAGTGGGCCGTAAACGACATGTACTGCCCCTGACCGTAGTTACAGCTCCAGATGTCGGCGCTGCCATGTATTTTGCTACACACCGACAGGCTCAAGGACTGGCCCACCTTCTGTTCAACAAAAGTGTGCAGCGCTGGTACTGCCTTCTTGGCAAAGAAATGACGGCTTGGGACTCTCCACCTCGGCTCGGCACAAGCCATCAGTTCTCTGAAAGGTGCAGATTCCACCACCTGAAAAGGGAGCGACTGCAGCACCAGCAACTTGGACAGGAGCACATTCAGCTTCTGCGCCGTAGGATGAGTGGGCGCATACTGCTGTCTCTTGGACATGGCTTCGCTGATGGATTGCTGGCGGGATGCATGACTTGGAGGAGGAGGAGGAGGAGCAGGAGCGACAGAGGATGGGTATGACGCACAGCTGCCTTCGGCTGAGGTGCTGGAGCCTTGGCTGGCAAAAATTGGGAGCTCACTTGGTGAGGAAGCAGACTGGACCACCCCTTGGGAGCCTCGGTTCTCCCAGGTCGTTTTATGGTGACGCATCATATGTTGACGCAGGGCCGTGGTGGCAACATTTGGACCCTGGCCACGCTTCACCTTTTGCCTACATATCTTGCATGTGGCCATGTTACCCTCCTGCGGATGCCTCAGGAAAAACTGCCACACTGCCGAGTAGCTACTTTTCCCACCCCCTGGCCTCACTGATTCACTGCTGCTGTTGCCAACTCCAGGAACCCCTGCTCCACTACCTCCCGATAAGGTAGACTGCCGCACAGCAGGTGCTCTACCCCGGCCCCGGCCCTGGCCGGCTCCAGCCTTTGGAATTGTGCCCCCATGCTGACTGCTACCACCTTGCTGCCTCAGCTGCTGACTCCGGGGCAACCTGCGCCCCTCTTCTCCTGATGATGACGATGAAGCCCCTTCATCACCCGGCTCCCAAGTGCGATCGGCTTCATCGTCATCATCATCATCACCGAGTTGTGGCTGTACGTCACTGATGTTCGTGGATTCGTCAACAGTGTCTGGCGCAGGAGCTGGAACGCTCGCAGCACCCACGACACTGTCCACATCACTATCTGTCTGCCTAGCTAGAGAAGCCACCTCCATTTCTTGGCTGGGCAGTAGCTGCTGACTGTCCTCTATCTGATGGTCCTCCTCACTAAAGAGTGGAGCTGAACCCAAAGCATAGGATACGTCGCTGGGGGAGGGAACGGCGTAGGACAGAGGCAATGGGAGGACAGGGACTGCTCTCGGGGCATGCCAACTCAGGGTTGTGTCAGAGGAACCTACCGACCCTAGACTGGGGGTCTCAGACGTAAGTTGTGATGATGTTGTTGATGAGCGCGTCAACCAATCTACCACGGCAGATGCGTTACTGGTGGAGACCCGACCGCTAGCAGATACTGGCAGATTAGGTCTCTCAGCGTGACTCCTGCTGCTACTGGCCCCCAGTCTGATGCGAGCTCTGCCTGCGGAATCTTGGCCTCTGCCACTCCTCTTTTCACTTCCAGGCACTTGTCTGCCCGACATAGTCTAACTGGCGTGGGAGTAGGTGATATTTTAAGATCCCCCGGGCAGCGGTGGGTCTATATGAAACAGAATATAATGCACACCAAAAGTGAGCAGTAACACTCAGCCTCCAACAGGCCTGCTTAGTGTAAATAAGAGAGCTGCTTAGTGTAAATAAAGAGGGGTATGCTATGTTACAGAATGGGATGCCTCAACAGAAGTGCACCTGGCAGGCAGCAGTAAGCCTATGCCCAGCAAAAGTGTCTTATAATATAAATATAATAAGAGCAAATGCTTATATGGTCTTAAACAGAGGCTGCTTTAGTCACAGAATGGGATGCCCCCAAAAAAGATCCAGTAGTACTATGCCCAGCAAAAGTGTCTTTATCAGGCTAATTTCAAATATGATAAGAGCAAATGCTTATATGGTCTTAAACAGAGGCTGCTTTAGTCACAGAATGGGATGCCCTGGCAGGGACAAGTAGTGCTATGCCCAGCAAAAGTGTCTTTATCAGGCTAATTTCAAATATGATAAGAGCAAATGCTTATACGGTCTTAAACAGAGGCTGCTTTAGTCACAGAATGGGATGCCCCCCAAAAAAGATCCAGTAGTACTATGCCCAGCAAAAGTGTCTTTATCAGGCTAATTTCAAATATGATAAGAGCAAATGCTTATACGGTCTTAAACAGAGGCTGCTTTAGTCACAGAATGGGATGCCCCAACAGGAATGGACCTGGCAGGGTCCAGTAGTGCTTTGCCCAGCAAAAGTGTCTTTATCAGGCCTAATTTCAAATATGATAAGAGCAAATGGTTATATGGTCTTAAACAGAGGCTGCTTTAGTCACAGAATGGGATGCCCCAACAGAAGTGGACCTGGCAGGGTCCAGTAGTGCTATGCCCAGCAAAAGTGTCTTTATCAGGCCTAATTTCAAATATGATAAGAGCAAATGGTTATATGGTCTTAAACAGAGGCTGCTTTAGTCACAGAATGGGATGCCCCAACAGAAGTGGACCTGGCAGGGTCCAGTAGTGCTATGCCCAGCAAAAGTGTCTTTATCAGGCCTAATTTCAAATATGATAAGAGCAAATGCTTATATGGTCTTAAACAGAGGCTGCTGTAGTCACAGAATGGGATGCCCCAAATAGGAGTGCACCTGGCAGGGTCCAGTAGTGCTATGCCCAGCAAAAGTGTCTTTATCAGGCCTAATTTCAAATATGATAAGAGCAAATGCTTATATGGTCTTAAACAGAGGCTGCTGTAGTCACAGAATGGGATGCCCCAAATAGGAGTGCACCTGGCAGGGTCCAGTAGTGCTATGCCCAGCAAAAGTGTCTTTATCAGGCCTAATTTCAAATATGATAAGAGCAAATGCTTATATGGTCTTAAACAGAGGCTGCTGTAGTCACAGAATGGGATGCCCCAAATAGGAGTGCACCTGGCAGGGTCCAGTAGTGCTTTGCCCAGCAAAAGTGTCTTTATCAGGCCTAATTTCAAATATGATAAGAGCAAATGCTTATATGGTCTTAAACAGAGGCTGCTGTAGTCACAGAATGGGATGCCCCAAATAGGAGTGCACCTGGCAGGGTCCAGTAGTGCTTTGCCCAGCAAAAGTGTCTTTATCAGGCCTAATTTCAAATATGATAAGAGCAAATGCTTATATGGTCTTAAACAGAGGCTGCTGTAGTCACAGAATGGGATGCCCCAAATAGGAGTGCACCTGGCAGGGTCCAGTAGTGCTTTGCCCAGCAAAAGTGTCTTTATCAGGCCTAATTTCAAATATGATAAGAGCAAATGCTTATATGGTCTTAAACAGAGGCTGCTGTAGTCACAGAATGGGATGCCCCAAATAGGAGTGCACCTGGCAGGGTCCAGTAGTGCTTTGCCCAGCAAAAGTGTCTTTATCAGGCCTAATTTCAAATATGATAAGAGCAAATGCTTATATGGTCTTAAACAGAGGCTGCTGTAGTCACAGAATGGGATGCCCCAAATAGGAGTGCACCTGGCAGGGTCCAGTAGTGCTTTGCCCAGCAAAAGTGTCTTTATCAGGCCTAATTTCAAATATGATAAGAGCAAATGCTTATATGGTCTTAAACAGAGGCTGCTGTAGTCACAGAATGGGATGCCCCAAATAGGAGTGCACCTGGCAGGGTCCAGTAGTGCTATGCCCAGCAAAAGTGTCTTTATCAGGCCTAATTTCAAATATGATAAGAGCAAATGCTTATATGGTCTTAAACAGAGGCTGCTGTAGTCACAGAATGGGATGCCCCAAATAGGAGTGCACCTGGCAGGGTCCAGTAGTGCTATGCCCAGCAAAAGTGTCTTTATCAGGCCTAATTTCAAATATGATAAGAGCAAATGCTTATATGGTCTTAAACAGAGGCTGCTGTAGTCACAGAATGGGATGCCCCAAATAGGAGTGCACCTGGCAGGGTCCAGTAGTGCTATGCCCAGCAAAAGTGTCTTTATCAGGCCTAATTTCAAATATGATAAGAGCAAATGCTTATATGGTCTTAAACAGAGGCTGCTGTAGTCACAGAATGGGATGCCCCAAATAGGAGTGCACCTGGCAGGGTCCAGTAGTGCTTTGCCCAGCAAAAGTGTCTTTATCAGGCCTAATTTCAAATATGATAAGAGCAAATGCTTATATGGTCTTAAACAGAGGCTGCTGTAGTCACAGAATGGGATGCCCCAAATAGGAGTGCACCTGGCAGGGTCCAGTAGTGCTTTGCCCAGCAAAAGTGTCTTTATCAGGCCTAATTTCAAATATGATAAGAGCAAATGCTTATATGGTCTTAAACAGAGGCTGCTGTAGTCACAGAATGGGATGCCCCAAATAGGAGTGCACCTGGCAGGGTCCAGTAGTGCTTTGCCCAGCAAAAGTGTCTTTATCAGGCCTAATTTCAAATATGATAAGAGCAAATGCTTATATGGTCTTAAACAGAGGCTGCTGTAGTCACAGAATGGGATGCCCCAAATAGGAGTGCACCTGGCAGGGTCCAGTAGTGCTTTGCCCAGCAAAAGTGTCTTTATCAGGCTAATTTCAAATATGATAAGAGCAAATGCTTATACGGTCTTAAACAGAGGCTGCTTTAGTCACAGAATGGGATGCCCCAACAGGAATGGACCTGGCAGGGTCCAGTAGTGCTTTGCCCAGCAAAAGTGTCTTTATCAGGCCTAATTTCAAATATGATAAGAGCAAATGGTTATATGGTCTTAAACAGAGGCTGCTTTAGTCACAGAATGGGATGCCCCAACAGAAGTGGACCTGGCAGGGTCCAGTAGTGCTATGCCCAGCAAAAGTGTCTTTATCAGGCCTAATTTCAAATATGATAAGAGCAAATGGTTATATGGTCTTAAACAGAGGCTGCTTTAGTCACAGAATGGGATGCCCCAACAGAAGTGGACCTGGCAGGGTCCAGTAGTGCTATGCCCAGCAAAAGTGTCTTTATCAGGCCTAATTTCAAATATGATAAGAGCAAATGCTTATATGGTCTTAAACAGAGGCTGCTGTAGTCACAGAATGGGATGCCCCAAATAGGAGTGCACCTGGCAGGGTCCAGTAGTGCTATGCCCAGCAAAAGTGTCTTTATCAGGCCTAATTTCAAATATGATAAGAGCAAATGCTTATATGGTCTTAAACAGAGGCTGCTGTAGTCACAGAATGGGATGCCCCAAATAGGAGTGCACCTGGCAGGGTCCAGTAGTGCTATGCCCAGCAAAAGTGTCTTTATCAGGCCTAATTTCAAATATGATAAGAGCAAATGCTTATATGGTCTTAAACAGAGGCTGCTGTAGTCACAGAATGGGATGCCCCAAATAGGAGTGCACCTGGCAGGGTCCAGTAGTGCTTTGCCCAGCAAAAGTGTCTTTATCAGGCCTAATTTCAAATATGATAAGAGCAAATGCTTATATGGTCTTAAACAGAGGCTGCTGTAGTCACAGAATGGGATGCCCCAAATAGGAGTGCACCTGGCAGGGTCCAGTAGTGCTTTGCCCAGCAAAAGTGTCTTTATCAGGCCTAATTTCAAATATGATAAGAGCAAATGCTTATATGGTCTTAAACAGAGGCTGCTGTAGTCACAGAATGGGATGCCCCAAATAGGAGTGCACCTGGCAGGGTCCAGTAGTGCTTTGCCCAGCAAAAGTGTCTTTATCAGGCCTAATTTCAAATATGATAAGAGCAAATGCTTATATGGTCTTAAACAGAGGCTGCTGTAGTCACAGAATGGGATGCCCCAAATAGGAGTGCACCTGGCAGGGTCCAGTAGTGCTTTGCCCAGCAAAAGTGTCTTTATCAGGCCTAATTTCAAATATGATAAGAGCAAATGCTTATATGGTCTTAAACAGAGGCTGCTGTAGTCACAGAATGGGATGCCCCAAATAGGAGTGCACCTGGCAGGGTCCAGTAGTGCTTTGCCCAGCAAAAGTGTCTTTATCAGGCCTAATTTCAAATATGATAAGAGCAAATGCTTATATGGTCTTAAACAGAGGCTGCTGTAGTCACAGAATGGGATGCCCCAAATAGGAGTGCACCTGGCAGGGTCCAGTAGTGCTTTGCCCAGCAAAAGTGTCTTTATCAGGCCTAATTTCAAATATGATAAGAGCAAATGCTTATATGGTCTTAAACAGAGGCTGCTGTAGTCACAGAATGGGATGCCCCAAATAGGAGTGCACCTGGCAGGGTCCAGTAGTGCTTTGCCCAGCAAAAGTGTCTTTATCAGGCCTAATTTCAAATATGATAAGAGCAAATGCTTATATGGTCTTAAACAGAGGCTGCTGTAGTCACAGAATGGGATGCCCCAAATAGGAGTGCACCTGGCAGGGTCCAGTAGTGCTTTGCCCAGCAAAAGTGTCTTTATCAGGCCTAATTTCAAATATGATAAGAGCAAATGCTTATATGGTCTTAAACAGAGGCTGCTGTAGTCACAGAATGGGATGCCCCAAATAGGAGTGCACCTGGCAGGGTCCAGTAGTGCTTTGCCCAGCAAAAGTGTCTTTATCAGGCCTAATTTCAAATATGATAAGAGCAAATGCTTATATGGTCTTAAACAGAGGCTGCTGTAGTCACAGAATGGGATGCCCCAAATAGGAGTGCACCTGGCAGGGTCCAGTAGTGCTTTGCCCAGCAAAAGTGTCTTTATCAGGCCTAATTTCAAATATGATAAGAGCAAATGCTTATATGGTCTTAAACAGAGGCTGCTGTAGTCACAGAATGGGATGCCCCAAATAGGAGTGCACCTGGCAGGGTCCAGTAGTGCTTTGCCCAGCAAAAGTGTCTTTATCAGGCCTAATTTCAAATATGATAAGAGCAAATGCTTATATGGTCTTAAACAGAGGCTGCTGTAGTCACAGAATGGGATGCCCCAAATAGGAGTGCACCTGGCAGGGTCCAGTAGTGCTATGCCCAGCAAAAGTGTCTTTATCAGGCCTAATTTCAAATATGATAAGAGCAAATGCTTATATGGTCTTAAACAGAGGCTGCTGTAGTCACAGAATGGGATGCCCCAAATAGGAGTGCACCTGGCAGGGTCCAGTAGTGCTATGCCCAGCAAAAGTGTCTTTATCAGGCCTAATTTCAAATATGATAAGAGCAAATGCTTATATGGTCTTAAACAGAGGCTGCTGTAGTCACAGAATGGGATGCCCCAAATAGGAGTGCACCTGGCAGGGTCCAGTAGTGCTATGCCCAGCAAAAGTGTCTTTATCAGGCCTAATTTCAAATATGATAAGAGCAAATGCTTATATGGTCTTAAACAGAGGCTGCTGTAGTCACAGAATGGGATGCCCCAAATAGGAGTGCACCTGGCAGGGTCCAGTAGTGCTTTGCCCAGCAAAAGTGTCTTTATCAGGCCTAATTTCAAATATGATAAGAGCAAATGCTTATATGGTCTTAAACAGAGGCTGCTGTAGTCACAGAATGGGATGCCCCAAATAGGAGTGCACCTGGCAGGGTCCAGTAGTGCTTTGCCCAGCAAAAGTGTCTTTATCAGGCCTAATTTCAAATATGATAAGAGCAAATGCTTATATGGTCTTAAACAGAGGCTGCTGTAGTCACAGAATGGGATGCCCCAAATAGGAGTGCACCTGGCAGGGTCCAGTAGTGCTTTGCCCAGCAAAAGTGTCTTTATCAGGCCTAATTTCAAATATGATAAGAGCAAATGCTTATATGGTCTTAAACAGAGGCTGCTGTAGTCACAGAATGGGATGCCCCAAATAGGAGTGCACCTGGCAGGGTCCAGTAGTGCTTTGCCCAGCAAAAGTGTCTTTATCAGGCTAATTTCAAATATGATAAGAGCAAATGCTTATACGGTCTTAAACAGAGGCTGCTTTAGTCACAGAATGGGATGCCCCAACAGGAATGGACCTGGCAGGGTCCAGTAGTGCTTTGCCCAGCAAAAGTGTCTTTATCAGGCCTAATTTCAAATATGATAAGAGCAAATGGTTATATGGTCTTAAACAGAGGCTGCTTTAGTCACAGAATGGGATGCCCCAACAGAATTGGACCTGGCAGGGTCCAGTAGTGCTATGCCCAGCAAAAGTGTCTTTATCAGGCCTAATTTCAAATATGATAAGAGCAAATGGTTATATGGTCTTAAACAGAGGCTGCTTTAGTCACAGAATGGGATGCCCCAACAGAAGTGGACCTGGCAGGGTCCAGTAGTGCTATGCCCAGCAAAAGTGTCTTTATCAGGCCTAATTTCAAATATGATAAGAGCAAATGCTTATATGGTCTTAAACAGAGGCTGCTGTAGTCACAGAATGGGATGCCCCAAATAGGAGTGCACCTGGCAGGGTCCAGTAGTGCTATGCCCAGCAAAAGTGTCTTTATCAGGCCTAATTTCAAATATGATAAGAGCAAATGCTTATATGGTCTTAAACAGAGGCTGCTGTAGTCACAGAATGGGATGCCCCAAATAGGAGTGCACCTGGCAGGGTCCAGTAGTGCTATGCCCAGCAAAAGTGTCTTTATCAGGCCTAATTTCAAATATGATAAGAGCAAATGCTTATATGGTCTTAAACAGAGGCTGCTGTAGTCACAGAATGGGATGCCCCAAATAGGAGTGCACCTGGCAGGGTCCAGTAGTGCTTTGCCCAGCAAAAGTGTCTTTATCAGGCCTAATTTCAAATATGATAAGAGCAAATGCTTATATGGTCTTAAACAGAGGCTGCTGTAGTCACAGAATGGGATGCCCCAAATAGGAGTGCACCTGGCAGGGTCCAGTAGTGCTTTGCCCAGCAAAAGTGTCTTTATCAGGCCTAATTTCAAATATGATAAGAGCAAATGCTTATATGGTCTTAAACAGAGGCTGCTGTAGTCACAGAATGGGATGACCCAAATAGGAGTGCACCTGGCAGGGTCCAGTAGTGCTTTGCCCAGCAAAAGTGTCTTTATCAGGCCTAATTTCAAATATGATAAGAGCAAATGCTTATATGGTCTTAAACAGAGGCTGCTGTAGTCACAGAATGGGATGCCCCAAATAGGAGTGCACCTGGCAGGGTCCAGTAGTGCTTTGCCCAGCAAAAGTGTCTTTATCAGGCCTAATTTCAAATATGATAAGAACAAATGCTTATATGGTCTTAAACAGAGGCTGCTGTAGTCACAGAATGGGATGCCCCAAATAGGAGTGCACCTGGCAGGGTCCAGTAGTGCTTTGCCCAGCAAAAGTGTCTTTATCAGGCCTAATTTCAAATATGATAAGAGCAAATGCTTATATGGTCTTAAACAGAGGCTGCTGTAGTCACAGAATGGGATGCCCCAAATAGGAGTGCACCTGGCAGGGTCCAGTAGTGCTATGCCCAGCAAAAGTGTCTTTATCAGGCCTAATTTCAAATATGATAAGAGCAAATGCTTATATGGTCTTAAACAGAGGCTGGTGTAGTCACAGAATGGGATGCCCCAAATAGGAGTGCACCTGGCAGGGTCCAGTAGTGCTATGCCCAGCAAAAGTGTCTTTATCAGGCCTAATTTCAAATATGATAAGAGCAAATGCTTATATGGTCTTAAACAGAGGCTGCTGTAGTCACAGAATGGGATGCCCCAAATAGGAGTGCACCTGGCAGGGTCCAGTAGTGCTATGCCCAGCAAAAGTGTCTTTATCAGGCCTAATTTCAAATATGATAAGAGCAAATGCTTATATGGTCTTAAACAGAGGCTGCTGTAGTCACAGAATGGGATGCCCCAAATAGGAGTGCACCTGGCAGGGTCCAGTAGTGCTATGCCCAGCAAAAGTGTCTTTATCAGGCCTAATTTCAAATATGATAAGAGCAAATGCTTATATGGTCTTAAACAGAGGCTGCTGTCGTCACAGAATGGGATGCCCCAAATAGGAGTGCACCTGGCAGGGTCCAGTAGTGCTTTTCCCAGCAAAAGTGTCTTTATCAGGCCTAATTTCAAATATGATAAGAGCAAATGCTTATATGGTCTTAAACAGAGGCTGCTGTAGTCACAGAATGGGATGCCCCAAATAGGAGTGCACCTGGCAGGGTCCAGTAGTGCTTTGCCCAGCAAAAGTGTCTTTATCAGGCCTAATTTCAAATATGATAAGAGCAAATGCTTATATGGTCTTAAACAGAGGCTGCTGTAGTCACAGAATGGGATGCCCCAAATAGGAGTGCACCTGGCAGGGTCCAGTAGTGCTTTGCCCAGCAAAAGTGTCTTTATCAGGCCTAATTTCAAATATGATAAGAGCAAATGCTTATATGGTCTTAAACAGAGGCTGCTGTAGTCACAGAATGGGATGCCCCAAATAGGAGTGCACCTGGCAGGGTCCAGTAGTGCTATGCCCAGCAAAAGTGTCTTTATCAGGCCTAATTTCAAATATGATAAGAGCAAATGCTTATATGGTCTTAAACAGAGGCTGCTGTAGTCACAGAATGGGATGCCCCAAATAGGAGTGCACCTGGCAGGGTCCAGTAGTGCTATGCCCAGCAAAAGTGTCTTTATCAGGCCTAATTTCAAATATGATAAGAGCAAATGCTTATATGGTCTTAAACAGAGGCTGCTGTAGTCACAGAATGGGATGCCCCAAATAGGAGTGCACCTGGCAGGGTCCAGTAGTGCTTTGCCCAGCAAAAGTGTCTTTATCAGGCCTAATTTCAAATATGATAAGAGCAAATGCTTATATGGTCTTAAACAGAGGCTGCTGTAGTCACAGAATGGGATGCCCCAAATAGGAGTGCACCTGGCAGGGTCCAGTAGTGCTTTGCCCAGCAAAAGTGTCTTTATCAGGCCTAATTTCAAATATGATAAGAGCAAATGCTTATATGGTCTTAAACAGAGGCTGCTGTAGTCACAGAATGGGATGCCCCAAATAGGAGTGCACCTGGCAGGGTCCAGTAGTGCTTTGCCCAGCAAAAGTGTCTTTATCAGGCCTAATTTCAAATATGATAAGAGCAAATGCTTATATGGTCTTAAACAGAGGCTGCTTTAGTCACAGAATGGGATGCCCCAAATAGGAGTGCACCTGGCAGGGTCCAGTAGTGCTATGCCCAGCAAAAGTGTCTTTATCAGGCCTAATTTCAAATATGATAAGAGCAAATGCTTATATGGTCTTAAACAGAGGCTGCTGTAGTCACAGAATGGGATGCCCCAAATAGGAGTGCACCTGGCAGGGTCCAGTAGTGCTTTGCCCAGCAAAAGTGTCTTTATCAGGCCTAATTTCAAATATGATAAGAGCAAATGCTTATATGGTCTTAAACAGAGGCTGCTGTAGTCACAGAATGGGATGCCCCAAATAGGAGTGCACCTGGCAGGGTCCAGTAGTGCTTTGCCCAGCAAAAGTGTCTTTATCAGGCCTAATTTCAAATATGATAAGAGCAAATGCTTATATGGTCTTAAACAGAGGCTGCTTTAGTCACAGAATGGGATGCCCCAAATAGGAGTGCACCTGGCAGGGTCCAGTAGTGCTATGCCCAGCAAAAGTGTCTTTATCAGGCCTAATTTCAAATATGATAAGAGCAAATGCTTATATGGTCTTAAACAGAGGCTGCTGTAGTCACAGAATGGGATGCCCCAAATAGGAGTGCACCTGGCAGGGTCCAGTAGTGCTTTGCCCAGCAAAAGTGTCTTTATCAGGCCTAATTTCAAATATGATAAGAGCAAATGCTTATATGGTCTTAAACAGAGGCTGGTGTAGTCACAGAATGGGATGCCTCACAGCAGACTTAAGATCAGTTCAGTATATATGCACAGTTAGTTACTATAAGCAGCCTGAAAACGCTAACAAAGCCTGTCAGCCAGCTAGTAACACTCAGGCTGGATGAAAAAAAAAAAAAATCTCCCTGTCACAGCCTCCGTTTTTTCCTACCTTTCCCTGGCTTTCTGTCTGTCTCCTGTCTGTCTCCTGCCTGTCTCCAGCCTGTCCCTGTCTGTCCCTGCCTGTCTAACTGTCTGTCCCTCAGCTACACAGCGTTCTGTCTCTCACGAATGCAATAGAGAAATGAGGAAAAGCAAGATGGCCGCCGTTAAATACCGCTGTGTGACGTCACCGGGCTTGCTGGCTGCTGATAGGCTGCATGTGACTGCCCCAGCTTGCACTGGCGCGGGATACATGTCCAGACATGTCCCGTCCGCCATCTTAGAATGCCTGTAAATGTAAATGAATGGATGTTAAAGGAAAACTTCGAGTGATCGAATCGCGGGGAAATTCGGATTCGATCCGAATCAAATTTTTCCTGAAATTCGGATCGAATCCGGGTTCGTCCGGATCGATTCGCTCATCCCTAGAGATTAGCATACAATATTATACAAAGCCCACTTTTTTGTACATTGTGTTCATAGGTTACAGCTTTAACTTAGTATTATCCAAACCACGCAAGGTTTGTATACGCAGTCTGAACATAGTTACCAATATAATAACACTTGTACAGCATTCATTCTTAAGATCTGGAATTCTACTGAAAAGGCCCTGATCCAACCAATAAACCTAGACACACACCTATAAAATAGAATGGGCCTACTATCTATGACCAAAGATATACACTAAAAGAAGAGAACAAAAAGTAAAATGAAACCCACTCACTAATGTCTAGGGAAGAAAAGTGAGAAGGAAAGAAAAAAAGATAAGAAAAGAAGAGAAAGGAAAAAAAAAAGAATGAGTTCCACGCCTCCATATAGTCACATAATAAAATACTTTACACGTTAGATTGTCAAAAGCTTGTGGTCAAAATTTCTTGGATAAAAGTGAGAAATCCAACCCTCCCAAGTTTCTAAATTAATATATTTTTTAAGAAGTATAAAGTTAAAGAAAATAAAAAATATCTACACCCAGTTAAAAAAATATTTAAATTAACCATAGATTAACCATATACATCTCCCAGGTCTTCTTACCTGCCCCATGCTGGCATCCTCCCTGCAGGATCGCTGTATTGGAACCAGGGCTTTGTTCTTTACTGGTGATGGCGTAGTTCAGACAAAGGTTCCCTTTCCCCCTGGGAGGAGAGTCTTTTATAACCCAGAGGCCTGGTCTTTGGTTATTCTCCTCCATGCAATCTGCCTAACGGTGGAGCAAATTGCATAGAAAGAAATCAATAGAGGCCATGCCTCTGGAGTATATAAGCTTCTCTCCCAGGCAGCATGGAATTCCCCCTGATAGGATGGCATGGAATAAGAACCTAGGATCTTTGTTCCTCTGAACCTCAGATGCTGCAACCAGTACAGAAAAGAACCCTGGACCCATTGTGGATTCGGCAGACCTGCAGAGAGGACTCCACGTGGCACTGAAATGAGAAGAAGAGGAAGTAGGTGATCACACACAGTAACTTTTATTTCGATTTTTTTTAAGTATGTTTGTGTGTGGGTGTTTTTGTTCCATTTAAAGACCTCTATCAGTCAAAACATTAAAAAATGCTTTACTCACCTTTTCTTCTTCACAGACCATCATTCCTAGTTCACTCCTAGTTTGGAGCTCACAGTGACAAGACCAGGGGGCATTTCCACCTCGGAGAAACAGGAAGAGATGCGCAATAGGCCAGGCAGTGATGGACCCAGCCTGGGGTAAAAGCAGCGGCTCCATGCTAGGAGTGATAGGCTGCATGGGAGAAAAGCTGAGTATATGTTTTGACTGATAATGGTCAACTCTTCGAGAACTAGTATGGGAGTCTCAAGGACCCATACACTGGTTCAAATTATAGGAGTGGCAGGAGACTTGCCAATATCTCTACCCGATTACCCACAGCCTTTCCTAGCAGCCCGGCAAGATCATCGGGTGTGTGCCTGGTGTGCTGGGTTGGTTACTGGAAGGGCGCACACTTTTTCTTCTTAAAAAAAAAATGACTGAACCATTTAACCACGATATTGCAGCTATTTTACCACAGGCAATATTGTGTCATTTTTTTGAAAGATTACCACTATCTGTACATTGTACATGATGATACAATTCTTTCAGTTTCTGACTGGTGCAGTGTTCTGGATGTTAAAGCATTTTATTGTAGTTTTAAGATTCCGATGTAGGAAACATTTTCTAAAATATTGTCTCTTTCCAAGTTAAAGGGAGTACGGTTCCTCCTTGATAGCAGCGTGCATACCAGGTGGACATGCACTACTGATATGATTGGTCAATAGTGGGTAATCTTAAACTTGACCAACAGCCTTGCACATTTGGAAAAAACATCCAAATCTCTGTTGCCCCATCTACAGAGGCGTATCTAGGCTTTCTGGGACCCGGGGTAAAGATTAGAAATGGCATCTGCCACGTGTTCTCAGGCCCCCCTACTCCCCCCTAGCTACGCCCCTGCCCATCTACATGCATGATACTGAATAATTGTCGGCACTTACGTTTGCTCCTGCACCCCCTCAAAGCTGAAACACCACCTCACAGATTTTTTCCTGGTAGCGGCTATCTTTGGAGCATCCTATCCATGTTGCTGACTGGATTCAACTGTCATAACCCCACTTCCTCTTTGCGGGTGACCTGCAGCTCCATGAGACACAATTTCCTTTTTAAAATTGACTACATCTGGAGTTACAAAAAGGTAAATACATTTTTATACGCAGCAATCTGAATTGCTCTGGGGAGGGATGCATATGACCAATGTTTCTTGTAAGGGTGTTGGTCCGAATAAGCACACCCCAACCAACATCGACCTGACTGTCAGAATTAAAGCTGAAAGCAAAGAAATGGGTAAGATTAGAGTAGCATAAGGTAAAATAAGGGCTAGTTAAAAAGAACCAAGGGATAAAAGAATAATATAAAATGTCCCTATTACTAATACTTTATTATAGATTAGTCCATAACTAAGATGCTGAAAAAAACCCTTTGTATTTATCACGTAAAAACAAGGAACAATAACAGATATTTGTAGTTTTTCCCAAAGTACTGAAATATAATCTACCTAGCATTCACGCAATTTCAAAACTGCAGACAGAGAAAAATACTTCTTAGATTTAACACAGGCTTTTATTTTCACAGAGGCAAGTTTTGGATTTTAAAGCTGTGAGCCATGCCGTATGGCTTAAACAATGAGTTTTCCTTGTCTGTTTTTTTTTCTCTGGAGAGATAGATTCTGTTCTCTTGCTAAAACAGGACTGCCTTGGGAATTGGCAGAGTGAATCTGTCTTTGAAAGCGGTACGGTGACTTTGAAGTTGGAGCAGGATATATATTTTCTTATTTGATCTGTATGTGTGTTTTACACTGCACCTGGGATCACTTTTCTTTATCTTAGACAGAAGCAGGCATGTCATGTGCCAACATATCGACAGTAATCATGTATTTTGATTCACTTATCTAATTAAAAATCTATTAAATACGTGATTGTAGCTGCTTATTGATTGCATATGCTTGAAAAAATACTATTTTTTTAACTTAAATTGGATGTATACAACACCAAAGCACTCAGAGAAAAAAGGTGATGAACAGCCAAGTGTCATCATCATTCACCCATATAAATTAATGGATAGTGCTTTCAAGAGCTGTAAATGTTACTATGCTTGACAGATTCAATTTTGTCTTACGGAATGTTTTAAGTCACTTACAGGTACAGTATGAACTGATGTGATAACTCACCTTTTGAAAACACATAGCATTCTATTCTTTGGAGAGAAAACGCAAATAATAGATAAATCAGTCACCTTCCACAACGTATTCAGCTATGTAGTGAAATGATTACCCAAAAGCAAACTAACAGCCCGTCGACAAGAGCAAGATAATTTCAATTGTGATTGACTACCTATTTTGGGAGGTTTTAAATCACTTGCTAGTATATAGATGGAGCCATATTTTACTACAACTATGCCACATTTGCATTTAAATAGTTCATATTTTAACATTCTGATGGCCTTTAAAGATTACCAAATATGTATAATGCCTTGAATATCTGTTGAAGTGGTAGTAATTACAATGCATACTTTGATTATATATTCATTGTCTGTATTGCAAACTCTATTCTCTGAACATTAGATCGGCAAGAACCCAACGGGGAGGCCGATTCATCAATAGCGCCAGGTAGCGACAGATGAGCGACTGTAGCGTGATTTTTTCAGCGCCAGCCAGTATTCGCTGTGCTTGGCCGGCGTTAGCTTGATGACAGCGACTCAGTCGGTGTGCGGTAATGTTGAATACTGGCTGGGGGGTCGCTGTTTCACAGGTCCAGCGTTGTATGTGAGCGCCTGACAACGAATGGCCAGAGCGAACGGCTAGCTTCATATTCATCAACAAATCACGCTCCGAATGTGCTGTCGCTGTCCATTCCTTGTTTAAACCCCAGAGCGCTGGCGCCGATCTGTATTAACTAGTTTTTAACCCCTAAACAACCATATTTTTTTAATGTAACATTATACATGTTTTTAGAATCATTTTGTTATATGAATACATTAATCTCAGACCTGTTAGATCAATTCTGCACATATTTTTTTTTTTTTTTTTTTTGGACTTAAAAATAAATCCTAACATTGCAGAAGTGTTCTCCGATTTTTTGACATTAAAAAAATTAAAAAAAAAATTATTACCAATTAATCATGAATTATTATAGATTGCTCCATTGAAATGCATTGGACATCGCCAGGGAGCGACAGCTCATACCTGCCGCTGTGAGGGAATTTGCAGCGGCGCTGTTCGGTCCAGCCGGCTTCATGATGAATGCCGCGCTAGCCGTCGCTCTCGCCGGCGCTAGCCTCATTTTGCTTGATAAATGCGTCATTGTGACCGCCGCGGGCGTACTTGAGTCGGTAGTCGACGTTAGCTGCCGCTACCTGGCGCTCGTCAGACACTACCTGGCGCTATCGCTTGATGAATAAGGGCAATAGTTCTTTGAAACCAGTTTTAATAGTGGGAAGAATAGAGAATGCATGCTCTGGTACCTAATTTCGAAAGTCTAAGGGCTCTTTTACAGTACAGTGCACTTTTGCATACTGTGTCTACATGTGTGACATCAGTGTGGTGGCAGCACCAGGCCCGCAGTGTGAATGTTCGGAAGAGCAAAGCAGCTGGAAGGACCCATGGGAAGTCAACTGCGTTTGGACCTGGGAGAAAATATTGGTCACAGGACTCAGTGGTGGCAGCAGGTTTCAGAAATTAAAACCGCTGGTGAGGATGGAGGACCCAGCTGTGAGCAGAGGCGGCAGCAAAGACAGTTGCTGATGGACTGGGAGGTGCCCTACAATGCAACACAATTGATGATGGCTATTGACATCTATGGGCTCTGTTGTGCTCATGCCGCGAGAGAAATGATGCATGCAAACTTATTCCAAAATGCAGCAAAACACAACTCATAGATGTATAGTAGCTTATTAATTTCAACAAGCACAACATCTTTTAATTGCAATAGAGTATTTCCACTCCTATGCAACAAACACAGAGGAATGTATATTATGGAAGGATATTCTTCCCACATTGTCTCTCACTAAACTAGCCCTATCTCTAATCCCTATAACCCAAGACTCCACAAGTAGTACCGAAGAAATACTGTGTCTTTCTAAGTTTGTGGCTCAAAGTACAGCTTCTCATGTTTAAACTTTCACTTCCTCACCTCTTTAGAACCATGACTCCTCCATATTGCTTGGAATGGCTGTGTGGGCAGGTGGCATATGAGAAATGAATTTTTTCGTCCTTCTCCCCTTAATCTGGGACCATGACTCCTCCAAGTGCTGCCTTGAATTGGCTACCTGGGTAGACACTACTGGTAAAAAATGCCTCTACATCTCTTTCAGCATGTTACCTTAAGATTGTGTTTACCCTTACTGACACCTTACTTTCCATTGCCTTGAAATTGACACCATTTCTATCCTAATTATTACTTTAGGTTGGTTGTACACTATTGTACCTCATTATTTCCCTAATATTTGTCCTGGCATTGAATTACCTTCTATTCCCAAATCGTATGTACTTTGCCATCCTGACACAAGGAAACTATTGTATGTACATATGGCATAAACCTGGGAGGTTTGGAAAGAATAGTTACATATACGTTATCCGAAAGTTTTGACTGACATCTAGCTTTAAAGGTGAAATGTTTGCATGATGGTATACCATTTTCCCTTTCTCAGTTCAAATGAATGTACAAATCAAGTGTGTGGCACCATTTGGAGTAGTGCAAATGTAGTTACACAGAGGCTTAGTAAGGATGAGAGGTTGCAAGCAGTGTGGTAAAGGAGGAGCACATTCCCAAATTGTGGTGGTAGTGGGTGCCTGGGGGGACATGGAGCTTGGAGATAACATTTTTTATTCTATATTTAATTGTATGTTTAGCATTAGTAGGCATATACATGGGTTGCGTATTGGACCAAAAAAAAGTTTTCAAGGGCTGGATATGTTTTAGGTTTATTTCTTTTGACTATATAAGTATATATATATATATATATATATATAGCCTTTTACTGACCTGGTAAGGTGAGCATTTGGTACATTAGAGCGCAAGCAACTCATTTCAGCCTTGCTGGACTTTAAAACAATTTTGAGCACTGGTGCATCCGTATTTGAGGTGGAGGTGGATGGGCATCTGTGCAGAATGTGCAGCGTACTCACAAGTCTGGGGTGCAGACTCCCGGGCTCCAAGTGACTTAGCAATCTGACACCCTGTGTCATTTTGCTGAGCCTGAGTCTTGTGGAGCCTGGGAAGCTGTACGGCTGGACTTGTGATTATACAGAACGCCTCCCGCTGCACACTGTGCATGCCCACTCCCCACCACCATTAAAGGTGCAGCATTAAACAAGAAATAGGATCTGGCATGATCGTTTTGCTCAATTATTTTCACAACTGATTGGATTTGGTTACAAAGTAATTTTTATTATTCATGTATTTAAAACAACATAGATGATCCAGAAAGATATTTTTACTCAGTCACGCCATTAAATAATTCATCTCTCACATCTTAGTACTGTTACTGCAGGTAGACATGTTTTGCTCCCCTAAAGCAGGGTCTTTCTATCTAACACAGTAGATATTATTTCATTAAATTGTCCATAGAAAAAGTTGAGAAAAAAGGAAATAATAAAGGGGAGAAGGAAAATGGAGAAGAGGATGATTAGCATTTGAATTCATAAGGATATATCTGAGACAATCCATATCATAGACTGGTAGCAGAGATCTTTTATCTGATTGTTAACAGAAAACCACAAATTCATTAACCAGGCTGTAAATGAAAGCAGGGCCACATCAGCATCATCATATGTCAATTATCACTATGAATAAATTAGAAATGAAAAATATGTAGGCTAAAAATCATTCCGCATATCTGTAGTCCCAGATCCGTGAGTTTATTTTAGAAGGAAAAGTTACGGTTACCTGCTCTGTAACTTACACAGTGTGTTCCCTCCTTTGTGGTCTGGGATTATGGGAGTGCTGATGATCAGCACTCTGGAGGTAACGGGCCAGATGAAAGTGCCTGTCTCGTGGACCAGGATTGTTACTCGCGTGCGAGTGTGCCCTCCATAACAGTGAAAGCCAGTACTTCCTCCTATAACCGGGTGGTTTAAGGGGGCATTGTACACATTTCCTTGTCTGCATGGAATGCTGTGTTACCTGCATTTGTGTCAGCACCCCTTCTAGAGGCGCAGTCTGTGCGCACACCCCGACGTTGCCCTACAGGAGCACCACCGCCATTTTGTTGGTGGTTTCAGAGCCCGTGCTTTTTATGACTTGACCATCTGTGGACACACAGCCGTGCCTCATCGCCTGGCTGGCTCCACAGACCAGGGAGCCGTCAACCAGATCACAAATATTATAGAGAAAGAATCACTTCACTGCATTCATGGAATAAATGTATATAATTCACTTAAAGGGTTAATGCTGGTGAGCTGTCTTGTACAGTTGTTCCATTAATAGTGGTCACCTAGGTTTCATTGTAGTACATTCATTGTAGAAAAGTAAAGAAATAAGGCTATCGATACCTTTTGTAGGCTAACTAGATATATTTTAAGGCAAGCTTTCTCAAATTCCTTGTTCTCTTCGTCAGACATGATGTTATACAATGGAACCATAAGCAGACATTTATATACACAAAACCAGCACACATCAAAAGATGTTATAAAAACCTTTAAAAAGCATCAGGAGTCAGGGTCATTTAGAGCAAGTTATTTACAATCATCCAGAACAAACATTTTGAATTAGTCAGGCACGAAGAGTCCACACTAAACCTTGATGGTGTTTGTTTCTTGTCAGGAAAAAACAAGAAATGTCACCACACTTAATTCCTCAGATATAGTGGCAAACAGTATAGCCTTGTACTATTAAGAATTGTAGAAAAGTAAAGAAATAAGGAAATACCCCTCATAAGCTCACCAAAACCCACCCCAAGGTGAGCTCCAGAGAACACCCAGGCCCCCCTCACTAGACACATCGTTCCGACAAAGAGAACCAGGCATCCCAGAAAGCCCACCCCAAGAGATACTCAGCTAGCCCATAAAAGGAATTTGCCCCACTTCTTTCACCCTCAGATATTGGATAAACTGGAGTGAATATTAAGTCCGATTTGCAGGGTATGAAACTTTTGCATACGTATTCATATTTTCCAGGCTCTCTGGGTTTTAAAATTTCCCCTAAAAAATTGTCACCTTAAGGTCATCAATTGAATGCCCCCCTTTGAAAAAATGATGCTGAATCGGGGGATTTCTTCATTCCCACATCATTTCTGTCAACTGGAGGGGTGTAAGGAGGAGATTTGGGAGGAGAGGTATCATACCATCTTACCTACACACATGATACTTAACCTCTTGTTGTCTAAATGTTTTTGTTCTTATGTTACCTGTTCATTCTTTTCTTCCCTGGAGGTTAAGAATTATAACTATTAACATTTTATTCAACTAATCAGTTAGTTATCATTTTTTAAATGGTATCTACATAATACCAAATCTCCTCCTTCCTCCCCTCCAGGTGACAGAAATGACATGAGAATGAAGAAATAAATGTGAGCATACTAAAGTAATTAGTAAAGTAAATAAGATGAGAGCAGGAGATTGGCCAGTCATATGCTGGAGGAAACGCTAGTCACAAAAGACTACAAAGAGATATAGCAAGGTAAACCTTTTGTGTGTGGGCTATGATTGTTATAAAGCTATTTTGATTAAAGGCCATAAAATGCAATATATATATATATATATATATATATATATATATATATATATATACCATAATTTCCGCCCTATGAGATGCACCCAGGATTTGGAGGAGTAAAATTCTGAAAATATTCTGAACCAAATGGTGTGCTAAAGTACCCCCCCTCCCAATCACCCTATTATAGACAGTACGCAGAATTCCCCCAATCACACCATTACAGACCCCACATTACAGGCAGTGAGCGGTATCCCACATTATAGGCAGTCAGGGGCATCCCACATTACAGGCAGTGAAAGGTATCCCAATTACAGGCAGTGTGAGGCATCCCAATTACAGGCAGTGTAAAGGAATCCCACATTACAGGCAGTGTGCGGGCATCTTAAATACAGGCAGTGTGTGAGCATCCCAAATACAAGCAGTGTGTGGGCATCCCAATTACAGATGGGCTATGGGCATACCAATTACAGGCAGTGTGTGGACATCCTAAATATAGATAGTGTGTAGGCAGTGTGTAGCATTCCCCCCAACAAAAAAACAAACACTTACATTCCCCAGCTCCCATGCAGCTTTCTTCCACGGATATAAACACACACACATTACCGATGTCCGTTGCCTCCACAATCAATGCCGCTGCCACCTCTCCGTCCCCATAGCCGCCTCAAGCTCCCGGAATGCTGGTTCTGACTTCCCGGTGGGCATGGCCTGTTACTAATGCCAGCATCATTGAACATTGGCAGAAATCACAGGCCATGCCCACCCGGATGCTACGGCTATGGGGATGGGGAGATGGCAGTGGCGGCAATTGTGACAGTGGGCAGCGGTGGTTACAGGGACAACAGAGGTGTAAACGGAAGCTGGTAATGTCTGTGTGTGCGTATGTGGGAGGGGAGAATGTAAGTTGTTTTTCTACATTCGCCTGATAAGACGCACTAATACCCCCCCACACACACACTTTTGGGGAAAAAAACCAATTTGTTTTAGAACATCAGCTCAATACACAAGGGCTGTTCATCCTGATTCTGCAGAGAGACTCTATACAATAAAGAGGCATGAAAGTGAGTACGAAATTGTTGGAAGAGGGAATGTACAGGCGTGCTGAACAAAAAAGCCCTGCCTACAGGAGGTCGAGTAGCGTGGGCAAACTGTCCAAGCATTAAGTTTAGACTGCAATACTGAATAAATACACACATATGCAGAAAGTAGTGCAAGTAGCGCAAGGACACCTTAGAAACATATTGCTGTGCATACGTATTGCTATGCATACGTTGCGGTCCTCAGCTTCCCATATCAAAGATGGGTGCCGTTGCCTTTTAGCATCATTCAGATTTTTCAAAGCTGGTTGGGGCAGCCTGAGGTGACATGAGCAAGTCAGATAGCTCCATGATTGGTATTAGCATGGGTGTGGCTACAGCAGCTTCAGTGATTGGGCTAAAAGAGAAGATCAATGTTATTATAGTGATCATTGTTACTCTGCCTGAAAGGGGTGGGACCTAGTCAAGCTCCCAAATGGCTTGTTACTTGTACTTGCGGGAGAACTCTGGTATAAGGGGTGGGGCCTAGCCATCTTTCAGAATAACTCTCATGATCTGAAACTGACCGGGAGTAGTAGCATACCAATGACTCTCTGTTTGCTCTAAGGTACGGCGTTCATGCTGTACAGATGACAAAAAGGTTATTGGGGTTGGTCACTGAGCCTGCTTGAATAAAAAAAAAACTAATTTCTCATTACATGAGCATAAGAAAGAAGAGCACAGAACTAACTGCATATGTGAAGGTATAGTAGCAGGGGCTATTAAACCCTACTTAGAGTTCACAGTGGCATTTAGTTGCTAGAATATAATGTACCAGACGAATAAAGTTATAAACATACTGTGTGAAGATTAGTGCTGAGCAAATCCTTCTAAAGTGGATCTGAGGAGACGTACAAAAGGTGATATTAGTGATTATAAGTGATTTCATATGGTCTTCATTAAACATCTTAATGTCAAGCATGTTTAAATAACCATCCCTCATTAAGACCAATAGGTGTCAGAGTGTCAAAAGTGTATATCCAGAATACTTGTTTCTTTAAAAAAAAGGTCTTTTCCAGAAAGATATATTTGGGTGTTCATTAGGGATGAGCAGATCCACTGCCCAGGTCTGAACTTTGCGGGTTCGGGACTCCAAACTCGAACACGAATTTCAAATTGAAATCTGTGCGCAAGTTTGGTTTTCGGCCCAGACCCCGAAGTAGGCTGGGCATGCCACTTTTGTGCTAGTGCTCTTCAATACCAATAGTTCAGGGCACTTGGGTGTTAGTGATCTTCAATACCAATAGCTCAGGGCACCTGTTTGTTAGTTCTCTTCAATACCAATAATTCAGGGCAGCTGTGTAAAAGTCAAAAGATAGCATGCTGACTTCTCTGTGCATGACTTGCAAAATGTTAAGTCAAGTACAATAAACTCTTTTTATTGTTGCCTTTTGCCATAGATGATGATATGTGCCCAACACGGGTATCTGCTAATTGTTGTGATTGTGGCTAATATTTGCACTAAGCATTTTAATGCTGACTGCTTAGTTGCTAACTGTTATATGAATGTATTTGTTAATAATAACCCATTGTAATATTTGTTAAGCACTGGATGTGTGGATGCATATCGAGCAAATCTAAAAGCACAGAAGACGCTGACAGCTGAGACCACCAATAATTGAACATCCACACTCAGAGGAGGAGGAGCAGATAGTGCTGTGTGTGGTTGGCAGGAGGGCACTGCAGAGCAATTTATGTGGGTGCAGAAGCAGAGTTGCAATTTTAACCTGGCAAGTGCAACTTCACACCTTTTGAAAAGGCAATATATAACATTAGTCAATTAAGAATCAAGATCTAAAATCAACTGAGATAAGGCCAGGTATCTAGTGAATCATTTGTCTAAAGTTACCATGAAAAAGCGTGCCATTAAAGCATTTGTTTGTTGTGCATGACACATATGGTTGATGCAACAAAACTTTTTCAAATTTTTGCTTTGCTTTACAAATATAGATGAGGATGATGTGGATAAAGGAACATCTCAGGGACACAGGGATTTACCGGAATAGGCAGTAGCTCCCCAAGCACAAGTCCTAAATCAGCCCTATACGTTTTAGAGGTTCTTTTTACAGAAATGTAACTTCAAACATGCATCATTTGTGATCAAAGAAAAAAGAAACAAACATACATAAGTTTATAATTTACTTTTGACAACAGTTGTGCAGTTATTTAAAGTGGACCAAACCCCAGCGCAATCGGCCCAGGAATCTCATAGATTGATTCCCTCCCCCTGGGGCATCCAAAATTGAGATGCGCCACTGTGTGAAACCCCAGGTTACCCCATTCACTTACCTTGTTTCCCGGTCCAACGCGCATGCGTGAGTTGCAGCCGTATCCCTCTAGCATTTGTGAATGGCCAGCCAGCATGCTCGGAGCCGCTGGCCTTAGACTCTCGCTTAAACGGCGTGATGTCAGCGACTCTGAGCACGCTGAATGGACGAGCGGCCGCGCATGAGCTGTAGGACCAGGAGGAGGAGGAAGAGGTGAGTTGCGCTCAGCGTTCTGGGGGGTTTCACACAGCGGGGAAAGGACCAAAACCCAGGATAGTCAAAATCCTGGGTTTTGGTCCACTTTAATTATATCCTAGCAACATTTAACCAAATGCAGACAATTTATGTGTATGTGTATCAATGTGGCCTATTGTATAACATATACAACAATGAGCTCAAAATAGTAATAACAATAATTAAAAAAAAATAGTAATCCTGGTCCTTACTCATCCCCTTCTCTCCGGTATGAAAGGAAAGTTCACTGTTTGTATCTAAAAACAGGGATTGAAATCAATCTTTATGTTGGTAAATTTACCCTTATACACTAAAGGACATCAGTTGGTAGTCTCAAAAAAGTTATTGCTTGGTCTCTCAAAATGGTTAGGATATATACAGTACAAAAATAAATACAAGGCAGAGCAGGAAACAGAATGACAGCTTATTTTCCTACAGAACAATAGCCACCATTTACACACTAGCATATATAGAGGATACATTTGGGTCAAGGTTGGTCGACCTGGTCAAACTAAGGAACATGGTCTGGGTCTACTGAAAACCAAGTGTGGCTATGTACTTCAACTGTTTGGAGAGATGTACTTTAGACTAAATGCAATGACTTGGTCTTGCAAAAAAGTCCACTATCAATGCAAGTGACTAACTGGGAACAGTAGACACTGGCTAAGGACGTTAACAAAAAACCAGGCTACAAACAATTTGGGAAATAATACTGACCTTACGTCTTGCTTTCCTACTTTTCTACTTCATCAGAGAAAATTCTGGGAAGAATCAGCCAGAACTGTCCAGAGGCAGATTCTGGGACTACAATATTTTGGCTGCCATCATGTTGCTTCCTGACTAGAATATTTAGAGGGAATTCCTCTTTAATAGGCCAAAAAAGGACAAAGAGACACATTAGCAAATAGGGTTAAGACAGATGGTAGTACATTGGAAAAATAAATCACATTACTCCAAAATAAACTATGACAAATGGAACATTAAAACAGCGGGGACAAAGGTGGATAGATGCACAGAATAAATTAAAAGGAGTTAGTGCATAAAACCTAAATTTAAGCAACAAAATGATAAACATTATGGGGAACAAATATTTGCCAATGTATGATATAAAGCAGAAAGGATTTCTCCTTTATACTATATCATAACTTACAGTAGATTGGAGAATGTTTGTTTTGTCAGCCGAGCCTTGGGGAGCTGCATCTGTGAACATGCATTTTAAATAGAATACTCAAGCAAGAATGAATGGTTTCATTCTTGCTTGAGCATTCCTAATAGGGCTGGATTCTAGTTGAGAATCCAACATTCTCTCACAGGGTCAATTTTCTTGACTGCCCATCTCACTTACATTTGTGTCCCCTGCATCTTCTCCTGTGTTCCCTGCATCGTGCAAAATTGTGAGAGCTCTAGAGTTTTTTTACGACCTGTGTTGAATCGACCTTATAGACATATTTAGTTGCAGCTCCTTCTAAAACACGAACTTTTGGCTAATTTGGTTAAACTGCAAAAAGAACAATTTTCAGTAACAATAATGGAGGATGTTCAGTGTACAACATAACCACTGCCACACTGTAATAGTGTTGCTTTAATGTAAATTTTAAGATACAAATATTGAAAGCTAGCATTATTAGCGGGTTAGGATAAAGTTACATGGTGATTTATTTGCATAAATATCTTCGTGTTTGAGTGGCAATGTACGTACTGTGTCTAGCTGCTTATTCTTGTTTGTATTCATTCAGTTTTTGCCATATGATTACAAGTAAATTACTTTTTTCCTTTAGGAGTTCAATATTCCTAATGGAGCCCTGTAGTCTATCGTGGTAAAAAGCTTCAAACAGTGATATCCTAGTGTGAATATTAAGACTTATGTGTGTCAATAACATCACTTGCTGTTGGCTGTATTTGTTCTATTACGATGAAGAAGGAGGCTCAAAACATATGCATGCAGTTAAGAAAAGGCTAAAAACTGAAAATAGATGGACTGACTGTGAAAATATCTGGAAAATAACTATAATAGTAGAGTAAACAAGAAGATGAAAGCTTAACTTATAAATTCACAGCTTAATTTAATATCAACCATAGCTGATTCATGTTATGAAAATTTTGTACACAAAAATGTGACTACACAGCTGTGCTAATGACCAGGAAGAGTGCCAAATTTAGAAACTGACATAACAGTGAAGCAAATTATTGCTGCATAAATATTGCCAAACTCAAATCTGCCCCTGTCATTTTTACATAATTGTTGGGGTTAGTCTTCTATGATTACAAGGACATCACCATTCTAAGAGATGAAAGTGTTTTTATAAAATAAAATAGCAATTATACAACAAATGTGCATGACATGATGCGAAATGTGGTCCTACTGGCTTGGTAACCCATGTAGCTTGGTCTCCCAGAATGTGGAATTTAAGAAGTATTCTACCCACAACCCCTTAAAATTGAGCTGCATTTAGAGATTGAGGCCTTCAGGATTTCCTGGCCTAAGGTGTGCCAGCTAGGCCAGCCTGAAATGGTCCCAAGTCTCAAGGCTGGCACTACTGAATAGGGGATACAAGGCTGGGTACAAATATGAGGGACATGATTAGACAGATAATACAGGGAAAACTAGACACAGCCCATCAACCCTGTTAGCTAGATACCTATAAACTCTAAAATATAGTTAAAAACAAAGATTGGCACACATATGCAGAGGTATATTGAAGCTGTTCTACCAAACACGGTGCCTCTGTGTTGTTGCAGTCCTAACACTAATCTGTGACAACCCGCTTTCGGGCTTACAATGCAATGGATACATAGGGAGCAGCAAACTGAGGTTGCCTTATACCTCTAGTGCAGCACATGGGGCATCAAAAGCTTCCCCTATACATGTGCAGGTGAGCAGGGCAATTAGGATGCATTATACCTAAAGGTGTCACAGCAGCTAAAAACCAATAGATGCAAAGAGACAAGGCATTTCAGGACTCTGGAGTTCAAAGAAAGTTGGAGTCATGGAAGCAAGGGATACTAAAAATACAGATGCAAGGCACAGCTAGAAGCACAAATACAAAGCATGGCTTAGCATAAGGAATGCAGGGCAGAGATGGACCCAGTAGCAGTCGATGTGGGTGAGCAAATCAGCAGCAATGGACTTACTGAATTCAGTCACCGCCAGACACGGGTGATGTAAAGAAGGATCAGCTGAATGTTAGCAGAGCAAAGGTTTGTGCGGTCATTATTACTTATTATACTAATTATTAATACTAAGGGGCTTACAACCCTGAAATGCATTATCTGCCTTGTTTTTTTGGAGGTGGGAGTGCTTTACTGCGTAATATGCTTGTGTTTTAACACAATGAAATAAAGTAATTTTATGGGCCTACCTGTGTGCTGGGAACTTATTCAACCTGCATACAGAAAAGCTGGGGTTTGGTGAGTTGCTTACATTTTGTCTTTGGAATAGGTTTAATAAATGTAAGTGCTGCTTCTGTAAGTTATTGATTAAAATATAAAGATTTGTGGGATCAACCTGTGCCACCCATCCTTGCTCTCTCCCTCCACACAGCCCCCATTTTATAGGCTTTAAATACCAGACAGACAAGTCTCCCCTGCAAAACGCAGGAAAGTAACAATGTATACCCATAAATGGGCCCTCCCCATCTAGCAGCCATGGAAACTGCTTTGCTGGACGATCCTGTAATCCAGAAAGCTAGTACAACTTATCTACCCTTCTGAAGACCACTGGTACGGACCTGCTACCCACCTATTAGGTAAGATCAAGCTATTCCAGCTATTTCACACAGGTGAAGCACTGACAAGGAGTGGTGTCATACCCAAATTGAAGGTACATCTTACATTACCTATAACACCCAACCTAACCCATTAGCTGTATAGACAAACATTCTATATATTATTCACTCTATATTTAAATAGGCTCCCATACCCATGCTACGGATAGAACCATAGGGATAAGGTTATGAACCACGGGTACCCATTATAAATATATTATTGTGCTTCCCCAAAAATATAACCTACTATGAAAATAAGCCCTAGTATGATTGTTCAGGATTTTTTGACAACACTTGAAATATTAGCACTACCCCCGAAAAAATAAGCCCTAGTTACATTGTATCATCCAGTTGCAGAGGGATGGGAGTAGCTCTCATTTCTAAAGGAAGGACTCCTGCGGGGCTCACATGGGCGACAAGGATGGAGGAGACAGCAAGACAAATTCAATGTGACCCGGGCTCTACTAAGGCTCTCATTACGGTAGAGCCCAGTTTCAGTTTGCAGAGGTGACATGAAGGATTTCTGTGCTGCTGCTGCTGCCGCCATAGCGGTTTCTCCACACCCTGCTTCACTCTCAGGCAATGCTGCCGGCTGGCTATACCGTGGCCGCTACCACCTCATTAGAGCCCGGCTTCAGCAAAGGGACGGGAGCAGCTATACCATCACCGCTCCCCGCAGAGGTGACATGAAGGCCTCCCCGTGCTGCTGCTGTTGCCAAGCTGTTTTTTCTCCGGGGCTGCTTCACTCGCAGGTGATGCTGACACCTGGCGCCTATTAGAGCTGGGCTCTAAAAAGGTGGGGCAGCACCGCCCACAGTTAGAAAAAAGAAAAAGCTTACCTTGCTTGGCAACTCAGCGTGATGCTGTTCTCAAAAAAAAAAAATAAGACATCCCCTGAAAATTCTCATTACAAACCATGCTCAAATGCATCTCCAAAAGTTCAGCAGACTGCTCCTCCTTCCCCCTGCCTACCATACCTTATGTAATAGAATATTTACCACATACTGTAATACTTTATTTTTTAGTATTTATGCCTAACATGTATGTTATGACTTGATCCTAATAGCGCTGTAATCTTGTTTATTTTTTCCTTTTCTTTCGGAAATATTCTAATATTTAAATAGTAAAATGTATTAGGCCCTATCCCCTGTACATTATTTTTAATGGACCAGTTCACGTATACATGCTGGGTTTATATGTGAACTGGCCCATTAAAAGTAATGTGCAGCATTTTCCCTCGTGTTGTGACTGCTTTGCTCAATGCAGTGCAAATTTATAGGTGTGAATAGAGACTTTTGATATTTAACATTTTCTAGGTTTAAATAATTAATATATATAGCTTTTTACAAAATATAATGGTAAATTCGTTTAAAACAAAAAAAATGGTTAAATATGGAGAATTACCAATATTTAAAAAAAGCTAACCATTACAGTTTATGAATAGTGAATATTCATCAATCTCTCGGAAAGGTATTCATCAAAAGTCTCTATTTGCCCATATATGCTTAAACAAACCCAAAAAAGCACAATTCTTGCCTGCAAAAAGTTGGAGGAAATTATAACACCGATTTCTCGCCTTAATAGCTCTCTAGTCTCTAAGGTTAAACGTGGTATATAAAATGAGAATACTCGCTTGTGCTAGGGCTTGAGAGCAAATTTACACTTAAAAAGGTACCTGCTGAATTTTGTGAATAAGGTTCTTGTGACACAAATCGTTCGAGAATCCATTCACACACATCACTGAGTGTGTTTAATACCTATACCAAGTTTAATGCCTATATGCACATTGCCTGTTAATACCCAGATCAATATTCTTTTTCAAAAATCTGAGGAATGCAAAATGCATTAAGAATGCTCATTTGCTATTCTGAAGAAAACTGTGCGAAAAACATCACAATACTCTAATACTCACTTGTGCATAGACATCCCATTTAAAACATGCCGAGCCGAATACAAAACATGTAGCTGCCGAATACATTGTTCCATGGGTAGCCAACCTGAGATTTGACATTATTCTATGTACATGTAGTTTTTAAGGCTTTCATAGTCTTACATTTAAGGGTGCTAGGCAGCCATTTGCCAATTGCTGTATGTAAATAATTTTATAGAACTAATGTTTTAGATTGTAATATTACATAAAGTTTAAAAATGAAATTTAAAAATGTTTCCCTGATTTTCTGTCCTTATAGCAATGACACATCATTTAATAATGTAAAGCTATAGAGTTTAATCAGATATGCACATTATCCTGTGGCAAAATAAAAAAAAAATCTGTCAGTATATGACACAAACATCCAATCTCTCCTTGCTGAGCAGTGTGCACTGTCTTCCTACTTAATGGCTCTCAGCTTTCTCCCCAGTGTAATGCCTATAGGTCTCATCAAACTGGTTACAAATGATATACATTGAGTTAGCTTGTTCTTTATCTCTGTAGTTGTTTAGCAATTGTGATAACAACCAATTCGGATATGCAGAATGGAACCTATATAACTGATATAAAGGTCATTTCAAAAACGCAATATGGGAAAGGACTGATGACAAGGCATAGGATGTGATAAAATGCAATCACTATGAAATACAAAAATAGTGTGAAAATAGTGATATGAAAGAGAGACAGTGCATTGATATCAGCAGGTAACAAAGAACATTAATCAATGTTTATTAATCAATGAGGGTTAGCTAATTGAAATGAGGTCTTAATTATATACATATGTGCTCAGTTCTGCAGAGACATTCCAAACTGGCACATAATAAAGTGCAGAAAAAAATTCTCCTGTGCTTAACTGATTTTGTTGTAGTGAAGCAGCTCTGCAGGTGATGACATTTTCCAATGAGGCAGATTACTTTCCACAAATTTGTAATTATTGCTTGATATTGAACATATTGGGCCTGATGCAGAGCCTCCCCCGGTCTGAGCTTAAAACCTTCCGATTGTCCGGGGCTCCCGTTTGAATCGTGGCTCAAATGTGATGCAGAGCCTCCGTCGGAATGGCTCCCTAACTAATCCGTCAATTTGTCTTCACTCGGGAAGTGTTTTTTGCTCTCTCGGGTGCCTTCAATTTGATCGGGGCTTCCGTTCCCGTTCACACAGGCGGCCCGTTTTTCCCTGCTTTTTCCTTGCTTTTTGAACGTACCTGCTTGGTTTCCGTCGTATTTGACCTTCCCTTTTGGTGGTTTTTTCAAGTATACTTACATCTTCATGGCTCTTCAGTTGCCAATCTGGCTACACGCAAGCGCACATCCCTAAACCTCCATTGGAATATACATATGGCAACAACTGCCAATTTGACACATATATATATATTGTCACATTTATTTTTGGGTGTACCTTGTCCGTTGCCATTAATGCATACCTTAATCTCCTTGGTGTTCCTTGTCCGTTGCCATTAATGCATACCTTAATCTCCTTGGTGTTCCTTCTTCCTTGCCATTAATGCATACCTTAATCTCCTTGGTGTTCCTTCTTCCTTGCCATTAATGCTTACCGTAATAGTTTGATAGTTTTTCAGATTTATTGGCCTTTATCTAAACCTTTTGTGTCATGTAAATGTGTGATGATGTTGTGTGATTGTACATTTGCAGGAAAGACAACACACCAAATCTTTTTTGGTTTTTTTTTATTATAACATTTTTTGTTTGATTGGTTTGTCAGATTAAAATTGTTGTTTTAAAAAAAATAAAAAAATTTGAACATTCTCCTCTGTAATCAATAAAATTAGGCCTCGGGGTCTTGATCATGTCGTTTTCTTTTATCTGTGAATGCAAAACAACATTAGTTAACCATTGTTTTTAAGGTTTGGTTGGGCGTGGTTTTTTTGGGGCTCTTTTTAAACCGGACCTTCAGCGTGATTTAATGGAAAGGCAAAACTCTTCAAAAACGAGTTCGCAGCATCTGAAATTATTATTTTTCTACTTTTTAGTCACTAACTTATTCTTCTTTCCCCCACTGGGCTGCATCTCTGTTCAGGACTTTAGGAAACGGACGCCTCCATCTTTACTCAGAAGCATCACACTTACGGAGGAGAGGAGAGTGGGATAAGGTACAGGGGGTGGGTTATAGCTGTGCTTTGCTCAGACAGAGCAGAGCTGTGCTCTGGAAAAGGTCAGCAATCCCAGAATGCAGAGCAGCACAGTTAGAAGGCACTTCCTGTTTGCAGGCTGCCTGATAAGATGGCGGCTTCCATAATCCGCCATCTTGGATGTTTAAAGGCTCATAACATGCACTAGGTGCAGGTAGGATGAATTTTAATGTGTGCAATCTGTATGTACAGGGTGTGGGAAACATATAAGATAGGCTCTTATTCAGAGTGAAGGTCTGCTTTAAGGCCTTTTGTTAAATTTTTTTTTTAATAATTTTTTGTTTTTATTTTTGATATTTTTGCCAATGGAATTGTTAGTTCTTTTACTTTGCATTAAAAAAAAAACACTTACAATGCTTTGGGCGCACATTGCGTCGGGGGCGTCTCCTTTCTTCCTCCCTGGGTTGCTGCTGTGAATCTGTTTGGATGACAAACACACTGATATTAGAGACTGTTGTTGTATCATGAATATCATATTAACTTAGGCTTCTAGGTATCAATCTACTCACCTTCCCCAGCCACCTCTTCCTCGTCGCCCCCTTCCTCGCTCATCCCTTGGGATGTCCCTGCGACGTCTGAATCTACAACTAACAATAGTGCACATGAGTATATGTATTTAATGCATGTATTAGCACATCTCTAACTATATTTCCCTTACCGGAGTCAGGTTGAGGCTCATTTAGGCTTGACTCCCTGCCGTCAGATTCCCCCCTCCCCTGCATGCTGAGGTCAAGAGGCTCCTCATACTCACTTACAGAGGAGGGGGTGGCCGTTGACACTGGCGGTGGACCACCTACACCTTCACCTGTTTCGCCCAACACTGGGCTGCGTGTCCTGGTCCGGGTGGGGCGGAACCGCATATTCCATTCATGTGCTGAAATACAAACACAATCATTAAACCACGCCCACGCGATGCCAGGGTTATAGGTGCATTTACATTTTCCACACTTACATGGGAAATGTTTGTCGAAGTACCGCCTCACCCGGGGCTTATGCCTTCGCTTCAAATCAGACCAGTGTTGGGCAATCTGGGTGAAGGTATAGGTGGTTTTGAATCGTCGTTCTATCGCGTCCACCACCGCCAGGGCCAACGTGCGCTTCTCATAATCTGACAGCAGGAAGTCGTAGCGATTCCTCAGCATCATCTGTCAAAAATAGATACAAGGACCCACCATTAATACACAAAATACATTAACAAGTTTCTTGGCCTAACTAAAGTCACTTTATTAACCTCTTGCTGCCTCACATTGCCCTAGTTCTGCTATCTGCATGTAGGCTAGTTTGTAGCTGCGGACATGTGTTAAACTAAGGTGGGCTTGTATTTCACGTCACAAACTAAGTTGTTTCAGACTATTCTTGCGTTTTTTTTTTTCTTTTATTAGAAGGAATGTGTGCATGCACATAAATGCACGCTTGCACGCTCGCATACTCACATCCATGATGATGTTGTCCTGCTCCCGGGTAAAGATGGCGGGCGACATCTTTTCTTGTTTTGCAAGGCATAGCTCTGACGTTTCCCCGCGGTGAAGTGCGTGCGTGCGCGCAGGCGCGCACCCGCTGTTGACCACGCCCACACGGGAAACATATTTAAAGCACAAGGCACTCAGCTCTGTGTTGGATACCATATCATTATGGGCAGACCTAAAGGGAGCAAAAAGAGCCAACCAAGGGCCGAGGCACATAGCAGCCGCACACATGCCTCATCCTCCCAAAGACAGAAGAGCAGGCACCAGACACAGGCAGAACATGCTCCAACTAAAACGCAGGATACCCCACACACACAGGCACATTCAAAAAAACGCAGGACCAAGGAGACATTCACCCATTCACCACCACCTACCAAAAAAGCACGAACACACAAGGGTGCAAAGTCGAGTAAGACCCTGCAGCATCATCAGCCTCAACACACAAAACATACCCACAAAACAAAACACATCAGCAAGGGAAAGCGTATTGCCAAACCCACCACCCCACCAAGGTCACCCACCCCTCCACCTCAACCCTCTGATTCCAGTACCTCACATTCCACATGCAGCTCCACATCTGATAGCTCAACAGGAACCCAGACATTAAGCCATAGCAGCACACACACAACATCACCCTCCCCCATAAGCCCCAGAACCACACACGACTCACCAGATAGCCAACCATCAATTTCCACAGATGCAGGGGACACCACACACCAATGTGGCCGACAACTACGCCGTGGCTCCCTAACTGCACGTTTTTGCGATGCTCAAAGCATGGCTGTGGCAAATGCAGTTTGTGGGCATTATGATGCCCTATTTGGCAGGACCTCCAAATCCACCACTAAGCAGGCTAAGCTGGAGATCTGGAAGAATATTTGCCGCCAAGTAAATAGTGTGGGATCTGTCCGGCGAGATATTCAACAAATCAGAAGGAAATTTGGGGACCTGAAATACTACAGTAAAAAAAAAATGGACATGCGCCGTCAGCAGAGGTAAAGGGCAAATTAAATGCATTTTTAGTTGCATGGTTAAAAGGATGTAACACTTATTAGGTGTAATTTAATCTTCCCCAGCCAACAGACAGGGGGTGTAGCAGAGGTAAAGGGCAAATTAAATGCATTTGTAGTCGCATGGTTAAAAGGATGTAACACTTATTAAGTGTGATTTAATCTTCCCCAGCCAACACAGGGGGTGGCTTACCCACTAAAATAATCCTTACTCCCGCCGAGGAACATGTATATACATACATACACCCGGCCAGCATCCAGGGCCTGGCAGAGGCACAAGACACAGACCGGAATGTAAGGTCCCAAGGTGAGTCTGATTTTGCCATGACCTATTACAAAAAGTTCAAGAAGGCAGTGTTATGCTACACAACACACTGTACTTGGCCATTTAGCTAATCTTCCAATCTACATTCTAAGGACCAAGTCAACAGGACACACCAGGCCCCCAAACCCCTGCGTTAGCACCGAGGCCAAGGGCACACCAGGCTTCTACACCACAAACCCAAATTGTGGATTGCGATGAGGTAAGTCAATGGTCCTTGGTGTGTACTTTTAACATTGATATTTGAGAGCTTTTGTGGACAGAAATAAACTAAAAGGATGCTATATTTCTTTACAGACCACAGGAAGCCCACCCATCATCGACCATATACGAGATTTGGAGGAGGACACCCCACATATGTCACTAACCACTACTGAACCAGTGGCAGCAACGCAGTCAACCCCGGCACAGCCACCACATCCACAACCACCTTCGGAACCAGAACCAACCACCCGTCCCACTGCTCCAACCCAGTCTAGACGCCATATTTCCCAAAGAAGGCAACTTCAAATTTTGGAGGAAACATGGAGGCAGGAAAATATAGCCTTTGCTGCGACAACACAGCAATTCAATGAGACTGTGTGCACCCAACTCACAAACCTCAACGCCCAATTAGAGGTATTAAACAGAAATATCTCTGCCCTAACCAGCCATATGGGTGAGATTAATCAAAGCCTGGCCCACATTGCAGCCAATTTGCAGGCACAACATCATTCCTCGTCACCATGCAACCCAACATACCACTATTTTGTGGGGAATACATTTTCTGACCCCACGTGTAATTTTTCTTTTGTTCCCAAAAAAACAAATGACAAAACAAAATTTGTTTGTAAAATAAAAAAAAAAAAAAAATTGTGGTCTCTGAAAAAACACTAAACACTAGTTGTGCACGTATGGTTTGCGCGGTGCCACTTTGGGTGCAAGAAAAAGGAGGGGTGGGGAGGACTGAAACTAACCGTGGTGGAGTAGCCCACAAGCCATGATTAGGTTTAGGACCATTGCAGGCGTCTATTGTAGTGCCCCCCCAGTCTCATCAAGACAACGGAACTTCATCTTCAAGAGAACAAAGCCTCGCTCCAACACAGAGCGAGTCCTCCTGGGGGCAGTATTGTAGCGCTCCTCTGCCTGTGAAGATCGGTGCAGGATGGGGGTCTTCATCCAGGGAACCAAAGGATAGGCAGAGTCTCCTGCCCTAAAACAAAAAAAAAAAAAAAAAAAAAAAGGTGTGCATTGCAACAATAGAAAAGAGGGACAAATAGGTGAGAGGGGTAGGGAGGGAGGAAAGGACATTTGTAATGAGACTACATGCACATCCAACCTGTACTCTCATTAAAAAAGTCTGGGGAATACTACTTACATAAGAGGGCAAGAACATGACGCAATAGGGTACAATCACTTAACCCATTTAATTTGTAGCTTAATAATTAGGCTCCAAATATACTACGAAAATATTTACCAAATGGTGGGTTAAGGGAAAAAACACAGTCAGACAGGGTGCGTAACCAATACAAGTTTCAAACACATACCCAGTAGCCAGCCACCAAAAAGATCGCCAGATTTGAATCGCTCATGTAGGCAGGAATTCCTAGGCAGGGAAAGCCAGCAAAACGACTCCCAAAAACCAATTCAGGGCCAGCCAGTGCCTGCACATTTATGCAATGTCCCATCTTCCAATTCCTGCACACAGGCAATAAAAAAAAATTAGGGAGACCCTGTAAAAAGGACCCCCCCAAAAAAACCCCTAAAATATATCAAATACTCATGCCATCGATGTCCAAAGGCGTGCGGTGCAGCCTGGTTTCTGCCCTACTCAGCAGGACAAGACCGCGGAGCTGGCGCCGCTGATGTGCTCCAACAGAGGACTGCATATTATTGCCCGAGTGCAAATACGGCTGCTCTGACTTGCCGTAAGTGAAGGCTCGGCGGCCCCGTTTTATTAGGGTGATTTCAATCGGAAATCAAGGCTCTGCATCACTGAAAAAAACGGACCAATGAACGAGGCGTCTGTTTTCCCGGGAAACAGCCTCGTGCGAGCCGACAATCGGAAAGGCGGCTGAGCGCACACCTGAGCGCATAAGCGCACACTAAAATCAACGTAGCACCCTTTCCTGACCCGATCAAAGCCCAAAACCAACGGGTAAACGCACGGGAGAGCTGAACGGGGAGGCTCTGCATCAAGCCAATTATGTTTAAAGTAGACCAAAACCAAATTTTAACTAGCATCCCCTGAATTGCTACCCCCATAAAGAATACCTCTTCACTCGGCAATTGTCACCTGTTTTAGCCAGAGGTCTCGCCTCCTTGCGCCATTGCTGATGCTTTTAGTGGCAGGTCATATCATTGCCACACCTTTGCAATGACCAATCGCCTACCATATCGTATTGCCGCAGCAGACCTTTAAAGTGGACCAACACCCAGGATTTTGACTATCCTGGGTCTTGGTCCACTTCGGTGGGGCACCCCCGATTGGTGTGCCCCGCTGTGTGAAACCCCCCCGATCACCCGGAAAATTCACCTCTCCCCGCTCCCAGCGCGGACGGACAAACGATTTGACAGCAACGGACAAGCGGCTCCTCCGCCGCTTGTCATTCACAGACGGCCGGCGCGGGCGTGCGCACGTCTAGGGGGGCGCGAGGGAGGCGGCGGCGGCCGGCCGCCGCCGAAGACAAGGTAAGGGGATTTGGGGTGTTTGGGGGGGTTTCACCCTGCGGGACATCCCGATCTCGGATGTCCCGCGGGGAGAGAGGTGATCGGCCCGGGAATCTTATAGATTCCCGGGCTGATCACGGGAGGGTGATGGTCCACTTTAAAGGCACTGCAAGGGGCCAGCTTAGAAATTTAACAAAAAATCAGTGTTCCAGGACAAATATCTAATATCCACAGTTTTTAACAATTTTTGTGTGTTTTGCTCTGCTTTATATACAACTGGTTCTCTTGAATTGTGTATGCAACATGGTGCTGTTACTTCATCCATTCAGTAGTAAAAAATACCCGGCACATTGGGAAAAAAAAAAAAAAAAAAAAATATATATATATATATATATATATATATATACAGGGCCGTCATCATGGCCCAGGCTAAAAGCATGTCCCCAAGGGGCCCGGGTCCCTGCAGGCATATATATACTTTATTCATTTTTTTTTGTAAAGCCAGTAGTAGTGAGGTAAGCGGGTAAAATTTACTTTAAGCAGAGTCTGCAGCATGAAAGTGCCTGCACTTACTGCCACTGTCCCTTTGCTATCCAGCGCACACAGTAGCATCTCTCCTCCTCTCCCTTGCTTCCAACGCCCCCCTGACCGTGATGTGTGGTCACATGACAGGAGAGGAGTGCAAAGCTACCATTTTGAAAACACAGACATAACTGTCGGTGGTATAGTATAAATGGTATAGGATTTTTTTGGAAGAGCAGTCATCCTCATAGTTGTAATTCTAAATAGCTAAGAGAGCTGTAGGTCGCTACAAGAGGTCATAAGAATATCCCAAATGTAAACATCGCTGAATGATTGGCTTTATATAGGCCACTGAAGTCTGATGCTAGTTTGATCTCCACATTGGGTAACTGCTGGATCGAGCTCCAATATATAGTACTGTCTCTGCAGGTGATGTGTATTTAGTCTGGAAAAAGCACCAAAAGTTTCTTCCTCCCTTAGGACATTTGGCAGGGTAATGTGAGGGAAGGTTATAAAAAAACGTGGCACTTCATGAAAAAAGGTATAGGTTGTACTCTTAGATTTCTCATCCTCCATAATCCATAAGTGTGTTGCTTTATTACATGCTGTCTTTAGTAAACAATTCCCAATATTGTCAGAAATACGAGACCTGTTTCTTTATTGCTGGCAAAAAAATGTATAATATTCAGTCAGTAAAATTATAAAGCAAGAGGACATGCTACCAATCTGCCAGGCAGTTGGCATCATTCTAGGTATTGGCAGAGTATTTGGTAAGAGAAGCCTTTGCAGCAATAATCTTCCTCATGACATGCAGTCATCGTGTAAATGACTATGTTTTTACTAGGCAGTTGGCATGAGAATGGATAGAACAATTAGACCACTGGCAGGTTTCTGTAATCTCACAACAATATTAAAATGCTGAAATGTGCAATGTTGAGCTTGCTCTTTTATAGCAATTCAGTACAAGGTGAATAAAGGGAATGGCCAGCTATTTTTAACTGTGCATCATTATTCTGACACTTCAGGTAGTTAATATTACACTATAATACTGGCTCTACAATTATACATTGAAGTTATTGTCCCTAAAAAGTTAAAGATATATGGAACCATACTCTCTAAAACTTAAAACCATTTAAAGATGAATTATTTAAGTTTATATAACATTTATTTAACACTGTTTGGATTCGGGTTAAGGTGAAAAGCAAACAGAATTTTTCGGTTAGAATTTGTTCAAGCAACATATGAGGAAAATGTGGGTGATATAATATAAACCCTACAAACATTTAATGCCAGTCATTTATCATATAATCTCACTTAGAGTCCATGTCCAGACACAAACTACTGTATATTTCGCTATATAAGACTCACGATTCCCCCCCAAAAGTGTGTGTGTGTGTGTGTGTGTGGGGGGGGGGGGAATGTCAGTGCCACCTTCCCTGTATCTGCTGCCTTCTCTGCTGTGCCTGCACACACAGACATCCTGCTTCATACAGCAGGTGGACTTGGCTGACACACGAGCATCGGCCCCGCCCACCACTGAATAAAGCCAGGTGTCAGTGTGTGCAGGAGCCAAAAGTAAAAAAAAAAAAAGAAGTAAGCTTACCTTTCCTTCCCGCTGTCCCGCCATCTTTCCTTTATTTGCCTTCGTCTGCACAAAGACACCCGGCTCATTACAGCAGTGGGCGTGGCCAATGCTTAAACGTCTGCTACAGCCACCGCAGAATTAAGCCGGGTGTCAGTGGGTGCAGGCGGCGCCATAGAGAAAGCTGCAGATACAGCTGCCTCCACCGCTTCTCCTCCACCGCTTCTTCTCCGTGGCACAAAATGCGTCAACACTAGGGGACTGTGTTTGTTGGATCTGCACTGCCTATCCTCTTGAATCCTGGCAGCCGCAACCCTTTTATATAAAAACATTTAATGCCAGTCATTTATCATATAATCTCACTTAGAGTCCATGTCCAGACACATACTACTGTATGTTTCGCCCTATAAGACGCACAATTTCCCCCCAAAAGTGTGTGGGGGGGATGTCAGTTCCACACTTACTGTACCTGCTGCCTTCTCAGCTGTGCCTGCACACACAGCCCTGCCCACCACTGAATAAAGCCAGGTGTCAGTTTGTGCAGGAGCCACAGAGAAGGCAAAAGTAAAAAAAAAAAAAAGAAGTAAACTTACCTTTCCTTCCTTCCCGCTGCCCCCGCCATTTTTGCTGTATCTGCCGTCGCCTGCACAAAGACACCCGGCTCAGTACAGCAGTGGGCGTGGCCAATACTTGAGCATCTGCTACGGCCACGGCAGAATTAAGCTGGGTGTCAGTGTGTGCAGGTGGCGCAGTGGCGAAAGCTGCAGATACAGCTGCCTCCACCGCTTCTCCTCCACCGCTTCTTCTCCACGGCAAAAAATGCATCAACGCTAGGGGACTGTGTTTGTTGGATCTGCACTGCATATCCTCTTGAATCCTAGCAACCGCAGGGGGATATGGTGGTGGAGGCTAAATAGAAACAAAGACTTTTTTTGTGCCTGAAACTACTGGACATTTTGTGAGTGCATATATTTTATTAAACTAGTGAGAGTTTTAAAGCAGTATCACACTATGGCCCTTATTCATCAAGCGATAGCGCCAGGTAGTGTCTGACGAGCGCCAGGTAGCGGCAGCTAACGGCGACTACCGACTCAAGTAGGCCCGGCGGCGGTCACAATGACGCATTTATCAAGCAAAATGAGGCTAGCGCCGGCGAGAGCGACGGCTAGCGCGGCATTCATCATGAAGCCGCCTGGACCGAACAGCGCCGCTGCAAATTCCCTCACAGCGCCAGGTATGAGCTGTCGCTCCCTGGCGATGTCCAATGCATTTCAATGGAGCAATCTATAATTATTCATAATTAATTGGTATTAATTTTTTTTTTTTTTTTTTAATGTCAAAAAATCGGACACCACTTCTGCAATGTTAGGATTTATTTTTAAGTCAAAAAAAAAATTTAAAAAAATATGTGCAGAATTGATCAAACAGGTCTGAGATTAATGTATTCATATTACAAAATGATTCTAAAAACATGTATAATGATACATTCAAAAAATATGGTTGTTTAGGGGTTAAAAACTAGTTAATACACATCGCCGCCAGCGCTCTGGGGTTTAAACAAGGAATGGACAGCGACAGCACATTCGGAGCGTGATTTGTTGATGAATATGAAGCTAGCCGTTCGCTCTGGCCATTCGTTGTCAGGCGCTCACATACAACGCTGGACCTGTGAAACAGCGACCCCCCAGCCCGTATTCAACATTACCGCACACCAACTGAGTCGCTGTCATCAAGCTAATGCCGGCCAAGCACAGCGAATACTGGCTGGCGCTGAAAAAATCACGCTACAGTCGCTCATCTGTCGCTACCTGGCGCTATTAATGAATCGGCCTCCCCGTGTTTTTTGTTGATGCAATACTCTCTCCTAACTTCATGTCATGTTGACGGAAAATAGAGGAGGATTTAAGAATTCATTTTAGGATATCCCTGTGGATATGTGGCGAGGTCCCCTTCTCCAGCTGATGTCCCTGTGAAAGAACATGATTGGGCAATAAAAACAAGAAGTGGTTTGGTGAGCCATTTATAACCTTACTTGGTTGGCCGGAATCACATGTGAAGGAGAATTTTAATACACCCAGAAGAACTAGTAAAGCTTTTTAGATTTCTTGAGATTGTTTAAAATTATTGGCTCCATGTTTTATGTCAATTGTTTTTATCTTTGTGGACCCTATGTGGGATATTTAGGGTTTTTTGCATGTGGTAGCCTGAAAGTATAGTGTAATAGGTCTATTGTATATATTACACATGCTATACACAAATGGATCAATACCTAAATAAAGGCATAAGCAATACCAAAAGTGCAGTAAAAATAAAAATCCAATCAAAAATCAAATAAAAAAAAAAAAAAAATAGTGTTACCTAAAGGAAGCCCCAGCAAAACATATTGTACAATACTGACCCATGTGGAGCCCCTGTTTCAATGGGCACCCTCAGACAGAGATATTGTTTAGATCCTACTGTTTAGATCCTGTTCAGAACATTACCAAATTGACCCCTCCGTAGCAAATGTACTCCAACACATCACATGGCAGTCACAGCCACTACATCAGGGAGTATTGCACGCATTGTTCCCCTCCCAGGATATAAATCACCTCCAACCAATGGATGAGTGGTATACTCCCACATGATTCTGCCGCCCAATAAAGATGCAGTCATGCCAGGTGTAATGCTAATCCTCCCTCCCCTTCCATGGTCCAGCAGTCAGACAAGGTAATGAAGAGGTGAAAGAGCAAGTGACTGCATATGTCAGTGCTATGGGAGAGCACTCCTACACCTTGCCCTTCGCCCACCTACAGAGTCAGCTCACTGTCCATCCTGCAAGGGCAGCACCCCCCCCCCCCCCGGCACTCACAAGGCCCAGGGGAGGAGAGGGGGAGGAAGAGGCAGATGGCAGAGAATGTGACAAGCCCTGACCAGACAGTAAGAAAGAACTCAGAGACACCCCGTTGCTCCCCCCTCCCACCCCCGGCCCGACGACTGTCTGCATTCACCAAGACCAGGAGGGGGAAACAGAGAAGAGCAACAATGGCTTCCCCCACCTGACAGACAAAATAAAAAGTGGGATGTAGGAGAAAAGAAGGGCTGCCAGAGATTGCGATGTAGGCTGCCATCGACCTGCTCACCTGTATGAAGGGAGCCACCATGCCCACTAACCGAGGGGAACCCAGGTTGCAGGACTTCTAGATCTAGGAATGGTTTCTTTCCTTTGGCTGTCCGCATCCTGAACAAAAACCAAGCATCATAGGCCCAGGCTCAAAGCCGGTATCAATTGCACTATGGTAGAGCATCTGTATCTCTGTTTCTCTGTTCCCTTTTCTATGTAAACTGTAGTTAACTGATGCACTGTGTATATGCCAAAAATAATTCCTTGTTCATCTCACAATGTACTTGACGAACAATAAATTGAATTGCATTGCAACAATGTGTTTACCTTAACAATATACATCTGATGTGTTGAAAGTACAGATAAGAAAACTTCCTCACTCTGGCTTGCTAATCAACTGATCAACTGAGTAATGTAGAGGTGAAAGATGTAACCCCTTACAGGTCAAGGCCTGTGACATTTGTTTCATCAGAAAACTTTACAAACATGAACAACCAACAGTCAGCCAAGAGTAAGGCTCACCCAGTTCACTCAGTGTGCAGCACCCTATTCAAAAGATATTGGCTAATCTTAACACTTTAATTGCCAGCCTACCTAGAGATTAGGTCTTCTCTTTTGCCAGACCATTTTAACTATTTTGCACTATACACTATGCATGTTTAACTGTGATTTTTGAAGGAAAGACCAGGGATTTCCCAGGAAAATGATATATTGTTTTTTTCAGCAGAATTTGAGCATTAACATGAAATAATTTTACAAAAATGTAAGCTTATCAAGAAAACCATATTGCCTTTAAAATTTCCATTCCTCTTGGTTACAACAGTACCATATATGTATCAGTAGACACCCTTTCCTGCCCAGGACACCCCAAACTGAAACAACGTTTTGGGAGATTTTCCAAGAAAATACAACTACTATGCATGCCTTTTTCAAGGAAAACAACCCTTTACATTTTAAATCCCTCCACAAACTATATACATTCTTTCAAAGTACACACCATAAGCTTATAGGTGTACCAGACTTGTTGTCATGGGTGCTGTTTTTTGGAAGCAAACCCTTGAGGAATTCACTGGTTGCATAGATTTTCCCTAAAAGAAATGAATAAAAAAGCTGAATCAAAGCCACGTTTCCTAAAATATTAATATGCAATATTGATATATAAAATATGCATAGTAACAAGAAAGAACAAGCTAAATGTGAAACCACAAGGTCCCATCAACAGAATATTACCCAACATACATAGGTACTTTTAATCATTTTTTTTGCAAAAATTTCCAGGGATTTCTAAAAAAAAAAAATATATATATATATTGTGGTAAGGTGGTGCAAGGGGCCGTCATTGACGGCAGGTATGTAGCACCAATGTACCTGGCATTGGTGCAGTAAAGTCGTGTAGTCTGATTTCAGCTGCTGGTGGCAGTTTGCTGCTGTTGCTTTAGAATAGCCGAAAGGCTAACCTGGGACGGCTTTACTGGGATGGAGTAGAGCAGGGTGGGACTCCATCCCACTTCCCAGGTCCGGGTTTTGCGGGCTGTTTAAATAGCCTGGGGAATCAGCTGTGGCCTGTCCGTTGTCTAGAGCTCACATGGGAGTGAGACTCTGTGAGCCTGGCTGAAATCTCCTGTGGAAGCTGTTTCATGCGGACCTGAGACATATTTGACTGTGAACAGAACCTTTGCTCAAGGACTAAAAGCTGTTTGCTTGACTGAATCATTTATGCTGCAGTTTCCTGAAAAGGTGATGTAACCTGTATGGACATATGCTTTTGTGGATTTTTGTGTGAAATAAACACAGACTTTACTTTGAACTGTTTGCCTCCGCCTCTATACTGCTGACACGCGGTCGCCTACCAGAGCTAATCTCCACTATATATATATATATATATATATATATATATATATATATATATATATTATATCAGTGTTTGGGCTTAACATGAAATGTCTTATTTGTAATTTTTCAATGCATTTTGTAGTAAAATAAATATATATATATATTTATATTTTATAAACATTGGTGCATTTTTTAAAATAAAAAATGTAATGTTATCAAGAAATTCATTTTTCTAGTAAAAGCCCCATTTCTCTCGGCAACCACATACCACATATGTATTGGTAGCACCCTGTTCCTGCCCAGGAAACCCCCCAAAATGAAAAGAGAACTTTATAACATTTTTTAATACAATACAACTACTATCCACTCAATTTTTTTAAAAGAAATTGAGGGGGGCACATTTTTTCTCATTTTTAAGGGTTAAACCCATTCTTTTTTTAACCCCACGTCCCCCTTCCCAGTAAAACCCGCCCGGGCACCAGCTATGTGGGCTTGTAGTCCAGGGCACTGGGCCAGCCAGGCTTGCCCCAGGCCCTTAATGCTGCCAACCTGAGTAGCTATCACAAGCCATGGGCTCATCTGCCCCCCGCGTGTTAAGGAGGCAGGTAATGGGGCTGGAACGGCAATTCACATGCTGGCAAACAGGTGAATTGTCAGTACCCTCCTGCCCTCTGAACTAGTATAGTGGTCTCATGCTCCTTAACAGTTCACAAAGGGTTAAATGGAACATAAGAAATAAAAAAAGTTTTTTTTCTCTACTTACCTCTGATCCAATGCTGATAATTCTGTGTCTCATGTTGTTGATCACCGCACTAACACTGACAGCTGGAAATGATCAGAGCCGAGTGAAGGGGCAGGAGATAGAACATAATCTGGCCCTATAAAATGTCCCTCCCTGCAGTGGCTGGAGAGATGGCAGATGCTGATGCAGAGGCAGGAAACAGTTCATCTCTGCCCTGTTGAAGACCCCAGGGGGATCAGTTGCCCCCCTGGATCCCAGACTAGGGAGAGGGGCTCTTTTTTCTTACTCTGCTGCAAGGGGAAAATGGCAATAACATAGAGTCTACATGCTTGGCAGATAATGTTAGGAGAGGCAAATGCATAGAATCTACAGGCTTGGCATTTAAATGGCTAATAGCTGCTCCACCCTTAAGTGGACAAACCATTTTTCAGGATGCTAGACATGCGTGCCTGGATATGAATGCCCACAAGGACTTATAGCACAAAAAATATCCTATGAGGGCAGGAACTACAAGTGGACAAGCTCTCGCAGGTGGTGGTACATGGTTAGTCAAGACTTAGCCAATAATCATACACGGGTAGGTCAGTCTGAACAGGCCTCAGAGTACAAGGATAGTGCATACTCAGTGTCAGCAGGCAGGCCAAAAGTTGTTCAGGGGTAGACACGGTTTGCAAGATGAATTTAAGGAGTTCGAAGGTCAGGCATGGTGTATCAGCATCCCAGTACAAAGAATTGGGCAAAAACAAGGTTAATAAAGGAAAAGGTCAAAAATGATCAACAGCAAAATACAAACTCTAGCGCACCCGAACAATAGCTATAAAAGGCAACCTGGAATAGGTTAGATTAGTTTTATTGGGGCACTGAGGTAGTGATTGGCTGGAATCTCCAGGGCTATTGGCCCACAATAAACTTAAGGTTCCCTCCAGTGCATTGCTTTGACAGTGGCAGGCATATAACAAGTGTTTGTGTGCGCGCACACATGAGCAGGGATGAAAAGGAAGCCATAGATTAGCGACGGCGCCTGGGCCAGGCACCCAAAGAAAACATGCAGGAAGAGTCCAGCCTGACTGAGCGCACCAAGATACAACGCAGGAGTGAGTCGCAGGTAAGGGGACCTCTGTGATAACAAAATGGCATCACTCTACATCTGAGCAAAGATCACACTTGACAAAATTATAACAATGTCACATTTTTTATTAACTGACAAAAATAATAAAATTTGTAAGACTTGTACAGCAAGCACCAAACACCAAATGACAGGTTGCAATGTAAGGTGTAACCAAACTGAATAAGTGAACAAATTGCAAAGAGTTTGCTTCAGGTTTATCTTTTGCAACTCATGTTCCCATCGTTACTGCTATTCTTCAGTTGAGCCATTTTCCACTTCTGCCAGGCAGTTAGAGCCTCAAGCCTCTGTGTCACTGCGACAGAGAAATGTCCTATACATGTAATTATGTTTGGCTGATGGAACCAGCTTTTCTTGAAGCTGCCTTAATTGTTTACATTTGACTGCAAATACACTGGCACAATTCTGAAAGGAAAAGCTGGAACAGCACTATAGCTGAACTTTTGTTTCATATTTTTGAGCTGACTAAAGGCACCTTTACGATTTTACTGCAGCCTTTATCTCAAGTTTAAAAATGTTGCCACAATTTCTGCCTGCAAAAACTAAACAGGGATTTCATAAATGATATGGATGTCACATGGATCAAGGGGGTGTCACAGGACTGGTCATTAGATTTTGCTGCAAGGAATACCTATGGATTTCATGGTAAATAAACTTACTTTGTTTCTGTTAACCATTAACAACCAAACAGAAAGTTCCCATATATTTTTTTTTAATCAAAACCTAATTAAATGAACTGTTCAAAACAAAAAAGATTCACCTTTTCTGCCCTGCAGCTGATCGGTCCTAGGTGTAGGTAGAATGATTTTGAATGCAGACAATCTGTATGTATGGGTTGCGGGGGACATATTGGCCAGGCTCTTATTCATGGTGAAGTTTCGGATTAACAGGTACTGATTGACATTTTTTTTCATTACAGTCACAAGATATCTTTTGTAAACAAAATAGCCAAATTTTATAGTGCGTTTGGGCTCCTTTTCAGTTGCTGTGCTCAAAAGAGCACATTAATAAAAAAAAAAAACAGGAGTAAAAAAAGAAATCAAATGGTGCTGAATACAAATATCATTGAAGTCTATGGATGGGGAATCTGGTTGTGAATTCTGCCCTCTGGTAAGCAGCTTAAACAGCCAAATCTTTCAAAAAAGCATGGGAAGTCTATAGAACATTATTAATGTTATTTTCTTTATAACTATTATTTGGCATATAGTAACTAATGCCAACCTTTTAATTTTCTGTTACACTATTTTCATCACTACTTTTATTCATACTAGAGTAAAAGTACTAAAAAGAGAAGTGGTATTGATGTACTGTTGGAATAAAAAAGGGGTACTAAACTGTACTACTCCTTTTATTCTGAGAAAAAATACTTGTTGATCTCTGGATACAAATAACTTACTGGAAATAAGTCCCCCTGAAAGTACATTCATTTTCTAGAGGAAAACTTGCATTATATACAGATGTTTTGCTGTAGTCAAAGGCGGCTATTTTATATTCTTCCACTTTAAGAATACCGTACATACATTGAGCAAAGAGGACATCTGCTATTATCTAATGATGATGTGTTGGAATTTTTGAGCAAACTAAATTAATTCACCAAATTTCAGATTCAGTTTCACATTAACCCAAACAGCAACCCTATTATTAATAGTGATTGCACATTTTTTCAGATCTGTACCGTCAATGAATAGCTTGATACAATTGGGCCCTTATTTATGAAGGAATAGCGACAGGTAGCGACGGGTGAGCGACCGGTAATGACGGGCACCGCCACGAGAACGCCGGCTCCCCACCACAATCACACATTTATCAAGCCAATCCTGCTTAGCGACTGAGATAGCGCCATATAGCCACTCATTCATCATTATTCCAGCCTCAGCCCACAGCGCCAGCGTCCGACCTTGAACAGCGACAGGTATGACCTCTCGCTACCTGGCGCTCTCCAATGCATTTCAATGGAACAATCTTTAAATATTCATAATTAGCTATTATTAATGTTTTTTTTTTTTAAATGTGAAAAATTCTGTGACCACTTCTGCCATGTTAGATAATTTTTTTAAGGTAAAAAAAAGAAAAAAAAATGTGCAGAATTGATATTACAGGCCTGATATTATTGTATTCATATTACTAAATTCTTTCAATTTTTTTTTTATTTTGGTTTCCAAAAATATGGTGGTTTGGGGGTTAAAAAACTACTTTTAACACATCGCCGCCAGTGCTCTGGGGTTTAAACATGCATTTCACAGCGCGAGAATTTTTTGAGCGTGATTTTTTTATGAAAATGGTGGGAGCTGGTCGCTCTGACCAGTCGCTATCATGCGCACCCATACATCGCGGAATCTGTCAAATAGCGACTCGTCACCCCGTATTCAACATTACTGCACACCGACTCAGTCGCTATCAACAACCGAACAATGGCCAAGCGCAGCGACTACTGTGCTGTTAAAATACTGCTAAATAAAATATTTATAATAATTATAATGATTTGACCAGGGTTAGTAACACAGTATGGGCTGCCACCAACTGTCAGTACTATTAAAATGTAATGATTCGTTACTATTACTATCATTACTATTGTAATGTAATGATTCAAATCTGACATTTATATGTGGAGAAAAAGAAAGGTTTAAACAGTATAACATTCCCTCTGTTCTTATATATAAACCTTTAATTTGAGGTTAAAGCCCCCAAGACTACACTACATCTAACAATAGGGCAATGCTGCAGTGAACCATAGATAGCGCCAGTTAAGTGCGTCCGGCACTCGCCACTGAAGCCCGAAGCACGTATTCAAGAAAAAAACCACACACAACCTGCGTCGGTGCTCTAAAACTGGGTGCTCGAGCATTGAACACCAGCAGCTATGTGATAAAAGTTTGTTTCTCAACACATACACACCAACACCAGAGCAAAAATATATAGAATTACATTGTTTCAACACTGTGACAATGACACTGCAATGGCAGACCTGCACATACAATTCTGTATAAAAAAATAAAAACAAAAAAAACAATAAAAGTGATTGTTTGCAGGGCAGAAGAGGACACACAATGATTTGAGCCAAAAATGTTAAAGTTTACTTTAGCAACACGCTATTTAAACTCAACCAAATGAAACACCATTGAAATGTATGGGAGAGCGCTACTGAGCGACAGGTACTACATGCTGCTGGTGAACTTAGAGCGCCGACGCTATACACTGAGCCGCCACTAGTAATACATGTGACGCTACATAACGCTTTTAGAGGCACTGACCAGGTTGACTTTCTTAAATGTGGTTTTCGCATACAGCGCCCAGCTATGCTATGTGCCGCTACATGGCACTACTTGGTGTTATCGTTTCTTAAATAACCCCCTAAATCAGCCTCAAGGTAGACAATGAAAGTCAATGCCTGTTTTCTCTCCTAAAAAAGGAGTTAGAATTCTCTCCTGGCTCTAAACAGACCCCCCCTGTGTAAAAAACCAACATCAAATATTCTGAAAAAGCTAAGGTCCTAAGATCACATAGGAATTCTACATGTGGAGCTTGATATTCAAGGCAGTATAGTGAGCTAGAAGGGCACCTTTTGTATGGCATAAAACCTGCAGCAGCCACTGCATTCCATACCCCTATTTGCCTTTCTCCTTGACTTGTGTTAAACATGTGAATGGAAAAGTGAATTAAAATACTCACTGCTGTACAGCACATATGACTGATGATGAATTGTTATAAATAGAGATTGCCAACCATGCATGTATGGCACCATGTATATCATGTCAGTAGACTTCTCTTATGATCACCGTGCAGTTGCCCTGAGGGTGCATAGAACTATTGCCCACTTTCAGGAAGTTGGGGAATTTCCAACATGGTACATGCAGGTAGCATCCCAAATCAAGATATCTGAAGTGATGATGGACACAGTGAGGGTATATGTCCACATAAATTGCTAACATTTAAATCACAGTAACATACATACATTTAAACTGTATTTCATCGTTATATTTGCAGATATGTTGCTTTTCTTCTGTTTTTACATTACATTGGTGTAATTTGTATCACAAAAGACAATATAAAAATCAATCTAAACACAAATAGTAGTTTAACCTTTATCTCACCTGTTTTTATAAGCATTCCAAAACAGACTAAGAAGAAGGAAATGGTACAGGCTACATCCAAAAATCCTACAGCACTGTACCGTCTATAAGGCAATTCTTCTACATGGCAAAGGATTCAATAGTATGAAGAGTAAATGAAACATGCTTGATTTGTTTAGGAGAAAACACACACAAAAGAGAGAATAAATACCACACTTAAATTGTCTAACAAATCCCCGACAGAACTTAGGCTAGAAAAATCTGATTGACATATTATTTACATAATTTTGTTCTTTTTTTCTGCGCTCACTGCGAAGCATCTTCTAGAGGGTCTGTAGCACTTGCACTTACCGCAATGCATCTTTTAGTGGTCTGTACCACCTGCGGTAACTGCTAAGTATCTTATAGGGGATCTGTACAACCTCAACATCTATGCTTATCTCTCACCCTCTGTAAACAGCCTGTTTTCAAGGATTTTTTAAATTCATTGTGGTTCCTTTTCCACTTTAAACAGGCCCTTGGTGAACAATCTTAACAGTTGTGGTGGATCTTATAAAAACAAAGGGTAGTGCTGAGAGTTAGTGTGAAAGATACAATGTATATGAGTGGCTAACTCAAAGAAGTGAGTGCTAGTTGAGATTAACAAATAAAAAAGCCAGCTAGTATTATTTTTGGGGGGTGGGGGTTAGCCCTTCCCTCTGGTCTGGATGGTTCCATGGTATCCCCTAGCCAGATGTTGGGAAGTAGCTCTGCCAGTCCGGGTCCCCCCTTTCGCTTCTTGGGAGATTGGGGGTGAGTTTTGTGTCCGATCTTGGCTTGTTGCTGTGTGGCTTTGCTGTGCGCTGTATTGCTGATGCATTTACTAACCTTTACCAGTATATTTTTGTAACTATGGACGAATTGTTGCAAATAATACCTGAAAAAATACCTATACTGAACTAAGATTGTTACCAGAGAGAGGGAATAGGCACAGAGCCACTTCCCAACATCTCGCCAGGAGGTATCACAGAACCACCCAGACCAGAGGGTAGGGCTAACCCCCTCCCCCCAAAAAAGTTTGTTATCTCTGACTAAGCATAGAGGTGCCAAACCTCCCCTGACCCGCAATAACTCAAAACCACTTCCTTCTCCCCCCCTTTACCCTCTAATGTAAATCATGTATATTTATCTTATTGCTAATGTGTGCACCATGCACTTTTGTTAACACAATTTGTAAGGGTTTCTGTCTGTACAAACCGGGCCGGATTAGGAAGGGGCGCAAGGGGCATGGGCCCCGGGGCCTCCACCACTCGCAGTTGCTAAGAGGGCCTCCACCAACTTAAAGAACCATCCGGGGGACAGAAGGATTGGCGAGCAAGAAGATCAGATGCCTGTTGTGTGCGTAGGAGGATCACCCGGCAGGCAGTCATGAGAGGTGGAGGGTCGGCAGGCTGGAATGCAGGTGATAGAATCACCTGGTGGGTGGGCGGCAGATTGGATCTGGCGGACAAGAACATGGGAAGAAGGGCTAGCAGGCAGACGAACGTGGGGCATCAGAATCAGCCGGCGTGTGAGCAGCAGGATTGGCTAATCAGCAGTATTGACTAATCAGCAGATGTGTGGGAGGAAATGGCCCAGTATACACATGGGTGGGTAAATCGGCTGGTGGGATTGACCATCTGGGAAGTGGGAGGATCGGCCAGCGTATGAACAGCAGGATCAGCCTATCAGCTGGCATGCATGTGGGCAGGTGGATCGGGTGGCGAACACCCGAATCTGCCGGCTGGAGTGTGAACTGCAGGATCAGCCAGCATTTGGGCTTTTTCATTTCAGTGAGCTCAGCTGAGCTCTGAGGGAGGAGGGCGATGCGGCAGCGGCAAGGGACTGGAGCCGGCAGCGAGATATGAGTCAGGAGGATTCTCCAGCTCAAATTTCCAGACAGTGTGAGTAAAGTTCTTTTTTTTTTGTAATAAAAATGGTGTTGACTTCAAAATTCTGACCCACCAACCTACCTATCTTTCTGCATAATGACCCACCCCCACCTAACTACCTACTTACCCAATGTGGTAATGTGTATGGAAATGTGATAAATGGTGTGTATTTTTCCCCTGCTATGCTGTGTCAGGCACGATCCATGCCGGGTTTTCAGGACCCAGTTCACATTCCCCAGTCCTCTACAGGTTTGTTCCCTGATCTCAGGCCTTGCACAGGTGATGAGGCTGATTGCAGGGGAAGCCTGAAAAAAAGGAGCCGCTGAGCCTGTCAGTGTGCTGTTGACCAGCCTGGAGGAAGGAGCCCAGGCTGTACTGCTCAGTGGTGAATGAGAGACTGGATTTAAGCCGAAGGACTTGGCTTCTGCAACCCCAAAACTTGGACTTGTGTGGATGAGCAGCGTGGGCGTGTATGCCCTGTAAAGCGGAACCTGGTACTCCGGACTTACAGCTTGCTGGAGTATCAAACCTGTGATCTGCATTGTGTTGGTGAAGTAACCACTTGATTTATTGCATTGCATGCTGCAACCTCTGAAGTAAGAGACATTTCTTTTCTGCCCTATAGCCCTTTTCCAGGCCCTATAGCAGCAGTAAAAGCCAACAGCTCTAGAGCGAAGGTGGAATTGTTGGATCCTGGAGCAGAGGAGCAGTCACCCACCTAACTTCCTACCCACTCGCCCATCTACCTACTTACCTAGCCACCAACTACTGCCCTTTCCACCTACACATTCACTCAGCTACAGGCTCGGACTAGCCAACAGCTTTACCAGGAAAAAACATGGTGGGCCCCTTGTCCCAGGGTCCCATTTGAGGGCTTCCATCACCAAACCTGACCTATATATAGCTTATTTGTGGCACTCCAAATGCATGCACACAGGCAATACAGTCTGGCATAATGGTTCTGTGCATAGGGCCCTAAATGTAAGCCGGTAATACTGGAATACGGGCCCCGGGAGTCAGTACTACTGGTGGGCCCCAGGCATCCCAGTCCGACACTGCTCACCTATCTACCTGCCTTCTTGCCTACCTAACCTACCCACCTTCATAACTTCCTACCTACTCAGTTACCTACCCACCAAACTATCCCCTCGATTCAAAGAGCAAAAGTTAATTGATTTCGGATCGAGATTCGTAAGTTTGGGTGGGTGTTAGTCATTTTTTCCTGTTTTTTTGGCCATTTCCAACTCGCACGAGCCTACGTACGAATGCGTATATGCTCTTACGATCATCGGAAGTTCGTTCCTAAATTGTAGGATCAAAACGTAAAACTTAGGATCAAATCCTAAAACTTAGGATCAAAACGTAAAACTTAGGATAATCGTATGTGTTTAGGTGTGATTCAGAGAACAGTTTTCCAACCTCTAAATACGTTTTAAAAGAAAGCCACTGCCGACACCTTTTAGCAGTCGGATTGCTGTTCTTGAACAGGTTTTTTGGCTATGTGGAGGAGTCTGCGCGTCTTGAGCTCCAATGAACTGCATGTATCAGCATGGCCGAGGCCATAAATTGTATGGTAATGCATACCTGATTCAATACATTTCATGTATGCCTTATAAAAGCATTTTAATGTGGACCTTAATTAGTCCTTTGCATGTAAACATTTATTTTGCAATACATCCATATATTTGCGTTAATTAAAGAAACTTATGTCCTTTGTTATTTATTTTTAAATTGATGTACTAGAATATTATTTTTAGTTTGAATTTATTGGTGTAGTTGTTTACCTTTGCTTTGTTTAATTATTTAAGCACATCATTGGTCAGATGCATCACACTTACTGAGGAGAGGAGAGTGGGATAAAGTGCAGGATGTGGGTTACTGCTGTATTTTGCACAGACACAGCAGAGCTGGGGGCACGGAAAGGTCAGAAATCAAAGAATGCAGAGCAACACAGTCACAAGGCCCTTTCTGTTTGCAGGCTGCCCGAGAATACCTGACCCGCCATCTTGGCTGTTTCTAGGCTCATAACATGCAGAAGTTGCTGGGTGTTTTATAATTTTTGAGAGCAAATCTGTATGTAGAGGGTGTGGGTAACCACACAAAAAATTTAAAGTTGTACCATTTGAAGCAAAAATATTAAAATTAAATCCACAAGTAAAAAAAAAAAAGTTAACTAAAAATTAAACAAAGTAAGATTTACTTATGCAAATGCATTCATTAATGGTTGGTTACTACAAAATGAATGAAATAAAGAAAAATAAAAGACCAAATATTTAGAATGCACTTTAATGAGGTAAGTTTGTAGTGTGCAGCCGCAAGATCAGAAGGATTTACGTCCAGACAAAAAAGGAAAAAGGGCAAAACCAATGTTGCAACCTGAGAAATGAAACGGAAAATTCAGGATGGAAACTGACATAGGTCTGATTCCCGAACTGCCATACGAACGGACGTACATTTTAGGATAGAAACGTATTAGCTTATAAGAATCACTCGCAAGTTCATACGAACGCACGAGCGTACGGGAAAAATAGGATGATCGGCACCAAAATCAAAGCTGTTACATGTTTCTTTGAATCGACCCCTATATGTCCACCCACACACTACCTATGTGCCTAATCTTCTACATACCTACCCACTTACCTATCTTTTTACATGCTAACTCACCTACCAACCCATCAATCTACCTGCCTACCCACACCCCTGCATACCTGATCTACACACACACCATACACAGCACAAGACTCTTATGATGTTCAATTGCCCCAAAGAGAAAAACAAGGGCTAAATTACAAGGTTTAGACTGAAGTGCTATCAGTGGTACTGAACATCTTACATTCCCCTTTTTGTGAGGTATAGGCATGCTGGAGGGTTTGCCTATCTGGGATGCCCCACAAGTTAAAAATAACAGCACGTTTTAAGGTTGGTTAGGTAACCTTGCTTCTAGGTCCATGGGCTGTGGATTCTGCATGCCGAAAATCAGCAAATGGCATTCTCAGCACACCCCAGTGTAATAGGATAGAGGTAGCTTATGCACCGCTGGAGGGCGAGGAGGAAGCCCTACACACAGCTCCGCATGGACTAGTTTAATGGAAAATACTGCATTTGGGGTCTCCACCAGATTTGTGCCCAGGGGCCTCCACCACACTTAATCCGACCCTGTGTACAAGTTTTGGTCACCCTAATGCACAGGAGCCTTGTATAGCCAATAGTAGTCTTATACTTGTCATTAGCAGCCATTAGTAGCCCATAGTAGCCAATAGTAGGATTATTATATGGACATGATTTTCTATGTGGTTTTTAGTATATTTTGTTCTTGTTGTATGCGATTTTAGTATCTCAATAAATGTATTTGTTTTTTATTTAGTGTGCAACCACCGTTTTTGAGGAGGGGTTGGGTTTCCTTGGCCCCCCTGCTCTTTTTCCGAACAAAGTCGTCACAAAAAAAAAACAAAAACAATAACAAGCAAATTATGCTAAACTAAATATCCGTTTACCTTTTGTCTAGATCAAGTTCCACAACAAATCCAAGTGATCTATCCTGACCATACGCTTTCAATAGTGACTTTGATGGAAAGACATAATTACCTGTTAATCATGTACACAATTATATGTGACAAGGTTGTCAGTAGTAATTGAAAATCATTAGAGAGAATGCTTTCTTGTGATTTACTGTCTCAGCTAAAGGATCTATTTCAGCACAATATGGAAATCAGTCAGTCACACAACTGCACCATACATATGGCCACCAATGAGAGACTTAAACTTTCTCCATCATAGGCAATTTAGCTAGATGTGATGGAAATCTGAACGATTGTGAAAAAATCTTTTATGGGATAGCTGATTACATACACATTAAATTTAGTTTGGTGAAAAAATGCTGCTCTGCAATAAGACAAACTTTTATCAGAGCTTAACTTCTTTGTCAGTGTGACAGTTTCTCCTAATTAGTTTTCTCTCTCTCTCTCTCTCTCTCCCTCTCTCTCTCTCTCTCTCTCTCTCTTTCTTTCTCTCTCTCTCTCTCTCTCTCTCTCTCTCTCGCATGTACTTTGCTTTGTACTTTGTACTTTGATTTTCAAAATCCCTTTCTCATAAACCTTTCTTTCCTAACAAGTGAATCATAAGGCACCTATTTTAATTAGTTTCTTGAGCTATGGAAATATATCACCTGTGATTTTTGTGCGAGTTGTGTTATGGAAAGGAGAGAAAGCATCTTAATATTAATCTTTATCTAAAAGTGGTAGCATTTATGTTATCATGAAGGAGTGGTAGGTATTTATGTTATCATGAAGGACAACATTGCCTAACCTATTCATCCTTTCTTAAGTGCCATCTTTGAAGGAAGGTCAAACAACACAAGAACTTTACCTGCAATTGCATTTAAAAAAATTGAAATTGTCATTTTTTTTAATTTAACTAATGTGGCTTTTGGTGTATAAAGGTAATGTAAGTATTATTTTCCCTCTGTCCTCCCCAGTAGAGTAGTCGAGGAATGTGCTGTGCCAAAATACCTTAAGAAATTGATCATAACTCTAGTTGCAAAGAAAATTTTAATGATTGAGCATGCTGTCAGACCTGAAGGACCTTACAAAATAATCTTTAAACCCACTACATTTTTCATATAGGGCCAACATATCGGCAGGAGATACCACTAGTCTGAATCTGTATTATATTCCTGAGCATTTGGATATCCTCAGATGCCAGAATCGTATTTTTTTAGTATTGCCAAAATATTGTCAAAGCCCCCTGAGGGTGAAACACGTTGGAGGAGTAAGCTTTTAAATTTGGATTGAAATACACGCTGCCTTGGATACCTGTGTGGTGAGAACTACCATGGAAAATGGAGCTGTATTTTAACTCTGCCTATTTTTAACGATTGTTTGTGAGTGCATTCTTATTTTATTAAATACCATCGGTTATTTCTAGACATATTGCACTATATGTGTTTTTATTTTTGTATGGTCCTTCACTTTGAACCTTTACTGTGGAGTCCCTGATGAGTGCAGATCTCTGGAATAAGAGGGGGTTGCTCTTCCCTGACAATTATATGCTTTAAAATTGATTTGTTGAAAGCATTTCTTTTGGTGATGAGTTGGAGCGAACATGATGGAGACCAGGATATAATCTGAATGACCACATCTGTATTTTGCCTATTAATATTGGCTGTCCGGTAAGAGGCTTGATTACTTGGTGGTAGATTATTTAGCCTAAGAAGAACACGCGTGGATTGATTTGCACCACTGTGGACTCTTTGATAGCTCTGTGTAAATTTGGATATATACAATTTGTTATTTTTTGGTAGGAAGTGGAATCCTACATACCACACGTCGAGCTATACCTTTCTAAATCTTAACATAGTTTTGAGCAGCGCGGTATTTTATATCTGTACATTATTGCCAAAATATTGTTTTTCTAGTTGGCTAATCTAGCACTTTTCAACCTTTTAATATTGTGGAGAGTTGAGGAGACCAAATTGCTGGCTATCACTAATTCATGTGCCGTGTGTTGGGACACAAATACGACAATTGACCATAAAGTGCAAAAAAGGTTGGTCTACCACAATACCTGCTAGTCTTGCTCTTCAACTCCATGGTATGTTTACTAGTTTGCTCCTCTCTAAGATCCTGGTTTGGGGCAGCTACTACTGTAGGCAGTAAAAACACAAACTGCAAAGCCCCATCAAAATCATGAAAAAAATAATACGCTTTCTACTGCATCCCATTCAACATTGTAATCCTGCAAAATGAAAAAAATCATAAATGTCATCTAATCTGGGGCATTTCATCTTTCAAAACCTCCCCTGATTCCGATTTTCACTAATGAGACCATCTATATTCATAAATAATATCCAGCAGCCGTAAAATTGCTGAAATCTGTCTAGACCACATCTCTCTACTATCTCTACTATCAAACTGTTAGATGTTACTGTTCTAAATGTGTATAGCACTGCATACTCGAAGATATAACACTTTTTCTATGTACACAAAAAAAACATTTTTCCACCTCCCATGTGGCTAGGCAATACAGGTGTTCCACAATAAAAGCCAGTTGGCACGCTGGGTGCAGGAATGTCTATCAGAGCTGCTGCCAATAAATTGATTGTTCATTTTGCTAACATAAACCTTCCCCAAGGTATATCAGAGAATTTGGCAGTATATCCAAACAGCCTTATAACCGCAGACCTTGTGTAACCATGTGGTTACACTGTCAGGTGGAGACCCTCATGAGGATGACAAGCATGCAGAAGAGCTTTCCTGTTATGGTTTCCGAAAATTTCCAAAAATGTGTTTGCCTATGAAAACAGATTGCAGCAGCTGTTTGGCATGCAGGTCTTAGACAATCTTGGAGGTTGCAGAGGTCCTAGGCTGGTGTGGTCACACGCGGTCTGTGGTTTTGAGGCTCTTTGGATGTACTGCCAAATTCTCTGAAATGCCTTTGGAGACAGGTTATGGTAGATAGATCTGGTAGACATTCCTGCAGTCAACATGCCAGTTGCAAGTTAATTCCTATTCAAATTCACGTATTTTAAGAGCAAACTTTTATAAAACTCATAACATTGTGGTGGTCATGATAATTATTAGGAAGCAAGTTTAACCCTTCTAGTGCCAGCTACATAAGTCTCACGTAGCTGCCTCTCCAACCATTAAGTGCCAGCTATGTGCTACTTCACCTGACCCCTCAATCGATCTGACCGGGTCTCCTCTTCACCGGAAGGGCATCCGATCCCCTCCCTGAGGCTCTTCCGGCTAAAAAAAGCCACCTGCTTCCACCACCATTGCTGACATCTGCTAAAGAAAAAATGACATTTACTCACATGCGGCTGCAATCCCTTCCGCCGGGTCAACTGTTCACCGGGGGGCTGTGTTCCCCCCAGGCTCTTCCATTGTGAGGAGATGGCCAGTGTCACTGAAGGGAGGTTGGAGGGGTAAGGGCTACGATCCCCTGCCTCCCCAGCGCCCCTCCAGTGATCTCCCACCAACTGTCATCGGAGCTCTATGGGACAAGATCGCCAGAGGCAGAGAAGTAACGGAGGTGGCCAGGGCAACAGAGACAGGCCCCTGTTCCCTGTTCTACAAGCCCCCATAGCTGGTGCCTGGGCTGGTTATGCTGGGTAGTGGGGGACCCCACATCATTTTTAAGGGTTTTTAACACTTAAAATTCCCCCAAAAATCCCCCCACCCTATACCAGTTCACAAGGCCTAGGGGGCTGGCAAGTCACCTGCAGCTAGCTGGTGACTTGCCATTAACCACTAGCCCCAGAGTCTGATGCTGTTTGTGCTATGCAAGCTTGTAGCCTGCATGGTCGGGGCCACTGAAGCCGGCCTCTGCGCCCTTTTCTACAAGCCCTGCATAGCTCGTCCCTGGGCTGGTTATGCCGGGGTAGGGGGGACCCCACTCCATTTTTGGGGGGATTTTTAAGGGATTTTAAATCTCCCAAAAATGCCCCCCTTGGGGGCACTTAAAGTTCCCCCTAACAACCCCCCACCCTATACCAGTTCACAAGGCCTAGGGGGCTCGCAAGTCACCTGCAGCAAGCGGGTGACTTGCCATTAACCACTAGCCCCAGAGCCTGATGCCGGTTGTGCTATGCAAGCTTGTAGCCTGCATGGTCGGGGCCACTGAAGCCGGCCCCTGCGCCCTTTTCTACAAGCCCTGCATAGCTCGTCCCTGGGCTGGTTATGCCGGGGTAGGGGGGACCCCACTCCATTTTTGGGGGGATTTTTAAGGGATTTTAAATCTCCCAAAAATGCCCTCCTAGGGGAAGGGGACCCCACAACATTTTTATTTAACCCTTTATTGTGTGGATAGTAGTTTTATTTTATTTTTAAATGTTAGAAAGTGCTCTTTTCAGTTTGCTGTGTCTCCTGGGCAGGAACAGAGGGCTAACGATACATATGTGGTACCGTTGTAATCGGAAGAAATGGGACTTTCACATGCTAAATGGTTTTCTTTAGTAAAATCAACGTTTTATTCAAAATAAACAAGACATTTTTCTTAAAACTAATTTTCAACTTTTTTTTACATTTTTAACTAAAAATATTTTAAAAACACTGAAAAAATGACAAACTAGATATTTCATGTTAAAGGCTAAAATTAGCTGTCAACAGAGGGTGACAATATCTCAAGGAGGCTGACAGGTAAAAGGGTTCAAAGTACCTATGCATGTTGGGTATTGTTCTGTTCGGGGACTTTGCGCTTTCAGATTTAGCTTGTTTTTTCTTGTTTGCATATTGATATTTTAGGAAAATATCAGTAGGATATTATCCGACAGATATTCAGCATGGCAGAATATCTGTAAGATATTCTGCCATGCTGTAGGAATCAGTTTACTGATGTTAAATGTGATGTATGTGAGTCGCTGTACAGGCCACCCTCAGTCAATGCAGCGCCTGAGCGTTACAATGCTGCTCTAACACCACCATTGTTTAGAATGTGATTGTTTCAATGTTATATTCTAAACACACTACATAACCACCCTAGTCTAACATCACAAAGTACATAACCTAACCAAATAAGGCCTACTTGACCACAGGAAGAATGTACTTAATGTAGTGGTCTATTACACCTGAGGAAATATGATCTACATACATAAACCTATGAAATTAAAATATTTATTGGATCTAATAATTAGTGAATTGGGTGTTACAGTAGTAACAGGAATTGAAACCCAGCACATAAAGCACATACCCAACTGCTGCCTTTATCATGTTGGGTTAAGATACTTTAGCAGGGGCATGAAACTACCATGCTTTGATTCACTGATGATTGAATATTATAAAAGAGGGTCTCCATGTATGTATCAACTCTAGACTGTCACTAACATGTGTACATGGTCATGGACACATACATACATATGCATGTCTACAAGCTTATTGTCAAAATAACATTACTCATCATCACAGCTGTGGCTTGGGCCCATGCTGCTGGAGGGTCCTGGAGATGGGGCGGGGAGAATTAAGACAGGCTCCGTCAGCGTAAAAAAAATCTGTAATGAGGAAAACACAACAGAAAACAGATTTATCTGTAGGGAATAGTTCAATCTGACTAATTATTGGGACACACTTGGCCATGTGTTAGCTAATACTAATCTACTTTGGCAAACACATGATTAACCAACATAATCTTTGGAAGTTGGGATACAGCAGAAGAATGCTTACTGTGATAGAGGCTACATGCCACTATCAGGTCTTATTTCATAAAAATGATATAGGCCCAAAACAATAGATTCATATAGTTATCTAAATAACTAGATAACTAGTGCCAAAACTGCAGCATCTGTGGAGGAGGTTTTGATGCCCTGAAATTAAATTTACACATGAAAGCAAAAGTTTAGACAAAACAAATTAACAATTGAACTACAAAGCAAAAATAAGAAGTACACTCACCAGGGGATGAAGTGTTGCTTGTATCCCAGGGAGGGCTCTGAGATGAAGGTGGGGAGCCTCCACTCCTCAAAATGGGCCCAGCAGAGCCCAAACCTGAGGGGCCACCCTCCTCCCACTCAGAGAGTGTGGTGGCGTCCCTTCCCTCCTCCCCATTGGGACTCCTCACCTGATAGTGGTCCCCAGGTTGTTGGTACTCTGTTGAGTCTGAATGGGAGGAGCTGAGGCTCCACACTACCCTCACCCCAGCAGCAGACTCCACTGGGGCGTCATTCCCTTCCTCCCCTGGGTCCTCAATTTTGGATCGCCGAGAGGGTCCCTCCCCACCCTGAGGCTCTTTCGACCCAACCACTCGTCTGCGGGGGAGGAAACCTTCCTGTGCTTACCCAGGGAAAGACGCTTATCTGTGGAGGGGAAAAAAAAACAGGGAAAGACACTTATCTGTGGAGGGGAAAAATAAACAAAGGAGAAATTTTAGACATCAGCAGTTTAATGTGTAAATATGTAAGAATAGTGTATGTGTGTTAAACTTACTAGAAGCATAGGCATCATAGAGCCTATACACGCCCTCATTGTCCCGGCACTTAAAGTCCGACCACTTTTGTATAATGGCTTTTTCTTCAAATTAGTTTTGAAGCGCCGGGACACAGTGACCTGCATCTCCACAATTCTGCTCTTGGCACTCAGGGCAACACAGAAGTCCTGGATGTAGAGAAAAAAAAATAGTAATTCAATTTAAAACAATAACATTTAATATTACATTAACATAATCTAAATACTTATTAAAAATATATGGGACCCCAAAAAATATTTGTTGGTGCCCTTTAAACTGCCATAAAGGGCTTGTTCATTTCACAATATAGAAAAACAATAGTAGTAGCCTACATGTAAAACATGTAAAAATACTTCCAAAAATGTTCTTGCCCATGGGTAATAATTTTATTATTTATGAGGAATCCAACATAAAACAAAGATATTGGCTCATGGGTTGAGTTCCCCATTACAAAAATAAAAACAAATAAAAAAAATATTATAAAAAAATTATTTAAAAAAAATATTGTGAAATATATAAATATTACAATAATGAAATGATCAAAGTTAAGCATAAAACATTTAAATCAGCAGCAAATAATATAACATGGAAAGAAGGCCACAGAGTACATAATGCATGGATATACATGTCAGAAAAAAACCTTAACTATCTGCCCATTCACCTGAGGGTCAACACGCTGCCTCTTCCTCGGGGGGGCATCAGAGGATGAGGAGGAAGAGGAGCTGGGGAGACGCCTGGCAGGTCTCCGAGGGGCAATTGCTGCGCATATGTAAACCGGAAGTGCACAAAACAAAACCGAAAGCAAAACCTTTAACCGGTCGCAAGGTATGAACACTATGGAACACCCAATACATGATATTTACTCTATAGAACGCACAATCACCATATCTAACATTATGCTACAACTTAAAAACACAAAAAAAAGTTTATATGATTGGACATTTGCTTATATTTAAAATTCACATAATGTATTTCAGTTACTGTAATAATAGGCTCATAACTCTAAAGCATTAATACTGTTTCCGTATTTGCAACGGTGTACGCAAGGCAGTGTAAAAAAACAATAGAGGCCAAGCTTAAACCATATCTAACAACAGTACATCGCTAAAGGTAGCGAGAGGTAGCGACTGCTCAGAGCGTCTGGCACTCGGCGCGCCACACCATATTCAACAAAAAATCATACTCACACAGCGTCGGCGCTCAAATTGGTTCGCTATAGTATAGAGCGCATAGAGCGCCAGACGCTGTGTTATTAAAGCGAGTTTTTGGACACATATCCACCAGTAACAAAGCGAAAAAACATGGAATAACATTGTGCCACTGTGACATTAACACTTTAGTGCCAGACCTGTAAGAACAATTATGCATAAAATTGTCAAATATTAAAAAAAAAAAAAAAAAAATATTTAATTCCAGGCCAGAGAAGATTAAATAATTATTTGAAAAAAAAATGCATCAGGAAAGGGATTAGTAGGAACGTCCATTGAAATGTATGGGGGAGCGAAAGGTCTGGAAACTTGAGCGCCGGTGCTATACGCTGAGCCGCCTGTAATGATGAATTGTACGACACATGTCGTTGTTCGAGTCACTCACCAGAATCGCTTTCATAATTGTGGTATTGCGTACAGCGTCCATCGTTCACCAGACGCTGCCTGCCGCTACGAAGCAGTACCTGCCGCTAGAGCTTCATGAATAAACCCCTTAGACAGAAATCTTAGTACGCAGTATATTATGTGCACCATACACCCGCCTAACCATCATGATATCTTTACTAGTGTTTACCTCCAGATCAGGCCAGCTAGTTGACTGATTTCTCTGTCTTTGTTGCTTAATTTAACCTGCAGTATTTATAAATGTAGAACTAGCCTCTCTGATTCCACAAAAATGTGTAATTTTAAGATATATGAGACCATATTATTACCAGAATTTAATTGCCTACCAATACAATTAAATATTGTGGCATATTTAAAAGTATTGCTAAATTAAACAAAAAAGAAATACCAATGTGATATAAATTACTGCATATCATTTAATTAATTGCAATCTTTACAGTAAAATGAAATAATTCTCAGTGAGTATTCTCAATAGTATTAATGCATTTTGTGTTATAATTTTGTATGTTATTGTCTTGCAGAATGTAACAAAAATGGTCTATTTAATAAACCTGCAGAAATCAAATCATTTGAAGGAGGAGGTTCAGTATAGTATTGTCAAACTCTACAATGAACTGCTCATGAGAGTTTTAAGGAAGCCCACATCATGGAGTATATTGTCCAAAACAAACTAAATAGAGCAAAATGCAATCCTAATCTAGGCTCTTTGGGTTGTTCAGCTGTAGGAAAACCTAAAAAGCTTACATTAGTTTGTTCCACATTACTGAGATGTCAATGCTAATATCAATGTTCTTTAAAGCGGAACAAAACCCACCAGAATCCAGTCTGGAATTTAAAGATACCAGGGCCAGCCACTGGCTTTCCCAGGATCATCCCAAATAGGGGTGCCCCACTGTGTGAAATTCCCAAAAAAACACGTAAAAACCTCCAATGGCGCACATGTGGGCTCTAAACTAATAAGAGCCACCTTGCCATGACTACATTATTCGGCAGGCGGCTCTCATTGTTTTGAATTGGGAGCCATTGAAGTAGGCTGGGGTGGGAGTGAGAAGGATCCCGGGGATACAGATATGCAGCAGCAATCTGGTCCCGAGGAAGGGGTCTTGCATGGCCCTGAAATATCGACTTGGATTACAATACATCACATATATTTGTTTTGGATTCTTTTATTCTTTGCCGAAAGAGGTAAACATGGCACATGGCTCTCACTGGCCGTACATGTGCCACTGTAATGCAGAAGAGGTGAATTATTTGGGGCTTTCTGGGGGGTTCACATAGTGGGGGCATTCCAAATCCCCGGGATGCCCCGGGGAATGGAATGAAACCAGGGAAAGTCAAATTCCCAAGTTTTGTTTGGCTTTAAAGAGGAAGTTCAAGTTTTTAGTAACCCCCCAGCCACACCTCCCTCCCCCCATGTTAACCCAGATTTGGGTGTTAAAATAATTCAGCTAGCAACTCACTTTCCAACTAATAACAACTCAACTGATCCATCCCTGATGCTGGCAATGGGCAGGGCTCTGAATGGCAGACGGGGAGGCCGATTCATTAATAGCGCCAGGTAGCGACAGATGAGCGCGAGCAGCGTGATTTTCACAGCGCCCGCTAGTATTCGCTGTGCTTGGCCGTTGTCCGCTTGTTGACAGCAACTCAGTCGGTGTGCGGTAATGTTGAATACGGGGTTAGGAGTCGCTGTTTCACAGGTTCCGCGCTGTAGGGTGCGCCTGACAGCGAATGGCCAGAGCGAACGGCTCCCAGCATATTCATTAACAAATCACGCTCAAAAAATTCTCGCGCTGTGAAATGCTTGTTTAAACCCCAGAGCGCTGGCGGCGATGGCTTAAAAGTAGTTTTTAACCCCCAAACAACCATATTTTTGATTAAAAAATTAAACAAGTTTTTCTAAACATTTTGTAATATGAATACATTAATATCAGACTTGTAATATCAATTCTGCACAAATTTTTTTTAATTTTTTTTTTTACCTTAAAAAAAAAATCTAACATTGCCGTAGTGGTCACAGAATTTTTGACAGTTAAAAAAAAAAAAACAAAACAGTCATATCAATTAATTATGACTATTTAAAGATTGCTCCATTGAAATGCATTGGAGAGCGCCAGGTAGCGAGAGGTCATACCTGGCGCTGTGATGGGATTAGCAGCGGCGCTGTTCATTGCAGTCCGCTACATGATGAATCCCGCGCTAGGTGACGCTCTCGCCGGCGCTAGCCTCATTTAGCGTGATAAATGCGTGATTGTGTCCGCCGCCTGGCATTCTGGAGTCGGTATCCGCCGATAGCTGGCGCTACCTGACGCTAGTGAGACACTACCTGGCGCTATCCCTTGATAAATAAGGGCCTTAGAGTGACAGGTGGAGGAGCCAGTACAGTCTCACTGCTGCACGTGATTTGGGCAGACTGGCCTGTCCCTCAGGGTCCTAGCTTCTGCTACTGTGTAGATTGCATGCCTCCAAATAAGTTGTTTTTTATTTTGCTCGGACCTTCTCCTTAACTAATACCTCTCCTGCATGTTATTGTAACACCAACATGTGGGAAAGTTGTCTCTGTGGCCTTGAAATGATTAGTTACATATCGTATGGCCAAGGAATCTATTAGGGTTTTTTAAATTACAGGGAAATAACTTCAGACCTTGTTTTCACACTGAAAAGTTTATTAAGAAATCACTTGGATAAGATTTAAGGCCTGATTTGTCAAGCACTTCTGCCAGATTACACCACATCACTGCAAAATTGAATTAGTATATTATTTTTTACACTGACGCATGTTGCTGCCCTGTAAGAAACACATTTGCTAAAACATTAGTGGTGCAGTGACTTGCTAAAAAATTGTAAATTATATTTTGTGCAAAGCTAACTTGCACCAATGTGGCATAATCTGGCAGAAGTGCTTCATAAATCAGGCCACTAATGTATTTTAGCATATAAACATCTGTTCAAAATGCTATGGGTAATGATGGATTACCCAGTTATTCAAATCAATGGCATGACTTGTGTGGTCGATACTTCAGGTAACCCTTCAAGCCCCTATTAAGGAAAGAAGAGTCGCACATTTGCGGGACAGGTCAGAACGTCTATTTAATACCCAGAAGCTAGAACAGTGGGGAGTTATTCCTGAGATGGATATAACAGTGGGCAATATGTGACATAAACTATGGAGATGAACAGATTAAAGGTATATATTATAAAATGCTTAAATCTAGGAGTGTCATTAATCTTGTGGAAGAGGACTAGAGATGAGCTAACAGAACTTGCTCTGAATTTCAGGGAAAAATCAATTCAGCGTGAAGCAGAATTTTTGGGATTCATACTGATTGAACCCCCCACAAACTCACCTCCTCCCTCGCTTTCCTCATGAACCCCTTATCAGTTCACAAAGTGTTTAAGGGCTAACCAGACCCTTCTGAAAAATAAACATAACCCCCGCCCTGCCCCCTCCAAATAGCGATCCTGCTGGAATCCAGCCCCCAAATTAGGCGGTGTCGCAGTTGGCCGAAGTCCGGCAGAGTGGTGCTCTCTGCATCGTGTGTGCTCCCGCTTGTCCATTCACTTTTTTTTTTCTTTTATTATCTTAACAGGATTGCTATTTGGAGGGGGCAAGGCAGGGGTTATTTTTATTTTTCAGGAAGGGGCTGGAGTGGCCATCTAAGTATAGAAAAAGACACCACACTAGAAACACCAGTCCTTTAACCCTTTAAGTGCCAGCCTTTGTCACCCTTTGTTGCCAGACCATTTTGCACTATTTTGCGCTCCACATGTTCAACTTCAATTTGTGAAGGGATTTCCCAGGGAAAGAATATATTGTTTTCAGCAGAGGGTGACCTTTAACAGGAAATGCCTTGTTTGTCATTTTTAGGTGTATTCTCTATATTTTGGGTGAAATATGTGCAAAAATCTATTTTTTTACTATTCGTAGTGTGTTTTTTTGTAATAAAAAATGTAAGTTTGTCAATATCATTTTTAGGGATGAGCGAATCGATCCGGATGAACCCGGATTCGATCCGAATTTCATGAAAAATTCGATTCGGATCGAATCCGAATTTCCCCGTGCTTCGATCGCTCGAAGTTTACCTTTAACATCCATTCATTTACATTACAGGCATTCTAAGATGGCGGACGTGACATGTCCAGACATCTACCCCGCTCCAGTGCATGCTGGGGCAGTCACATGCAGCCTATCAGCAGCCAGCAATCCGGGTGAAGTCACAGCGCTATTTAAGGCGGCGGACATCTTGCTTTTCCTCATTTCTCTATTGCATTCGTGAGAGACAGGACGCTGCTGTAGTCAGGGAGAGACAGTTAGAGAGACAGGGACAGGCAGGAGACAGGCAAGAGACAGGCAGGAGACAGGCAGAAGACAGGCAGGAAATCAGCGAGAAGCAGGGAAAGTTAGGAAAAATCGGAGGCAGTCACAGGGAGATTTTTTTTTTTCATCCAGCCTGAGTGTTACTGGCTGGCTGACTGGCTTTGCTAGCATTTTCAGGCTGCTTATACACTTACTGTGCATATATACTGAACTGATCTCAAGTATGCTGTGGGAACATTACCATTTTGTAAAATCTCATTAGCCTCTGTATTTAATGTAAGCTGCACAGTTATTTAAAGTAATTTGGCCTGTATGAACCTGCTTACACACTGTTGCTGTGTGCATATATACTGATCTCAAGTCTGCTTTGAGGCATCCTATTCTGTAACATACCATTAGCCTCTGTATTTACTGTAAGCTGCACAGTTATTTAAAGTAATTTGGCCTGTATGAGCCTGCTTACACACTGTTGCTGTGTGCATATATACTGATCTCAAGTCTGCTTTGAGGCATCCCATTCTGTAACATACCATTAGCCTCTGTATTTACTGTAAGCTGCACAGTTATTTAAAGTAATTTGGCCTGTATGAGCCTGCTTACACACTGTTGCTGTGTGCATATATACTGATCTCAAGTCTGCTTGGGGCATCCCATTCTGTAACATCACATTAGCCTCTGTATTTACTGTAAGCTGCACAGTTATTTAAAGTAATTTGGCCTGTATGAGCCTGCTTACACACAGTTGCTGTGTGCATATATACTGATCTCAAGTCTGCTTGGGGCATCCCATTCTGTAACATACCATTAGCCTCTGTATTTACTGTAAGCTGCACAGTTATTTAAAGTAATTTGGCCTGTATGAGCCTGCTTACACACTGTTGCTGTTTGCATATATACTGATCTCAAGTCTGCTTGGGGCATCCCATTCTGTAACATACCATTAGCCTCTGTATTTACTGTAAGCTGCACAGTTATTTAAAGTAATTTGGCTTGTATGAGCCTGCTTACACACTGTTGCTGTGTGCATATATACTGATCTAAAGTCTGCTTGGGGCATCCCATTCTGTAACATACCATTAGCCTCTGTATTTACTGTAAGCTGCACAGTTATTTAAAGTAATTTGGCCTGTATGAGCCTGCTTACACACTGTTGCTGTGTGAATATATACTGATCTCAAGTCTGCTTGGGGCATCCCATTCTGTAACATCACATTAGCCTCTGTATTTACTGTAAGCTGCACAGTTATTTAAAGTAATTTGGCCTGTATGAGCCTGCTTACTCACTGTTGCTGTGTGCATATATACTGATCTCAAGTCTACTTGGGGCATCCCATTCTGTAACATCACATTAGCCTCTGTATTTACTGTAAGCTGCACAGTTATTTAAAGTAATTTGGCCTGTATGAGCCTGCTTACACACTGTTGCTGTGTGCATATATACTGATCTCAAGTCTGCTTGGGGCCATCCCATTCTGTAACAAACCATTAGCCTCTGCACTTACTGTAAGCTGCACAGTTATTTAAAGTAATTTGGCCTGTATGAGCCTGCTTACACACTGTTGCTGTGTGCATATATACTGATCTCAAGTCTGCTTGGGGCATCCCATTCTGTAACATCACATTAGCCTCTGTATTTACTGTAAGCTGCTCAGTTATTTAAAGTAATTTGGCCTGTATGAGCCTGCTTACACACTGTTGCTGTGTGCATATATACTGATCTCAAGTCTGCTTGGGGCATCCCATTCTGTAACATACAATTAGCCTCTGTATTTACTGTAAGCTGCACAGTTATTTAAAGTAATTTGGCCTGTATGAGCCTGCTTACACACTATTGCTGTGTGTATATATACTGATCTCAAGTCTGCTTGGGGCATCCCATTCTGTAACATACCATTAGCCTCTGTATTTACTGTAAGCTGCACAGTTATTTAAAGTAATTTGGCCTGTATGAGCCTGCTTACACACTGTTGCTGTGTGCATATATACTGATCTCAAGTCTGCTTGGGGCCATCCCATTCTGTAACATACCATTAGCCTCTGTATTTACTGTAAGCTGCACAGTTATTTAAAGTAATTTGGCCTGTATGAGCCTGCTTACACACTGTTGCTGTGTGCATATATACAGATCTCAAGTCTGCTTGGGGCATCCCATTCTGTAACATACCATTAGCCTCTGTATTTACTGTAAGCTGCACAGTTATCTAAAGTAATTTGGCCTGTATGAGCCTGCATACACACTGTTGCTGTGTGCATATATACTGATCTCAAGTCTGCTTTGAGGCATCCCATTCTGTAACATACCATTAGCCTCTGTATTTACTGTAAGCTGCACAGTTTTTTTTTTTTTTTTTAATTCTTTATTTTTCAAAATTATACAAGAGAAAATATACAAAACAGTACAGAGATAAAGAAGTAGGTACAGTACTATGGACATGTAAGGCCATCTAACGAAGTTACCTTCAATGAGCATGCTAGTGCAATAATTAAATGTTTATTGACGTGTACACATTCAGAATAAAGGCACATTATTCCAAGTGCAACTGTGGTTACCGTCCGCCAAAACCTGCGCTACACCCCGGCGGAGGCCAATAATTTAGCTCCCGCCGCTGGACCACCCGGCACCGGAGGAGAACCACAGCTACTACAGATCCGTTCTTCTTGTATGGAAATGATATGGCCCAGTCCAGCAGAAGTAATATAAGTATAATATAAGAAAAGAGAAAAAAAACAGTGAAAGGGGAAAGCCAGGGGATTTAGAGAAGGGGGGAAGGAGGGGAGGAAGGAGGGGGGGGAAAGGGGGGGGGAGGAGGGGGGAGGAGGGACAAAAGGGAGGGCACACCGGGGACATCACTCCAGTAGGAGACACCAAAAGACGCCCTTCAAGTCCCTCCGTCTTTCCGGTTCATATTGACTAAAGGTTGAGAGTGACTCAAGGTAAGCATAATTATAGGTAGGGCTAAGATCTGGCCTGCGAGCCAGCCGTCATAAGCTGTTTAAATCTATCTGACTCCCTATATAGGAACCATGGTGTCCATGTCTGTAAGAAATGCTGCGAGCTCTCATGGATAGAAGCGGTTAGTTCCTCCATTTCCATAATCCGGTTGATTTCCCTTACCCAGTCCACCACTGAAGGGACCGCCTCAGATCTCCACAGCCTCGGGATGATGGTCTTTGCTGCATTAATGAGATGTCTCAGAAGCGACTTCTTATAAGTCCTCAAAGGAACCTCTGCCAGATGCAAAAGGAACAGCGAGGGGTCGCAGGGTGTCTGGCGGCCTACAATCTCGCCTGTGAGTTCTGCTACCAATTGCCAGAAGGGCACTATCTTAGGGCAATCCCAAAACACATGGAAGAAGGTTCCCACTGCCTGTCAGCACCTCCAGCATTCGTCAGAGGTGGTCGGGACAAACCTACTTAATCTCTCCGGGGTATAGTACCACCTTGTGAGACATTTGTAGTTTGTTTCCTGTATCTTGGAGGATATGGAGGTCTTATGGGTAGCTGAGAATATATATTTCCATTGATCCTGAGTCAGCTGCCTGTCCAGGTCCCTCTCCCAATCCATACAGAAGCGGGGCCTCTCGCTGTCCTCAGAACTCCCTAGGAGAGCATAGTCGGGACACCGGCTTAAGAGGGGGGTCCCGCGCACTTGCCATTTGCTCAAAGGGGGTAAGAGTCCTGATCAATGCCTGTCTGGGTCCCAGACTCAGGAGAAAGCTCCGGAATATAAATAGAAGCCATTGATCAAATAAAGGCGTATCCCACCTCTCTCTGAGAATCTCCAGTCGTGTCCAACCAGAGGGCGAAATGAGGTCCATCCCTCTCGGGATACCCTTTTCAGCAAAAATCCCTCGGAGACGAGGGAGGATGCCAATTGGGAGGGATGGATTGCGCACCAACGGGACCAGGGGCGTCGGCCAAGGAGATATCCCCGTCCTGTCTCTAACTTTGTCTAGGACTCCAAGGGAGGTAGCTATGAGCGGGTGGTCTTTACCCAAGGACTTCCCAACTTCAGCCTCCCAAGCCGCATCTTCTATTGGGGTTTGCATCCAGCTCGCCTCTAACCTCACCCACTTCTTCCTCGTTCCGTGGTGATGCCAATCTAATATGCATTGGAGATGGACTGCACGCCAATATTGAAATAAGTCTGGACAAGCTAGTCCCCCAGCCTGCTTTGGTTTAAAGAGCAGACGCATTTTCACTCTCGGTTTTCGTCCTTGCCAAATAAATTTAAGGAAGAGTGAGTCCAGGGATTTAAAGTATGCTCTAGGGATTTGTATAGGGAGGGTCTGGAACAAATAAAGAATTTTCGGTAAGATCGTCATTTTGATAATGCTTATTCTACCCAGCCATGAGAAGGTGGGGAGGTCCCAGTTCGCCAGGTCTGTTTTAATTCTGGAGAAAAGGGGGCCAAAGTTTGCTGTGTATATCACATCCACTGTTTTGGTAATTTTGGTGCCTAGGTACGTGATGGCGGATGGAGGCCATTTAAACGGGAAGGAAGATTTGAGGAGGGCTTCCATCCCCGCGGGAAGGTTCACCCCCCATCGCTTCTGATTTGTCATAGTTAATCTTCAAAAATGAAAGTCTACCAAACCTCTCAAACTCCTTCAGCAGCACCGGGATGCCTACTGTCGGATTTGTGAGGAAGAAAAGCAAGTCATCCGCATAGGCCGAGATCTTGTGTGTGTCTGATCCCACTGTGATCCCCTTGATGTCCCCCTGTCTCCTAATTCTGCACAAGAAAGGCTCCATTGATAGCGCAAAAATCAAAGGGGAGAGGGGGCACCCCTGCCTGGTACCATTCCTGATGTCCACTCGGCCCGACAATGCACCATTTACTTTTATCCTTGCCGAGGGGTCTGAGTATAAGGCCATGACCAGTTGCAGAGCCTTAGGTCCCATCCCAATATGTTCAAGAACCGCTCTAATAAACTGCCAGTTTACCCGGTCAAAGGCCTTCTCAGTGTTGGTGGACAGCAGGACAGCCGGCTCCCCAGTCTGTTTGACCCTGTGAAGTAAATTCAATACTCTGGTCGTATTATCGCGGGCTTCCCGCCCAGGGATAAAGCCTGACTGATCACCGTCCACCAACCCCAGGAGCAACCCCGACAATCTATTCGCCAAGATCTTTGCGAAGAGCTTAAGATCCACATTCAGTAACGAAATGGGCCTGTAACTTCCGCAGGCGAGCGGATCTTTCCCGGGTTTCTGTATTATAGTGACGTGTGCAGCTAGCGCTTCACTCGGGAGAGTGGCCTGGCCCGGGGCCGCTAGGAGTGAGTTAAAGTTCGAAAGAAAGTGTGTGCCCAAAAGAGGAAGGAATTTCTTATAATAACTGGCAGTAAACCCATCGGGCCCCGGCGACTTCCCATTCGGTGAACCCTGCACTGCCACCCCCAGCTCCTCTATAGAGATCGGGCGTTCTAAGGCCTCCCTCTCCTCCCTCCGCAACACCGGCATCCCCGAATCCACTATGTATTGCTTCATTTGTTCCATTTGCCCCAGATCCGGGTCAACCCCGCCAGAACGAATGTTATATAGCTTTTGGTAAAAGGACTGGAAGGTCCTTGCAATGTCCGGGGTGTTATAAAGCTTTTTTTGGTGTTCATCGATAATAGCTTCAATATAATTCAATGACTGTTGCTTTCTGAGCGCTCTCGCTAAGAGTGCGCTACTTTTATTCCCCCACTCGAAATAAAGTCTCCTACAGCGTTTGATGATATAAGCGGCTCTTGCAGACAAGAGGGAGTTCAGAGCTGCTCTGGCCTCGGAGAGTTCCAGAAGATTGCTTTTGGCTAGTGAGGCTTTATGCGATCTCTCCAGCTTCTGAACCCTCTCCAATTGTTTCTGTACCTCCTGTTCCCTATCCCTCTTCAGTTGGGTGGCGTGCCTAATGAGTACTCCCCTAATTACCGCCTTGTGGGCTTGCCAGTTATTAAATGGGGAGGTGTCAATGCTCTTATTAAGCTCAAAATACTCCTTAATGGCGTCTTGAAGGGTAAGGACCAGCGGTTCATTCTGTAGAAGAGACTCATTCAGCCTCCACATCCATTCCCCCTTAGATCCCCCCGTCAAGTTAACAGAAAGGGCTACCGGAGCATGACCTGATATAATTGTAGTTTCTATCTTGGTGTCTGTTATATGTGGCAAAAGGCAGTGAGATACTAGGACATAGTCGACTCTGGAGTACGAGGCATGGACCGCAGAGTAAAAGGAGTAATCCTTAGTGGTGCGGTGGGTGATTCGCCACGGATCACAAAGCTGTGCTTTCTGGAGGATCCTCTTAATTTTCTTCAATGCCGCGTACGCCAAAGCCGACCGCCCTGTGGATGAATCCAATAGGGGATCCAACACTATGTTTAGGTCCCCCCCGAGAATAATGGGACCCTCTTGCACAGCTATGAGCTTGTCTATGAAAGATTCTAAAAAAGCTACCTGTCCGGAGTTAGGGGCATAAGCGACTGCCAACGTGTACTTTTTGTTAAACAGGGATCCTTTGATGATTAAGTATCTCCCTTGCTCATCTGCTATTTTCTCCGAGACCCGAAAGGGAGTGTTCTTAGCAATCAGAATCGCCACCCCTCTCGCCTTCACATCCGGTGCATTACTCGTGTAGGATTGGGAGAAGGACCTGGAGGACAGCCTGGGAGCCCCGTCACCCTTAAAGTGTGTCTCCTGTATAAATGCTAAATTTTCTTTATGTCTGGCCAATTCCTGAGCTAGTTTAGATCTCTTAAGGGGCGTGTTTAGTCCTCTGGCGTTCAACGAGATCACCCTAAGCTTTTTAGTAAAAGGAGGGCTAGGCACTCCTGAGTGGGAAGCACCCTGCGAGGCACCACAGTCTCTGATCATTATTGCTATGCCCAACGCTCTCAATGCCTCGGCTCAAGTGAGCAATCCGGGATACCCTGAGGTGTTGGCGCCCTGGTCGGCACCCGATCTCTAGCTAGAGAGGGAGTGTCCGGACAGGGGGGTCAAGAGGGATGAGGGGGAGAAAGGCGAACAAGGGAAGGGGAGGGGGAGAGGTAGAAGAGGAAAACGAAAAAAGGAAAGAACAAGCAGAGAAGAAACGTTTGGGAAACTTCCCAGAACTGGGAACAGAGTTCAGTTCCCACTAACTTAAACTCTAACCAGTGTCAAACTACGAGGTTCCAAGAGCATCCCCCGAGCCCAAAAGGGCTGATGGGGAGAAGATCCGGAAGCCCGGTACGTTCAGGGGTGGGGGACACCCTACCCATGAACCGATAGAGGGCCGCGGCGATCCCACACCCCCCAAAAGGGGGAGTAGTGAGCCCGCCACGCCCCTCCCAGTGGGGACCGAGAAGTCGGCCGCCGCTTGCAGCGAGGGTGTGGGTTGTAAGTTACAATCCACTCAGACCTGTCGGTCGCCAACTCCCGGCCATCGTATAATGTATTCAAATACAACATTGCACCCGTGTACCTGACTTTAAAACCAACAACAAGGGATCTGGGTCCTAGCCCAGCCACCAACAGCTAGTCCAGGCCCATCAAGTCTTCCGCCCCCGCATGTACAGTGCTGCTCCCCGATCGCCCAATTCGGAACGGGAGATTAAAGTGCGGGCGCCCGGCTATCATTGCTGAGCTGCCTACTTCCCAGACCCGCAACCAAGGAGCAGCACTGCCCAAGCCGATAGAGCGCTACAGATAATATGAACATCAAAACAGGCAAAACAGGCAATAAACATAGTCTAGTGACTTATATACGTGTGTATACGACCTGTCGAGATGCAAACCGAGCGCCTCATGTAGCAGGGAGAACGAGGAAGTCCGACAGCTGAGACAATGTCCCCTACTCAACAGTGGGAATGGGGGCAGCAGTTTTATCCAGCTAGGATCACACGTCGGGAGGCCGGGGAGCTCTTCTTTCTCTGGCCCGCGAGGGATACGGGTCCAGGGCAGCGCCCAGCCAATCCGGGATCTGGACATGTCGAAGGCCAAGCTGTTTAATAAAGTCCGGCAAGTCCTCGTGCCTACGGAGCGTAAGGGTCCTGCCACCCTTTGAGGCGATCAGAGCAAAAGGGTAGCCCCAACGATAGGCCACATTATTTTGTTTAAGCATATCCAGCAGTGGACGCAAGATTCTCCTTCTCGCCAGGGTGGACCTCGAGAGGTCAGAATAGAAGTGCAGGTCTGCCCCGTCGAAGTCCAGGGACCCCCTCCTCCTAGCCGCTGCCATAATCGCCTCCTTCTCCTGGAAAAAGTGAATTCTGCAGATGACGTCTCTTGGGGGGTCCCCCTGCCGCGGAGGAGGGGCAATGGCCCTATGCGCCCGATCTATCTCAATCTTAGATTCACCGTCCGCTTGATCTCCTAGTAACGCAGAAAATATACCCTGTAGTGTGGGCATTAGTTCTTCCGCTCGCGTAGCTTCGGGGAGACCTTGAATGCGAATATTGTTCCGCCTGTTTCGATTTTCCAAGTCTTCGAGGTGGAGGGTTAGGTTGGCATTCGCTGCCTCTTGTGCTTGCAGGCGAAGCGTCAGCTGCTGTATAGCTGACCTATCCTCCTCTTGATCCCGTTCCACCTTATCCAATCTGGAATCCAGTTGACGGAGATCTCCCCTTAGAAGGCCCACTTCTTCGGATAACTTTTCGCTAATTGAACGTGTGATCATAGATAAGTCCTCTTTAGAAGGCATGGAGCGCAGGTGGGACCAGATTTCTGATAGCGTGCGGTCCATTGGTGACGGCCCCGAGGCCCCCAGACCCCCCCGGTCAGAATCTTCCGTATCTCTTCGGGGTGAACTTCCCGACGGGCCCGGGTCTCTGCAGGCTTTGAGATGTATTGGTTAAGGTCGCTCTGATTAGCCGCTAGAGACCCCCTGGTCTGGGTCTTGGAATCTTTATTTTTGTTGCCCCCACCTATCGCGCTTGGGCTCTGTGATGCTGCTCAGCTCTAGAGTTGCTGGGGCGTCCCAAATCGTGACGGTGTCCCTTCTGGGTTGTTTCTGTGCAGGCACTGCAGATTCGTAGATACCCAGTTTAGGCACTCCGGCTATGGTATAATGCGCAAGGGCGGACCGATCCGGGTTAAGACGGATTAATGGCTAAATTATGACAGTGATGCATAGGAAAGGCCTTAGGTTATTCTTTGAAGGGAGGAGAATGCAAGATGAGCAGAGGGGAGGTTGGGGACATAGGTCCTCCAGCTGTGGATGCAGGTCAAGGCAACTGGGTATTCTGTGTGCAGCAGTCCCCAGACAGTCAGACCCCTTGTCACTATTGCAGGAGCAGAGTGATCCACAAGTTAATGTCTCACTACAAGAGACATCCGTCTGTGTCGCCTCTGGATCAAAGCAGGTGGGGGGGGAAGGGCTGACGTGGCCCCAGGGCAGTTCCCAGCTCGATGCTCCCAGCTTCTATTCTCAGGGGAGGGGGGGTATCAGACCAGACAGGCCGGGTCCAGCACTCAGTGCCCCCGTATGTGGATGCGGCAAGATGGCGGCCGCTCCTCCTGCCCCCGCACCTCCCGTCCTGCGCCTGCTGCTCACTCTCTGTGGGGTAGGGGGGAAAGTAACAGCTGGTGAGGGAGAATGCCAGCCTCCGGGCGGAGGCCAGACTCACCACGCACCGTGCAGCACCCCCAGCTCACCTCCGGTCCCGGCGCTCAGATCTGTGACTCTGGGAAGGCAGGACGTCCGGCCGCTCCCCCGTGCTCGGCGCCTCCCATCCTCCGCATGCCACCCGCGGTCCCAGAGGTAGGATAGGGGGGAGATCGTAGAGTGAAGAGGACCTCCAAGTGCTCAAGCCTCCAGGCTCCGCGCGACTCCCGCAACCCAAACGGACGGAGGGGGTGACAAGATGGCGGCCGCGCTCCAGCCCACGTGCTCGCAGCTGAAGATTCACCGCCGCTCCGGTTCACTGCTCTCTGCAGCTAGGTCCCGTTAGTGCAGGGGGGCACCCGCCGGTCTCCCACACAGGACACAGGTAACAAGGCTCCAGAAAACGCTATAAGAAAGCTTGTGTTTGCTGATAAGGCCGGGAGCTGGCAGCGTCCACGTCCTCACGGCCTCATGGCTAGCTCCGCCCCCCTGCTGCTGCACAGTTATTTAAAGCAATTTGGCCTGTATGAGCCTGCTTACACACTGTTGCTGTGTGCATATATACTGATCCCAAGTCTGCTTGGGGCATCACATTCTGTAACATCACATTAGCCTCTGTATTTACTGTAAGCTGCACAGTTATTTAAAGTAATTTGGCCTGTATGAGCCTGCTTACACACTGTTGCTGTGTGCATATATACTGATCTCAAGTCTGCTTGGGGCATCCCATTCTGTAACATCACATTAGCCTCTGTATTTACTGTAAGCTGCACAGTTATTTAAAGTAATTTGGCCTGTATGAGCCTGCTTACACACTGTTGCTGTGTGCATATATACTGATCCCAAGTCTGCTTGGGGCATCCCATTCTGTAACATACCATTAGCCTCTGTATTTACTGTAAGCTGCACAGTTATTTAAAGTAATTTGGCCTGTATGAGCCTGCTTACACACTGTTGCTGTGTGCATATATACTGATCTCAAGTCTGCTTGGGCCACCCTATTCTGTAACATCACATTAGCCTCTGTATTTACTGTAAGCTGCACAGTTATTTAAAGGAATTTGGCCTGTATGAGCCTGCTTACACACTGTTGCTGTGTGCATATATACTGATCTCAAGTCTGCTTTGAGGCATCCCATTCTGTAACATACCATTAGCCTCTGTATTTACTGTAAGCTGCACAGTTATTTAAAGGAATTTGGCCTGTATGAGCCTGCTTACACACTTTTGCTGTGTGTATATATACTGATCTCAAGTCTGCTTGGGGCATCCCATTCTGTAACATCACATTAGCCTCTGTATTTACTGTAAGCTGCACAGTTATTTAAAGTAATTTGGCCTGTTTGAGCCTGCTTAGACACTGTTGCTGTGCATATACACTGTTATAAAGCCTGCTTGGGGGCATCCCATTCTGTAACATCACATTAGCCTCTGTATTTACTGTAAGCTGCACAGTTATTTAAGTAATTTGACCTGTATGAGCCTGCTTAGACACTGTTGCTGTGCATATATACTGATCTCAGGTCTGCTGTGGGGGCATCCCATTTGTTTTTGACTGCTTTTAATAAACCAGGCCGCAGGGCACCGCAAAACTGCACATTGAACCCTATCTGTTTATACTAAATAAGGAAATACATAAAAATGTCAGGCAGACAAGTGCCAGGATGTTCAAAGAGGAGTGGCAGAGGCCAAGATTCAGCAAGCAGAGGTCGCAGCAGACTAGGGGCGAGTGGCAGCAGGAGTCACGGGGAGAGACCTGGTCTGCCAGTATCTGCTAGCGGTCGTGTCTCCACCAGTAACGCATCTGCCGTGGTAGATTGGTTAACGCGTTCATCAACAACATCATCACAACTTACGTCTGAGACCCCCAGTCTAGGGTCGGTAGGTTCCTCTGACACAACCCTGAGTTGGCATGCCCCGAGAGCAGTCCCTGTCCTCCCATTGCCTCTGTCCTATGCCGTTCCCTCCCCCAGCGACGTATCCTATGCTTTGGGTTCAGCTCCACTCTTTAGTGAGGAGGACGATCAGATAGAGGACAGTCAGCAGCTACTGCCCAGCCAAGAAATGGAGGTGGCTTCTTTAGCTAGGCAGACAAATAGTGATGTGGACAGTGTCGTGGGTGCTGCGAGCATTCCAGCTCCTGTGCCAGACACTGTTGACGAATCCACGAACATCAGTGACGTACAGCCACAACTCGGCGATAATGATGATGACGATGAAGCCGATCGCACTTGGGAGCCGGGTGATGAAGGGGCTTCATCGTCATCATCAGGAGAAGAGGGGCGCAGGTTGCCCCGGAGTCAGCAGCTCAGGCAGCAAGGTGTTAGCAGCATGGTTGGCAGGCAGCATGGGGGCACAATTGTAAAGCCTGGAGCCAAACGGGGCCGGGGCCGGGGAAGAGCACCTGCTGCGCGGCAGGCTACCTTATCGGGAGGTAGTGGGGTAGGGGTTCCTGGAGTTGGCGACAATAGCAGCGAATCAGTGAGGCCTGTTGGTGGGAAAAGTAGCTACTCGGCAGTGTGGCAGTTTTTCCTGAAGCATCCGCAGGAGGGTAACATGGCCACATGCAAGATATGTAGGCAGAAGGTGAAGCATGGCCAGGGCCCAAATGTTGGCACCACGGCCCTGCGTCAACATATGATGCGTCACCATAAAGCGACCTGGGAGAACCGAGGCTCCCAAGGGGTGGTCCAGTCTGCTTCCTCACCAAGTGGCACGCCGCTCCCAATTTCTGCCAGCCAAGGCTCCAGCACCTCAGCCGAAGGCAGCTGTGCGTCATATCCATCCTCTGTCGCTCCTGCTCCTCCTCCTCCTCCTCCAAGTCATGCATCCCGCCAGCAATCCATCAGCGAAGCCATGTCCAAGAGACAGCAGTATGCGCCCACTCATCCTACGGCGCAGAAGCTGAATGTGCTCCTGTCCAAGTTGCTGGTGCTGCAGTCGCTCCCTTTTCAGGTGGTGGACTCTGCACCTTTCAGAGAACTGATGGCTTGTGCCGAGCCGAGGTGGAGAGTCCTAAGCCGTCATTTCTTTGCCAAGAAGGCAGTACCAGCGCTGCACACTTTTGTTGAACAGAAGGTGGGCCAGTCCTTGAGCCTGTCGGTGTGTAGCAAAGTGCATGGCAGCGCCGACGTCTGGAGCTGTAACTACAGTCAGGGACAGTACATGTCGTTTACGGCCCACTGGGTGAATGTGGTCCCTTTGCAGCAGCAGCAACTTGGACAGGTCACGCCGCTTCGGCCTCCGCGCTCCCTGCTCGTTGGGCCTGTGACACTGTGCGACTCGGCCTCCTCATCCTCCGCCATCTCCTCACCCTCCACTGTAGGCTCAAGTCTCAGTGCCCCTCCAGTCTACCATGTGTGCAGGGCACGGAGGTGTCACGCAGTGCTTCACATGGTTTGTTTTGGCGAAAGGAGTCACACAGGGGAGGAACTGCTTAAATGTATTCATCAGGAAATCCAAACATGGCTTACTCCAAGAAAACTTAAAATGGGAATCATGGTTACCGACAATGGGAAGAACATTTTGTCTGCACTGCGCCAAGGAAGCCTGACCCATGCCCCCTGCATGGCACACGTCTTCAATCTGGTTGTCAAGAGGTTTCTGAAGTGTTCCCCCCATCTACAAGACATCCTAACAACTTCAAGGAAACTTTGCATGCACTTCAGCCACTCGTACACCGCCAAACACACCCTTCTTGAGCTACAGCGTCAGAACGGTATCCCCCAACATAGTCTGATTTGCGATGTTTCCACCCGTTGGAATTCCACCCTTCACATGTTGGACCAATTATATGAACAGAGAAAAGCCATCATGGATTTCCTGATGATCCAAGCGGATAGGGGGACTCCTCTGTGTAACTTCAATGTCAACCAGTGGCAGCTCATACGTGACACCTGCCGTTTGCTCAGGCCCTTTGAGGAAGCCACTTTATTTGTCAGTCGGCAGGATTACGGGATGAACGACGTGATTCCACTGCATCATGTACTACAGCACATGTTGGAAACCATGGCTGGTCAGGGCACTGGAGACATGGCGTCTACATCTTACGGCCACATGAACCCCGTTGGAGCTGAACTGGAGGAGGAAGAGGATGAGGAGGGGCACAGTGAAGCACAGTTTAGGCTTGGCGAAATGGCTGGTTTATCTAGTCAGCGGACAGGAGAGGAGGAGCAGGAGCAGGAGCAGGCAGAGGAGCTAGAGGGTTTTGAGGAAGGCGAGACAGAGGACCCGGACACACTGTGGCAGTATGCAGTGGAGATGGAGACAGGTAGTCCCTCCGAGTCACTTGCGCAAATGGCAGGAAGCATGCTCACGTGCTTGCGTAGTGACCCCAGAATTGTTTCCATTTGTCGGCGGGATGACTTCTGGCTGTCCACCTTATTGGACCCTCGCTTCCGGCACAAAATGGGGGCATTTTTTAAACCCGCCGAGAGGGAGGACAAACTGAACTACTACAAAGACATTCTACGTAGGCAGTTGGCCGATGCCTATCTGCGCCATGGTCCATACTCTCGCAGGTCTGACTCGAGGGGACCTCTGCGCTCACCTTCCACTGCCATGGCTGCTGGGGGGGTTGGCAGGAGCAGCAGCAGCAGCTCCATCAGCAGCAGCCTCAGTCTTCAGTCGCTAATGAGTAGCTTTCTACACTCGCATAGTGAGGCTACTCATGAACAGCAGGAAGACCTGGAGCAGGACCTCAACCAGCAGGTCATGTCATACCTTGACATGACCATGCCAACACACCTTGAGGATCCGCTGGACTTCTGGGCAGCCAAACTTGATTTGTGGCCGCAACTAGCAGAGTTTGCCCTGGAAAAGCTGTCCTGCCCGGCAAGTAGCGTGCCATCTGAGCGGGTGTTTAGTGCGGCGGGGGCCATAGTTACGGCAAGGAGAACTCGTCTGTCAACTAAAAATGTGGAGAGACTCACCTTCGTCAAAATGAATCAGGGATGGATCAGCCAGGATTTCCACCCACCAATGCCTGATGCATGCTACTAGATTCAGCATGGTGCCACGTTTTACACTTTCCAAATGGTGCAAAACATATTTATGTCTTTAGGCCAATTTTTGGGCTCCTGCTGATGCCAAATTCAGGGTGTGCCTTCCAACCAATTTTTGGCCTCCTGCTGATGCCAACTTCAGGGTGTGCCTTTCAGCCAATTTTTGGCCTCTTGCTGCTGCTTGCAACTCCAGGGTGTGATTCATCCAATTTTTGGGCTCCTGAAGCCAACCCCAGTGTCTCTTTAAAGTAATGTTTGGGCTCCTGCTGCTGCTGCTGCCAACTCCAGGGTGTGATTCATCCAATTTTTGGGCTCCTGCTGCCAACTCCAGTGTCTCCTTAAAGTTATGTTTGGGCTCCTGCTGCTGCTGCTGCCAACTCCAGGGTGTGATTCATCCAATTTTTGGGCTCCTGAAGCCAACCCCAGTGTCTCTTTAAAGTAATGTTTGGGCTCCTGCTGCTGCTGCTGCCAACTCCAGGGTGTGATTCATCCAATTTTTGGGCTCCTGCTGCCAACTCCAGTGTCTCTTTAAAGTAATGTTTGGGCTCCTGCTGCTGCTGCTGCTGCTGCTGCTGCTGCCGACTCCAGGGTGTGATTCATCCAATTTTGGGCTCCTGCTGCCAAATCCAGTGTCTCTTTCAAGCTATGTTTGGGCTCCTGCTGCTGCTGCTTGAAACTCCAGGGTGTGATTCATTTTTGGGCTCCTGCAGCCAACTCCAGTGTCTCTTTCAGCCAATGTTTGGGCTCCTGCTGCTTGCAACTCCAGGGTGTGATTCATCCAATTTTTGGCCTCCTGCAGCCAACTCCAGTGTCTCTTTCAGCCAATGTTTGGGCTCCTGCTGCTGCTTGCAACTCCAGGGTGTGATTCATCCAATTTTTGTGCTCCTGCTGCTGCCAACTCCAGTGTCTCTTTAAAGCAATGTTTGGGCTCCTGCCCCTCATAGTGATGCTACTTCAACTCTCTGCAATTGTGCCGCTCTGCGATTCTATTAGCGATGCCTCTGATCTGCATGTCCTAATTATTTACGGTATTATTTCAGTAACCCAGCACGCATCCTATGCGTGTTACAGCAAGGCAGAATGGTTTACAACCCTATTGAGGCTCTAGGAGGTTCAGAAATAGCCGTTTTTAATAGCGATTCGTCACGAATAAATTCGGGTCGAAACGATTTTTGTCTGAAAATTCGGCGAATCAGTCGAATCGAATTTTTCAAAAGTTCGCTAATCTCTAAACATTTTATTGCACGTGAAACCCCAATTTCTCCCAGTAACAGCGGTACCACATATGTATTGGTAGACACCCTTTCCTGCCCAGGAGACTCCCCCAAAATGAAACAGCGCTTTAGGAGATTTTCAGATAAAATACAATTATGATTTGCTCTATGTGCACCTTGCAGTTTTGCAAGAAAAACAACCCTTTACATTTAAAATACCCCCAACAAATATATATTCTCTGGAAGTACACACCTCAAGCTAGGTGTACCAGGCTTGTTGACATGGGCGCAGTTTTCTGGAAGTAATCCCTCAATTAATTCTTTGGTTGCACAGGGTTTCCCTAAAGAAAAGAATAAGCAGAAATCAAAGAAAGAAAAGCAGAATTAAAGCCACATTTAACTAAAAAAAACTATATGCAAACCAGAAAAAAACTAATTAAATCTGAAAAAAAACATCCCCCGAAAGAACAATAGCCAACATGCTATTGGGGCTTGTAGAACAGGCGCAGGGGCAAGCTTCGGTGGCCACTGGCCCTGCAGGCTACAAGCCGGCATAGTCTATGGCCATGGGCTCTTCTGCCCCCCTTGGGCTTTAGGGAGGCAGGTAACGGGGGGCTCGGAGTTAATGGCAAGTCACCCACTAGCCGCAGGTGACTTGCCAGACCCAGAGCCTTGTGAACTGGTATAGGCGTCTCATGGACCCCTTACCAGTACACAAAGGGTTAACAGTAACAAAACACACATGGTAAAATTGACTTTATTTAAAAAAAAAACAATTTTTTATCCTTTACTAACCTCCAATTGTCAGCTCCTGTGTCCCTCGCCGATCCAATGACAGATGCGGTGATCGCTGGCTATAGGAGGGGGGGGCAGGTGATCAGAGGATCTCCTGCCCCTGTCCTCCTCTGGCCAGCGATCACCTGCACCTGAGAGCAGAGCCACAGGGAGCCGGGATACCTGCATGGTGACATCATTCGCCCCGCTACTTGTGAAGGTGGCGGCACCCATCAGGAAAGCAGGGGGAGAGGGCCTGTAGGTCTCTCTCCTGAAGACTGAAGAGCTGGGGGAGGTGATCGGAGGCCCTCCTGGTCAAGAGGAGAGCCAGCAGGAGCGATTGGGCATGGAGGTGAGTAAATGTCATTTTTATATATATATATTTTTTTTTACATGTAACACTAGCGGCTGCTGAAGCAAGGGTGCCCTATTCCGGGTACTCCCAGGGGGGAAGCCAGGTACGTAAAATTTACATGGCTAGCAGTTAATGGCAGGAGAGGCAGCTATGTGAATTTTACGCAGCTGGTGTTAGAAGGGTTGATAAATCTTTTTTACACCTACCTGCCTACCCACTTTCAAGAGTGGATCACTGGGTACTGTCATGCCGCCAACCACTGACTCGCCATTCACTCCTGCCCCAGAAAGGGGATATTTATAGGTAAAGCATGAGCGGGCTAACAAAGCTCTTCACACCAACTGGAGGCCCAAAGGGCTCCCACCCTCGAGCTCACTGGGTGGCAATATGAAAAAAGCCCCTCCCTGCAGCAAGAGCGAGGTAGAGGGAGCCCAGTGCAAGGTAGAAGATCTGTGCACTTAGTCCAGCTGTAGAGCAGGAAGCAACATGAGACAATGTGAGACAACTGATCTAAGGATATCAAGGGAGCAGGTGAGTTCTGTTTTTATCTTTTGTGAGCAATTAAAATTCTTTATCTTCATTTACTTCTCTGTTACATTTGATTCATAATATTGTGTGTTTTATAAGTTGTATTATAAGTATTTACTTGTCTCATCCCTGTACTTCTATCTTGTACAGCTCCACTGAATACAATGGCGCTTTATAAATAAACATTAATAATCACAATTGGATTCAGAAAAGCAACAGATTTCTTTGGGAAATTCAGCATACTGCCTGTATCCATTTTTTCAAAACAAAATTGACCTAATGCAATATTGTATTAAACAATGCATAACCCTGATGATTTTAACAACCTACAAATCTGTCTTGTAAAGTCTCTTGAAGAATATTAGTCAAATTCCACCTCAGCCTGAAGCTCCAAAAAAAAAATAATGTAGTGGATGACAGGACAGACAGTCCCCAGAAACAATTTGGGTTTAATACCAGGCTGTTTGATCAAAAGAACGCTCAATAGTAGCTGGCTGTTTTGGGCAGTTTTATAGAGGATGAATGAAATTTTCACATATATCAAAGAATATTTCACCCACTCCTCCCTTTGTAGCTATTCCTTTTCTTAAAATATTGTGTGTACAGAATATATGTGATTTCAGAGTACATAATTAGAAACATTTCATGGTAGGGTATATATTGGTGACATGGCGACTAGACAAGACAATCACTTGTGTATTTTCCATCCCATGTTGTACAATATCAAAAACAGAGTGCTAATCATTGTAATCATATGTAATCATCACCTATTGTAGAATATTATTCCCCTCCACCTGTTGTCAGCAAGAGAGACCATGAGAGAGGCCAGCGAGAGAGGCCAAGACAACTTGGCAATTCACGTCCCAGGAAGATTAAAAAAGGACCATTTAAAATAAATACTATAATGGTTAGGTGTTTAACATCCCATCTGTGGAGCCAATAATATGTATTTACAACGGCTATTTAATCGTAGGTTTATTTAACCAGCAGGTTTTGCTTTTGTGGATTTCTGTTTCTTACTTACAGGATAGAGTGAACTGATCAGTTGGAGTACTTGGCTCTTCTCTAGGTGTGCACACATCAGCCCATCAGTGTTTACCCTAGTAGTAGCTGGTGAGCAGGCAGGCGGATCCCGACTAGCAATGTATCGTCTACAGGAAGGTGATGGTTTGGTTCCCATGGCCATGGCCGCTGACTTTATTTGTTGGTTGGATTCATTGTTTCAGCTGGTTACTTCACTGGGTGCCAAATCAGCAGTACTGCAGTCTGATCCAGTGGTGATTGATGGACAGACAGACAGGCAAATGCAGGACATAATAAAATGTATTTTAATAATTCTTCTAATTCTTCTAATTTTATTTCCAGGTAGGAAGCTCTCTGCTAGAAAGAAGCGGTTGATCTCGAAAACTTTTACAAATGAAGATTGATTGTGGGGCCTTCCCTTTTGGCTCAGCATTCCTTTCTGCAGATGTAAGTCAAAGTCATGTACACCATGTTATTTATTTGTTGTGTGCAGTAAAGCGTATTATGTCTCATTTACCAATCATTGTGGCAGTTCCAATTACTTTCTCCAATTTGGCTCCACAGGGAATAGTAATCTAGATATTTTATCTCTTTCATAAAGACCAGTTGTGAGCGTGATAAATATTGCAAGGTGTGCTATTTTTCTTTTTTGTGTTATAGTGATTACAGTACAACTCAATAAGTTACATTGTTCAGTCATGAGGCTATGAAATGTTGAACCTGTATTTCATCAAGTTACTTAAAGTGAACTTTTACTGTCACTTAAATAAAGTATCTTGTTTTACAATTTATGGTAATTGAATTAAAATATTGTAATCATTGCAGAATATTACATAGTAGGTTGCCTGCAAAGGCAGATGAATGTATCTGCCTGAGCTGCTCGAGCGTATGAAGAACAGTTGCTTGAGTATCATGCAGTCATAATTCTAGTAACAAGGGCCTGATTTACTAAGGGATTTATTGATCAAGGGATGGCAGCAGGTAGTGCCTTGTAAGTGGCAGGCAGCGTCTGGCGAACGTTGGGCGCTGTAAGCAATACCATTTATGAAGGCGATTCTGGTGAGCGACTCTAACAGCGCCATGCACCGTCTGATTCATCATTACAGGCTGCTCAGCGTATAATGCCGGCACTCTGACTTCCAGAGAGCCAGGTATTACCTGTCGCTTCCTGTCGCTCTCCCACACATTTCAATGGACGTTCCTTTTCTTCTGTTTAAACAGGGTTTTTTGTTTTTAATTTTTTTTTCTCTCAAATAATTGTGTCACCTCTCCCTAGAAAAAGTCATTTTTGAAAAAGTTTTTGATTTTTTATATTTTTATGCAGAATTGTCACTACAGGTCTGGCATTAAAGTATTAATGTCACAATGTTACAACAATGTAATTCCATGTGTTTTAGCTTTGTTACTGGTGGATATGTGTTCCAAAACAGACTTTAATCACACAGCATCTGGCACTCTATGCTATAGCAACCAGATCCAGAGCGCCGACGCTGTGTGGGTTTTTTTGTTGAATATGGTGTGAGTCGCTGAGAGTCGGTCGCAATGAGCTGGCGCTACTTTTCACTCCCTGCAACGCTGTACTGGTGTTAGAACGTCATACATCACATTCATCAATGCCGGCCAGGTTACTACAGTGACTGAAGCACTCTATTACAGCGCCGGATAGCCAATCACAGCGTCTACTAGCGGTCGCTCTTAGCGCCTCTGTACAGGCGCTAGTCATGAATCAGCCTGCTCGTGTGGCAGCACAGACATATAAAGCCACTGGGTAGATAGCTGCTCCCCCTGCCCACCCTACCACCCTTTTCTGGTGCTGAGGCAGGGCAGGGGGGTTACAAAGAAAAAAGCCTTACCTCAGCTTCATTTCAGCATCGCTTTCCCAGTTTCTGTGCGGCCAATGGGGGGCCACGTTGTGCGGGCATTTGGGAGCGATGCCATATTGTGTCTTTCCTGTGCCTCTCCATATGGTCACGATGCGGCACCCTCCTGCTCCGTGCGCATGCCTGTTCTGTTTTTGACTGGACTTCCGCTTTAAAAAAAATATGTGATTTTTTTTTAACAATTACATTTAGACAAAATAAGTTGAAATATATTACATTTTTTAAAGTTGCCAACATATTAACAATGCCTGCAGCCAAAAATAGTGCCTGTTTACTGCCATGTCAGTCAACTGCGTTTGTTTACCGAAATAACAAAATTTGCATACTGCAGTTGCCCTGCACTGTGTAATACACTGGCCATCAGAGCATTCATATTTACTAATTTGCACAGTCAGGCATATTCAGGCACAGCAATCACATCACTGACTTCAAAGAAAAGTATTTAAATCTATGGCCTGACATATCTATGTATATGGAAGTGTGAAAATATTCTCAGTTATAGTAATAGGTAGAGTTGTACAGTAGGTAGAGATAAGCAAATTTGGCCAGTGTAGGTAATCAGGTGGGGGGTTTTGGCACATCTTCCACTTGCCGGCAGGTGACTTGCTGCCCCCTCCTGCCCTTTAAACTGTTACAGGGGTCTAAAGAACCTCTAACTAGTTCACAAAGGGTTAAGGGGAAAAAAACAATCAAACACCAGAAAAAGTCCTTTAATAAAGTAACATTTACACACCAGTACTTACCTCCTTCCTCACTATCCATGGTGGAATGCTGTCCCACACCACTTTCTGCTAAAGACAGTGAGGCGGAGAACAAGATCTTTTGCCCCGTAATGGACTCACAGTGACATCAGTTCAGTGGCAGGGGGTGTAAAGGCCTTTCACAGCCCCTTTCCTCCACCTATAAATAAGCCCCCCTGCAGCAGGGAGTGAGGTATTGAGAGCCCAATAGGGACAGAGGATCTGTGCCCACTGCCTGGCTGCAGAGTGCATAATACAAATGTGGCAAGGATCGAAAGCTAGGAGGTGCGTGTCAATCACTTACCTGAATGCCGGCTCCGTTATCACTTAAAGTGGACCAAAACCCAGTATTTTGACTATCTTGGGTTTTGGTCCACTTCCCCGAGGCACCCCCCGATCGGGTGACAGCCGCATCTCTGCTTCCCTCTAACAGGGAACGCGCCCGCGCCCTGCTTGAAAGTAGCGCGAGATGCAGCCGTGGCTGGACCGGGTTTCAGGTTAGTGTAGCGCGCATCCTGGGGGTTTTCACACTGCGGGGAATACCAATTTTGGGTGCCCTGTGGGGAGGGAATGGATCGGCCTGGGAATCTTAAAGACTCCCATGCTGATCCAGCAAGGTTTTGGTCCACTTTAAGTCTGGTGGCTGGCAGAGGGCAGTGGGTGCTTTCTCAGCAGTGCCAGAATCTGGCTTGAGCAGCTGACAGCACGGCTGGCTTCCCCCACTCCCTTTCTACTGTGCTATACACTGTACAGTGATGGCCAGGCTGTGCAGAGCTAGACTGCCCCTGAAATTCCTAATTTTTTGATGAGCACCAAGAAATTTGTCTTCCTGCCAAATCAAATTTCCCCTGAAATTCGGAGCAAATTTGGATTCATTAAAATAAGTTTGCTATTTACTAGTTATAAGTAAATAAGATAGATCAAGCTGAACAATGTATGGCTTCATGGATTTAAAAAATCATTTTTCTTTATAAAAAATAGCATTTCTCTTCGTAAGCTTGAACAAGAAATATCTGCACACTGCAAACTAATACGTTAAAAAGTAAAATAAATGTAGGTTTGAAAAATCCCAGCAAATGGCAAACCTAATAATATGCTTTATCTTTACTGTTGTGTTTTATGGGAGTGAGCCTCTCTTTGCCAGCAAAAGGAAGGCCAGCCCTCTGACCTGATCAGAACTCAGCACAGAGTATGTGATTTATGTTAGGTCTTATGTTGTACAGTCTTTTGTTGGTCTTATGTTGTACAGTTGTCCCTGGTTTACTCATTTGATCATTGTTTTTATAACACTAGACAATAAATTCAGGTTTTTATGGTTAATCTATTTTCAATCTTTCTATTTCAATATAAAAATAAACATTCCATTGCTATGAATAATTATTTCAAATTAATAAGCCCCTCAAATAATGCATTCTTGGAAAGGGAACTTTACAGCAATTGTTCTGCCATGGGCAATGCCAAAATAACCAGGTGAATATCCAAGAAGCCCGAGGATTAGTTCCAGCTGCTAGAAATTTTCAACACCATTGAGGATGGTGATGCCTCCACACTCAAGATGAAATGTCCTCTATAACAGTTCCCGCAGTGACTTGAGTTATGGTGTCCAACCAAGGCACTCATAATTTTCAGTGAAAGGAAAGATTATTGCAGTTCAGAGGCTGGTTATAGTCAAATTCTGTTATAGTCTAGCAATATAGCAACAGAACCTAACATCACCGGTATTCAATGGAATGAGGCTGGCCAAGGGGACTTTTAGCCATCATTCAGGTGTACACAGGAATTATTGCCCTGTGTTTGTATTTATTACAATGTAATTTTCAGTAGTTTTACAAGCCACATTTAATGTTGGAATACAAAGGGGCAAAACAATGAATTAACTTTAAGACTAAAGTGTAAAGTGTAAAGTGTGCTGAGTAAGTAAAGCAGCCAAAAGTAAACCACTAAAAACCACATACACATTAGAAATTTTGTAATCACCCCCAGTTTCTTTTCTTTTTGCACTTTTTAATTCATACTGGCAGTTAAAGAACGTTACTGAGTTATTTAAAATGAATTTTTAAATTTCCTTTGAGTTATGTTTTGGCTCATGGCTTACTGAAAAGCATTTTGTGGTGCTGCACACCTCTCCAACTCAAGGCAAAGATATTTCCAACTAAACAACTGGGCTCAACATTTTAGTCACTAACTAATACTTTAATACTTGAAAAACTGTAACTAAAAACTGGTGCAGGTACGGCAATGACTCAGAAGACAGTTTTTAGTCTAATAATAAGAAATGTATTGAAAATAAAGTCCAGCAGATAAAATCTCTTAACTTCAGAGTATGATGCAGGATACAATGCAGTACAGCAAGCGGTTACCTCACCAACTTTAGCAATGTCCAGCGTAGGATAATTACAGTGTATTGCAAGTCCTTGATATAACAGGTCCTCTTTCGGGACATACAAGTCCAAGCTGTTAACCCACAGGTTCCAAGTACAGATAAAGTCCTTCGGCTGCAATTCAGCACTGTCAGTATTGGGAGCGGCAAGGCACGGGCTCCTCATCCCAGCCCCTTCATCTCCACTCTGAAAGCCTCTGCAACTTCTTTTACAGGGCTTCCTTCAATTAGTCTCATCTCCTGGGAATACCTGTGAGTAGGGGAAAAACCCGTAGAGGACCCGGGATGTGGATTGGGTCTCTGATTTCCCGGCATGGAACGTGTGAAAAACTCATGGGAAAAATAGACCCCATCCACGACTTTTCCATATTTAAGAAGCATCAGTGCCACACAGCACCACTTTTTTGGCCTCATCAGCAGCATGGGTCTTAAGAAAGAAAGAAATGACAGTGCCGATGCAGCTACTTACTAGCATTTTATTTAACACTCGAACTGGCTCGAGCGGCGAGCGCGCCTTCTGCTCACAGTCGCCTTATCTGCATGCAAGCATGGCTGTCTTATTTCCTTTGGTGGCAGTGCAGACAGTCTGTGGGTGAAACTCCCTGATTGTTATCTGGGAAATCAGTCAATGTTTTATATTTTGACCATTGAGCCCAGTTCCTCCTGGCCAATCCCGTCCATTTCAGCCCTATAAAGGTTTTCCTTCCTCACTCTATCCCTGACCCAATCACTCTGTGACCGCTGCCTGAAACGACGCCTTTGTGGACTACGAACCCATCTCATCCCTTGTACTTTTTTTCCCATGACCACCCAGCTTGACCCTTGGCTTGACCTTTGACCCTTCTTGTGCTTCTCCCTTAGTGCTGCGAATCATGAGGATTGATAATCTGTGTATGACCCCAGCTTGCCCAACAATACCCAGTCTTGCCTCTGGTTTATTTGCCTTCACCCCTGTAATTTCACAACCTTTGTGCTGTTAAGTCCTGGGGGCAACTGTGCCCGGTGAGGCATATAAAGCATCCCAGCAAACGGGGGCTTGGCTATAGGTGAAGCTAGCAGTGGAGAGTGGGGGTTGTTGACTCACCTAAAAGATGGGTGTCCCACCGGGCTTGACACTGGGACTGAAGTGGGGAGGTCTATAAATAAGGGACCCGTATATTTAGGCAAGTAAGCCAATCAGCATGTGTATTGCTAGCATGTAGGGTAATACATATGAATGTAGGGGTGTGGTGGAAGGTTGTACGAGCAGGATTTGTGAAGACATTCTGTATCTTGATTGTTGTAGAAAATATTCATTATGCTATTCAAAATAAAAAAACCTATTCATTGCGACCCATGATCAGGTTTTAAATCATTTAAGTTTCCTACTTGAACACCCCTGGTTTAATGCTTATAATTAATATCACACACATTTTTTGTAGAGAACTTGCACCGGGACTTATATTATAATAATAAGAATGACAAGAACTAGATGGGCCAAAATGTTTTTGGGGACTAAAAAAAATGATTTTAATGGCTTCTTTTGCTTAACAATGTGTAATTTGGATAACAGCAACTAAAATGCAACCTAAACACACTGTATAGTTTGTCCCCAGAAGTGATATCTTGTAACTAACATGAAAATAGGCTGAGCAGCCCCAGAAAAATATTGGGCCAAAGTTTTGAAGGAGGAAAAAATCCATAAATATGCTGTTGAGGGCCAGAAAAATGGCAGTACAAAGTGGGGCACACTGGCACTGGGATAATCGGCCGGCGGGTCCAACAGGCGCTGACATAGGCCAGCCAATACCTAAGTGCAACAATTAAAGCTAATTAGAAGCATTTTGCACAGCGACTGCTAGCACCAATGTAGTTCACAGCACAGCGCAAGATAATTCGAGAATGCCAGCACTCCGAAGCTTACGCTATAGCCACAAAAATGATGCTAAAAGACGCACATCAAAAATAAGGCCCATATAAATATATATGTTTGGGGCAGGGGTGGATTCTGCAAAGTAAGCTTTAACTACACAAGTGTAATATTTTTTCTTCACCAATTATTAAAATGTGAATGATGATAAGAGATATTTAAATTAAATTAATATTGGTAACCACCCTTTTTCCAAAACAGTATCATTGCACAAAATCATGGATTTTGTAATATTAGTCAGGTGCATGATTAACCAATCATAACAACAGATTATAATGAAAGAATTTCCATATGCAGGTTTAAACACAGTTAAAGAAACAGCTCTCTAGGAGCGTTAAAATGCTTTAAAATGGGTAAGGAAATGCCAAACACTGCTAGAAATGCCAAACACTGCTAGAAAAGGTAAGGGGAAGAAAACAGTTTCACTGGTCATAAACCATGGCAGGATGAAGCACACCAATAAGACACAAGATTCCAAAGCACATTGTGGTTTCAAGATGTGCCACTGAAGAACAAAGAAACAGCAATGGATGCAACGACTGGCTAAGGAAGCTTAGTGCAGAAGATCAATGACACCTCATGCTTACTTCACTTTAAAATTGGATGTCCAACAGTCATCAGCTTAAGAACAGGCAGACCAGAGGGACCTAGTCACACCCATCTACTGTTCTGTGAAATCTGGCCAGAAAGGGGGTATCATGGAAAGAATGCAGCCCAAAAGAAAGTATGGTGCAGAAAAATGGTAGCAGGTACACTGGGCTGATAAGCTAAAATGTAAGGCATTCAGCTGTAAAAGAATGCAGTTTGTTCCTCAGTGTTTCTGCAGACAACAGTGAAGCAAAATGGAATTGAAAGGGAATGGCACTAGCTACTTAAAAAAAGAGAAGTACACAATGTGTACCTGGTGCTAATCACCCAACCCAAGTGCACCTCGTTTTTTGGAGTTAAAAGTGCCATTTAAAAAAAAAAAGATAGAAGGCAGACGGAGACCACATGGTCAATTTAGTCTGTCCTTATTTGTATATGTTCTTTTTATCTTAAGATAGATGTATATTTATTCCAGCAATTTTTAAAGTTGACCAAAAACAAATCTAGCATCCACTTACTGTTGTTTTTTTCTACTACCTCTGCTGGAAGTTTGTTTCAAGCCTTTACTACTTTGCTCATGCTATTCTTCTGACTAGCTTTAAGTTGTGCCCCTTGTTTTATCATTACATTTCTTCTAAATTACACTTCCCTCCTGAATAGTATGCAATCTTTCAAATATTTAAAGGTCTAGATCATGCCCCCTTGCCTCAAGACTGTACAAACTGAGATCTTTAAGTCTTTAACTATGGTGGTTTCTGGGCTGAACACCAATATAGAGACTGAGCAAGGAGCTTCAAGAGTAGAGTCCAGGAGGCCTTGTTCCTGGAAGGAAAATCTACACTTTGAGTATGTAGGCTTATATGGCCAGAGAGATGGAGCATTGCTGGAAAGGTCTGATTGATTATATATGTTGAAGAAAGCCAATTGTTATTTGGATTTGCGACTGCACTGGTGAGACAATAAACCATTTGAACTAATCCCCTGTTTAAAACCTTTAGTTTGGTAGTGCCTGGAAAATTACAAAAAATATTTTTAAAAAATGGGTCCCAGACAGAGGCCTGTGGTACACTACTTGTAACTAGCCTGTCTTCAGATTATATACCATTAACAACAACACTAGATACCTATCTTGCTGTAAATCCCTTGAATTATCCAGGGATTAAGAACAATTTTCAATAACTTATCTATTAGCTTTTTATGTGGAATGGTGTCAAAAGTTTTCGATAAAATGCATATATGTGATATCCACAGCACCACCTTCATCCAACACTTTAGTGACATATTTTGGGCTCTGTTAATAGTAAAAGGTCAAGCCATACCTTTTTTGAGGCCTATTAATGGGGCCTATTATTAAACAGGTAAAGTCAATTCACTTTCGGTGCCTATCAATAGTCAAGGTCAAGGCAACTCTATGTTAGTGCTGATTTATACCAATAGTTGAAGCCACCTGTGTGTTAGTTATGTGAGACAGACAGGGATTTTTTTTTGTTTAAAACAACTGTTCTTTTCAGGACATTTAATGAGGGAAAACATTTTTGGTCAGGGCTAAATAGGTGTTAAAGTGGGTTCCCTCCCCCCGGGCCTTCAGAATCAGGATGCCCCGCTGTGTGAAACCTCCCAGGTCACCAATAAACTCACCTTCTTTCCCGATCCAACAGTGCATGTGCGACCAGTGGCCGCATCCCCACTATCCCATTAGCAGGATGCATGCCCGCATCAGGCATTTGTGAATGACCAATGCGGGCATGCTCTCTGTTAGAGGGTAGCGTGGTATGGGACTGTCAGCGTGCTCTGATCCACTCATATTAGACTGGGGAGAGTGGGGCCTTGTTGCTGCCATACTGCCCGATCATTAACCCTTTCAGTGCCAAGCACGTAGTTTCTACGTGCTCGCTTCCACTCCACTTAAGTGCCAAGCACGTAGAATCTACGTGCTTGACTTTCCCCCCTGCTAGTAAAAAAAATAAAAATCCAAAATATCACCTGATCCCTCGTTGGATCCGGCCGGGTCTCCTCTTTAATTTGGTGCCATTCGTTCCCCTGTGGGGGGTCGGATGGCTCCAGGAGAGCCCCCGGAATAGGCCACCCCCCGCTTCTGCAGCAGCAGCTGCTAACTGTAAAAAAAAAAAAAAAATGACATTCACTTACCTGTGTGTGCGCTGGCTCCCGCTGTCCCTCCTCTTCACCTGGGGGGGCTCCGATCCCCCCCAGGACTTACCGATCTTCAGGAGAGAGCCCGGAAGGCTCTCTCCTCTCTCCTTCTCGATGGCGGCTGCCATCTTGCCGCCCTTGGGGGCGGGGCTAATGACGTCATCCCCGCCCCGATCTCCGGCTTCAGCTCTCTCAGCTGTCAGATGCCGGTGATTGGTGCTGGGGAAGGAGGTGACAGGAGAACCTCTGATCTCCTGCCTCCCCCTTCTCTGGATGACGATCACCGGCATCTGTCAGCAGAGCGGCGAGGGACAAAGGAGCTTACAATCAAAGGTAAGTACAGTGAATTTTTTTTTTTTTTTTAATAAAATACTTTTATTAATTGTGTTGTGTCTTTTTTTCACAGTTAACCCTTTGTGAGCTGGTAAGGGGTCCATGAGACCCCTTATACCAGCTCACAAGGCTCTGGGTCTGGCAAGTCACCTGCGGCTAGCGGGTGACTTGCCATTAACCCCCAGCCCCCATTACCTGCCTCACCAACGGCCGGGGGGGCAGAAGGGCCCGGGCCACTTAGTGGCTATGTGGGCTAGTAGCCTGCAGGGCCAGGGGCCACCAACGCTGGCCCCTGCGCCCTGTTCTACAAGCCCCCATAGCTGGCCCGGGTCGGTAATGCTGGGTAGGGGGGACCCTACGTCATTTTTTTTTTTTGGATTTTTAAGGGTTTTTAACCCTTAAAATTCCCCCCAAAAATGGGGTCCCCCTCCCTGGGAGGGGGGACCCTATGTCATTTTTTTTTTAATTAACCCTTTTGTGTTCTGTCATCCAGCAGCTATAAAAGGCTTCGAGCAAGTGAGCAGAAGCCAGTGATCGCCGAGGGACAAAGTGCTCCAGGATGGATGGGAGGTAAGTATTAAAAAAAAAAAATATTATTAAAATAATTTTTTCTCTTTGTGTGTCTGTGTTTTTTTTTACATTTAACCCCTTGTGAACTGGTAAGGGGTCCATGACCCCTATACCAGTTCACAAGGCTGGGGGGGTGGCAAGTCACCTGCGACTAGCGGGTGACTTGCCATTAACCCCCGGAACCCCCATTACCTGCCTCCCCAAAGCCCGGGGGGGGCAGAAGAGCCCGGGCCCACGGGCTATGCGGGCATGTAGCCTGCAGGGCCAGGGGCCACAAAAGTTGGCCCCTGCGCCCTGTTCCTACAAGCCCTGCATAGCTGGTCCCGGGCTGGTTGCTTTGGGTAAGGGGGGACCCATGTAATTTTTTAGGGATTTTTAAGGGTTTTTAACCCTTAAAAATCCCCAAAAAAATGGGCCCCCCCCCCATGGGAGGAGGGACCCTATGTCATTTTTTTTTCTCGATTTAACCCTTTGTAGTGTGGATGGTAGTTGTATTTTATTTGTAAATGTTAAAAATTACTTGTTTCAGTTAGGGGGGTCTCCTGGGCAGGAACAGGGGGCTACCGATAAATATGTGGTACCGTTCTAGTCGGTAGAAATGGGGCTTTCACATGCAATATGGTTTTTCCTAATAAAATAATTTTTTTATTTAAAATAAAGGAGGCAATTTTCTAAAAAATTTTTTTTTTTTTTTTTACTTAATAATAAATAAAATGAATAATAAATAAAATTTACAAACAAGACATTTCATGTTAAAGCCTAAACTCTGCTGCAAAAAATATATATATAATTTTCCTGAAAATGGGGAAAAATGACCTGTCAACAGAGGCTGACAAAATCTCAAGTAGGCTGGCAATTAAAAGGGTTAATAGTATCTCTGCATGTTGGGTATTGTTCTGTTCAGGAGACCTTGCGCTTTCAGACTTAGCTTGTTTTTTTCTTGTTTGCATATTTATATTTTAGGAAAAGGTGTTTTTTATTCAGTTTTTTTATAAATTTTTTAAGGAAACCCTGCGCAACCAAAGAATTCTTTGAGGGATCAACTCCAGAAAGATGAGCCCACTACAACAAGCTGGGTACGCTTAGAAAGCTTAACATGTGTACTTTCAGGGAATATATGGTTTATGGGGGATATTCCAAATGTAAAGGGTTGTTTTGGTAGAAAAAGCACAAGGTGCGCACTTTGTCTGCAGAGCTGAAATTTTCAAGTAAAATTACCGTTACGCACATGCTTTACTTTGGGGTGTTTGGCAACTCTTCCCTTGACAGAACCTATGCATGTTGGGTATCGTTCTGTTCGGGAGATGTTGCTTTTTCAGATTAAACTTGTTTTTTCTTGTTTGTATATAGTTTTTTTAGGAAAATGTGGCTTTGATTCTGCTTTTTTATCCTTTTTTTAGGGAAACTCTTTGCAACCAAAGAATACATTGAGGGATTACTTCCAGAAAACTGTGGCCGCATCAACAAGCCTGGTACAAATAGAAAGCCTGAGGTGTGTACTTCCAGAGAATATATAGTTTGTGGGGGGTATTTCAAATGTAAAGGGTTGTTTTTCTGGAAAAACTGCAAGGTGCGCACAGCGCATATCACAGTTGTATTTTTTCTGAAAATCCCCTAAAGCTCTGTTTCAGTTTGGGGGAGTCTCCTGGGCAGGAAAGGGTGTCTACCTATACATATGTGGTACCACTGTGATCGGGAGAAATTGGGATTTCACACGCAATAAGATTTTATTGACAAACTTACATTTTTTATTACAAAAAAACACTACAAATTGTAAAAAATAGATTTTTTTTTATTTTTCTGCATATATTTCGCCAAAAAATATTGAGAATACACCTAAAAATGACAAACAAGACATTTCATGTTAAAGCTCAGACTCTGCTGAAAAAAACAATATATAATTTTCCTGGGAAATCCCTGGAAATCCCTTAAAAATCACATTTGAACATGGGGAGCGCAAAATAGTGCAAAATGGTCTGGCACCAAGGGTGACAAAAACTCCAGGTAGGCTGGCAGCGAAAAGGTTAATGGTGCTTCCGACCCCCCATTCTTGCGTCACACTGCAGGTCATTCAGGTCATCCCCCCTGCCGCAGTTATCCGGAAGCTCCTTCCAGGGGTTATGGGGCGGGGGCACTGCACCCGGTAGCACGCATCGCTAACTGCGAGTGTGGGGCGGAGCGGACCACTGAACCACCAATGATTTCAATGTTCTAACAGCATGACAGTAGCTGGCGCCAGCCGCTGCACAGTGCTACTGAGTGTGCAGTGGCAGGCGGCTGCTACTATCACGCTATTAGTATATTGCCACCCTGCCCGCCATGCCGCTTGGGGAAGCAGCCTCCTATCGCCTCATCATTGTAGACTCCAATAAGGCCAGTGAGGCCAGAACAAGTTGAGACAATCATAGATTATATGGCACGCAATGGTATCAGTTCCATGTGAATGTCATCCCCTCACTCTGCTTAGAGTGCTAAGCCCTCCAACTCACCCCCCTTTAAATCAGAAAGGCTGTCCCACCCACAATGCCAATAATGCTCTACAATGACAATCCTCCACCTATGTTGGAGGATGAGGATGTGGCCAATGGACTATCACCAGACACCCTGGATGATGATGAGACCCAAGTGCTGACTGCTGCAATGTTCTACAATGTTGAGGCTGAGAGGGAGGCTAGCAGGAAGGAGTGGGTGGAAGAGGCTGCCAGGGAGCATGGCAAGGTCCTAGACCCCACGTGGACTGAAGGCCATCATAGTCAGCCCCTTGCTGCCACTTCATACCACGTCCAGGGACTGAGCGCACCAAAGTAGGCTCACAGGATCTCACCAGTGGGGCATTTTTTAAGCAGTCCACAGCAGACAAGACAGTGGTCATTTGCAGGCTGTGCCAGCAGGTCCTTAAACAAGGTAAAATTCTTAAGAATCTCAGTGCCATGTCTATGATCAGGCACCTGCAAACCAAACAAGAGCTGCAGTGGCAGAAAGAGCTAAAAACTATAGAAACATCTGAGGCTCACTCTGCTGCTTCCGTTGACTCAGCCACTAAACCCACCTCCCCAATGACAAGGTCACCTGTTTCCCCCCAAATAGAGTAAATTGGACACATGGCCAGTGCTTGCCCTTGCCTTGGAGGTGCTGGCCTTCCCTGTGGCAAGTGTCAGAATGTGTGTTCTGTACATGTGTGTTCATTATGTGTGTTTAGGATGGCAGGATGACAGGAGGATCCGCCTATCCACAGTCAATGCGGACTTCCTTACATTCCTTAAGATGAACAAGGCGTGGATCACATGGGACTTGGTTGTGCCAGCACCTAAGTAAGTGGTTAAAGTGTTTGCTACCTCTTCCACCTTTGCCACATCCACTTCCTCCATCTCTTCAGCTTACATTTTTTTATAAATGTATTTATGTATCTATATACTTATTTATGTATATATGTATAACATCGTGTATGTCTATTTTTTATGTATATATTTATTGATTGATATAATGATGTATGTCTGTTAAACAAAAGTTTATTTCTATTATTTTGAGTACTTTGCCCAGCCCATTTTGTGTAGAGCTATCACCCAGGTGCCCCCCCACCCCCAATTAGGCCTCAAACACCTTTGAAAAAAGCAATATTCAGTTTTTGTTAAAAATGTATCTGTGTATTTCTTTAATTCTTTATTTTTCTCTTATTATTTTGAGTACTTTCCTTTGCCCATTTTGTGCAGGGCAATCGCCCAGATGTTCCCACACAAATATGGCACCCAACCCTGTAAAAAAATGAAGATTTAGATTTTTTAAATTTCTTTAAATTTATAATAATATATTTATTATTATTTTATTTTTTTTAGTTTGCTGCTATTATTTTGAGTACTTTCCCCAGCTCATTTTGTGCAGGTCAATCACCCTGGTGTTTCACCCTGATTTGCAGCCCTCTCGTCTTTGCTACCTCTATTTACAGCCATTTTTAAACCCCCAATTCTGGGTCCCCATTGACTTCAACTGGGCTCGGATTTGGGTCGAGTACAGGGACCTGAACCAAACTTTAGTGGCAAGTTCGGCGGAACTCAGCAAACCCAAACCTCTGCAGGTTCACCCATCCCTAATGGTCTACTGAATTATATTTTTCTATATTTTATCTACTCTAACTTAATTTGATAAACACAGGAGGATTCATTACCATTGATATTGCCATCTGGTAAATGTTTTGGAAGATATATGAACTGCTCCATTGTAATGTACCTAATTTCCAAAGATATATTGGCCTCACATGCTGATAAACTAATTCAAGAATAGTTTCAGTAATATAAAAAATAACTCATTGATGCTTTTATTCAAAGATGAATGGCAAAAGGCGACTCAATACACAGTTTAGGTCCTCTATTACAACATGGCAACAGGGGCATTGGTACCAGATACTGTTAAAAAGTTTATTTGCAAACACCATGGATTTAAATTACTATTGTGATTTTATATGGTATCAAATCCAATGAACTTTGCAACAATTTTACTTTGCTTTTTGCTATATGTACTTGAATTCATTTTCCTATTTGAAGTGCCTCTACATTTTTTCAGTGCAATTCTATTTCATATGTCTTTCAGAATGATAAAGCATCTGTCAGTTATACTGAAACTGCTGGCATGTATTTGTGTTTTGCCCAAAGCATACTAGAGCTGGCTGTATCATTGGTGATAATAGTATTCTGATATACTATAACATTTGCAATTGTCGACAGATGCTCACCTTAGTTAACTATAGGAAAGTATGAATCTATTTGAAAGAATTCAAGTATATTAAACTTTACCAGACAGGTTCACACAGTATCACAGGAATGTTTTTTACAGTTACAGCAAATTCTTTATTGGAAAATATATAATTCTTTGGCTGTCAGCATACATATTCAATAAACAAAATTATACATGTTTAACATAGGAAAATCAGATTGATTGATCTTCTGTATTATAAAGGCCTAGGACTAAGCATCAGAACAGTTTACTTTGTGATCAGCATCTTGATATTTATCTCTGTGTCTGTAGTTGGACTATTTGATTTTGTCCTATGTAAACATATTTGCTTCTCAGCTTTGGCATTGACATTTTAGAACAACGTTTTAGATTTAGAAGCATTTAGGGGGTGATGTACTAAGCCTTCCCTGGGCATTTGCAGTGTTTTCACAATTTTCTCACATTTTCTAATGACAAAGTGGCATATAGACCAGCGAAAGGCCGTGTTTGCTGTTTTTACATCTTGTCAATTACACCAGGCAAATGTAAGTATTTTCAGTATGCCAGCTTTTAGCAGCGAACCCCATAGGAATCAATAGTATTTTCTATGAGTTATTTGTCATTTTTACATCTTTCACTATTATATCGAGCATAAAGGTCAGATAGCTAAATAGTATCGGAGAAACAACTGATAAAATGGCTTTTGGAATTTTTAAATATATTTAAGGCTTCCCAAACAACCAGACACCCCAAAGACACCACACATATTTTCTGAGACCTATCCCATGCTGCCATTTTTCTAAGCTAAATCTGCCACTGCAGTTTGTCTGCTGTCTCACAACTTTTTTTCCTAGTAAATAACACACATTTTGATTGGTAAACTGCGGCGAAAACATAGCAAAATTCCGCCAGATAAGCACAAAATAAATATTGTGCAGTTTACGGTGCTATTCCACACTCTAAACTGGTGAACAGCCGCAAATGTAGTAAATCTATATGACCCCTATACCAGTTCACAAGTCTTAGGGGGCTGGCAAGTCACCTCAAGTAGGCTGGCAGTTAAAGGGTTAAAATAACCTATGCATGTTGGGTATTGTTTGGGGAACCCTGCTGTTTCAGATTTAGATTCTTTTTTCATGCTTGCATAATGATATTTTAGGAGAATTGGGTTTTTATTCTGCTTCTTATGATTTTTTTTTAGGGAAACCCTGTGCAACCAGTGAATTTGTCAAGGATTGCGTCTAAAAACAGTGCTCACGACAACAAGCCTGATCCACCTAGAGAGCTTGAGATGTATACTTTGAGCAAATATATAGTTTGTGGGGGGGTGAAGGTTGTTGAAGGAGTGCAAAGTAGTTATATTCTCTTTAAAAATCTCCTAAAGCACTGTTTCAGTTTGGGGGGTCTCTTGGGAGGAAAGGGTGACTACCTGGGAGAAATGTGTCTTTTCCTTGAAAAAAATGTATTTTTTTTTTAAAAGCTACATAATGTAAAAAATACAAACATGTTAAAGTCCAAGCTCTGCTGAAAATACCATTTTGTGAGTACTCACCTGAAAAATGGATATTGTTGGTGTGCCACACACCCCGCTTCACTTCTTAAATATTCATTACTTCATGGGTTAATCACCTGCAGGTGACGTAGTGCAGAGAGGAAGTCTTGTAACGAGCCCCCTTCCAGCCTATATATACCTGGTACCTCCCTTCAATCACCAGTATAATCAAAAAGCAGTAATACAAGGTACCAGTATTCCACCAGTAACCTCAAAATCAAATATGATATAAAAAAGGCTTCACCATATAAAGGCTTCGGCAATACCGAAAAGGGCGGGTGTGAAGCGGGGTGTGTGGCACACCAACAATATCCATTTTTCAGGTGAGTACTCACAAAATGGTATTATTCTTGGTGTGCCACACACCCCGCTTCACTTCTTAAATATTCATTACTTCATGGGACATCCAAAAGCAGTGTCCACAAGGGCTGGGCAACTCAAGGCCAGGTGAAGCATAACTTAAACGACTGCAGTCTGCAGAACTTTGCGGCCGAAAACAGCATCCGCTGAGGCCCGCACCTCAACTTTGTAAAACTTAGAAAAAGTGTGAACAGAAGACCAAGTGGCGGCCTTACAAACCTGTTCAACAGAAGCTTGGTGCTGAAATGCCCAAGACGCCCCAATGGCGCGAGTAGAATGAGCAGTGATACGAAAAGGGGGAACTTTCCCCTTCGCAGAATAGGCCGCAGTAATGGCCTGACGTCTCCACTTGTTAATGGCAGATTTGGCTGGTGCCAAACCCTTCTTAGGCCCATGGGGCACAACAAAAAAGGAATCCGTCCTACGAAAAGGAGACGTGATAAACAAGTAGTACTTAACACAACGTACTACATCCAAACAATGCAAAACCCTCTATTTGTCATTCTTAGGATTAGGACACAAGGAGGGAAGAACAATATCTTGGTTCAAATGAAAAGCAGAAACAACCTTAAGAAGAAAGCCTGGCTTGAACCGAAGGACCACTTTATCCTGATGCCTCTCAAAGTAAGGCGCCTGGATAGACAAGGCCGCCAACTCTGACACGCTGGACCGAAGTGATCGCTACCAAGAAGACAATCTTCTGAGTCAGGGTAGACAAAGCAATATCTCGCAAAGGCCCAAAAGGAGGCGCCTGAAGAGCAGAAAGAACCAAATTCAAATCCCAAACAGGGAGTAATGGTTTCCTGGGAGGCCGCACATGCGTAGCCCCCCTGGAAAAAATTTTTTAACTAAAGGTTCAAGCGCAACACTCTTCTGAAAAAAGATAGATAAGGCAGAGACCTGCCCTTTCAACGTACTTTAATTTAATTTAGTTAAAATACAAACACAAAAGTTTGTTATAGAAGAATATCCTTGGTGCTTGCCATGCTACCAATCCAATTCCCCATTGAATTCCACAATGCAAATGTAATCATCATTGTACTACAAAAAATTTTTTTTTTTTTTTTTTTTTTTTTTTTCCACAGTTGTCAACTGTCTTACTTGCCAATGCGCAGGTTATTACTAACACAATAGAACATATTGTACATTATAGACAATTAAACCTGCTCAATGATTCACTTGCCCAAATCATAGCAGTGAGTAATATCATGTAATAAGCGGTAAACTAGTTTCACCCCCACTAGGGGGCTTCTTCAGTACCAAACCGCACTTAAGGGCACTTGATCAGCCTATCCAGGCCCGTTAGATTATTCCAAAAGCCTCATGTCCAGGTGCACAATCCCAAAATTGATGCTGGATGGACAGGTTTAGATATCCCAAGTTAGTTAGTGCTCCGTTCGCCAATTATGAAGGAACGGCGTCTGCCCTATGTTGAGAGGTTCCCTATTCCTCAATGATAAGGGAAGCAGAAATACAGGCTTGGGGTCCGCTCTCTCAGCTAAGATGTAATCCGCTGGTCTGCCTGGTAACCATCCAGGGCAGGTCTAAAGGAGCCCGCCCAGCAATACACGTCCGTGCATGTTGTGCTGCATGCTTGACCCGGATACTTAGCTGGAGACCAGAGTCCAGCCCTGATTGTAAAACCTGGAGAGCGAAACGACCCTACAAGGAAAAATCTTATCTCACACCAAGCAATATAGGCTTTCCAAGTCCTATAGTAGGTGATGGAAGAAGACCTCTTCTGGGCATTGATCAGAGTCTTAAATGACTGAATCAGAAAGACCCTCCTCCTTCAGGATGGAGGTTTCAGCAGCCAGGTCATCAAACCCAGCGCTGGTAAATTGGGGTAACACAATTGACCCTGAGTGAGCGGATCGGGCCGAATAGGTAGAACGAACTGGTCCACTGCCAGCCGAACGATATCTGTGAACCTCACTCGTCTTGGCCACCTAGGGGCCACGAGAACAGCGTACACCCTTTCCAGAGCCAACTTCTGAAGAACCCTGCCCAGCATGGGTATCGGAGAGAACAGGTATAGAAAACCCAAAACTCCCCAGCTCAGGGACATGGCGTCTACTGCCAGAGCCAGAGGATCCTGGGAGAGTGACACGAAGTTCGGGAACCTGTGATAGTGATGAGGGGCCAACAGGTCCACCTCCGGGGTCTCCCATTGGAGACACAGTAAGCGAACCACCCGAGGATGGAGAGCCTATTCTTCCAGATGGGGAGAGCTCTTGCTCAACCGGCCCACTACCTGTCTCATCACCACTGGAATGTGAACCGCCAAGAGACAGGGAACATGGAACACTGCCCATGTCCGGACCAGGGACACCACTCTGAGAGTACTCAGACTACGCGTCCTTCCCTGAAGACCACGTAAGCAACCGCTGATCGATTGTCTGAACACATCTGGACCAAAAGGCCCAGAACGTACTGAGTCAGGAGAGCAAACACCTGACGGATGGTTCTCAGATTCAGAATATTGATGGGACAGTGGGGCCTTTAAGCTCTCCACTGCCCCTGGGACCGCGGTTCCTTCCAGAATCTGCCCCATCCCGACAGACTGGCGTCCGTGGTGACAACTTTCCAAAAGGGGGGTCAGGAAAAGCCTGCCCTACACAAGATTGGTCGAGACCAAACACCACAGGAGGGACTGCCGTACACGGGAGGACAACTGGAAGGACTGATCCAGCGACTGAGGTTGCTGGTCTTAACACGCTAACAGAAATAGCTGAAGCGTTCTCGTGTGAATTCGGCAAAAGAAAGACACACTCTGTCTTGATGAGAGTTCAGGCCAGGATGAACCGACCCATGAACGGACCGTGAAGAAGGGTGAGACTCGAATTCCAGGTCGTAACCGGGCGACACTACCTCCTGGATCCATCTGCCTGGAACCACTTGGTTCCAATGGTAGAGGTGTCGCAATAGTCCCCCCACCCGCACGGGTGAGGGCAGCCCCTCAATGCTGAGTGAGCTTAACAGCAGGTTTTTGGGCTTGGTGCCCCAGGACTGAGTGGGCCGGCCACGGCCCCTCCCCCGAGTCCAACCTGCGCCACAGGTAGCGGGAAAGGACGCACCCCTGCCCGCTCTGAATCCTCGAAAGGAAGGCCTACCGGAACTTGTCCCCCTGAAGGGACCACAGGGCCTCTTGCATTGTGGCATCTTACCACCCTTTGCGACAGAATCAAATTTCTCCTCAAACAGACGCAACCCCAAAAAGGGGAGAGCTGTGAGCACCCTTTTTGGAAGCCGTGTCCGCTGACCACTGACGCAGCCATACTGACCCGCGAATAGCCACCAGCATAGCTGCCGCCCTGCTACTCATAATCAGCGCCTGGTCCTGAGCAGCCAGGACATAAGCCACAAAAGATTCACACTGCTTAAGCGCAGTGAACTGTTTGCAAGCGGGATTAAGATCCTCATATAGCCCTGAATTAAGGATTTAATTGCCAATAGCAGAAGGGCTGAAGCACATACCGGGCGCAACGCTGACCTGGAATAGATTACAACCAAGTCGAGCGTATTTGGTCAATTCGACGATCTTCCCCATCTTTGGGGACAGTGGTCTCAGCAGATTGTACCATAGCCGAGCTGGAGAGCCCTAGTACAGGGGTAGCCCCAGGCGGTCTCCCATCCAAGTACTGACCAGGCCCGTCACTGCTTAGCTTCCAAGATCAGACAAGACTGGGCGCATTCAGGGCGGTGTGGCCGTAGGCCTCAAAAAACTGTAATTAGCATATGCCCCCTTGTGCTCTTATAGTCAACAAAACATAAGCACAATGGCCAACTGGAAGGAATTCCAGATAACCGCGTGGGATGTTCCCATTCCTTAAGAACCACCCTCTCAAAGAGGTGTTGTCTGGGGAAAAACCAAACGCGGCTGAGGCTCCTTAAACAACCAACCCCTGGCGGGGCGGGCACCTCAGGCATATCTAAACTCAAAATTTTAAACATTTGAGCCAGAATAGAGGGGGTGTCCAAAACAACCCCCTCTGACCAATCGCCAATCTCATCAGCCACAAGCTGACCTGTCGGCTCATCTGACTCAGACGGGAATTCATCCTCGTCCGGGCATCCATCGGACCATTCCACAGGTACACAAAACTGGTCCTGTGGAGCCGAAGGTACCGGAGTCAGGTGCCTTCGTTTTGCAGCGACCTTTAACGCTGCTTTAACGGGCATAACTTTCCGGGGGCTGGGCTGTGCTGCCACCTCGGAATGCGAATCCCCACTTTGACAGTGTCATGCGGGGTCCGGAAATAGGGAGGGAGAGGTAGGAGAAGATGAAGGATGCGATGGCCCCGCAGCCGAAGCAATGGACTGGCGCGCAACAGTCTGTTTTGCACAAGGGATGCAAATAAAGACATCATCAGCTGGGAGTGGAACCCTATAACCTACGCACCCCCCAAACGGCTCACAGAACCGTTTCCGGAAATTACGGAAGCCTCAATATGGTGATTTATGGTATTCGCAATACTGGGACTTTTAAGGCATAAGCCAACCCGGGATGCCCCTTTATTAGTAATGTCCCGGAAGGGAGGATTTTTTTTTTTTTTTTTTTTAATTTTTTTTTTTTTTTTTTTTTTTTTTTTTAAGTTAAGTTAAGGTCCCCTTTAAAGAACTATATATATATATATATATATATATATTTATATATATAGTCTATGTATATATACATTCACAAAGATATCCCAATAGTTAGCCAGGCACATAGAGCCAGAGGGCCACCATAAGCAGGGATCCCAGGATCTGCAAGGAAAAACCATCAGATCCTCACATGTGTATAAACCAACATAAGCATGGCACCAAAGTGCCCTTAAATCACGCCCCCCTTAATACAGAGTGACTCCCCACTGTATTACTACAAGGAATGCATTCCCCATTTAATGGCCCCAACGGGAGGGGCCGCTTACCTGGACAGCAAAGGCAGCAGCCGGAACAAGACTGCAGCCAGCAGCCAGCACAGAAGACAAAGTGCGGCCGTGCGCCCATGCGATTTCCTACATTGAAGGAAGCAAAAAGCTGGGCCCGCCGCAGACGTCGGCGCCGCGCGTCAGCGGGCCCGCCCCCCCCCCCACGCCGATCAGCTGGAATCACTTACAGCTGGGCCACAACACGTGCGCTCAGGCGGCGGAGGGGGGAGGGTAAAAACCGCATGGTGGTGTACAATGCAAACATGAATGCCAGGCGAGGAGAGTGGAGAGGGAGGGAGGGGAGAGGGGGCCACAAAGCAACAAACTGCAAGAGAAGTGGCCAGCCTTTACCCAGCGCAGCCTGCCCTTAAAGCAGACCCCAAAAAAAAAATACACATGCTACAGTGAATGCATAACATGACACATATGTTATATGCAGTGATACAAGTGAAACACACATACTAAAGCACACCCTCATACACCCCCCCCCCCCCCCCCCAGTGAAGGGAGAAAGGACCGGAACGGGGGAGAAAGGGGCTACGGGGACCCTCGGGACAGGGGCATCCCATTTCCGGATCACCATGCCGGATTGCCGCATTGCCCCCAAAGGAGGGGGACGAGCGGAGGAGATAAGCTCCTAGGCACCAATAGTGCCGTCTACCAATTACCCGGTGAGCAGCCTAGGCTGGGAGGCTTCCTATCCACCATAGAGGTATACAACTCAAACCGGGCAGAAATAGACCAAAAGGGGGGTGGCGGGGTAAGCCCCGACCTACCTGTAAGCAGGAAACTTCCAACCTCTGTTCGTCAAGCAGAGAGAAAAATACTGGTGATTGAAGGGAGGTACCAGGTATATATAGGCTGGAAGGGGGCTCGTTACAAGACTTCCTCTCTGCACTACGTCACCTGCAGGTGATTAACCCATGAAGTAATGAATATTTAAGAAGTGAAGCGGGGTGTGTGGCACACCAAGAATATAAACAACATAAAATTTCCCTTGGAAATCCCTTCAAAAATCACAGCTGTATAGCGCAAAATTGTGAAAAATGGTCTGGCAACAGGGGGTGACTTAATCTCTAGGTCAGCTGTCAGTTAAAGGTTTAAACATTTTTTTTCACCTAGTGATGGATGTCAGCATAATGTAAAAAGGCTGAGCAACCTGACATGGGGAGAAGGGAACATGTGTCTACTCACAAAGCTTTCAAGTAAAGTGTTGTGTCAGACAAACAGATCTGATAAGCCCTGAGCCCTGATCCATCTTGGAGGCTGATTCATTACTAATGCCAGCTATCGGCAGATGGGCGTCTGTATAGCGATGCTTAAAGTGACTGCTAGTAGACGCTGTAAGTGGGTATAGGGCTCTGTAACAGAGCGCCTCAGTTGCTCTAGTAACCTGGCCAGCATTGACGAATGTGTTGTATGTTGGGTGCTGTATCACCAGTACAGCGCTGCAGGAGCGAAAGATAGCACCAGCTCAGTGCGACTGACTCTATACTATCAAAATACCACACACACACAGCGTCGGCGCTCTAAATCTGGTTGCTATAGCATAGAGCAACAGATGCTGTGTGATTAAAGTCTGTTTCTGAACACATATCCACCAGTAACAAAGCAAAAGCACATGGAATTACATTGTTGTAACATTGTGACATTAACACTTTAGTGCCAGACCTGTAAATACAATTTTGCATAAAAAAAACAAAAAAATTTGATAAGTTTTCAAAAATGACTTTTTCTAGGCTAGGAGAGGTGACACAATTATTTGAGAGCATAACATTTTTTTTAATAATAAAACCCTGTTTAAACAGAAGAAAAGGAACGTCCATTGAAATGTATGGGAGAGTGACAGGTAGTGACAGGTAATACCTGGCGCTCTGGAAGCTAGAGGGCAGGCATTATACGCTAAACCGCCTTCAATGATGAATCGAACACTAGATAGTGCTGTCATGATTCGCTTTCATAAATGTGGTTTTGCGTACAGCGCCCAGCATTCACCAGATGCTGCCTACCACTACGAGGCATTACCTGGCGCTATCCCTTGATGAATAACCCCCATAGTTATCAGTTTCGTGCCTGTTATTTACTAAATTTCTGGCACTATTGTGACTTCCATTTTAAGACAATGATCATCCTGGCCATAAGGAGGGTCTCACACAGCAAAATCTACTGATATTTAGACCCTACTCTTTTAGGTAGAACCTAGAGCAAACATAAAAGGAGGATTACAATCACAGCAACCTCAACCCAAATCCTCTGTACATACATGCAGGTCAATATTAGATGGCAAAATCTGCTCCTGAAGACCCACACTTAGAGCATCTAGAGTAATTTTAGTCAGATATGTGTGTCTTCCTAGCCATAGCTATATATGCTTGATTCAAAAATATTGAATGAGTCTATTGTTTGCTGCAGGAGAAACTTTAGGTGTCCATTGCTACCTCTGAATCCTCAGCATCCAGCTCCAGGTATTTTCTAGTGCCATCTATAACATAGTTCAAATTTATCTGGTGTCAGCCGAGCTTGCAGTAGGCTAGAGTATAAATATGACACTTACCCTGTATTAGGAATTCCCCTCAAAGTGTCTATACCAGGGGTGTACAACCTGCGGCCCCCAGCACCTCTGCCTATCTCTACCCACCTCTGCTCCCTTCAACTCTGCCCACCTCACCCAATTATATGTTGTTCCGGTATAAGCCCACCTCATCTCTTCCCACCACACTTAAAGTGGAAAAAACAGGAATTTGACTATTCTGAGTTTTGTTCTATGTCCTGAAGGCATCTCGAATTGGGATGCCCCACAATGTGAAACCCCCCAGAATGCCCTGCAAAACTCACCTCCTTCCAGTCCAATGGCTCATGCACAGCTGTTTGCCGTTACTATGCCATTTGGCAAATGGCTCTATGTGCCTCAATGGGGCGCACAACTGGCAGCATCCTCAGTGGTGCATGCTCCCCCCCCCCCAGCTTATCTCAAGCTTTTGAGCACAGCATTGTGAACAATCAGAGCTATTTGCCAAATTACATAGGCATGGCAAAACATCTGTGTTTGGACAAGGACCCGTGCATGTGCCGCTGGACAAGGAAAAGGTAAGCTCACCTCTTGACCCACCACACTTCAGCCGACCTCACCTTTTTCCTAGCCCACTTTTTTCACCTCATGTTTTACGGTCTCACCACAGATCTTCTTACCTATAGCCACTCAATCACTTGCTGTCTCACCTCTGCTCATCTCTTCTCTACTCATCCTATCTCTTCCCTCAGTCAACCTTCATCACATCAGTCAATCTCACCTTTTCTCATCCCCTTTTAGATTCCAGGGCTGTTCCGCTTTAAGAACATCTCACCTGTTAGGAGAACCTTCTGAGCCCAATCTTTGGCTGCATGGAAAATATAGAGGTGCCTAAAAGAGTAGTTGATCCATAGGGTGTATTTACTGACTGTTTATACCCTTGCAGGAGTTTTATGTTTGTCTTCCAAACCTGCCACGCCAGTCTATGAATGGGGGTCATAGTACCAACAGAGTGCTGCCCAGGATGCAGTAGAAAAGCTAAAATATTTCCACCTCTCATATAATAGGCTAACATTCCTTCAGCTGAGGGCAAAGCAAAGACTCTAACCAAGTGAACTTAGCACCATGAAAAGAAATATGCTGCTGCTGCTACTCCACAGCTAGCTCTAGTTTCTGTCACTCAACAGAAAATCCTGCCAGAATGTGCCAGCCTCAAGTGGATTCTGCAGGTGCCAATTTTCCTCTTTAGGGTCCTAATGCCAGCCCATAAGCTCTCGATGCTGGTCTAGAGGGTCCTAATGCCAGCCAAGATCCAGATGCTGGTCCATCTGGGATAGCCATGTCTCCCAAAAGGACTTCACTGCCATTCGCTGTCTGTACATCAAATACCACTGCTTGGGTATTTGATGTACAGACCTGGTCTGGCAACATACAGTACCCAGTGATGGGATTTGCTGCTGGCAGAAGGCTAGTTGCACTAGAAGAGGCCCCTAACAGTGGGACCCCAGGAGCCCCTACAGACCTCCAAGACAGGCTCCCAGGGGAACCTAAGTTCCCTAACAGAAACTGGGCCATTGTTTATACTTTCAAAAATGGGCTTACAGTGGCCCTGAACATATACCCTTTTAAAGTGGACATCAAACAGAAATACAAGGGGGAAAGCAGAGTGAATAGGAGATTTAGAAGACAAAGAGGGAGCCAAAGTGAGCAGGAGAACTAAAGCAGAAGTAAATACAGTCCAGGATATCACGCAAAGAAAATGCACTGACCACAGAGCATTTCACCTCACAAAGCTTCAGATAAAATCTTGCCTGTGCTAACCAGTTGTCCTCTTACAACCTTAGCCAGGGGCGGACATACCATAGGGGCAGTGCAGGCATGTGCCCATGGAACAGGGAGGCCCAGTGAAAGCTGTCTCTACCTCCACTTTGGTATCTACCCTTGGTACATACTTACCTAGCCAAGCTGCCTGATTCTCCCCGGCTTGCTGCACTGTATTCATTGCGGTGCTGTGTGGCCATCGCAATGCTGCGTGGATGCATCCACCAATGGTGCGGCACTCGGCCTCCTCTGATGCTGCAGGTTGACTGGCTGGTGAGTATCTGATGGGGGCTCATGGTGGGGGCCCTGCTATGGGGCCCCATAAGGGGTATTTATGTCCCTGCCCTTGGCCTAAAAAATTAAGGGCTGGAAAAGAATTCTTTAAAGTGGATCAAAACCAAGGATTTTTACTATCCCAGGTTTTGGTCCGTTTAGGGGTACCCGCTGTGTGAAACCTTCCAGGTCACAGAACTTACTCATCTCTCCTTGAGCTCATGCTGGGGCTAGAGCTGTGGAATGGAATCCTAGCCGCACTTGCAAGTGGCACGTGGCATCACTCGGCTCCCTTAAGCTGTGCACTGTCATGCACACCCATTAAATTAAGTTGGGCAGGATGCCGGTGCTGGCCGTGCATGCACTGCTGGCTCGAAGGAAATGTAAGAATATTGTGCGTCCTGGGGGTTTCACACAGCAGGGCATCCCAATTCAGGATGCCCCCACAGGTAGGAGTATGCCTGCCCTGGAGTCTAATAAACTTCAGGTGAGTTTTGGTCCACTTTAAGGAATTCAATGTCTACATTTTCATAATAGTACTACATGAAAATGGTATGCTTTTTCTGAGCATGCTTTCATATTTTTTTATTAAATAAGCCTTATAATTTTATAAGCCTAAATCAATATTAAAATTGTCAGCCTGTAACATGTTTCATGGAAAGGCAACAATATGTTTCACAGCTGTGGCTTATGCTCTAAATCCTTCAAAATGCATTTCCTCTTGTACTTTTTGTGTTAACATTGCTATCCTGCTATGAAAATTGAATTATAACATTTTCGAGTTAGTGTATTTGGTTAAAGGGACAGTCCAGGAAAGACAATTAGGCAGCAAAGAGCTCATCTGATGCCTGTCCCACGTGTTTCACCAACATTTTCACCCAGGGTGCCATATACCTGAGAACGCCAGCAACCCTCCTCTGGTCAGAACCCCCCCCCCCCCCGCAGCTTTTTTCCTGATGGGTGCAGCTCCACTTAATATAGTGTTGTGGTGCCTACACTGAAGAGTGTGCAGCATGGGGTGTGCTGTATACTTACAATTCCCTGCTCCCTCTTGCAGCTCCCTAGCCTCTACCCATTTCTATGACACATGCTGTCATGTGACAGCTTCTTTTATATTGTGGAGATGCACAGAGGCCAGGGAGCTACATGCAGGAGCCAGGACCTTTAAACCGGACCAACAGCCTGGAACAGTTGGAAAAGAAAGGTAGCGGCCATTTTGGAGCTTCCTCTCCCAACTGTCATAACTGAGAAGTCCAGCAGCGCTTCCTGTTTGCAGGTGGCCTGCAAGCCCATGAGCGGCCATCTTGTTTTTAAAATTTATCCCAGTAGGCAAATAATTTTGCATGTGCAGCAATCTAAATTACCCTGGGGAAGGATGCAAATGATCATTGTTTGTTGTGTTGGTCTGACGTAATTCATTTTGACTGTTGGACCGCTTTAAGTATACAGCACATATTACACTGCACTCTCTGCAATGATGCTGGTCCATCCCACCTACACTATGGACCCTGCAGTGCTCAAAACAATATTAAGCTGGAGCAGCCCCATCAGGAAAATAAAATGGTTGTGGGCTGTCTGCTGCCCCTACTTAGTAAGTCTGATTTTACAAACAATTTTGGTCTAAGGGCTAGCCAGGAGCCTTTTAAATTTTGGTTCCTGCCGTGGCCGGCATTTGGAGGAGGGGCAAACTCAACAATTGCTTTGGCCCCATAATCAAATGCCCCCCCCCAGCTTTGAATAGGTCTGCTTAGGTACCATGGGGCTCTCCACCTCTGTGACACCCTACTTCTGTGCAGCCCCCCCTCCAACTCCACAGCTGCTGACCCACAACTTTTACCTAACTCCCTCCCCAGCTGCTGACTCAATCCGCTCACATAACTCCTCCACAGCTGCTGACTTGAACTCCTCAACTAAGCACCCCAAACGCTGACCCACAACCATCACCTAACTCATTTCCCCATCTGCTGACCTTAAACACCCATCTAACCCTTCCCCCAGCTACTGATCTGCAGCCTCAACCGATCTCCTTCTCCAGCAGCTGAACTGAAACCATTACCTACACTCCCTCTCCCCATCCACTGATCCACACCCCATTCCCCAGCCACTGAGCCAAACACCTCACCTAGCCCCTTGCACAGCTGCTGAGTGAAATCGTTCACCTAACACCAATCCCCAGTCACTGACCTGCACCCTCACCTAACCAACCTCTCCAGCCATGGATCCACAACCTTCACCTAACCCCCTCCCCAGTTATTGACCCAAACCCCTCTCCCCCCTCCTCCCCAGCTGCTGACCCCCACCCTCACCTAACCCCCTCTTCAGCAACTGACCTGCACCCTCACTTCCCTCCTTTCCACAGCCACTGAATTTCACTTCACTGAACCTTCACCTAAGCCCCCTTCACCAGCTGCTGACCTACACCCAACCCCCACTCCCCAGCTGCTAACCCTTTGAGCTGGTTAGTGACCTCACTGGTATAGGCATATGCACCACTGAGTAGGCACGTGATGTTATTGCCAAGCAGCCTGTGCCTATGCATCTCCAAATAACTCCCAGCTCTCCAGGCAGGCCTAGGTCTCCCCTCTGCTAGTACTGATGGATAGATGGATAGGCCACACCATTACTGAGCAGCCGACCATGTGCCTTGCTTCATACTTCTGTGCTCCGCTGGCCATGCTGTCACCTGTCTATTTGCCTGCTAAAGCACCCAACATGCGTATGCGAAGCATAGTATAGCATGTGTAATTAATTACCATCATGATATTATCCTGCTCTTCACGGGTGAACAGTGTGGGTGCCACGTTGTTCTCATCTCTTCCATCAGGAATCTGCATGACGCACCCCTGGGCCGACGCGCTCCAGTGGATCCCAGAAGTGTGCTGTCTGATGTGCATATGCTCATGTTGTCATAGCCTATAGGTTACAAGCACCTGTGCTGGTCTGTTAAATAAACTCAATTGTTGGCCAATTAGCCACCCACTTTCTATAAAAGCACACACCCGATCCATGGACTTTGATGTCAGTGCTTACTTGGCTTATGAAGAAACATAGATGCCAAAACATAGATGCCACCGCAGCCTCCAGGGCCTGGAACATAGGTATAGCTGAGGAAACGCAGCACACAGCCCCAGCCTGAGGCCCCACCGCTCGGCCCGCAGGCACTGCAGCAGGTTCAACTTGAGTGGGTCAACTGCAGCAGTGGGAGAGCCACACCCAGGGCTCCTGGCACAGCCCACAAGTCAGGCCACCAGAGGCCAGTGTGGAACCCAGTGCAGGCCTCCAGTGTAGAGCCCACAGCAGAGCCTGCGGCGGAGCACATGGCGGACCACATGGCGGAGCACACAACGGAGCAATGAGCCACAGCTGGGGCTGCTCATTCCCCTGAGAGCAGTCTGTAAACCACCCCTTCCAGGCCTGTAAGTGGGACCAGTGGCTCACCATCTCCAGCCTCCCCAGTAGATGCCAGCATCTGCCCCCAGACAGGGCGTCAACTCAGCAGGCGGAAGCTGAGCGGGCACTTAACCAATTAGAGGTACTGCTGAATTGAGTTGGGACGGCTATGAAAGGCTGGCCAGAGCCCAAGGTTGGTAGGCAGGTCCAAAAAATGGGACAATCTGAAACGGTAGTCCAGAGGAAAATTAGTGTGAGCTGGAATGTAGGTGGTGTGGGACCAGATGGATGCTTGAGGATCACACATTGAACCACTCATAGCCTCAAATGTTTTTTTTTTTATTTTTAGGTTGAAAACTGGTGGTAGACTGCCCAAAACCTTGTAGTTCACATATGTAGAGGAGTTGGTTGCAGGGATGCTGCACCCCAACATCTACCAGGGGATTTGGGGACCCACAACACTGATTGGCAGCACCTTTCCACCAGTGTTAAAAGTTGGCAGCAAAATGTAGATTTGCTCGGGGGGGAAGCCAACCACAAACTGTTGACACAAACCCGAGTGCCCAGATGCACACAAAAACAGTGCTTGTCTGGGACACACAGGTTTGCTTAACTAGCACACATATGTGGTTACCTACAATTATAATGGCAACTTCACTCTAGCAAAAGTGTTGTGGGCATACATTGTTGCGGTGCCCAGTGTGTCACCCATGTGGACAATCTGAAGAAGTGCAGCTGTGGAATGTTTATTGCTTTGATTGCTTTTCCCTTGCCTTGCACCAACCACCCACCCAGCCAGCAGCCCTGCCTCTCCCTGTGCCTCAAGCACCCCTTTCTCACATGCCACCCCCGGAACCACCAACCAGACCTGCCACATCCACCAGCCCCCCACACAGTGATGCAACACAAACCTTAGATGAGGTAAATGTTGTGTCGTAATAAGCAGATGTAAACAGACGGGTTAAGATGTGTAAGGTGTGGATAATGAAATAAAGACATTTCTTTGCTGTGGAGGACCATGCCCCAAATGAAACCCTAATGTTTATCTTTCTCAGACACCACCTCTACTGGAAGCAATACAGAAGCTGGAACATACCCAAAGCTCGAAAAGTGTGCATCAGTCTCCAAATCTTCTCCAGACCCTTCCCACTCACTGTATCCACACAGGACCCCAAGCTGCCTACAGCTTCCACACTCGGGACCACAAGGGAAAACCTCACCCAAATCCCTCAAGGTTAATCCCTGGTTAGTTAAGGATGAATTCTCCCTCATCTTGCCTTTCTGGCCATTCTCCTGCCCTGGACTACTAGCAGTCTTTATGGAAGATGCCTCAAGGGTATTCTTCGCATGCTGGGTGTTTTTTCAGCCTTACATAGGGGAGTTTCTCTGGGAGTATTTTAGGGGATAATGAACCATGTGTTTTAGCTGATTTCACATGTGTGGCAACTTGGGTTAGTTTCCCCATAATCAATAGTTTAGACGGAAAAAAAATAACCCCAATAACTGAACCCCAACTGTTGCTCCCAATCTCAGAGTCTAATAAGTCTAATAAGCTGGATGTTTTAAGGGGGATGGTCTGAATAAAACTGTTATTAAGCCCTTAAGAAGGGCAGTATTCCACATAGCTGGGCTCTCCCCTTAACCCTTTAACTGCCAGCTTACCTAAAGTTTTTGGCACCCTTTTTTGCCAGCCCATTTTCCCTATTTTGGGCTACACATGCACAACTGTGATTATTGAATGGATTTCCTGGGAAAATTATATATTGTTTTTTTCAGCAGAGTCTGGGCTTTAACATGAAATGTCTCGTTTGTCATTTGTTTGTCATTGTGTATTCACAATATTTATTTTTGGGTGAAATGTGTGCAAAAGAATAAAAAAAAATGGCATGAGGTCCCCCTACCCAGCATAACCATCCCGGGGACCAGTTTTGGGGCTTGTAGAAAAGGGTGCAGGGGCCAGCTTTGGTGGGCCCCCACCCTGCCAGCTACAAGCCCCAAAGCCTAATAGCCACGGGCTCTTCTCCCCCCCCCCCCCCCGGGCTTTGGGGAGGCAGGTGATTGCCTTGGGGTTAATTGCAAGTCACCCACTAGCTTCAGGTGACCCAGAGCCTTGTGAACTGGTATATGGGTATCATAGATCCCTTACCAGTTCACAAAGGGTTAAATGTACAAAAAACACATGGACACAAAGAAAAAAATAGCACTGTGACCCTCAGTGATCACTTTGGCTTCTGCTCTCCTGCTTCTGCTAGAAGACAGGTAACACAGGATTTATTTAAACAAACATGACATAGGGTCCCCCCTCCCAGGCCACGACCATTAACCAGACTGTAGCCTTTGAACAACAACAGCACAGTGGTGGGGGGGGCTCTCATTTCCTCAGTCACAACACACGCCACCATACAGGGAAGCTCTGTTGGACTCCGAATGAGCAGCGCACCCATTGAGGCAGCTTCCTGTTCCTCCAACTCCCACAACTTCAATTCCTAGCATCCACAAGGAGGCAGCGATGTCACCGCTGAGGGACACAGCTCTCCAGCTTGCCAGACGAGGAGTCACAGTCAGCACAGTATCTTTGCCTAGCCACAGCGGGGTTGCTGGATGTCCTGGCGCGGCTTCAGAGCAACCACAAGCCAGCAAACAAAGCAACGGTGGATCGCACAGCATGTGCAAGGAGAACCCAAAAGCGATATATTTTAAAAACATCAGGGAGACTAAGTATGTCTAATGGTCTGGTGCACTGCCCTATGAAATTGTAGGGCGCCCTAAAAACCTAACAATACTATCACCAAAGAACACCGAAAAAAAAAGACAAGTGGTTCAAAATAGGGCTGGCACTCACAAAGTCCACATGTACACTCAGGGCTGCTTAACGCAACATCTCGATCAGATTTATTTTAATATGGCACATACAATATGAAACAACAAACCCACTCTACCAATTAAAAAGCTAGCATAGCTTAAAAATAGACACGGGGGCCCCGCACACACAAAGCCACACCTCCTCACAGGCTCACACACCACCACACATCCCTTAGGTAAATGGCTGGCCAGCCGCTAAATCCCTATTAGGGAGCTGCCTAAATGGAGATTACTGATCCTGGAACGGGCCGTGCACGATGATATATAACGTGACTTAAAGTGCATGGTGCTGTAAACGATGAGGGCTCAGAGCGCACATAGCTGAAATAGCAGCAAAGTCCAGTTGGATGATCCTGCTTATACTTAGATGCTGTTGTGAATCCCCTCAATGCAGGGTAAATCAATGAGGCAATGTATCAGGTCGCCCACTGGGTACTGGTGTCCGCACTAGCTGAGGCGTATTAATAATTATATTGCACTGTCCCTTGTTACACCTCACTGTCCCTTATTGCACCTCAGTGTGTTCAGGGTGCTAAACTTTGGGCACCTGCCAGGAATATGATAAGACTGATCACAGTAACAGGACACTTGTAAAAATACACAGGAGCCGCGCTGGGCCCGGCCGCGCCGATGCGTCTGGCCTCCGACCCTGTTCCCCGCAGCTCAACCGTGATACCTTTCCTAGGCAGCAGCCTGGTGTACAGTCTCGCGCTGAAACGCGCCTTTCGTCGTCGGCGTGTTGTTACAGCTGGGCCAGCATGTGTGATGAGGAGACAAAGAGGAGGGGGCGTGGCCGGACCTTCCGTCCACCAACGGCGTTTCGCCCCGCCTACTGGGGCTTCGTCAGGGTGGCTACCGCCAATCGCTGCCTTGCTTTTATTGACATGATCTTCCAGGGGCGTGATTACCACACGCTTGTATTGTTAACCCTGCACATTCCCGCACTTACAGTCCCGCTCATATCAGAGCTCTGTCTTGCAATGTGGATCAATCTTTTTCCGCAGCGATGACTGGCAAACATATAAATACTCCCGCAGTCTATTAATGATGGTTGAAATAGCTCCCTATGACAAGTAGTGACATATATTAGCAAAGCACACAACTATTCTTTCTGCCCCACCATTCATTCTGCCCCACCATTACCGCAATAACAGGACACAATTATTTTCAACTTATCTCAATTGGACATGCATATCCCCCGGCCACAACCGTAGCATACATATCCTATCATCCCAGCCTTCAGGCGGACCAAAACCAATACACACCTATACATAGGGGGATACCTAGCACCTTACATGGTCGGGGGAAAAAATATATGTATAGCCCATTGAAATCAATGTTTTTTAATGCTCCACATGCAGTATGGGATAACGGGGCGAACAGAGGGGGAAAGGAGAAGAGGGAAGAGGGGGAATAGAGACATGACAGGTGAGGGGCAGACCAAGAGGCAGCTCCTCACCAGGGGCAGAATACAGGGGGCGAGGGTGAAGGGAGTGGTAATTATAGGCGAAAAGGGGGAAGAGGGGGAGGGAGGGAGGCGAGAGGAGAGTACAGACAGTACAACATCCTATCCCTATCATGACGCCTATTATGAAGAAAACCAAGGCAACCTCCCCCCCCTTCCCCCCCAAAATTCATTCTTCATCCATATATAAGGTCCAAATCACCTTCATGTGTACCCAAACCTGCATCCCTATTTCCTTGTAACTCAAAATCACAGGAAAGCACCCAAGCCTGTCTCTGTGTTGAGACCCCAGGGTGACATGGTTCCCAGTTCAAAAATCAGCCGTGCCTCTTCTTGTCTTAATCTTACATCCCAAAAGCCTCGCCTGCCCTCCGTGCGCAGTCTGAAAATCCCACACACTCTCATGCCCCCAGGGTCACTCCTTTGGCACCATGAAAAGTGCTCCGCTACTGGGCTTTTCTCATTGGCCTTTCTGATGTCCCTAACATGTTCCCCTATTCTCACCCTTAATTCACGCTTCGTCTTACCGACGTATTTTTTTCCACAGGGGCATGTCAGTAAGTACACCACCAAGGTGGAGGCACAATTTATAAACTCCTTGATCACTCTAGGCTCCTTGCTTCTTGGACCCGTATAAGTTGAGGAAATATGCATGAACTTGCAAATCTGGCAATGGCCACACTTGTAGCACCCCTGCAGTCTTCTTCCTAGCCCACTTCCCACTCCTGGTAATTTAAGGCTAAGGTCGCTATGGACCAACTGGTCCCGTAAGTTACTAGCCCTCCTGGCCGTGAGAAGCGGCCGAGACCCCACACATCGAGCTATAGACGGATCTAATTGTAATATGTGCCAGTGGGATTCCAGGAGGTTCTTAAACCTATCCCAGTGGGCCCCAAACTGTGTGATAAGTCGCACAGGTTGCCTGTCCGTAACCTCCCCTGGGTCATCTCCCCTTCTCTTATCATGGGTTTTGTATCGTCCTTCAAGGAGGGCATCCCGTTCAATTTCCAAGGCCTTCTTACTGCACGTCCGTAACAGCCTATGTGGGTATCCTCTCTCCCTAAAGCGTGCCTTAAGCTCCCGTGCCTCACGTAAATAGTCCGTAACCGACGAACAATTCCTGCGGATTCGCAGGAATTGTCCGAACGGTATACCTCGCTTCAACGGACCGGGATGGTGACTGGAAAAATGAAGCAATGTATTCCCTGCTGTGGGTTTGCGGTAAGTTGTTGTTAGTAGTTTCCCTGCTTGTTTACTGATGAGAAGGTCCAAAAATTCCACCTTCATAGCATCCCATTTGTATGTAAGCCGAATATTTCGATCATTGTGGTTGAGACTATCTACAAATCCTTCAAACTCATGGGCGGTTCCCTTCCATACCACCAAAATATCGTCTATGTATCGCAGCCAGAGAGCGACCCGTGCCCCGAAGTCCGCCCGCGGGTCGCTCTCTGGCTGCGATACATAGACGATATTTTGGTGGTATGGAAGGGAACCGCCCATGAGTTTGAAGGATTTGTAGATAGTCTCAACCACAATGATCGAAATATTCGGCTTACATACAAATGGGATGCTATGAAGGTGGAATTTTTGGACCTTCTCATCAGTAAACAAGCAGGGAAACTACTAACAACAACTTACCGCAAACCCACAGCAGGGAATACATTGCTTCATTTTTCCAGTCACCATCCCGGTCCGTTGAAGCGAGGTATACCGTTCGGACAATTCCTGCGAATCCGCAGGAATTGTTCGTCGGTTACGGACTATTTACGTGAGGCACGGGAGCTTAAGGCACGCTTTAGGGAGAGAGGATACCCACATAGGCTGTTACGGACGTGCAGTAAGAAGGCCTTGGAAATTGAACGGGATGCCCTCCTTGAAGGACGATACAAAACCCATGATAAGAGAAGGGGAGATGACCCAGGGGAGGTTACGGACAGGCAACCTGTGCGACTTATCACACAGTTTGGGGCCCACTGGGATAGGTTTAAGAACCTCCTGGAATCCCACTGGCACATATTACAATTAGATCCGTCTATAGCTCGATGTGTGGGGTCTCGGCCGCTTCTCACGGCCAGGAGGGCTAGTAACTTACGGGACCAGTTGGTCCATAGCGACCTTAGCCTTAAATTACCAGGAGTGGGAAGTGGGCTAGGAAGAAGACTGCAGGGGTGCTACAAGTGTGGCCATTGCCAGATTTGCAAGTTCATGCATATTTCCTCAACTTATACGGGTCCAAGAAGCAAGGAGCCTAGAGTGATCAAGGAGTTTATAAATTGTGCCTCCACCTTGGTGGTGTACTTACTGACATGCCCCTGTGGAAAAAAATACGTCGGTAAGACGAAGCGTGAATTAAGGGTGAGAATAGGGGAACATGTTAGGGACATCAGAAAGGCCAATGAGAAAAGCCCAGTAGCGGAGCACTTTTCATGGTGCCAAAGGAGTGACCCTGGGGGCATGAGAGTGTGTGGGATTTTCAGACTGCGCACGGAGGGCAGGCGAGGCTTTTGGGATGTAAGATTAAGACAAGAAGAGGCACGGCTGATTTTTGAACTGGGAACCATGTCACCCTGGGGTCTCAACACAGAGACAGGCTTGGGTGCTTTCCTGTGATTTTGAGTTACAAGGAAATAGGGATGCAGGTTTGGGTACACATGAAGGTGATTTGGACCTTATATATGGATGAAGAATGAATTTTGGGGGGGAAGGGGGGGGAGGTTGCCTTGGTTTTCTTCATAATAGGCGTCATGATAGGGATAGGATGTTGTACTGTCTGTACTCTCCTCTCGCCTCCCTCCCTCCCCCTCTTCCCCCTTTTCGCCTATAATTACCACTCCCTTCACCCTCGCCCCCTGTATTCTGCCCCTGGTGAGGAGCTGCCTCTTGGTCTGCCCCTCACCTGTCATGTCTCTATTCCCCCTCTTCCCTCTTCTCCTTTCCCCCTCTGTTCGCCCCGTTATCCCATACTGCATGTGGAGCATTAAAAAACATTGATTTCAATGGGCTATACATATATTTTTTCCCCCGACCATGTAAGGTGCTAGGTATCCCCCTATGTATAGGTGTGTATTGGTTTTGGTCCGCCTGAAGGCTGGGATGATAGGATATGTATGCTACGGTTGTGGCCGGGGGATATGCATGTCCAATTGAGATAAGTTGAAAATAATTGTGTCCTGTTATTGCGGTAATGGTGGGGCAGAATGAATGGTGGGGCAGAAAGAATAGTTGTGTGCTTTGCTAATATATGTCACTACTTGTCATAGGGAGCTATTTCAACCATCATTAATAGACTGCGGGAGTATTTATATGTTTGCCAGTCATCGCTGCGGAAAAAGATTGATCCACATTGCAAGACAGAGCTCTGATATGAGCGGGACTGTAAGTGCGGGAATGTGCAGGGTTAACAATACAAGCGTGTGGTAATCACGCCCCTGGAAGATCATGTCAATAAAAGCAAGGCAGCGATTGGCGGTAGCCACCCTGACGAAGCCCCAGTAGGCGGGGCGAAACGCCGTTGGTGGACGGAAGGTCCGGCCACGCCCCCTCCTCTTTGTCTCCTCATCACACATGCTGGCCCAGCTGTAACAACACGCCGACGACGAAAGGCGCGTTTCAGCGCGAGACTGTACACCAGGCTGCTGCCTAGGAAAGGTATCACGGTTGAGCTGCGGGGAACAGGGTCGGAGGCCAGACGCATCGGCGCGGCCGGGCCCAGCGCGGCTCCTGTGTATTTTTACAAGTGTCCTGTTACTGTGATCAGTCTTATCATATTCCTGGCAGGTGCCCAAAGTTTAGCACCCTGAACACACTGAGGTGCAATAAGGGACAGTGAGGTGTAACAAGGGACAGTGCAATATAATTATTAATACGCCTCAGCTAGTGCGGACACCAGTACCCAGTGGGCGACCTGATACATTGCCTCATTGATTTACCCTGCATTGAGGGGATTCACAACAGCATCTAAGTATAAGCAGGATCATCCAACTGGACTTTGCTGCTATTTCAGCTATGTGCGCTCTGAGCCCTCATCGTTTACAGCACCATGCACTTTAAGTCACGTTATATATCATCGTGCACGGCCCGTTCCAGGATCAGTAATCTCCATTTAGGCAGCTCCCTAATAGGGATTTAGCGGCTGGCCAGCCATTTACCTAAGGGATGTGTGGTGGTGTGTGAGCCTGTGAGGAGGTGTGGCTTTGTGTGTGCGGGGCCCCCGTGTCTATTTTTAAGCTATGCTAGCTTTTTAATTGGTAGAGTGGGTTTGTTGTTTCATATTGTATGTGCCATATTAAAATAAATCTGATCGAGATGTTGCGTTAAGCAGCCCTGAGTGTACATGTGGACTTTGTGAGTGCCAGCCCTATTTTGAACCACTTGTCTTTTTTTTCGGTGTTCTTTGGTGAGAACCCAAAAGCCTCCACTTGCTTAAGGTACATAGGGTGGAGAGCGAGCAGGAAGCTGTCAGCCGTAGTCATGAGCGTGGAAGAGGGGCTTCATGGACAGAGTCGGAGAGAAACCCTTCAGTTTGCACCATAAATTTGTGATATTCACCTTAACAGCATCAGGGTCAGACCAGGCTATATCAAATATGTTACTTCGGATTATGTTGAGGAGCATAGAATAATGGACAAAAATATGGTCTATCCTAGTATATGTGGATGGTCTATCCTAATATATGTGAAGTGGGCCATGACAGTTTATCCACTGAGCCAGAAAAATTCCTGCATTAATTGGAGGGTGAAACTTAATCCTGGAAGCATTAGATTTGTCAAATGTAAAATCCAAGGCCATGTTAGTGCCTCCCCCCCATTATCAAGGTCCCTTCCGCTTGTGTTGGTACTTCTTTAACCCTTTAAGTGCCATGCACGTAACACCTACGTTCTGGCTTGTCTGGGCCAAGCCCGTAGGTGTTACGTGCTCGACTTTCCCCGCTGCTAGTTAAAAAAATAAAGATGAAAAATACTCACCTGACCCCTCGTTGGATCCGACCGGGTCTCCTCTTTAATTTGGTGCCATCCGATCCCCTGTGGGGGCTCGGATGGCTCCAGGAGAGCCCCCGGAATAGGCCGCCCCCCCACTTCGGCAGCAGCAGCTGCTAACTGTAAAAAAATTAAAAATAAAAATTACATTTACTTGCAGTCGCGCTGCCTCCCGCCGGGTCTTCTCTTCACTGGGGGGGCCTCCGATCACCCCCCCAGTTTCTTCTGTGGCGAGGAGAGGGCAGAAAATGCCCTCTCCCCCCACTTCCTGGATCGTGACTGCTAGCCCCGCCCCCTAGCCCCGCCCCCTCATTGTGATGTCACCAGCAGCCGGCTTCTTACCTCCAGCACCCGAGACTCTGAATCAGTCTGCTCGGGTGCTTGGAGCAGAGAGCAGAGGAGGAGGAGAGGGCTGTCATTGCCCCCCCTCCCCAGGCTCTCTCCTAAAAACGCGCGATCAGACTGTCAGCGGAGATCGCCGGGGGACACAGGATCGGAGGTGAGTAAAGTTAAAAAAAAAAATAATAAAGATCATTTTTTTTATTTATGTGTCTGTGTTTTTTTTATTCAACATTTAACCCCTTGTGAACTGGTAAGGGGTACATGAGACCCCTTATACCAGTTCACAAGGCTGGGGGGTGGCAAGTCACCTGCCCTAGCGGGTGACTTGCCATTAACCCCTGGCACCCCCATTACCTGCCTTTCCAAAGCCCGGGGGGGGCAGAAGAGCCCGGGCCCACATAGGCTATGTGGGCTCGTAGGCTGCAGGGTGGGGGGGCCACAAAAGCTGGCCACCCCACTCTGTGCCTACATGCCCCCATAGCTGGTCCCGGGCTGGTTACTTTGGGGCTGGTTACTTTGGGTAAGGGGGACCCCACGTCATTTTTTGGGGGGGATTTTTAAGGTTTTTTAACCCTTAAAATCACCCCAAAAAATGGGGACCCTATGTCATTTTTATTTAATTAACCCTTTGTGTTCTGTCATCCAGCAGCTATAAAAGGCTTCCAGCAGGTGAGCAGAAGCCAGTGATCGCCGAGGGACACAGTGCTCCAGGATGGATGGGAGGTAAGTATTAAAAAAAAAAAAAAAATAAATAATAAAATATTTTTTTCTTTTTCCCCTATACCAGTTCACAAGGCTGGGGGAGGTGGCAAGTCACCTGTGACTAGCAAGTCACCTGTGACTTGCCATTAACCACTGGCACCCCCATTACCTGCCTCCCAAAAGCCCGGGGGGGCAGAAGAGGCCGGGCCCACGGCTATGCGGGCTTGTAGCCTGCAGGGCCAGGGGCCACAAAAGCTGGCCCCTGTGCCTTGTTTCTGCAAGCCCTGCAAAGCTGGTCCCGGACTGGCTACTTTGGGAAAGAGGGACCCCATGTCAATTTTTTTGGGGATTTTTAAGGGTTTTTAACCCCTGGGAGGGGGGACCCTATGTCATTTTTTTTTCTCGATTTAACCCTTTGTAGTGTGGATGGTAGTTGTATTTTATTTGTAAATGTTATAAAATGTTATAAAGTACTTGTTTCAGTTAGGGGGGTCTCCTGGGCAGGAACGGGGGCTACCGATAAATATGTTGTACCGTTCTAATCGGTAGAAATGGGGCTTTCACATGCAATATGCTTTTCCTTAATAAAATACATTTCTTATTTAAAATAAAGGAGTCAATTTTCTAAAAATGTTTTTATTTATTTATTTATTTTTTTTACTTAATAATATTGTAAAAAACAAAATAAAATTTACAAACAAGACATTTCATGTTAAAGCCTAAACTCTGCTGCAAAAAAACATAAACATAATTTTCCTGAAAATTCCAGCAAAACATGGCGCAAAATGGGGAAACATGACCTGTCAACAGAGGGTGACAAAATCTCAAGTAGGCTGGCAATTAAAAGGGTTAATAGTACCTTTGCATGTTGGGTATTCTGTTCAGGGGACCTTGCGCTTTCAGACTTAGCTTGTTTTTTCTGGTTTGCATATTTATATTTTAGGAAAAGGTGTTTTTATTCAGCTTTTTTATACATTTTTTAGGGAAACCCTGCACAACCAAAGAATTCTTTGAGGGATTAATTCCGGAAAGATGAGCCCACTACAACAAGCTGGGTATGCTTAGAAAGCTTAACATGTGTACTTTCAGTGAATATATGGTTTATGGGGCATATTCCAAATGTAAAGGGTTGTTTTGGTTGAAAAATCGCAAGGTGCGCACTTTGTCTGCAGAGCTGAAATTTTCAAGTAAAATTACCATTACGCACATGCTTTACTTTGGGGTGTTTGGCAACTCTTCCCTTGACAGAACCTATGCATGTTGGGTGTTGTTCTGTTCGGGGGATGTTGCTTTTTCAGAATCAACTTGTTTTTTCTTGTTTGTATATAGTTTTTTTAGGAAAATGTGGCTTTGATTCTGCTTTTTTATCCTTTTTTTAGGGAAACTATTTGCAACCAAAGAATACATTGAGGAATTACTTCCAGAAAACTATGGGCACATCAACACGCCTGGTACACCTAAAAAGCTTGAGGTGTGTACTTCCAGAGAATATATAGTTTGTTGGGGGTATTTCAAATATAAAGGGTTGTTTTTCTGGAAAAACTGCAAGGTGCACATATTGCAAAGCATAGTTGTATTTTATCTGAAAATCCCCTAAAGCGCTATTTCAGTTTGGGGGAGTCTCCTGGGCAGGAAAGGGTGTCTACCTATACCCCTGTGGTATCTCTGTAACCCGGGAGAAATTGGGATTTCACATGCAATAAGATTTTATTGACAAACTTACATTTTTTATTACAAAAAAACACTAAAAATTGTAAACATTTTTCTTTTCACATATTTCACCCAAAAATATTGAGAATACACCTAAAAATTACAAACAAGACATTTCATGTTAAAGCCCAGACTCTGCTGAAAAAAACAATATATCATTTTCCTGGGAAATCCCTTCAAAAATCACATTTGAACATGGGGAGCGCAAAATAGTGCAAAATGGTCTGGCAACAAAGGGTGACGAAAACTCCAGTTAGGCTGGCAGCAAAAGGTCTTCTGTCCCATACTGGGGGTATAATAAGTCAGAATAGAGACCAATGTTTGCTTGATCATCTTGGAGAAACATATAGCCACCCCTTGCTTTTTCTCTGTGAAGTTAGAGAAGTAGAAAAGAAGATATTCCGAATATAAAAAATTTGGATAAATTCTATCTGTGGAATGAGTTTCTTGTAGCAGTAGGATGTTTATACCCATAGATTTATAATTTTTGAAAGCCTTGGATCTCTTCAGTGGGGAGTTTGAATCATGGGTGTTATGTATAAGAATTCTAATTTTCCACTAATGGGTTACTCATGTGTGTCTCTTGCATGGTAATATAAAAGTACCTCTATTCACTTACTGAGAATGTGAAGAGGAGGCGTCATCCAGTTCCTAAGGCCCCCCCCCCCCCCCCGGGCTCCACCCAACCACGAGCAACATAGGGAAAATAGGAAAAAGGAAAAATGAGAAGAAAAGGAGAGAAAAGATTAGTATGGACAAAAATGTCGATCCAACACTAACATAAGTATAAAGAAAAACTTTTCAATTTAAAAGAATATAACCCCAAATAGGTCTAACTATGTGACTCTAAAATGACTAAAGTAATGGGAACCTGTTTCCCAGCCCAACAGCTTACTTATATGTATTGAGAGAAGTAACATCAACCTCAACAGGCATAATATATGATAACACCAGGAATAAACTCAGATTGAGATATCTAAAACACTAAAGCAGCATCAGCCCAATAGTGCTGAATGGAGAGGAAAAGAAACAAGCACCATAATCTATATGTGTTTCAGTATCCTCCAATGAAAGATTGTATTTCTTCAGTGAGAAGTAAATGGAGGACCGATAATACCGAAATAGGCCAGTAGGGATAGCTATTACTTTATGAATACAAAAATGTTGTATGTTTATAAGCAGTTATTTGAGGTGCTACTCAGGGCAGATCTTCATTCTTCCTGGCTCTTGCTCAAGTCCCCCACCCCGCTCTACCTCTTCTTTCGAGGGGGGTTATAAAGAAATTAACAACTTATATGCCAGTTAGATTAAGGGTTTTGCTACATTATAAAATAAGACACTGACTTTGATTAATACCATCAAACCTCCAGTATTGCTTCCCCTGGCAAAGGGTCCCCTGACCCTTCCCAAACAGCAAAGGGTGTGCATCCAAGGCAAAATCTGTGGAAAATACATGTCAAACATTTGTGTAAACCTCATATTATACTATTGGTTAACATATAAACAGACAGTGAAATACTACTTTTCAAACATTCACTCTAAGGCACTAGATCGTCTTCGATTGTGGCGATTGTCAAACATTCTGTTGGTGTGCATGGTGAATTCAACCCCAAAATGTAACCTTCACATTGTGGCTTCAAGGTGGATTGCCCCTGTTCCATGGTGATTTGGGGCTCTGTACTGGTCTCCAAAAAGGGGAGATTGGTCGTCTGGCACTCCCTGATTTGATATTCCCAAATATCCATTCTCTCCCTCTTGAATGGAGCTAAAATAGTGTGTCTTATTGTGAAATGTGAATATGGGCTGGAATGGTAACTCCCACCTATAACAGATTTGCCAGATCATCCATGCCAGCTTTAAAGTTAGTCATAAGTTGTGCAGACTTCCTGCCTTAAGCCTGGTTTAGTGTTGTGGAGTATTGAGGCATAAAGACATGAAAGTCTGTTTGTGCCTGTGGTGCAGCACTACCTGTCTTCTGAGCAGTAAGACTCGCTGAATTGCTGGGCTGAGTCATACACATGTCTGCCCTAACCAGGTCTGAGGAGAATGCAGGTGAGTTCTGTGACTCACAGTCTGGATGCATAGAGTATGAGTAAGTAATCACAGCTTGCGAGGATCCAGGCATTCCTGTCTGAATGAGCTACTGTGTCTCAGGCGTCTGTGTGAAAGTGCGCTGCTGTTGGCTGTATGCCAGCGCCATCTTTAGCGCTGCTTGTTCCCGCTCCTTCCTTGTTGTGCTGTGTCTTCCCCTTTCATCCTCCGCCAGCCATACTTGATTCTCCAGGGACACAGCTGCCTCAGGGGTCTGGTCAGGTGTTCTTTGTGTGGTGCCTCTCTCTATTAAGGTTGTTTAGCTGTTGGGCTGGTGCGAAGCTCGCTGGCTAAGCTGCCATCTATCCAAGACAGTGCCATGCCCCCTAACTTAACTTATTTCTAACTTTCTGCATTGTGTAAGCTTCAACATTAGTCAAAGTAAAACAAGCATTTCTATGATCTACCTCTATTCACACCAACCTAGACAAAGAGAGAGAAGCAAGAAGAGAGCAAAAGTAAAAAGGGACAGGTGAAGGAAAGAAAGAGAAAGAACATAGAGGCCTCAGTCTCAAAGATGAGGACCAAATACTCCGATACTTTTCATTTTTTTCAGTAACACTTACTTTAGCCATGGTTTTGTTAAAACATATCTCTGAGGATCTCCACCCAATTGTCCACCGACCTGCTGCTACAATGTGCATTTTCAAATGCTTCACAGGCCCAGAAAAGCCTGATGGCAGTGAGCATAAGAGTGCTGTCAATGGGGAAGAGTGAATTTCCACAAATTAATTTTTCTATTTTCAGAATTCATTGCTTTAGGGTATGTCCACCAAATGTACTTCAAGTAATTTTTACATATTTTTTATTTGAAAAGAACAGTACAAATCATGTAAAAACGTGAGAAATGTTACACCTGGTGCTGAATCAGCCATAGCTAATGCAATAGAATGAAACGTTTTATTCTTAAAAAAAAATACCTGGTGCAAAATTGAGAGGGGTGATTCAGCACCAGGTGCGTAAGAAACAATTTCATTTTTCACCTAATGTGAACTTTCCAAAAATGGTTCTGAATGAACCTCTTTATTAGATACATTTTGCTGCATTTCTTCTTTGGTCACAGCATGAGAAAATCTATAGGTGTCTCCAGGAATGAGAGTAAGTCAAAGAAGAATGGAAGTGAGCCGGGGAGGCTGATTCATCATTAGCGGCAGGTAGCGACAGATGAGCGTCTGTAGCAGGCATTTTCAGAGCGCCCGCTAGTAGTTGCAGTGCTCAGCCGTGGGTCGCTACTTTATAGCGACTCAGTCGCTGTTCAGTAATGTTGAATACATTGTGAGGAGTCGCTATTTGACCAGTACAGCGCTGTATTGGAGCGCATGTTAGCGACTGCTCATAGCGACCGACTCACACCATATTCAGCAAAAAAAACAGCCTCACAAATCTCTGGCGCTGAAAAATACTTGTTTGAAGCCCATAGCGCAGCAGGCGGTGTGTTTAAAGTCTGTTTTCAAGCATCTATCAACTAGTAACAAAGCAAAAACATATGGAATTACATTGTATCAACATTGTAACATGAGCACTTTAATGGCAGACCTGTAATGTCATTTCTGAAGAAATATTTAAAAAATGTAAAAAAATTGAAAAAACAGCTTTTTCAATGCCAGAAGAGGTCACAGAATTATTTGTGATTTTTGGGAAAAAAAGGGGATCGGAGCCTTGCCTCACTCCCGCCCTGCTCCGATCACCACCGGCATCTGACAGATGCCGGAGCTTGGAGGGGGTATCGGAGGAGCGGGATGACGTCATCCCGCTCCTCCCACAAAGGGCGGGGCTAGGAGGTGGCGGCCATCGCCCCATTAGAAGATGTGAGGACCCGGAAGAGGGTCCTCACCTGAAGCCTGTGCAGCCTGGGGGGGGGATCGGACCCCCCTTGTGAAGAGGAGACTGGAGGCAGAAGGATCGGGCGCGGAGGTGAGTAAATGACAGTTTTTTTTTTCTTTACAGCCGAACAGTCAGCGCTGGAAATGGGGGGGGGGGCGGCTGGTTTCGGGCCTCCTCCTGAAGACGGAGGACGACGGGGGAGGGATCGGGGGCCCCCGGAGTAAGAGGGGACCCCCAGCTTCACATCAATACCAAAGGTAAGTGTTTATTTTTTATATTTTTTAACTGTTAGGGGGAAATGCCAGGCACGTAGTTTCTATTTCAATAATTTTAATTAAATCCGGCATACTTGATGCACAAATATTGTACAATATCTATCATAGCTTAACATGGTAATCTAAATTAAGAGTAAGGACATATGCAAAGCCTTTCTATTATATAACATATCAATCACAGTCTACTACAAAAGAAACAAAACACTTGAAATGGCTCTCTCTAGTAATAAACGATAGCAAACTTCAAAAATGGCCTAATCAATTTTGTGCTAAAATTATCCAAAAAATCTTATTTTCTATATAAGAACAAAGATATGACAAACACTTTGTCACCTAGCTAGGACTCAGATTAAGTCCAACAGTGTGCAGTCATCAGCTGCATCAATTACAGCAATCGGTACTCGATTCGTACCCTACACAAGTAAGAATGAAAAAAAAAAACAACGCAAAAATATGTAGCTATATATATATATATATCTATGTGTATCCACACATATATATCCGCGTACTCCTAGACATTTATATATATGCATATATAAAGCTCCCGGACTGAGTATAGAGAGAAAGAGAAGTTGAAGAGGGAAAGAGAAAAGAGAGATAGAGAAAATGACAGAGAAATATGGATTAAATAAAAAAAAAAAAAAGGGGGGGGAGGGGGGTAATCAGCATCTCAGAGCTCGAACAAATCAAGATATTACTAGTCTTTCCTTCAGATAATTAAATGGTCAATAAGTGTCGATCAAATGAATTAGGAAGAAAATCCGCGACCCAGGGTTCCCACACTTCTTGGAATTCCTCTATCCTGTTGGTATGGATAGCCGAAAGCTTCTCCATGGTCATTATAAAGTTCACCCTATTTTTAAATTCCTTGAAGCTGATCGTAATAGTCTTCCACGCTCTAGCTATAGACAATTTTGCAGAAGTGCAGATGTTATATATCAGCTGTCTCTGTTTAGCGGAACTGTTCGCGATAGGCACGTAGTTTCTACGTGCTTGGCACTTAACGGTAGGAGAAGCAACCACGTAGAAACTACATGCTTGGCATTTAAAGGGTTAAAAGGTAAAACAACCTCCTAGACAATAGTATCCAATTTTACTGAAAGGGCAAAACAACAGCCCATTGCTTTTTTAGTAGGCATGTATCATTCAATGTCCTTTTCTGGGAGAGCACAGTTCTAACCAATTGTCCACATTTTTGTAATAAGCCAGGACATCTTAACTGTCCTAGTAAATTACTTTGCTAGGTTTCCCCTATCAGTGTTCTGCTAGTATCTGTAATGGTTATCAAAGAACTACAATCTGTGAACTGAGTCAGCCTTGGTCTTCCCATTATGTTATGGCAGTTTAGTACAAAGTGTGCTGTCCATTCTACTTACTGGAAAACATCCCAGATTGATTTTTATTCATACAGAAGCATTGACTGGCATTGTTCTTCGTTATTTTGTCTAAATTTGCATTGAGCCAGGTCTGACATTTGTCTTATATTATAGAGTGCTAGATTTTGGATTGATGGTTTATAAATAAGGGATAAAAATAATAATAATTAAAATGTCAAAACAAGACAGTATTTAATACAGTAGAAGCAGAACATCGATAAGTGATGCTAATGTGGTTGGTGGATTGTATTAGTCAGATTAATCATTAAGAATTTGAATCTTATTGTTTTCACACAAGCATTATAATGTCGGTTTAAACATCCTGGAAAAGTTTATTGAAATCATTCATTTTCTGCCACTGGAATGATTTATTTTATAAATTAAATTGGTGTAACTTAATAAATGTTTAACTAGCATTTTCTTTTTGTCTGCCATTTAACTGCCTTGACACTTTCTCTGTCACTACATTTGCTTTTCAAAAGAAACTCTGCTTTATTTTAAAAAGTATCAAGTTGAATCTTGTGTTCATTGTAAGAAGCCCCAGTGGTTCATGGTCAGAGGCCTTCCCTTTGCATCTTGTAAGTCAAACATAAGCCAGAAGACTCTGCTAGGGGTCTAGATCATAACAATTTGTGATGGCAATTAGAGACAGCTGCTCTGTAAGAAAGTCTTGCAGACCACTGCACAGATCATTAGGGCAAACCTCAGGCTGAATGCTAAGGACAGTGTCTATTCAGAAGGGTCACTCGAGCATACGTAAACATATTTTCTAAAGTTGAAAAAGGTCTGTTTTAAACTTTGCTTCATTCTTTTTATCCTGCATTTTCAATGCGTACTATTTTCAGCCGAAACAAAATAAAAGATAGGCCACATACAATCTTGCAAACATCTGTTCCCTTTTCATCAGATGTTTTTTTCTGTGAAAGACAAGATCTTTGGAGACAATTTGTGACATTTTACAGCAAGTAAAAATCAAGTTTCTCTAAAGAAACAGTTTTGAGTTTTCCAACATACACAGTTGAGACTTCTGTAGTCATTAGAAAAAAAATAGGAATAAAGATGCTTGGTGCTTATGAAATCAAGCATGTATATATTTTGCTTGTTGAAGTAGTGCATTTAATCTAATCATAATTCTATTTTCAAAATTAAAATTGAATTGAAACTATTATTGTACAATTTTGTTGAATACTTATTGTTCTTGGAAACAAGCACTATATTGTAATATCTTTCTTTTTTTCTTATTATTATTCAGCTCTACTTTTTTCAAAATTAAAGCAGCAACTGTAAAAAATACTGGTGCAGTTGATGCTGCATTTAAGACTACGGCTCTGAGTGTTGTGCTATGTATTTTTGGAGTCCACCTGTTTTAAATTTTTTTCAAAAAATAACATTTTTGGAAAAATCTCCCATATAAATGAATGTCAAACGTTTTTAGACAGTCATAATTTAGCAGCTGTTAATGACTTCAGACAACCAGTCTCACGGACAGAGCACACAAACACAACCCACTTCAAAAATTCCCCCCTAGCCCCTTAAGGTCCACTTTAAAGTGGACTGTAACCCTTAAAAACTCCTATAGTCAAACTTTAACGTCCAACGATGATATCAGAGTCTAACAACCAACTAGTCTCAAAGACGAAGCACACAAGCACAAGCATAAATTTACTCATGGGAACTTAAGGCCCACTTTAAAGTGGACCAAAACCCAGAATTTACACTATCCCGGGTTTGGTCCTTCCCCCTGGGGCACATTCCGGTTTGGGTTGCCCCGCTGTGTGAAACACCCTAGGCTACCGAAATTACTCACCGCTCCTCGAGCCCACGCTAGGGCTGCAAAAAGGAATAATAGCTGCACATGCAACTAATGTGTGGCTTCACACGGCTCCCCTCTGCTGTGCGTGGCCATGCACAGCATTTGGTTGCAGTGGGCAGGGCCGTGCACAGCCAAGAAGGGAGGCGAGTAATGTCAGCACTGGTCGCACATGCTCTGTGGGTTTAGGGAAAAGGTAAGATTTGCAAGTGCCCTGGGGGGCTTCATACAGTGGAACCTCCTAGTTCAGGATGCCCCGGGGGTACTGAGTATGCCTGCCAATTTTAGGGGTAATGTATCAAAATGTAACTGCCATTAGAAAATAATTACAGCCCCAACCTGCAGGCACAACCCCTCTCATAAATTCACTCATGGACACTTAATGTCCACTTTATGTCCAATTTAAAATGTATTAAGCTTTTTTTTTCCATGACCATGCATAATGAAATGCGTGGTCTGGATCTCTGATGCAGGTAAGTTTCAGGCTACCAGAATAGGGCTATTCAGCTGTGCGGGACTATTAACCACAGTCCAGTTAACCACATATGACATAATACTATATTTTAAATGACAATCTTTAGTATCAAAGCAAACCTGCAGCCCAAGACCATCCAAACCCACAGCAAAGCCTGATTACATGATCAGCTATGGGCACCCAATCCCACAGTAGTAGCAGAATATGTCAAGTTTTGCTTTTGAGTAGCAAGTTAAGGCAAAACTCGCGAGTGAGCTTAGTAGCACTGATAAAACTGCAATCCAATCAATGTTCAATGATTCTGGAATTTCCACTAACAAAGGATTAAAAACAATTAACCTACTGAAACTGGCTTAGTACTGTCATTCAAAAATGGAATCATTTAAAAATGATAAATTGCAGTGTATAGCTTTAATAACAGCATTCTAAAAAGTTTTGCCATATTTCACAGTCCCGGAAAAACTTTGTTGCACAGTGGGGGTCATGCTAAAGATTTGGAAAAGTAAGTTCAGCTCTTTAAGTGCCAGCTATGTGATTAAAAAATTTAAAAAATGGAAAATCAGCTCCACCCACAAATGATCCTGCCGGGAGCCACCAATGCCCTCCCTGGGGCTCTTCAATCCTCAGCAGAGTGCCTGAAACAGGGCCCGCCACTTCTAATGGGGCTGGCTGCCGTCTAGATCCACCTTTTGTGGGAAGAGCCTGATGACATCATCCCGCTCCTCGTTGTCTCTTGCTCAGAAAGATGTCAGTAGTACTGGTGCAGAACGAGTGGGGGACTCCAATCCCCCAGCCCCCCATCTTCCCTGCACCAGACACTACTGACATCTGTCATTTAACTCTTTGTGAACTGGTAAGGAATCCATGAGACCCCTATACCAGTTCATAAGGCTTGGGGGCTGGCAAGTCATCTGTGGCAAGCGGGTGACTTTTTTGCCTTTTTATTCTTTTTTTTTAGGGAAACCCTTTGCAACCAAATAATTAATCGAGGGATTACTTGCACCCATGTCAACAAGCCTGGTACTCCTGGAAAGTTAGAAAGTTTGAGGTGTGTACTTCTGGAGAATATAACATTTGTGGGGCGGTATTTTAAATGTAATGGGTGATTTTTCTTGAAAAACTGCAAGGTGCGCATAGAAGTTGTATTTTATCTCCTTAAGCGTTGGGGCAGGAAAGGGTGTCTATCAATACATATGTGGTACCATTGTAACCGATAGAAATGGGGCTTTTACACACAATATAATTTTATTTAATTTTATTACAAAAAACAAATTGTAAAAAAAATATGTATTTAATTATTTTTAATTTTTTTGCACATATTTCACCCAAAAATATTGAGAATACTCTAAACAAATGACAAACAGGACATTTCATGTTAAAGCCCAGAAAAAACAATAAATCATTTTCCTGGGAAATCCTTTCAAAAATCAGTTGAGCATGTATAGTGAATGGTCTGGCGACAGAGGGTGACAAAATCTCTATGTAGGCTGGCACTTAAAGGGTTATCAAAAAAGTGCAAAAAATATAAAAAAAATTGTTCAAATTTGCCACCCAAAATTTCACCTGCACATGTGAGATTTTTAGAATGTTTGGAAACAACAGCACCCTGTGGATTATGCTAACGAATGGGGCCATGCTAAATATTTGGTAAAGCAAGTGTAACTTCCAGTGTGCATTGTGGTGTGAATTGCAACTTGCATCCGAGTGAGATTTTTAGCGATAACACACAAAAAAGTGCCAAAAACTTTTCCTTAAAAAGTCCCCTGTGCCTGTGATGGAGCATTTTATGGATGAGGTCCATCATATATCCAATAAGGTAAGGATATCTTTTTTAAAATAAATTTGGGAAATAACAGCACCCCTTGGACTATGCTAAAGAATTAATCTATTTTTACTGCATAGTCCATAGGGTTCGGTTGTTTCCAAATTTAAAAAATAATGTCCTTACCTCATTGGAAAAATTATGTGCCTCACCTGTAAAATGCCCCATCATCAAAAGTTGCTTTTGGTGAAAAAATGTAGAAAAAACATTTTTTTGGGCACCGTTTTGTGTCTAAATACTCAAAAGCTCACCAAGAGATGTTGCAATCCACACCGCAATGCACACTGCAAGTCACACTGGCTTCACCAAATAATTAGCATGTGTTATTTTTTTTCTGCTTTTGTTTCCAAACTTTTAAACAATTATTCGTACCCTATGATAATAATGGACATCACCTGTAAAAATGTCCCATCACATGTGCATTTGTTTTTATTTTTAGGAAAAATTAGAGCATGTACAGTATTTTAAGTGCACTTTTTGTGTTGAACTTGCTTCACTAAATCCTTAGTATAACCCCATTGTCCCCACATTACTTCAAGTCTTCTTTTAACACTAAGTCACTTACAATATTTGTGGTACATGCATTGTGAGCATGAGTGGCTTTATTTAGCTTTTGAATTGGTGTTTTTCGGAGTTGGAAACAATGAGGGAGGTTAGCAACCCTATCTGTTATCACACTGGGGGATCTAACCTGCCTAGAAAGTACTACAGGAAGTTTATTAAACAGAAACTTGTTGGGTCTTTAAAGTCCCTGTCCATGCACACACCAACTTTCTCCCACTGTATCCCCCTGGGAACAATATAAGGTGAGTCATTTCAAAGCATCTGTAAATCTTGATTGTATGTAAATACCGTGTGTATTCTAGGTGAAACTGATTTGCCCCAGTTTATGGCTGGTGGCTGAGCTTGGAAGGGTGTTTATTGAAGCATGATAAAAGTCATGAGCATGCTCTTCTGTGATCAGAGACAGATTTGGACCCACAGTGGCTTGCTTTACACACTCATGCTTAGAGCTCCAAATAGAAGAGTGTGTGTTAAACCACTTTTTTTGAGGAGTCCTGGAAAATTGAAAACAGGCCAAACTTTGGAGCCCTGCTGCAGCTTCTACCCTATGCTGCAAGATATAGAGGTGAGGCACGGGGGGGCGTGGCCAAGATGGCGTGCTGAGCGGACGCACCTGTGCTGGGCTCCGCAGAACATCCTGAATAATACCCCTTTCTGGTGACTGGGCATCGCCTTGTTCCCCTTCCCGGACTCCCCCTTGGCAGAGGGATCGTGTCTGTGCACGGATCGGCGGCTGTGGAGGCCCCCGGGGCGGCTAGCAGGCAGAGAGAGCGGAGCGGGGGGTGCCGGCCGGATCTGACCACGTGCGCACCTGTGTGGAGCGAGGAAGAGAGGCGGCGGCGGCAGCTTACCGGGTGGCGGTGACAGCGGAGGCGGCATCCGCCTGTCCTGGGCGGCGGCGGTGTGAGCGGTGCAGCCGGGAGGTGAGCTGTGCGTTCCCGCAGACTGTGAATCACCGGCGGGCTGAGGCGGAGGGAGGCGGCGCCATCTTAAGTGTGGGCGGCTGGGGGAAAAAAGAGCATCCGCATCACTGATCTACCCCGGGCTGCGGCGGTGTCGGAGGGGGGCCCGGGAGAGGAGACGAGCCTCTGCACCAGGCAATACAAACACAGCTCCTGTGAGTGCTGGACCTGGCGGATCCCTGCTGCGGAGGTGGGGAGAGACTGGCGCCATCCCATCATCACGGCACTGAGGTGAGGGGGAGACGGTGGGCCTCAGTGAGGGGGTGAGGAGCCGGGCTCCTCTTAGAGACTGCTTCACCTGACCCTTAGGACCGTGGGTCATAAATCTCCAGCGACTGCACCTGTGCTGGGCCTGGGGGAAGACATATAAATCCCCCTGATAGGAGCATCTGGGAGGCCCTCAGGGACATTCCCAAACCCCCCTGCTGCTGGTGGAGGGGGTGGCTGCTCCCATCCACATTGACATCCAGCGCACCCTGCCTGCGGCTGAGGAACTGACCATTCATATAGGTCGCGCGGCAATATCCTCCCCCCCAATTGTTGCATCGTGCGGGCCGACCCGGGGTCCCCCCGCACATGAAAGGAAATAAGAAACGCAAGTCGACGGCGGTCACCTGCAGTACGCAAACGATGGAGGCCCTGAAGGGGGTGGAGCAGGAGCTCTCTAACCCTGATACCGCAGTCATAATGGCGGCTATTGCCTCATGTCAGAGCGCCCTCACATCTAAATTTGACGCCCTACAGGAGCAATTTAATTATGTGCGACATGATCTGGATAAAATCCGAGACCGCACCGGGGAGGCAGAGAGGAGAATCGGAGAAACGGAGGACCGACTTTCAACCCACGCCGGGGAAATCGCTCTATTGAGGAGACAAGTGACCGCCTTGATGGGAAGGGCTGAGGACGCTGAAAATAGGAATCGGAGGAACAATATTAGAATCCTTGGTCTTCCTGAAAAGGCGGAGGGCCGCTCCCCAGAACAATTTGTTGAGAACCTCGTGAAAGAGATGCTGACCCCGGTCAAACTGACTCTTTACAGTGGAAAGGGCGCACAGGATTCCCGTGAGGCCCCTCCCCCCGGGATCGCCGCCAAGACCCTTTATATTTAAAGTCCTCCACTACAGGGACAGGGACGCTATCCTGGCCGCAGCAAGAACAAAAGGGGTGATGATAACAACCGCCTGTCCTTTTTCCCAGATTTTACACCCGAAGTCCAAAAGATGCGCCGTTCCTTCAACGGAATAAGAGAGAGGCTCCGGAAAAAGAAAATCAAGTACTCCATGATGTTTCCAGTGCGGCTGCGTGTGCAGGACGGGGAATCTACCAGGTTCTTTGTCTCTGCCGAGGAGGCCAATGCTTGGCTGGACTCTCTGCCTGGGGCCTGATGGACTGGGCTCTGGATCAGGGAGGAGCTAAGATTTACTACATTGATTGTTTGTGGCCGGGGGGCGCCGGCCTCTGATGGGCTCCCCTGCTGGCGGACCTGGGGTGCGTCCCAGCTCGGCCCCGTTGGGCTGGGTTAATGCCGCCAAGTTTGAAAGTTAAAAGTTGTTGGTTGTTACCCTTTGAATTACTGCCCAAGTCACCAATGTATCCTGTCATGATTGTCACGGGAGAGGTGGGGCTCTGGTTCCCCGGGGAGTGATGCAGGCCCCTTTCCATGGCCTTTTTTTCCCTTTCCCTTTCCCTTCCCTTCCTTTCTCCCTCCCCCTCCCCCCTGCTCCTCGATTTGCCCTCCCCCCTTCCGTCTGCTTTCATGCGACCCTGGGAGCCTGAGACAGCTAGCCTGCCTCCAAGTGATAATTAAGTGGTTAATTGTAAGGAACTTACCTGGGAGTCTGTCCCGCGGTGCCTCCGCACGCTCACTGGTGGCGCGGCCCCTCCGGCGGCCGCGCCAGGCAGCCGCCCCTCCGGCGGCCGCGCCAGGCAGCCGCCCCTCCAGCGTCGGGCGCACCGGCAGCCGACGGCCGTGCACGTGCCCGCGTGCTAGCACGTTCCCTTTATGTCCCCCGGCGGCGCTGCTCCCAGCGCATTCGCCGGGGGCAGATTTAAAAGGACCAATCCTGACCCAGGAATCCTCTGCTCTGGGAAGGTCAGGGAATGGACAGCCTGACTGGCCAGGGCGGTCCAGTCCCTGGAGTTTCTCCTATCAGGGGTGAGATCGTGTGTTGCACCAATCAGCACATTCCCCTTCCCATTGGTCAGTCACCATTTAAATATTTTCCCGCCCGAACCACCAGTGCCTGTTATAGCCATTTACTAGCTTGGGTGTGCTTCTGAATCTCGTCTTAGTGTGTTTGATCCGGCTTCGTCCTTGACTACTCCTGCTCGCTGCCTGAACCGACCTTCTGCCTGTCTGACTTCGTTTCTGCTTAACCCCTTGGATACCGCGCTTCTGTGATCACTCGGCCTTGACCCTTGCCAGTCCCGACTACTCTTTGCCTTGCCCCTTGGTTTTGACGTTTACAGACTTGGGTGCATGAACTCCTGATTTGGGATACCCCGCAGTTCATCCGTCTTTATCGTAAGCCAGCAATCTTTGCGCCAGTAAGACCTGGGGGCAACCGAGTCTGGAGAGGCATAACCCGTGTCTCCAGCAAGCGGGGGCTTGTCTATAGGCACAAGAGGCGGTGGAGATTGGGGATTGTTGGCTCACGAGAGAAGGGTGTCCAGCGGTCCCTGACAGTATAACAGGCCAGAACTATGGACCAAATTTTGGAGCAGGTGCAGGCCTTGACTGCGGCTGTTGAGCACCTGGCTCATCGAGTGGCGGCCCAGGAGAACCGTCCAACTCCTATCAACCCAGTCCCTTTGGGGGCACCGGCCATCCATCCTGTGGAACCCAAGATCCCACTCCCCGATAAGTTCACTGGGGACAGAAGCAAGTTTTCCAACTTTCGGGATGCCTGCAAACTTTATTTTCAACTCCGCCCACACTCCTCTGGCTTCCAAGAACAACGTGTGGGCCTGGTCATCTCCCTCCTGCAAGGGGACCCACAGTCCTGGGCATTCGGCCTGTCACCTCAGGACCCAGCACGGCAATTGGTCGATGTGTTTTTTTCAGCTATGGAAATTCTTTATGATGACCCAGATAGGGGTGCCACTGCTGATGCCAAACTACGTTCCTTGCGACAGGGTCGCCGGCAGGCCGAGGAGTATTGTTCCGAATTCCGTCGGTGGGCTGTGGACTCTCGGTGGAATGACCCTGCCCTGTGTGGTCAATTCCGGTTGGGCCTATCTGACGCCATTAAGGACATTTTTGTGAATCACCCTGTACCTCAGTCTTTGGACGAAACCATGCAACTCGCTATCCGAATCGACCGGCGTTTACGGGAGAGACGCCTTGAAAGAGGGGCGCATCCCGATACCAGCTGGAAAGCTGGAGCTCCAGCCCCTTTACCAGTCGAGGAACCTATGCAGCTGGGAGCTACCAAGCTTTCTGAGGCTGAGAGGCGTCGGCGATTGACAGAAGGACTGTGTCTCTACTGTGGGGGGACCGGTCACCTGGTCAGAGTCTGCCCCAAGAAGCAGCCGGGAAACTTCAGAGCCTAGGTGGGGTCGAGGGAACCCACCTAGGCTGCAAGGTATTTCCTCAGATTTATTCCCAGTTTATGGTCCCAGTCCAGATTAAAGTGGACCTTGAATTTAAAAATTTGGAGGCCCTTCTTGATTGTGGGGCTGCAGGGAATTTTCTTGACTTAGAGCTAGCTCAAAGTTTGAAGATTCCGCTCCAACCTCTGTCTAAGGTTATCCGGGTTTTAGCCATTGATGACACACCTATTGCGGGGGGCCTCATACACTTTAAGACCCCACCAGTGTTTCTTAGAGTGGGAGCAGGGCATTCTGAATGGATTTGCTTTTTTGTCTTAAAAATGCCCTTAACTCCATTAGTACTCGGGTTGCCTTGGTTACAAAAGCATAACCCTCAGATTGACTGGGCTGCGAGGCAGATTACTAAATGGGGCCCGTCATGTTTCCAGTCCTGTTTGGAAGTCCCGGTGCGTGCCACACAGCTACTCCCCGATGGGGTTCCAGGCCCTTATCATGATTTTCTCGATGTATTTTCGGAAAAAGCGGCGGATGTTCTTCCGCCTCATAGGTCCTTTGACTGCCCCATAGAACTTCTTCCGGGGACTATGCCACCCAGGGGAAAAATCTATAATTTGACCCGGGCGGAAAACAAAGCTATGAAAGATTACATAGCTGAGAATTTACAGAAGGGGTTCATCCGGGCATCCACTTCTCCGGCTGGGGCGGGTTTTTTCTTTGTTGAAAAAAAAGATGGGGGGCTCCGCCCCTGTATAGATTACCGGGGTTTGAATAAAATAACCATTAAAAATAAATACCCCCTTCCTCTGATTGATGGGTTATTTACACAGATCATCGGGGCCCAAGTCTTTACCAAGTTGGATCTACGGGGGGCCTATAACTTGATAAGGATCCGTCAGGGTGATGAATGGAAGACCGCCTTCAACACCCAAGATGGGCATTACGAGTACCTTGTGATGCCCTTTGGTTTGTGTAACGCCCCGGCCGTCTTCCAGGACTTTGTAAACGAAATTTTTAGAGAGTATTTGGGTCGCTTTGTAGTAGTGTACCTCGATGATATTTTGATTTTTTCTTCCTCTTTAATGGAACATCGTGAACATGTTCGCCTTGTCTTACAAAAATTAAGAGAGAATTGCTTATACGCTAAACTCAAGAAATGTGTATTCGAGGTTCCTGAGGTCCCTTTTTTAGGGTATATAATTTCTAACACTGGGTTATCTATGGATCAGGCTAAGGTCAAAGCTGTACTTGAGTGGGAGCAACCTAGAGATTTAAAGGGGCTACAAAGATTCCTGGGATTCGCCAACTTTTATAGGAGATTTATTAAGAACTTCTCCACCCTAGTAGCACCTCTCACAGATCTCACCAAGAAGGGGAGCTTCCCATCACCCTGGCCGGAACGATCCTTTCAAGCCTTTAGAAAGTTAAAAGAAGTCTTTAGCTCTGCCCCAGTATTAGTTCACCCAGAATGTCAACGAGCTTTTATAGTCGAAGTTGACGCTTCCGAGCTTGGCGTTGGGGCAGTTCTCTCGCAGTACAGCGGTTCCCCGGAACGACTTCACCCTTGTGCTTTTTTCTCGAAAAAATTCAATCCCGCTGAGCGGAATTATGACATTGGGAATCGGGAGCTCTTGGCGGTTAAACTAGCCTTTCAAGAATGGAGACACTGGTTAGAAGGGGCCCAGTTCCCTGTTACGGTCTTCACGGACCATAAAAATTTAGAATATATTCAGTCTGCAAAGAGGTTAACCCCTAGGCAAGCTCGGTGGTCCCTGTTCTTTTCCCGATTTAACTTTACAATTACTTACAAACCGGGGTCAAAGAACGTAAAAGCTGATGCCTTGTCTTGAAGCTTTTCCACGACTAACTTACCTGAGGGGAAGAATTTGCCCATACTGCCACAACACATGGTGGTAGCTGTGATTCAGCCGAACCTCTCTGACCTGAATCAGTTTCAGTCTGAATCTCCGCCTGGTAAACCGGCTCATGTCCAGTTTGTACCTGCGTCACATCGTTCGGCCATCCTACAGCAATTTCATGCCTCTAAAACTGTAGGCCATCCTGGAGTTAAGAAAACCATTTCCATGTTGTCACGTCATGTTTGGTGGCCCTCTATTAAAAAAGATGCTCAGGATTATGTTCGAGCCTGTAAGATTTGTGCCCGGAGTAAAACCCCTAGACATTCTCCTGAAGGTTCACTGTTGCCCTTATCCATTCCTTCCCGACCATGGACACACCTTGCCATGGATTTCATCACCGATCTTCCATCATCGCAGGGGTTTACCGTCATCTGGGTGGTGGTAGATCGGTTCAGTAAGATGGCACACTTTATCCCGTTAAAAAAGTTACCAACCGCTCAAGACCTTGCACAACATTTTTTAACACATATATTCAGACTCCATGGAATCCCGGAGGATGTGGTCTCTGACAGGGGGGTACAGTTTGTCTCTCAGTTTTGGAGGGCATTTTGTGCCAGGTTGGGGTTCTCTGTCTCTCTGTCCTCTGCATTTCATCCCCAATCAAATGGACAGACAGAGAGAACCAACCAATCACTGGAGCAGTACCTTCGATGTTTTGTTTCCGATGTCCAGACAGATTGGTTACTGTACCTTCCGTTTGCAGAGTTTGCTCTAAATAATGCCACCCATACTTCCACAGGGGTTTCCCCGTTTCGCTGTGTCTTCGGTAGGGACCTCAAGTTTTCTGCTTTGTCCGAAGAACCCTCTAGTGTGCCCTCGCTTGAGGAATGGTTGTCCCAATGGCCGGACTTATGGGCAAAGATCCAGCAAAACTTGACCAGGGCTGTCGGCCAGCAGAAAACTTTTGCCGATCACGGTCGGTCTAGTGACCCTGATTATGAGGTGGGGGAGTTAGTTTGGCTTTCCACCAAAAATTTGGCATTACGTCAACCCTCTGCCAAGCTAGGTCCCAGGTTTATTGGCCCTTTTCCTATACTACGGAAGATTAATCGAGTTACTTATCGCCTTGATCTCCCTCCCTCCATGAAAATATGCAATTCTTTTCATGTTTCCCTTTTAAAATCTGCCAAGGGTATTGAGCCAGATACTTCCCCTGCTGCCATCCTGGTAGACGGGCAGCAAGAATTCGAGGTAGCCCGGATATTGGACTCACGTTTCTTCCGAAACTCTCTCCAGTACCTAGTAGATTGGAAGGGATACGGTCCAGAAGAGAGGTCTTGGGTCCCGGCCAGAGATGTCCACGCGGGGAGGTTGGTTAGGAAGTTTCACAGAGAGAACCCTCAGAAACCCAGCTTGGATGGTCCAGAGGCCCCTCCTCAAGGGGGGGGTAATGTAAGGAACTTACCTGGGAGTCTGTCCCGCGGTGCCTCCGCACGCTCACTGGTGGCGCGGCCCCTCCGGCGGCCGCGCCAGGCAGCCGCCCCTCCAGCGTCGGGCGCACCGGCAGCCGACGGCCGTGCACGTGCCCGCGTGCTAGCACGTTCCCTTTATGTCCCCCGGCGGCGCTGCTCCCAGCGCATTCGCCGGGGGCAGATTTAAAAGGACCAATCCTGACCCAGGAATCCTCTGCTCTGGGAAGGTCAGGGAATGGACAGCCTGACTGGCCAGGGCGGTCCAGTCCCTGGAGTTTCTCCTATCAGGGGTGAGATCGTGTGTTGCACCAATCAGCACATTCCCCTTCCCATTGGTCAGTCACCATTTAAATATTTTCCCGCCCGAACCACCAGTGCCTGTTATAGCCATTTACTAGCTTGGGTGTGCTTCTGAATCTCGTCTTAGTGTGTTTGATCCGGCTTCGTCCTTGACTACTCCTGCTCGCTGCCTGAACCGACCTTCTGCCTGTCTGACTTCGTTTCTGCTTAACCCCTTGGATACCGCGCTTCTGTGATCACTCGGCCTTGACCCTTGCCAGTCCCGACTACTCTTTGCCTTGCCCCTTGGTTTTGACGTTTACAGACTTGGGTGCATGAACTCCTGATTTGGGATACCCCGCAGTTCATCCGTCTTTATCGTAAGCCAGCAATCTTTGCGCCAGTAAGACCTGGGGGCAACCGAGTCTGGAGAGGCATAACCCGTGTCTCCAGCAAGCGGGGGCTTGTCTATAGGCACAAGAGGCGGTGGAGATTGGGGATTGTTGGCTCACGAGAGAAGGGTGTCCAGCGGTCCCTGACATTAATCCTATGTTGCAGGCCCACTAGGCGTAGGTACCTGCACCCCCAGTTGCAACAAGTTACACCTGTGTTGTTGTTTTTGGTTGGGAGGGTTTTGATGCTCGCCAGAGTTTGGGGGTGGTGGAGCTGGGTGGGGGGAGGGGGGCTGGGAATTGTTGGTTTGGTTTTAAGTGTTGTACTATCTGTTTTTTGAACTGTTGTCTATGTGTTGGTATGATTGTGAAGTATGATTGCTGGACTCAAGTAACGGGAGGTTCTCTAGGAGGGACAGTGAACCGCAGGGATGCAGCCTCTGATAGAAATACTTTAAGCGGTACTGATGGGTGAGTGTAAGTTTCTCTCCTGGAATGTCCGGGGGCTTAATGATAAGATTAAGAGGGCTACTGTCCTTCAGTTTGTAAAGAAGCACAAGCCGAATGTAGTTATTCTCCAAGAGACCCACTTGGTGGGTCAGAGGGTGCTGGCCTTGAAGAGGCCATGGATCCAGAGCTCCTTTCACGCCCCATTCTCGGCCTACTCAAGAGGGGTATCAGTGTTGGTCTCTAAGGGTACCCCGTTTGTAGGGCTCTCAGTGCACGTTGACCGAGAGGGTTGTTATGTTATTCTTCATGCTAAACTGATGGATACCGATATGATAATAGTCGGAGTATATGTTCCCCCTCCGTTCTCTGCTAGGATACTGGACAGAATAATGGAGAAGGTACTCTCCTACCCCCCTGCCCCGATACTGCTATTAGGGGACTTTAATATGGTTCTGGACTCGGCGCTGGACAGGATGGGTAAGAATCCAGGTCCCAAGACTCAATTGGCTGACTGGGCGGAGACCCTGGGGCTGCAGGAGCTTTGGAGGTGGAAGCACCCCGCCGACAGGGCTTACTCCTGTCACTCGGTCACACACAAATCCCTGTCCAGAATTGACCTGGCGTTCTCCTCGTCCGATTTTCTGGCCAGGGTGGCGGCCTGCAACTACCTCCCGAGGGGGATCTCGGATCAATCACCCCTATTGATAACAGCTGAACTGTCACTGAGGCAGGAGAACTGGGTGGGGTGGACCCTGAACCCTCTTTGGTTAGAATCCCCCGACATTAAGAGCAGTCTGCAATCCTCTACTGAGGCGTTCTGGGAATGTAATACGATGGAGACATCGGTGGAAGTAAGGTGGGACGCCTTTAAGGCTGTCACCAGAGGGGCGGCCATTAGCACCATCGCTACAGCTAGGAGGAAGAAGGGGAGGGAAGTGGCAGATCTTGAAAGCAAACTTGCACTAGCGGAAGAAAAGTTTAGCACAACGTCAGACAGCAGGGACCACTCAACACTGTTGGCACTAAAGAGGGAATATAATCTGCTTTTGACTGATTCAGCTAGGAAACTACTGTTATATAAGCAGGCAACAATCTTTGATAAAGGGGATAAGAACGGTAAGACCCTGGCCTACCTAGCGAGAGCTGAAAGCCAATCCAATCACATTGCTGAAATCCTAGACAATGGGACGAGGGTGACGGGGGGGAAGGAGATAGCCCAAAGGTTCCTGGATTACTACTCGGCCTTGTATTCCTCAAGGGCGAGCTATGGAGCGACTGACCTGGGTAATTATCTGGATCAGATTGCCTTCCCGAGGCTGACTGAGGAGGATCAGGAGGCTTTGAACTCCCCTATCACCATAGATGAGGTCTCTGGCGCAATTAAAATGCTCGCTAGCAGGAGGGCCCCAGGACCAGATGGGATGCCGGCTGAGTGGTATAAACAGGACCTTGAACAAGTGACTCCAAAGCTGTGGGAGGTGCTGAAACATGCCCTTGAGAGTGGGTGCCTACCGGCTTCTTTTCATGAGGCACCCTGTTGAACCAAGATGCCAAAATACTAGCTAAAATACTGGCCACCAGGCTGAACAAGGTTATTCTACATTTGATCGGGCCAGATCAGTCAGGGTTTATGCCAGGGCGTACCACGGGGGTGAATCTCCGCAGACTAATGTCAAATCTCCAAATTGTACATGATAATCAGGGGGAGCGGGTGGTCATCTCGTTAGATAATGAGAAGGCCTTTGATTCAGTGGAGTGGGAATATCTTTGGGCAGTTTTAGAAAGATTTGGGATTCCTGCTAATTTCATTACATACATCAAATTGTTATATGAACGTCCAACAGCCCGGATACGGGTCAATGGGTGTTACTCTAACTCGTTTGCGCTGCATAGGGGGACTAGACAGGGGTGCCCACTTTCACCGATGCTATTTGCCCTAGCTATTGAACCCCTGGCGATCATTGTCAGGAACTCCCCAAGCATCTCTGGTTGGAAGTTGGGAACAGTGGAGGAAAAGATATCTCTCTATGCAGACGACACACTGCTGTACCTGGCGGATGGCCATAGGTGTCTTGACGCAGCTCTGGACACAATTGGAGTGTTTGGGAGGTTCTCAGGGCTGAGGATCAACTGGGACAAATCTAGTCTAATGTTAGTGGATGAGTGTGTTTCCCCCGACATTTCCCCGAGGTCCCAACTTAAAATTGTCCAACAATTTAAATACTTGGGGATCCTGATTAGTAGGCAATCAAGCGAATTCATATCTCTAAATATCGCCCCTGTAGTGTCAAAGCTAAAGCAGCGGGTCACTCAGTGGGCGAACCTGCCGCTCTCAGTTATGGGCAGAATTAACATATATAAAATGATATTCCTTCCAAAATTTCTATATATATACCAGGCCTCGCCAATCTTACTGCCCGTCTCCTACTTCAAGACGCTGGATTCAATTCTGTTTGGCTTTATTTGGGGGCAATCCCCACCTAGGCTCAACAGACAAATAATGAAAGCGCAGGTCACGGAGGGGGGACTGGCAGTCCCGCACATGCAACTGTACTACTACGCCACGCAGCTTCTGTTCGTGCACTGGTGGCTTTGCCAGCCACATAACAATCCGGTGGTGGGTCTGGAGGTGGCGGTGTTGGGTTCCCCTGGGAAACTATCACTCTTGGTGTATAGGGGGGTTCGGGGGGTCCGAGAGGCTACTGGTTGTATGAGGGTAGTGTGCAATATATGGGAAAGGATGGCCAGGTTGGACAGAGGTCCGGACGAGGCCCAGTGTTGGTCCCCCTTTACTCCTCTCTGGAACAACCCCAAGCTCCCTGAGCTGGTTACTATGCAAGATCCACAGTTCTGGGATGGAAGGGGCCTCCGGGTGCTGGGTCAGGTGTACAGGGACGGAGTGCTTCTCTCGTTCGACCAAATGAGGGAGACCTTTCGAATTTCCCATCGGGACTTCTTCCGCTACCTGCAACTCAGGCATGCTCTGCAGACCCAATTTCGTAGGGCCAGCCCGAATCTTTCGGTGTCCCGCGTGGAGAGTATGGTGAGGGGGCCGGACTTGGGGAAACCTGTCTCCACGTTATACAAGTGCCTGGCTGCCGGACTGGAGTCCCCCAGGGGGAAAATTGAAAGCAAGTGGCAAACGTTAGACCAGACTTTAGACCGGGATGACTGGGAAGAAGTCTTAGATAACATACACTCATCGGTCATAGAAGCCAGAGACAGATTTATTCAGACCAAGTGGCTACATCAAGCCTACATCACGCCAATACGTCTACATAAAATGGGGTTACTGGCTAGTGATTTATGCCCCAGGTGTGAGAGGGGGGCTGGTACTTGGGAACATATGACCTGGTCCTGTGAGGTTCTGGTGGGATATTGGGGAGAGGTGATGGATTTGATTGGTGGGGTGGTGGGCATCCGGATCACTGGTTCGATTCCCTTATGCCTTCTGGGGGTGGTCGAACCACTGTCGGTGACGAAGGCGTTGAAATCACTATTTAGACTGTTGCTCTTTTATGCCAGGAAATGTGTTCTGCTTAATTGGAAACATCCGGCCAAACCCTCCGTACAGGCGTGGAGGGCTCTAGTTAACCAGAAACTAACGATGTACAAGCTGACATACATGGCCAGGGGGGTGCCTGATAAGTTTGAAAAGATGTGGGGTCCCTGGCTGCAGAGTCAGGACACCGCGTCAGAGGACGATTAAAGGTGGGAATGGGTTAGACTGAGGGGCGAGACTGCTCACCTGCGGTGGATCGAGTCAATGAGCGAGTTAACGTGAACTGAGGGAACGGGAGAAACATCCTGGGAGTAATGGCCTTCCGACTTTCCCCTCCATCCCAGGGAATAGTCAACTAGATATCCAGGTCCAGATTGTATGTATGTGTGAGTGAATGGTTGTCGTGTCTAAATATTCATTGATTTGTGTTATTGAGAAGGGTGCCTGCGGCACCTCAATGCCATATGTAACTTGTATCGGTGGTTTTGATGTTTGTTGAACTGCAAATAAAAAGAAATTTAAAAAAAAAAGAGGTGAGGCACATGCGACAGGCATCAGGTCAGCTGCTTGCTAGCTATTTATTGCTATAGGGTTTATATAGTCCCTTTAAAACCCAAGGGGGGTGTCACATACAAGATATGAGGTTTTTCCATATTTTGAGACCCGTGACACCCATTGCTTTTCTTTTTGTAATCTTTATTGTTTTCAATAACATATCTGAAATATTGGCGAGTGAGCGAGAACCTGCCAACTACACGCACTTTTACCTCAGCACAGGCCGCACTGTAAGGTAATGTAATTTGTGACGCTCCCTGCCTTCAGGGAGAGGAAGGAGGCAATTCAGGACCATGGACAGTGGCTGTATTCATTTTAAAAGGAATACAGTCTCCAGTCCTGTGAACACAAGTAAAATCATTTAAAAACAAACAGTATGTCTGTCAACAAACTGAATAATAAGAAATAAACGTATACAGGAAATATAAAATAACTATCGGAATTATTGTAGATGGAATCACTTTCCCCAACAGACTTATAAATGAGGACGGTCATGCTAAATATTTGGTGAAATCAGTGTGACTTCTGGTTTGCATTATGGTGTCAATTGCAACCTGCATTCCAGTGAGCTTTTTAGCAATAACACATAAAAAATTGCAAAATAAAGATTTTGTCCTACATTTTCGCCCTAACAAATCACCTGTATTTACTTGTGACGGGGCATTTTTACAGTTTAGGTACATTATTTTTCCAGTGATGTAAGGATATATTTATTAAAGTTTGGAAACAGCACTCTATGGGCTATGCTAAATATTTTACCATTATTTCCCCATAGGGTTCTGTTGTTTCCAAACCTAAAAACAAATATCCTTAACTCATTGGAAAAATGATGTGCCCAACCTGTTTAAATTTACCATCATAGGTACAGTTAATCTGGGAGAAAAAAAGATAGAAAAAAAAACATTTTTGTTTTTACTTTTTTGTGTTTTTAACGCTAAAAAGCTCACTGGTATGCCGGTTGCAAACCACACCGCAATGTACACTGCAAGTCACACTGGCTTCACCAAATATTTAGCATGACTCCCCATTGTGGGTCATACTAATTATTTGGTGAAGCCAGTGTGACATTTGGAGTACATTGTGGTGTGGATTACAGCCTGCATCCCAGTGAGATTTATAGTTCAAACACACAAAAAAGTGAAAACAAAAATGTTTGTCCTACTTTTTCCCCAATACCTATAACTGTGATGGGGCATTTTTGCAATCATTTTTCCAATAAGGTAAGGCAATTGTTTTTAACGTTTGGAAATAACAGCACCCTATGGGCCATGCTAAAGAATTGGCCATTTTTTTCTGCATGGCCTATAGATTGCTGTTGTTTCCAAAATTATTAACTTAAAATTATGTACCTAACCTGTAAATATTTCCTATCACAGGTACAGTTTTTTGTATAACAAACATTTTTAAAGTACTTTTTTGTGTCTAAACACTAAAAAGCTCACCAAGATGCCGGCTGCAATCCACACCGCAATGCACATTGGCTATATTAAATGATTAGCATGACCCCCATAGATAATGCTGTAATAAATTAGCAAGTGCCATAAGGCACAAAAATGAGGCAGAGCATTTCTGCCCACATTTGTTCTCCTCAAGACTGAAAACTGTCTATGCTTACTGATTTAGACGATTACCCTTACACGCATGCTTTACATTGGGGTGTTTGGCAACTCTTCCCTTGACAGTACCTATGCATGTTGGGTATTGGTTTGTTGGGGAGACCTTGCTTTTTCAGATTTAACTTGTTTTTTGCTTGTTTGCTTTTTGTTTTTTAAAGAAATTGTGGCTTTTATTCAGCTTTTTCAGCTTTTGTTTTAGGGAAACCCTGTGCAATCAAATAATTACTTAATGTGCCCACATCAACAAGCCTGGCATGCCTAGAAATTCTGAGGTGTGTACTTCCAGTGGATATATAGTTTTTGGGGGGTATTTCAAATGTAAAGGGTTGTCTTTTAAAAAACCTGCAAGGTGCACATAGCAGTTGTATTTTATCTGAAAATTTCCTAAAGCGCTATTTCAGTTTGAGGGAGTCCCCTGGGCAGGAAAGGGTGTCTACTGTCAAGTCCCTTGGGACACCCGCCTTCTAGGTATGTCCACAACCCCCAATCTCTACTGCTAGCTTCACCTATAGCCAAGCCCCCTTTTGCCGGGAAGCTTTACAAGCCACGCCGGACATGGTTGCCCCCAGGACTTCGTAACACAAAGGATGTGAACTTCCAGGGGTGAAAGTGGATGAACCAGAGGCAAGATGGGGTGACGTCAGGTAAGCTGGTGTCATACACGGGTAGTCAGTCCTTACTTGCGCAGCACCAAAGGGAGAGACAAGAGAAGAGTCCAGGTCAAGCTAAGGGTCAAGCCGGTAGGTCACAGATTACACAGCACAAGGGATGAAACGAATTCATGGTCAGGGTACAAGCAGGCGTCGGTCCATCACGGGATTGTCAAACAAGACGAGGTCGGCAACGGAAACGAACAAGGATCTCAGACACTATCACACCCAGCAGCACGCTGTCGTGGGCAATAAAACAGTGCAGGGGGACAACCTTTATTAAACAGGAACTTACAGGATTGGCTGGGGAGAACACTGGACACGTGTAGTGAAAAATAGTGAAAAATGCTCTGGCAACAGAGGGTGACAAAAACTCTAAGTAAGCTGCCAGTTAAAGGGTTATATCAGCATTAATCAGAAATATTGGTCAGTATTGCACACAATCCATATGGTCCTTATCTGTGAACAGAGCTTCCACTGAGATTGTGCCATGCTTCTTAATGAAATTGAGCCAATTTTTCAAATAGGGATGAGAAAGGATTCACATTTCTATAATATAGAGCTGCATATCTGTCCAGATCAGGAGCTGCAAAGCTTTAATTGATTTAATGGTGCTATTTGCATATGTAAAAACTGCTATGATTAAAAAAATCACCCTTGGCTGTTAAGCCACAGCGCGAAGGCGAGGTAGTATTTCTCCATGAGATCAGAACAAAGTAAAACAAAAAAATTGTTTTTAACCATTAAGGTCCTATCCAAAACTACATTGACTGCTTGGCTTAAGCTGGCAAAGTTCAGACAAAGCCTAGCAATCAAGTTAGCTAATCCAGTAGTTGAGAAATCATTATATACATTTGATAACTACATGATCTTAGTAGGGCATCTGCTGCATTAGTTATGTTACTGTATTGCATTTGTAAATCTGCTTAGAGTTAGGAAATGTATTCGGAAATGTATTCATTTTTCACCAGGCAGTGCACAATTAAACGTGACCTTTCTATATTTTAGAAAATAGAAAGTATCCTCACTGTGTAAATATCCAAACTGCTATAAGCAAAAACATGAGTTTGTAGCAGATATATTGAAAAAAACCTAAATAGTTCTATAACTAGTAACGATAAAAAATTCACCACTGTGCATTAAACCATAATACACTCAATACAAAATAACCTTAAATTGTTTTTAAAATTATTTTTTTAAATGCTCTATTACTGAATAAATAACAGTGTCATGACTAGTGTTGGGTGAACACCTAGAGGTTGGGGTTTGACAAGTTCGGCTGAACTTTGAACAAAAGTTTTGTTCCGGTACCTGAACTTGCACCAAACCCAAACCTGGTCCCCATTGAAATTCTTGGGGACCAGATTTCTTTGGGGGGAGGGGGGCAATTCTCTCCCCCAGAAGCAGAATCACAAAAACTGTGTAAAAAAAAAATGGTGGCGGGTGTGGGGGGCACTTTAACCCGCAGAGAGTGCAGCAGGAAGCTGCTGTAACTAATCTGAGCTCGGCAATCCCATCATTGGTTGGCATTCCTCTGCTCTGTCAGCTGCCAGTGCCAGTGTTCTCAGTCGTGGGAGCAGAGGGCATCTTCCTGTAGCCCTGTCCATAGACTATTTTTCATAGCACAACAGAATGCCAACTGCTGACTGGCTCAAGTAAGTTGTGCACTTTAGCTTAAGCTGGTTGACGGGCTGCTCAGCAGCCCATTACCCAGCTCGTACAGGTTCTGGCTGAAGTCAGTGTTCAGGTTTGGGAACCCGAACTTGCAAAGTTCGCTATAAACCTGAACTTTGATGTTCAGGTTCACTCAATGAAAATCACAACCTGTGAGCATCTGAATAAAAAGTCTAACCCTTAATATTCCAGCACCTTTGTTTACCAAAAAAATATGTGGCTCTTTAACCAGAATAGTCAAATCTGGTTTTGTTTATTACTTTCTCCATGACAGCTTTACAGAAATGATCCTCAAGACATTCTGGAATGAGATCTCTCACTTCTTTCCAACTCCATTTGGCAATATTAAGTATTCCCTCAGACAAAAGCACATCTGTACAGACCAACATAATGTAAAACCATTTAATATGTCTGTGAATATATATAAAATAGCAATTACAAAATAAGTGGAAAACGTGCATTAAAGGATGTCACAATGCCCCAAAAGTCCAAAGTGTGGCATCCTATCCTATGAATCATCATATGCCAAATATAAAGTTGGGGAAGGTTTACACAAATTGATTGCATCACTGCAATGTATCATGCAAGCGTAAATCTGAGAGTCTACTGAATATACGTAAGGGGAATAGATAAAACATGTCTGTAACTTTCAGACTGCAGAATATATTCCACATAAAGTACTTAAAAAGGGAAAAAGTGTAGCACTTACGCAGGACATATTACTGATTTGCATATATTGGTTAGCAGAATAAACATTAAACTGGAGTATTTGTTTAACCTACTATACCAACTATAGTATACTATAGGACCTAAGTTATTAAGGTACAAATAATTACAATTACAGAGAAATAAAGCCACAAAATATAAAAAAAAATGCAGAAATTATTTGAGATTCCAAATTTTCATTGCTGGTGCTGTATGGTTAATTGCTGTAAAAGTAATGGCGCTAAGGAACTAGCTGGTTTAGGGAACATTGCTTCACCTTTTTCTGCTAAAATTACTGTTTTGCCTATACAAAAAGAAAGTGACTTCTTATAAAGGCTACATAAACTAAATTAACATAATATGCCATTGTTGTCTGTTGGTACAGATGCTGCTAAAAGTTTACAGAATGGTAGAGTGGTTAATCTTTTAGACAGTAAGATGGGCACAAATTTAGCTTAAACATTTTATTTTCTTCACTAACTACAGTTGGGACCGATTTAATAGTAACTTTGCTGGCGCAGGGATTCGCCGAATCCATCGCCGGTGATATCACTATTGCAATTGCTAGTTTTCCCAACTGTGAAAATAACACGTCATTCTTAATTTCCACCACCAGATGGGACATGGATAAATGAACAGCAAGTCACAAAATTCATCAATTACAAGGTTACTGTAGCTGTTACTCTATCTCAAAAAAGCTATAGCTGCTATTATTAGGCTGTATTTGCAGCAACCTGCCACCTCACCCCCTCAACCCCCAAAGACTAACTTTTTAGGACTGGATTCTAATGACTCCCTAGTACTAAAGGAATCTTGTTGCCTTGACCCCACTTTTTTATGTTTTTAAAAAGGCTTTGGGTGCTGGTGTTCAGCCGTATTATACATTGTCCCCGTATCCCCATATCATCGCTCTCCCAAATCCCTGCATTGCCACTTTTCAAGGCTAGTTCCACAGGGCTTCTAACTGTAGCCCAAAAAAAAGGTTTGGCTGCTGGTGTTCGCACACATTTGACCAAGGAAGGAATCATAAAGTGTATATTTTCACAAACATGCTACTGTATTGTTACAATGTACTGTGCTGTTATGGTACAATGGGGCTCTTAGTGTACAGTAGTTCCTTCACAAAGATCTTCTTCAGAACTTCTTACTGTAGTCCCAAGGGAATCCTATGGGCAGTTTTTGTTTGCACAACACAGCTGACGTTGGCTACACAACATTCATGACTGGTCAGGTCTTTTCAAACAATACAATACTATATGTGTGCTTATTTCCTCCCTGCTAGGCTCGATGGTAATACTGAAAACAAGTCTAAGTCAAGCAACCACATTCTTGATTCCTTCTGCAGCTTGAGAGGGGTTGCAATGAGAGGCAAAGGCGTTCTTCCAGGACTACAGTAAGAAGTCTGAAACCAGCCTTAAAAAGTGATACTTCAGGGATTGGGGGGTCAATGATACTGTGCTACAGGGAAGATGTACAATACAGCGAAACAGCAGCCAAAGCCTTTTTTAAAACATAAAAACTAGAGTGGTCAAGGCAACAGAATCCCTTCATACAATACAATAAGATGTCCTGTGAAACCAACCTTAGCAAGTGACTCTTTAGTTATTGGAAGGTTATTATATGGAGGTACTGGGAACATGTACAATGTGGCCGAACACCAGCAGCCAAAGCCTTTTTAAAAAATAAGAATAGTGGGGTCAAGGCAACATGATTCATTTAGGATTACAGTAGAATTCCTGTGAAGTCCCAAGAAACCAGCAACTTCAAGGATTGGGGGGTTATGTGGTGTTGGGGGGGAGTAATGTGGTGGGTCAAATGATTGAATCCCTTGGAAAGATGTGGAAAATAGTAGCAGCTACAGCTAAGGCAACAGTATTCCTCCACAGAATCCAATGAATGGGAAGAAAACCTGGGATGGAAAAGCAATCATCAGCTATGGACATTACTGGATTTTTCACTTTACACTGGTGGCACTGCAATGCAGGATAGTAATAGTAATGCCTTCACTGGTGAGTGACTTTGCAGACACTGACAAGGGCAAATTGTGAAGGAATAAAACCTTTAAACTCTGTCCTATCTGCACTTTCTTTCTTCAGCATAACCTGACAAAAAAGAAACACATAAATGTTTATTCTGCATATCAGACCTTCTTACAGGCCAGACAAGCTCAAGGCTGCAACACTGATTAGGGTTTCTTGTCCTTCCTTCAGAGAGCTTCTAACCCCACTGTAATAACTGCTTTTCTGCAGCTCAGCATGTTTGTGTGCTTCTGCTCATTAACTGTCCTGCCCTGCAGTCCTGCTATTGGTCTATACACAAGTCTCTCTATACACTAGCTGTTCATCTCCCTAAAGCCAGGCTCCATGTGACCCCTGCACATACAGCCCCTGCCTGAGGCTAAGTATGTATAGGCAGCAGTGTAAATAACATAGACAGCATGGTATGTATAAACAACCAAATAAACACCAACAAATGCAACCTGTTTTTAATCTAACAAGCACCCCAATGAAAAGCAAGTTAATAATATTAGCAGATGATACATTGGCCGCACAATACTCAACCAAGGAATTTTAAAAACATGATTTTAGAGTACCTGAGAGACAAAAGTACAGGAAAGATGAAAAAAAGAGAGAGAGGAGCAAAGAAGCAATACTAGGGAAAAGTGGGAAGATGGGAACGACAGCAGAGAGAGAGAAAGGAAAAATGTGAATGTGGTCCTCAACCAAAACCAGTCAGCAAAGGTCAGCAACTATCAGTACTCACTTAGAGAGTAGGAACTGTCTAGATTTCGTGCAGCAGTCTCCCAAGTCCAGTCCTCCATGCAATAGATTTCCTTCAACCATGTGAACCAACGGAGGCGGCACCTAATAATCTACAATATACTAATTTCATTCATAATCATGGTTATTCCCTCTGGACACAGTTTTTTCAAGATGTATATGGATTTTTAATGGCAGATTAGTTTAGCACGTTGCACTTTGTGCGCCCCTCAGTTTTTTTTTTTGGGGGGGGGGTCAGTGATTTAGGTATGTACATGTAATCATATTAATCCGGTTTGCACAATATTGCACTTTGTAGGAGGGATTACGAAGAGGGATCATTTTGTGAGGGATTAAGAAGAGGGATCCACTATCCAGGCACTAATAAAGAGTTGCACAGTGCCCAACAAGATTTCATGGTACTTTGCTTAGATTGTATGTTTTTAAATGGTTTTAATTGTGTTTGTAAGCTCTATGTGAAACATGAATAAAGAACACATTAAGCAAGTCTAAGCAGTGGTGTGGTGGTCCCAGTTGTGTTGCTGTGGGGAGTAGAGGTTTTCCCCACGTGGTGGGTTAATGTGAACCAAAGTGCAAATGAAGGAAAGAAGGTGTTCTTCCAAAGTGCCATGGTGCAAGTGTGGGCCACTGTAAATAGATGAATCAGTAACAAAAAATATTATAGAGCCTCTGGGACATGATGGTGGAGAGGTGGAGAAGACTGGGTTATTCTTGACATTATGCTCCAGGGTAGGCACCTAACACCAATAGGGGTTTGCAGCACAGCTCCTGACATATGCATGCAATAGAGCAGAGGTTGACAACTTTTTATTTATCAAGTATCACTTCAAATTTTCATTAAGAACCACCTTTGTTGCACACATGGGTTATTAGGTACCCAAAACAATGCTAGAAATGCACAAAACAATCATTTTAAGTACATGAAATGCATATAAATATTTTTTGTCTGGGGAAGTTTTGTGCTTATGGAGCAAATCAGGTTTGAGTAAAGTTTAGGAAGCAAGTTGGCCTCATCGTGTTCAAACTCATAGGATTTTATGAACCACCAGTGGTTGGGAATAGAGATGAGCGAACTTTTGAAAAATTCGATTCGACTGATTCGCCGAATTTTCCGACAAAAATCGTTTCGACCCGAATAAATTCGCGACGAATCGCTATTAAAAACGGCTATTTCTGAGCCTCCTACAGCCTCAATAGGGTTGTAAACCATTCAGCCTTGCTGTAACACGCACAGGATGCGTGCTGGGTTTGTTAAATAATACTTTGAAGAAATATCACATGCAGATCAGAGGCATCGCTAATAGAATCGCAGAGCGGCACAATTGCAGAGAGTTGAAGTGGCATCACTATGAGGGGCAGAAGGAGCCCAAATATACACTGGAGTTGGCCTCAGGAGCCCAAAAATTGGATGAATCACACCCTGGAGTTGGCAGAAGTTGGCAGCAGCAGCAGGAGCCCAAATATACACTGGAGTTGGCTTCAGGAGCCCAAAAATTGGATGAATCACACCCTGGAGTTGGCAGAAGTTGGCAGCAGCAGGAGCAGGAGCCCAAATATACACTGGAGTTGGCCTCAGGAGCCCAAAAATTGGATGAATCACACCCTGGAGTTGGCAGAAGTTGGCAGCAGCAGCAGCAGGAGCCCAAATATACACTGGAGTTGGCCTCAGGAGCCCAAAAATTGGATGAATCGCACCCTGGAGTTGGCAGGAGTTGACAGTAGTAGCAGCAGGAGCCCAAATATACACTGGAGTTGGCCTCAGGAGCCCAAAAATTGGATGAATCACACCCTGGAGTTGGCAGAAGTTGGCAGCAGCAGCAGCAGGAGCCCAAATATACACTGGAGTTGGCCTCAGGAGCCCAAAAATTGGATGAATCACACCCTGGAGTTGGCAGAAGTTGGCAGCAGCAGCAGCAGGAGCCCAAATATACACTGGAGTTGGCTTCAGGAGCCCAAAAATTGGATGAATCACACCCTGGAGTTGGCAGAAGTTGGCAGCAGCAGCAGCAGCAGGAGCCCAAATATACACTGGAGTTGGCTTCAGGAGCCCAAAAATTGGATGAATCACACCCTGGAGTTGGCAGAAGTTGGCAGCAGCAGCAGCAGGAGCCCAAATATACACTGGAGTTGGCCTCAGGAGCCCAAAAATTGGATGAATCACACCCTGGAGTTGGCAGAAGTTGACAGTAGCAGCAGCAGGAGCCCAAATATACACTGGAGTTGGCCTCAGGAGCCCAAAAATTGGATGAATCACACCCTGGAGTTGGCAGAAGTTGGCAGCAGCAGCAGCAGGAGCCCAAATATACACTGGAGTTGGCTTCAGGAGCCCAAAAATTGGATGAATCACACCCTGGAGTTGGCAGAAGTTGGCAGCAGCAGCAGCAGCAGGAGCCCAAATATACACTGGAGTTGGCTTCAGGAGCCCAAAAATTGGATGAATCACACCCTGGAGTTGGCAGAAGTTGGCAGCAGCAGGAGCAGGAGCCCAAATATACACTGGAGTTGGCCTCAGGAGCCCAAAAATTGGATGAATCACACCCTGGAGTTGGCAGAAGTTGGCAGCAGCAGCAGCAGGAGCCCAAATATACACTGGAGTTGGCCTCAGGAGCCCAAAAATTGGATGAATCACACCCTGGAGTTGGCAGGAGTTGACAGTAGTAGCAGCAGGAGCCCAAATATACACTGGAGTTGGCTTCAGGAGCCCAAAAATTGGATGAATCACACCCTGGAGTTGGCAGAAGTTGGCAGCAGCAGCAGCAGGAGCCCAAATATACACTGGAGTTGGCCTCAGGAGCCCAAAAATTGGATGAATCACACCCTGGAGTTGGCAGAAGTTGGCAGCAGCAGCAGCAGGAGCCCAAATATACACTGGAGTTGGCTTCAGGAGCCCAAAAATTGGATGAATCACACCCTGGAGTTGGCAGAAGTTGGCAGCAGCAGCAGCAGCAGGAGCCCAAATATACACTGGAGTTGGCTTCAGGAGCCCAAAAATTGGATGAATCACACCCTGGAGTTGGCAGAAGTTGGCAGCAGCAGGAGCAGGAGCCCAAATATACACTGGAGTTGGCCTCAGGAGCCCAAAAATTGGATGAATCACACCCTGGAGTTGGCAGAAGTTGGCAGCAGCAGCAGCAGGAGCCCAAATATACACTGGAGTTGGCCTCAGGAGCCCAAACATTGGATGAATCACACCCTGGAGTTGGCAGGAGTTGACAGTAGTAGCAGCAGGAGCCCAAATATACACTGGAGTTGGCTTCAGGAGCCCAAAAATTGGATGAATCACACCCTGGAGTTGGCAGAAGTTGGCAGCAGCAGCAGCAGGAGCCCAAATATACACTGGAGTTGGCTTCAGGAGCCCAAAAATTGGATGAATCACACCCTGGAGTTGGCAGAAGTTGGCAGCAGCAGCAGCAGCAGGAGCCCAAATATACACTGGAGTTGGCTTCAGGAGCCCAAAAATTGGATGAATCACACCCTGGAGTTGGCAGAAGTTGGCAGCAGCAGGAGCAGGAGCCCAAATATACACTGGAGTTGGCCTCAGGAGCCCAAAAATTGGATGAATCACACCCTGGAGTTGGCAGAAGTTGGCAGCAGCAGCAGCAGGAGCCCAAATATACACTGGAGTTGGCCTCAGGAGCCCAAAAATTGGATGAATCACACCCTGGAGTTGGCAGGAGTTGACAGTAGTAGCAGCAGGAGCCCAAATATACACTGGAGTTGGCTTCAGGAGCCCAAAAATTGGATGAATCACACCCTGGAGTTGGCAGAAGTTGGCAGCAGCAGCAGCAGGAGCCCAAATATACACTGGAGTTGGCCTCAGGAGCCCAAAAATTGGATGAATCACACCCTGGAGTTGGCAGAAGTTGGCAGTAGTAGCAGCAGGAGCCCAAATATACACTGGAGTTGGCTTCAGGAGCCCAAAAATTGGATGAATCACACCCTGGAGTTGGCAGAAGTTGGCAGTAGCAGCAGCAGGAGCCCAAATATACACTGGAGTTGGCTTCAGGAGCCCAAAAATTGGATGAATCACACCCTGGAGTTGGCAGGAGTTGACAGTAGCAGCAGCAGGAGCCCAAATATACACTGGAGTTGGCCTCAGGAGCCCAAAAATTGGATGAATCACACCCTGGAGTTGGCAGGAGTTGACAGTAGCAGCAGCAGGAGCCCAAATATACACTGGAGTTGGCCTCAGGAGCCCAAAAATTGGATGAATCACACCCTGGAGTTGGCAGGAGTTGACAGTAGCAGCAGCAGGAGCCCAAATATACACTGGAGTTGGCCTCAGGAGCCCAAAAATTGGATGAATCACACCCTGGAGTTGGCAGGAGTTGACAGTAGTAGCAGCAGGAGCCCAAATATACACTGGAGTTGGCTTCAGGAGCCCAAAAATTGGATGAATCACACCCTGGAGTTGGCAGAAGTTGGCAGTAGCAGCAGCAGGAGCCCAAAAAATGGCCTAAAGACATAAATATGTTTTGCACCATTTGTAAAGTGTAAAACGTGGCACCATGCTGAATCTAGTCGCATGCATCAGGCATTGGTGGGTGGAAATCCTGGCTGATCCATCCCTGATTCATTTTGACAAAGGTGAGTCTCTCCACATTTTTAGTTGACAGACGAGTTCTCCTCGCCGTAACTATGGCCCCCGCCGCACTAAACACCCGCTCAGATGGCACGCTACTTGCCGGGCAGGACAGCTTTTCCAGGGCAAACTCTGCTAGTTGCGGCCACAAATCAAGTTTGGCTGCCCAGAAGTCCAGCGGATCCTCAAGGTGTGTTGGCATGGTCATGTCAAAGTATGACATGACCTGCTGGTTCAGGTCCTGCTCCAGGTCTTCCTGCTGCTCATGAGTAGCCTCACTATGCGGGTGTAGAAAGCTACTCATTAGCGACTGAGGCTGCTGCTGCTGATGGAGCTTCTGCTGCTGCTGCTGCCAACCCCCCCAGCGGCCATGGCAGTGGAAGGTGAGCGCAGAGGTCCCCTCGAGTCAGACCTGCGAGAGTATGGACCATGGCGCAGATAGGCATCGGCCAACTGCCTACGTAGAATGTCTTTGTAGTAGTTGAGTTTGTCCTCCCTCTCGGTGGGTTTAAAAAATGCCCCCATTTTGTGCCGGAAGCGAGGGTCCAATAAGGTGGACAGCCAGAAGTCATCCCGCCGACAGATGGAAACAATTCTGGGGTCACTACGCAAGCATGTGAGCATGCTTCGTGCCATTTGCGCAAGTGACTCGGATGGACTACCTGTCTCCATCTCCACTGCATACTGCCACGGTGTGCCCGGGTCCTCTGTCTCTCCTTCCTCAAAAACCTCTAGCTCCTCTGGCTGCTCCTGCTCCTCCTCTCCTGTCCGCTGACTAGATAAACCAGCCATTTCGCCAAGCCTAAACTGTGTTTCGCTGGGCAACTCCTCCTCCTCCTCTTCCTCCTCCTCCTCCTCCAGTTCAGCTCCAACGGGGTTCATGTGGCCGTAAGATGTAAACGCCATGTCTCCAGTGCCCTGACCAGCCATGGTTTCCAACATGTGCTGTAGTACATGAAGCAGTGGAATCACGTCGTTCATCCCGTAATCCTGCCGACTGACAAATAAAGTGGCTTCCTCAAAGGGCCTGAGCAAACGGCAGGTGTCACGTATGAGCTGCCACTGGTTGACATTGAAGTTACACAGGGGAGTCCCCCTATCTGCTTGGATCATCAGGAAATCCGTGATGGCTTTTCTCTGTTCATATAATCGGTCCAACATGTGAAGGGTGGAATTCCAACGGGTGGAAACATCGCAAATCAGACTATGTTGGGGGATACCATTCTGACGCTGTAGCTCAAGAAGGGTGTGTTTGGCGGTGTAGGAGTGGCTGAAGTGCATGCAAAGTTTCCGTGAAGTTGTTAGGATGTCCTGCAGATGGGGGGAACACTTCAGAAACCGCTTGACAACCAGATTGAAGACGTGAGCCATGCAGGGGGCATGGGTCAGGCTTCCTTGGCGCAGCGCAGACAAAATGTTCTTCCCATTGTCGGTAACCATGATTCCCATTTTAAGTTTTCTCGGAGTAAGCCATGTTTGGATTTCCTGATGAATACATTTAAGCAGTTCCTCCCCTGTGTGACTCCGTTCGCCAAGACAAACCATGTGAAGCACTGCGTGACACCTCCGTGCCCTGCACACATGGTAGACTGGAGGGGCACTGAGACTTGAGCCTACAGTGGAGGGTGAGGAGATGGCGGAGGATGAGGAGGCCGAGTCGCACGGTGTCACAGGCCCAATGGGCAGAGAGCGCGGAGGCCGAAGCGGCGTGACCTGTCCAAGTTGCTGCTGCAAAGGGACCACATTCACCCAGTGGGCCGTAAACGACATGTACTGCCCCTGACCGTAGTTACAGCTCCAGATGTCGGCGCTGCCATGTATTTTGCTACACACCGACAGGCTCAAGGACTGGCCCACCTTCTGTTCAACAAAAGTGTGCAGCGCTGGTACTGCCTTCTTGGCAAAGAAATGACGGCTTGGGACTCTCCACCTCGGCTCGGCACAAGCCATCAGTTCTCTGAAAGGTGCAGATTCCACCACCTGAAAAGGGAGCGACTGCAGCACCAGCAACTTGGACAGGAGCACATTCAGCTTCTGCGCCGTAGGATGAGTGGGCGCATACTGCTGTCTCTTGGACATGGCTTCGCTGATGGATTGCTGGCGGGATGCATGACTTGGAGGAGGAGGAGGAGGAGCAGGAGCGACAGAGGATGGGTGTGACGCACAGCTGCCTTCGGCTGAGGTGCTGGAGCCTTGGCTGGCAGAAATTGGGAGCTCACTTGGTGAGGAAGCAGACTGGACCACCCCTTGGGAGCCTCGGTTCTCCCAGGTCGTTTTATGGTGACGCATCATATGTTGACGCAGGGCCGTGGTGCCAACATTTGGACCCTGGCCACGCTTCACCTTTTGCCTACATATCTTGCATGTGGCCATGTTACCCTCCTGCGGATGCCTCAGGAAAAACTGCCACACTGCCGAGTAGCTACTTTTCCCACCCCCTGGCCTCACTGATTCACTGCTGCTGTTGCCAACTCCAGGAACCCCTGCTCCACTACCTCCCGATAAGGTAGACTGCCGCACAGCAGGTGCTCTACCCCGGCCCCGGCCCCGGCCGGCTCCAGCCTTTGGAATTGTGCCCCCATGCTGACTGCTACCACCTTGCTGCCTCAGCTGCTGACTCCGGGGCAACCTGCGCCCCTCTTCTCCTGATGATGACGATGAAGCCCCTTCATCACCCGGCTCCCAAGTGCGATCGGCTTCATCGTCATCATCATCATCATCACCGGGTTGTGGCTGTACGTCACTGATGTTCGTGGATTCGTCAACAGTGTCTGGCGCAGGAGCTGGAACGCTCGCAGCACCCACGACACTGTCCACATCACTATTTGTCTGCCTAGCTAAAGAAGCCACCTCCATTTCTTGGCTGGGCAGTAGCTGCTGACTGTCCTCCTGTATCTGATCGTCCTCCTCACTAAAGAGTGGAGCTGAACCCAAAGCATAGGATACGTCGCTGGGGGAGGGAACGGCGTAGGACAGAGGCAATGGGAGGACAGGGACTGCTCTCGGGGCATGCCAACTCAGGGTTGTGTCAGAGGAACCTACCGACCCTAGACTGGGGGTCTCAGATGTAAGTTGTGATGATGTTGTTGATGAGCGCGTCAGCCAATCTACCACGGCAGATGCGTTACTGGTGGAGACCCGACCGCTAGCAGATACTGGCAGATTAGGTCTCTCAGCGTGACTCCTGCTGCTACTGGCCCCCAGTCTGATGCGAGCTCTGCCTGCGGAATCTTGGCCTCTGCCACTCCTCTTTTCACTTCCAGGCACTTGTCTGCCCGACATAGTCTAACTGGCGTGGTAGTAGGTGATATTTTAAGAACCCCCAGGCAGCAGTGGGTCTATATAAAACAGAATATAATGCACACCAAAAGTGAGCAGTAACACTCAGCCTCCAACAGGCCTGCTTAGTGTAAATAAGAGAGCTGCTTAGTGTAAATAAAGAGGGGTATGCTATGTTACAGAATGGGATGCCTCAACAGAAGTGCACCTGGCAGGCAGCAGTAAGCCTATGCCCAGCAAAAGTGTCTTATAATATAAATATAATAAGAGCAAATGCTTATATGGTCTTAAACAGAGGCTGCTTTAGTCACAGAATGGGATGCCCTGGGCAGGAATGGACCTGGCAGGGTCCAGTAGGGCTTTGGCCAGCAAAAGTGTCTTTATCAGGCCTGATTTCTATGAGAATAAGTGCAAATGTTTATTATGCTATTAAATAGAGGCTGCTTTAGTCACAGAATGGGATGCCAGTGCCACAAAAACCAGAGAGCATGCACAGCAAAAGTGTCTTTATCAGGCCTGATTTCTATGAGAATAAGTGCAAATGTTTATTATGCTATTAAATACAGGCTGCTTTAGTCACAGAATGGGATGCCAGTGCCACAAAAACCAGAGAGCATGCACAGCAAAAGTGTCTTTATCAGGCCTGATTTCTATGAGAATAAGTGCAAATGTTTATTATGCTATTAAATAGAGGCTGCTTTAGTCACAGAATGGGATGCCAGTGCCACAAAAACCAGAGAGCATGCACAGCAAAAGTGTCTTTATCAGGCCTGATTTCTATGAGAATAAGTGCAAATGTTTATTATGCTATTAAATAGAGGCTGCTTTAGTCACAGAATGGGATGCCAGTGCCACAAAAACCAGAGAGCATGCACAGCAAAAGTGTCTTTATCAGGCCTGATTTCTATGAGAATAAGTGCAAATGTTTATTATGCTATTAAATAGAGGCTGCTTTAGTCACAGAATGGGATGCCAGTGCCACAAAAACCAGAGAGCATGCACAGCAAAAGTGTCTTTATCAGGCCTGATTTCTATGAGAATAAGTGCAAATGTTTATTATGCTATTAAATAGAGGCTGCTTTAGTCACAGAATGGGATGCCAGTGCCACAAAAACCAGAGAGCATGCACAGCAAAAGTGTCTTTATCAGGCCTGATTTCTATGAGAATAAGTGCAAATGTTTATTATGCTATTAAATAGAGGCTGCTTTAGTCACAGAATGGGATGCCAGTGCCACAAAAACCAGAGAGCATGCACAGCAAAAGTGTCTTTATCAGGCCTGATTTCTATGAGAATAAGTGCAAATGGTTATTATGCTATTAAATAGAGGCTGCTTTAGTCACAGAATGGGATGCCAGTGCCACAAAAACCAGAGAGCATGCACAGCAAAAGTGTCTTTATCAGGCCTGATTTCTATGAGAATAAGTGCAAATGGTTATTATGCTATTAAATAGAGGCTGCTTTAGTCACAGAATGGGATGCCAGTGCCACAAAAACCAGAGAGCATGCACAGCAAAAGTGTCTTTATCAGGCCTGATTTCTATGAGAATAAGTGCAAATGGTTATTATGCTATTAAATAGAGGCTGCTTTAGTCACAGAATGGGATGCCAGTGCCACAAAAACCAGAGAGCATGCACAGCAAAAGTGTCTTTATCAGGCCTGATTTCTATGAGAATAAGTGCAAATGGTTATTATGCTATTAAATAGAGGCTGCTTTAGTCACAGAATGGGATGCCAGTGCCACAAAAACCAGAGAGCATGCACAGCAAAAGTGTCTTTATCAGGCCTGATTTCTATGAGAATAAGTGCAAATGGTTATTATGCTATTAAATAGAGGCTGCTTTAGTCACAGAATGGGATGCCAGTGCCACAAAAACCAGAGAGCATGCACAGCAAAAGTGTCTTTATCAGGCCTGATTTCTATGAGAATAAGTGCAAATGGTTATTATGCTATTAAATAGAGGCTGCTTTAGTCACAGAATGGGATGCCAGTGCCACAAAAACCAGAGAGCATGCACAGCAAAAGTGTCTTTATCAGGCCTGATTTCTATGAGAATAAGTGCAAATGGTTATTATGCTATTAAATAGAGGCTGCTTTAGTCACAGAATGGGATGCCAGTGCCACAAAAACCAGAGAGCATGCACAGCAAAAGTGTCTTTATCAGGCCTGATTTCTATGAGAATAAGTGCAAATGGTTATTATGCTATTAAATAGAGGCTGCTTTAGTCACAGAATGGGATGCCAGTGCCACAAAAACCAGAGAGCATGCACAGCAAAAGTGTCTTTATCAGGCCTGATTTCTATGAGAATAAGTGCAAATGTTTATTATGCTATTAAATAGAGGCTGCTTTAGTCACAGAATGGGATGCCAGTGCCACAAAAACCAGAGAGCATGCACAGCAAAAGTGTCTTTATCAGGCCTGATTTCTATGAGAATAAGTGCAAATGTTTATTATGCTATTAAATAGAGGCTGCTTTAGTCACAGAATGGGATGCCAGTGCCACAAAAACCAGAGAGCATGCACAGCAAAAGTGTCTTTATCAGGCCTGATTTCTATGAGAATAAGTGCAAATGTTTATTATGCTATTAAATAGAGGCTGCTTTAGTCACAGAATGGGATGCCAGTGCCACAAAAACCAGAGAGCATGCACAGCAAAAGTGTCTTTATCAGGCCTGATTTCTATGAGAATAAGTGCAAATGTTTATTATGCTATTAAATAGAGGCTGCTTTAGTCACAGAATGGGATGCCAGTGCCACAAAAACCAGAGAGCATGCACAGCAAAAGTGTCTTTATCAGGCCTGATTTCTATGAGAATAAGTGCAAATGGTTATTATGCTATTAAATAGAGGCTGCTTTAGTCACAGAATGGGATGCCAGTGCCACAAAAACCAGAGAGCATGCACAGCAAAAGTGTCTTTATCAGGCCTGATTTCTATGAGAATAAGTGCAAATGGTTATTATGCTATTAAATAGAGGCTGCTTTAGTCACAGAATGGGATGCCAGTGCCACAAAAACCAGAGAGCATGCACAGCAAAAGTGTCTTTATCAGGCCTGATTTCTATGAGAATAAGTGCAAATGGTTATTATGCTATTAAATAGAGGCTGCTTTAGTCACAGAATGGGATGCCAGTGCCACAAAAACCAGAGAGCATGCACAGCAAAAGTGTCTTTATCAGGCCTGATTTCTATGAGAATAAGTGCAAATGGTTATTATGCTATTAAATAGAGGCTGCTTTAGTCACAGAATGGGATGCCAGTGCCACAAAAACCAGAGAGCATGCACAGCAAAAGTGTCTTTATCAGGCCTGATTTCTATGAGAATAAGTGCAAATGGTTATTATGCTATTAAATAGAGGCTGCTTTAGTCACAGAATGGGATGCCAGTGCCACAAAAACCAGAGAGCATGCACAGCAAAAGTGTCTTTATCAGGCCTGATTTCTATGAGAATAAGTGCAAATGGTTATTATGCTATTAAATAGAGGCTGCTTTAGTCACAGAATGGGATGCCAGTGCCACAAAAACCAGAGAGCATGCACAGCAAAAGTGTCTTTATCAGGCCTGATTTCTATGAGAATAAGTGCAAATGGTTATTATGCTATTAAATAGAGGCTGCTTTAGTCACAGAATGGGATGCCAGTGCCACAAAAACCAGAGAGCATGCACAGCAAAAGTGTCTTTATCAGGCCTGATTTCTATGAGAATAAGTGCAAATGTTTATTATGCTATTAAATAGAGGCTGCTTTAGTCACAGAATGGGATGCCAGTGCCACAAAAACCAGAGAGCATGCACAGCAAAAGTGTCTTTATCAGGCCTGATTTCTATGAGAATAAGTGCAAATGTTTATTATGCTATTAAATAGAGGCTGCTTTAGTCACAGAATGGGATGCCAGTGCCACAAAAACCAGAGAGCATGCACAGCAAAAGTGTCTTTATCAGGCCTGATTTCTATGAGAATAAGTGCAAATGTTTATTATGCTATTAAATAGAGGCTGCTTTAGTCACAGAATGGGATGCCAGTGCCACAAAAACCAGAGAGCATGCACAGCAAAAGTGTCTTTATCAGGCCTGATTTCTATGAGAATAAGTGCAAATGTTTATTATGCTATTAAATAGAGGCTGCTTTAGTCACAGAATGGGATGCCAGTGCCACAAAAACCAGAGAGCATGCACAGCAAAAGTGTCTTTATCAGGCCTGATTTCTATGAGAATAAGTGCAAATGTTTATTATGCTATTAAATAGAGGCTGCTTTAGTCACAGAATGGGATGCCAGTGCCACAAAAACCAGAGAGCATGCACAGCAAAAGTGTCTTTATCAGGCCTGATTTCTATGAGAATAAGTGCAAATGTTTATTATGCTATTAAATAGAGGCTGCTTTAGTCACAGAATGGGATGCCAGTGCCACAAAAACCAGAGAGCATGCACAGCAAAAGTGTCTTTATCAGGCCTGATTTCTATGAGAATAAGTGCAAATGGTTATTATGCTATTAAATAGAGGCTGCTTTAGTCACAGAATGGGATGCCAGTGCCACAAAAACCAGAGAGCATGCACAGCAAAAGTGTCTTTATCAGGCCTGATTTCTATGAGAATAAGTGCAAATGGTTATTATGCTATTAAATAGAGGCTGCTTTAGTCACAGAATGGGATGCCAGTGCCACAAAAACCAGAGAGCATGCACAGCAAAAGTGTCTTTATCAGGCCTGATTTCTATGAGAATAAGTGCAAATGGTTATTATGCTATTAAATAGAGGCTGCTTTAGTCACAGAATGGGATGCCAGTGCCACAAAAACCAGAGAGCATGCACAGCAAAAGTGTCTTTATCAGGCCTGATTTCTATGAGAATAAGTGCAAATGGTTATTATGCTATTAAATAGAGGCTGCTTTAGTCACAGAATGGGATGCCAGTGCCACAAAAACCAGAGAGCATGCACAGCAAAAGTGTCTTTATCAGGCCTGATTTCTATGAGAATAAGTGCAAATGGTTATTATGCTATTAAATAGAGGCTGCTTTAGTCACAGAATGGGATGCCAGTGCCACAAAAACCAGAGAGCATGCACAGCAAAAGTGTCTTTATCAGGCCTGATTTCTATGAGAATAAGTGCAAATGGTTATTATGCTATTAAATAGAGGCTGCTTTAGTCACAGAATGGGATGCCAGTGCCACAAAAACCAGAGAGCATGCACAGCAAAAGTGTCTTTATCAGGCCTGATTTCTATGAGAATAAGTGCAAATGGTTATTATGCTATTAAATAGAGGCTGCTTTAGTCACAGAATGGGATGCCAGTGCCACAAAAACCAGAGAGCATGCACAGCAAAAGTGTCTTTATCAGGCCTGATTTCTATGAGAATAAGTGCAAATGGTTATTATGCTATTAAATAGAGGCTGCTTTAGTCACAGAATGGGATGCCAGTGCCACAAAAACCAGAGAGCATGCACAGCAAAAGTGTCTTTATCAGGCCTGATTTCTATGAGAATAAGTGCAAATGGTTATTATGCTATTAAATAGAGGCTGCTTTAGTCACAGAATGGGATGCCAGTGCCACAAAAACCAGAGAGCATGCACAGCAAAAGTGTCTTTATCAGGCCTGATTTCTATGAGAATAAGTGCAAATGTTTATTATGCTATTAAATAGAGGCTGCTTTAGTCACAGAATGGGATGCCAGTGCCACAAAAACCAGAGAGCATGCACAGCAAAAGTGTCTTTATCAGGCCTGATTTCTATGAGAATAAGTGCAAATGTTTATTATGCTATTAAATAGAGGCTGCTTTAGTCACAGAATGGGATGCCAGTGCCACAAAAACCAGAGAGCATGCACAGCAAAAGTGTCTTTATCAGGCCTGATTTCTATGAGAATAAGTGCAAATGTTTATTATGCTATTAAATAGAGGCTGCTTTAGTCACAGAATGGGATGCCAGTGCCACAAAAACCAGAGAGCATGCACAGCAAAAGTGTCTTTATCAGGCCTGATTTCTATGAGAATAAGTGCAAATGTTTATTATGCTATTAAATAGAGGCTGCTTTAGTCACAGAATGGGATGCCAGTGCCACAAAAACCAGAGAGCATGCACAGCAAAAGTGTCTTTATCAGGCCTGATTTCTATGAGAATAAGTGCAAATGTTTATTATGCTATTAAATAGAGGCTGCTTTAGTCACAGAATGGGATGCCAGTGCCACAAAAACCAGAGAGCATGCACAGCAAAAGTGTCTTTATCAGGCCTGATTTCTATGAGAATAAGTGCAAATGTTTATTATGCTATTAAATAGAGGCTGCTTTAGTCACAGAATGGGATGCCAGTGCCACAAAAACCAGAGAGCATGCACAGCAAAAGTGTCTTTATCAGGCCTGATTTCTATGAGAATAAGTGCAAATGGTTATTATGCTATTAAATAGAGGCTGCTTTAGTCACAGAATGGGATGCCTCACAGCAGACTTAAGATCAGTTCAGTATATATGCACAGTTAGTTACTATAAGCAGCCTGAAAACGCTAACAAAGGCTGGATGAAAAAAAAAAAATCTCCCTGTCAGCCAGCTCCGTTTTTCCTGGCTTTCTGTCTGTCTCCTGTCTGTCTCCTGTCTGTCTCCTGCCTGTCTCCAGCCTGTCCCTGTCTGTCCCTGCCTGTCTAACTGCCTCAGCTACACAGCGTTCTGTCTGTCACGAATGCAATAGAGAAATGAGGAAAAGCAAGATGGCCGCCGTTAAATACCGCTGTGTGACGTCACCGGGCTTGCTGGCTGCTGATAGGCTGCATGTGACTGCCCCAGCTTGCACTGGCGCGGGATACATGTCCAGACATGTCCCGCCCGCCATCTTAGAATGCCTGTAATGTAAATGAATGGATGTTAAAGGAAAACTTCGAGTGATCGAATCGCGGGGAAATTCGGATTCGATCCGAATCGAATTTTTCCTGAAATTCGGATCGAATCCGGGTTCGTCCGGATCGATTCGCTCATCCCTAGTTGGGAACCATAACACTATTTGGGAACCCCTGCAAAATATTTATGTGCAAAAAAATGAAATCCAAGATCTCTGCTGCAGTGAAAAATACAGTATCCAAGACCTCTCCCCACTTGCAAAGGGAAGGAGGAGAGCACTGCTTACCAGGGCACTTTAATATTAAATGAATAAGACAAAGTGTTTGCCAAGATAGTGACAATATCCTTGTTATGAATCATTCTACTGCAAATGTTTGGCTAAAGCATACTATAGCTAAATTATATAAATATTTTAGTAATTATTAGCCGCATTTAGCCATTGGTGGCATGTCTATAAACCTCTACAAATATATGATGCAACATAATAAGTTTTAAAATCTAATTTAAGTAATGTCTGGTTTGACATTGAAGCAAATGGATTATAAGGAAGACCATAACACTTGGAGCCTGGCTCTGCAAGGACGGCTCTGTAAGTGCTGCTTGGTAAGCATTAAAGCAGGGACTCTTGTGGTAAGCTGTGAGAAATTGGGCTCACTTGGTAAATAAAATAGTAGAAACTATAGCGTATTTTTTTGTATTATTTTTTTTTTTTTATTTATTATTATTTTTATGAATCAGTGGTTGTTAATGCTGACGCAAATTAAACAAATTAAACCAAAAGGAAAAAATGCTTTTTTCCTTTCTCTCCTGGATCCCTTCTGAGCAGGCTTAATTGATGCAAATGGTTTATAAGGAAGGCCATTACTCTTGTAGCCTGGCTCTGCAAGGCTGGCTCGGTAAGTGCTGCTTGGTAAGTGTGAGTTAAAGCAGGAGTTTATAGCAGAAGTTACAAGCAAAAGTGCAGCAGATGTAAGTATCTATCTTTGCATTCACTGTTTACTGTGAATTCACTGTGTTTATTTGAGTGTTTGTAAATTCTTGCGTTAATAAAAGGATTTGTGTTACAACAAACTGGTTTAATATGCTTCATGCCTAACAATACTGTCCAGTATACATCTTGTGCTATGTATGCACTGCTTGAACAATCAGTCAAGGGTGCCTACTGGTGTTCAGGGTGTGTGCAAATCGCACATTTGGAAGATGACATTATCAATCCAAAGGAGCAACGAGCAACATTGAGAACCATCGATATGCTGCTAAAGAGTCGGGTGCTCACTAAGCAGGCACTCTCTGTATGAGGGGAGGGGGAGGGTGGTAGTATGGTGGGGCAGGAAAAACAGGATAATGAGGCAGCTACCTGGATAACAGTTAGAAGGGGGTAGGGGGAAAGTTACAGAAAGGCTAGCCCTGAGCAGGCACTCCCAAACAAGTTTGCCTTGTTGAAAGATGAGGAGGATATTAGCTCAAGCTGTAGCAAAGCTGTTGCAAGACAACACTGCTGTCTGCTCCAATAAGGAGAGGAAAGGAAATGGGAGAACAGGGCAGTCAAAACAGGTGCTGGTAGTTGGTGACTCTATCATTGGGAAACAGACAATCTGTCACAAAGACCGGAATCACAAAAATTCAATTCTGTGAAATACTCACCTGTAGAATTGGTATTATACGCATACAGCACGTCCTGCTCCAGATATAGTAATAACATGTGGGTAATCCTCCGCCTCTGGCGCCTTGCACTGCAGACATGTAGAAAACAAGCTCCTCCCGGCCCTACATATACCGAGGGACCTCCCACAAATCCCCAGCATTGAAAAGCAGTGAGAAAGAGAAGCCGGGAGAAACCAAATACCCAGAAAATGGCAATAATATCAATGATAACAATCACCATACAGGGGATCCAGAACAAGGTGAAACCAGGGTGGGGTGGAGCAACGTATGCTTGCGTATAATACCAATTCTACAGGTGAGTATTTCACAGAATTGTATTATTCTAAGCATACAGCACGTCCTGCTCCAGATATAGTAATAACATGTGGGACAGCCAATAGCAGTGTCCATAAAGTAGGGTGGGATCCCCGTGAAAAAGGCACAGCCAACAGTAAAAGCGCTGTCACCCGCAACCATGCTACCAAGAGCAACGGGAGCAATGCTCTAACTCAACCTTTGAAATTGTAAGGAACTTACCTCTGCCAGGGGGCCGGCGGCGAGCGCCCGCAGGGCGACGCAGCACTCCTGCTGCTGGGAGCGCGGCGCGTCACTCTGGCAGCCTCCCTCGCCCCTCTCTAGCTGTGCAGGCGTGCGTCCCGCAGTCTGTAGATTTCGCCACTAGGAGGCGCTGTGCTGCGAGTCGCAGGCAGCACAGAGTGCTCCACACCTGATGGGAATCAGGGGCTGATCAGCCTTGCAGCCAAGACTGACCAGCCCCTGGATAGTGCCTCCAATCACTCACAGTGTTGTAAGTTGCACCAATCAGCACATACACTCCCCCCCAGGGTGGCCATTGGTCGATTCCCCAATAAATATGGAGTCAGCCCAGCACTCAGTGCCCGTGATAGTCGCTTGTGATTAGGGTTTGATTCTGTTAGTTGTTATCTGGTTCCTACCTGGCTTGATCGACCATTCCTGTCTGCTGCCTGTACCGACCTCTGCTTTGTCTGACCACGAACCTGCCTGCCCCTCTGGATACCCTGCGATCTCTGACCTCCCGGCTTGACCCTTTGGCTACCCCTGACTACGCACCTGTCTCATCCCTGTATTCTGACGCACCCTCCGGATTGACTACCTGTGAACGACCTCGGCTTTGGGATACCCTCGTGGTTCATCGGCCTTCACCGTAAGCAGCCATCCTTTGCGCCTATTAAGACCTGGGGGCAACTGTGTCCGGTGAGGCGTACCTAGCGTGCCGGCAAACGGGGGCTTGACTATAGGCAGAAGCGGCGGTGGAGATTGGGGGTTGCCTGCTTACAGAAGGCTGGTGTCCCGCTGGGCATCACAGAAATCTTGTAAAGGAGGAACTGAACACAAGCAGCGGACTAGCCAGCTTGCTCAACAGAACCTAGTGCTGAAAGGTCCAAGCCAAGCACAAGTAGTAAGAGAACAAATCCAAAAGAGAAGAAGAATCTTCCCCTAAACGAGTAGGCCAGAGTAACAGCCTAACCATGCTACTGCAAAAAAAGGGTAGCCATGGCAACCTTAGAACTCTCCCCATCGGGGAATATGAACCCAGGTCTCAGGCGAGACCAGCAGGAATACTAAAAAAACAACGCTAACAAGACTCAGCAAGGGCCGAAACGTTTCCTTTAGGCTCAGAAGGACAAAACCAACCGAGCAAGACCAATCCAAAGGGCACCTACACCCGTGGTAGCAATCAGATCCGGTACATAAGGATGGAGACACCTATAAGCCCCAAAGGGCATAATCCCTACCAGGGACAAGAGACAGACCAGGAAATCTCCAACACCTGTTGAGGGATACAGATCCCTTTAGCTCAGAGTAATCTAGACAATAGCCCAGAGGCCGGAGGGTCTGGAATAGAGGAGAATAAAAACACCGCCTTGACCCAATTCGGCGTAAGGCGGAACACCTCACCTCATGGTGTACAGATATATAAACATATATATATACAATGACTAGGACCGCTAACAGAGCCATCCTTTATGGCACACTTCTGACTGAAGCAACCGCCCCAGAAGAGCGATATGAGGGAAGGAACAGTTCAGACAAGAACCTGAATAAGACCCAAGGGAAGCCTCAGCAGGGCATCCGGATAAGTAATCCCCCCAAAAGGGAGCATAGAATTCCCTGGGGAACGCACCTGAGCGACCCCTGAGAAATGCTCAACACAGAAGATTGAACTAGACTTCTGCAGTAGGCGAACAGGGCGAGCCCTGAAAACCTTCAGAGAACTGAGTTGGGAAGCCAACTTCAACCGTGCTATAATAACTCTAGGACCCAGGAATAGGGAACATCCAGCAGGAGAGAGAGCTAGTCCAAGCAAAGCAAACTAGAACAACATACTCCAACATAGCCGGCAGAAAAGGGAGAAGAAAAGGAGGGAGCTAGGCCTAGCCCTCCAATAGAGAAAAGACACCCAGAGATACCCATCTCCAATAGGGTGAAAAGCAAACCGACCAATCGCCTAAAAGGCCTGTAGGTAGGGGCGACGTAGTAAGGAGCCTGAATAGGCAGAACAGCCCTCTTGAGAGGGCATACAGTACAACTGTCTTCAGCAGAAAATCTGCGAACCACACCCCGCTGGGCTACCCAGGGCCCCCAGCATAACGGTTCTCCCTTTCTACAGCAATCTTATGCAGAACCCCGCCTAGCAGGGTGAAAGAAGCTAAGACATATAGAATATAATGTCCTGACAGAAACAATACTAGGCCCTCATGACCAAGGCCAGAGAGTTCTGGGACAATAACCCAGGACAGAGTCCCTGTAATAGCAAAGGGGCCCCACAGGGCCACACCAGTAGGGACGCAGTGAGACACTAGAATAGAACCTCCTGCCACAGTAGGACAGCCATCGAAGCTAATACCAATGAAGTGCAAGGAATGTAAACCCCCACTTAGATCAGAACCAGAACCTTCTTGAAGGGTCAACCTGTTCCGAGACCTTCACAGATAAAAAAGGACAAGCCACTGTCCTCAGACTGACCGAGAGTCCCCAAAAAGGACAAGTCCTGAAGAGGAGTAGTCCAGCAAATCAGAGCCCACCAAAGGCTCAATGTGTCAACCGAAAAACAGTAAGAAGATGGATCCCTTAAGGGGCCCCCCTTAGGGACCACGGGGGATTTCAGAAGAATAAGACCCCCCAGTCAACCTGTAAGACTTGGTACCCATGGTGACCATCTACAGGGAGAAGCAAGAAGGAAAGGAATGGTCCCAGACATCTTCCTTGAATTTACAACCTCAAAAGGAACCCCCGTAACAAGGGGGAGCATACTGACCTAGTTCCAGGGGTGCTGGAACCCTGTCCAGGATAAGTAACCTAAGGTGTCGCAGGGCCCAAGGGCTTCTGAGAAAAAGGGACAGCATCATGAGGTCCACTGGACAAGAGCTCCTGCGGCCCAACAGGTACATACCATGTAGGAACTGCCTGTGAAAGTATAAATGCTAGGCCCAGAAAGCCATCCCGGGTCAGACTGCTTCATCCCAGAGGGAAAAGGAAATGTGGATGCAAACACAAGTCAAGGGCCAACCTGTAAGAGAGCCCGGACCCTCCATGCCGAACTCGGCCTGCCTCAACCCCCGAAGGGAAAACCGGGACTAGAAGAACCCTGACAACCTTAGAAAGGGACCGCCCAGCAACTCCATTCTGTATCCAGGGGGACTACCTCCTGCAACAACCTGAAAGAAGCATGGTGCCCTGCGATAGGAGCCCAGTGCTGCGGCAGTCCCCTCGCCCAACATGGCGAGGGCATCCCTTCATGCTTGTGCGGTTTTGGCAGATTTGGACTTCGCCCTGCCGGAGGTTCCAGGGCATTGCCTGCCCCCCCTGGGGCGGGCCTCCACTCCAAAAAGTTGGAAGCACACTTCTGGTTCGCGCTTGACACTAACGTAGAGAGGGTGAGGGGTGTCCCTGCTCCTGGGAGGCCGAGACGGCCTTCTGCGTGAGGGTGCCCTACCCTTTTTTCCAAAAGGTCCAACCGGGCCCCAAATAAGCGTCGTCCTCTAAATGGGAGGCCAGTAAGAGCCTTTTTAGTATCATAGTCAGCCCCCCACTGTCGCAGCCAAAGCAGGCGGCGAATAGCCACCACAAGAACCGAGGTTCTAGCGCACATTTTAATAGTGTCATCCATCGCTGAGAGAATAAACCTCACAAAAACATCACAATCAGACAGTGCATTAAAGACCTCCCAAGGGAGATCCTCCGGCTGGTGGTCAAGTATCTTCCGAAGAAGGGTCCTGGTGGACACCGCAGTGACGGCCGCAGCACAGACCGGGGGCAGAGCCGTCCTTGCACACGAAAAGGCGTGGGAAGCCAGTCTGTCAATGCGCCGGTCCTCAGCATCCCGAAGGGTACGATGAGTAGAGGCTGTCATGAAGGGAGGATTAGCAACCTCAATAATAGGTGCATCCACCTCGGGAGGGACTGACCAACAGTCAACCACATCAGGGGGAAAAGGGTACTTCCAATCCCAGACCTCCGGAACCCCTGTAAGTTTACAAGGTGATTCCCATTCCTTAGATATAAGAGCCTGGAAATGATCCTGTTCCAGAAATTCCAAGTGCGGCGTCGCCGTGTGGAAACTCTCCCTCTTGGGCTTGGGAGACTCTCCCAGAGGAGAGATGGATAGTACTTCAAAGATCTTAATGAGTAATTCATCAGTGTCACACAGGCCCCAGGAACCAGGGCCAGAATTGTCACGGCTCCAAGGTATCTCGTCTGAGGAACTGGAACCTGAGAAAATTTCGCCTTCATCAGAAGGATCAAGGTCCTGCATAGCAGCAGATTCTTCAGTTTCAGCGGGAAACATAGAACCAGGAGGCGTCAGGGACCGCTTCTTTCCAGCGCCCAAGCGCTCCGCCAGACTAGACATCACCTGCTCAGCTGTAGGTAGCCTGCGCGGCACCACCTGCTGGTCATCCCCGCTCGAGTGCGACTCCTCAGGAGTGAGATTTAAACACGGGGAGACAGGTGTATTGAAGCGAGGTGCAGCCACTGGTAAACCTGATTGCAGGGCCAGTACTTGTTCAGCACATGGTCCGCAGACCCGTGCTCTGTCAGCATTAGCATCGGGTTGTCCACACGCAGTACACAGCCGGTCTTGTCCCCGCGGGACCCCGGACACATAATTCTGAGATGCCTCCATATGGTGATTATCTAAGCAATATGCCAGCAGGGATTTATGCTGTAAGCAAATCTGGATGCCCCAAGACCCGCTAGGAATGTGGGAGAATTTAAATGTGAACCCGTTTAAGATATATATCAGGCCGGGAGATGCCCCCGGAATCTTGGCGTCTGAAAGACATAAGGAGAAGAGTGGGTGTCAGAGCCATGCACAGCTGGAACAACATATAAAAAGGAGTCACCCGCGAGGGCACTTACAGACCAAGGGAGGAGGGGAACCACCACCACGCGCGCTCGCGAAGATCAACAAAATGGTGCCCAGCGAACCTCGAAGGGCGGGCTCGATGCTCGGCCGTGACGCGGAGTGCGCCAATTCAAGTCCCCGCCCACTCCGAAGAGCGCGAAGCTCTGAGGTAATGGCAAGGCAAGGATACAATCACACACTTACGGATTCGTAGAAAAAAACGTTACATCTAGTAAGGAAAAGGCTCCACAGCCTCTAGACGACGCAGCAAACTATGTATAAGACATACGGCGGCAGCTGAAAACCGAATAACGAGCAAGCAGCGCGGCTCTGACATTTCAATGTTAATGAAGGGCAGAAATAAGGCCATAAGCGTGACATACTGGTACACCGGGACCGCCACACACATACCCCCCCTTTCTTTTCCCCCTAACTAGTTGGGGAAATGAGGGAGGATGGCGACCCTTTACACAGGGTCCAGCACTACCCGGGGTACGGGGCAATAATGCGGGAGGGGCATCCACTAGAGGCTCACCATCAGCCTAAACCGCCTACCCTATGGTGGGGGATTGCGGTGGAGCATGGCTCCGTTAAGCACACACGGTGCTGCCTACCTTCACCCGACCAACGCAGCCCAGGCTGGGAGACATATTCTTCTACAAAGAGGACGGGTGGAAATAGTCCCGCAGGGCCTCGGGCTGTAAAGCCCCGCTCGCCTGCAAGAGCGTGATACTTCATGTCTTCGCAGTTCCAGCACTGCAGAGAAATCTGGGGATTTGTGGGAGGTCCCTCGGTATATTTAGGGCCGGGAGGAGCTTGTTTTCTACATGTCTGCAGTGCACGGCGCCGGAGGCGGAGGATTACTCACATGTTATTACTATATCTGGAGCAGGACGTGCTGTATGCTTAGAATACAGTGTGTTGCCTTCCTGGGGTAAGAGTTCGGCCTGTCCTGGATCAGGCTGATAGTTCATTGGGAGGGGCTGGCAAGTACCTAGCAGTAATGGTGCATATTGGCACCAATGATACAGAAGTAGATGAAAAGTCCTTTAAAATGATTTCAGGGACAGGCCATAAACTCAAGGCAAGGATGTCAACTGTAGTATTTTCAGAAATACTACCAGTACCAAGAGCCACACCTGAGGAGCAATGGGAGATTAGGGGGTTCAAAGGGTGGCTTGAAATTTGGAATAAAAAGGAGAGGTTTGGGTTCTTAGAGAACTGTGCTGAATTCTCAATGGGCTACAGGTTCTTTGGCAGGGATGGGCTGCACCTCATTGGGGAGGAGGCTATGTTCTGGGAGAGGAAGGTCAGAGGAGTGTTTAAACTAAGCACCAAGGGGAGGGTATAAGCAGTCGTAGATGGAAAGTTAGGAAAGAAATTGACAGTTGGTGTAGACATGAAACTGGGGGGAGAAGGGAAGGCAAGTACATCTAGCAGGCATAAAGGCAACATACAAAATAACCATAAGCTTTTGAAATGCATGCTTACAAATGCTAGAAGCTTGACAAATAGAACTGATGAACTAGAACTGATAATAACTGAAAAACAATATGATATAGTGGGAGTAACTGAGACATGGCTGGACTATGACTGGGCAGTAAACCTACAGGGTTACTGTGTGTTTAGGACAGACCGTAAAAACCACAAAAAGAATGGAGTTTGCTTATTTGTAAAATACTCTCTACAGCCCACAGATACTAATTTAAATGAGGTACTTATTATTGGGGGACTACCCAGATATAAATTTGGATGCTGAAACCTGTGTATCTCCTAAAGGTAAAAGTTTTTTGTCTAATACAAAAGATGGCTACCATTCCCAACTAGTACAAGCCCCGACAAGGGGGAGCGCCATATTTGACTTAATACTAACCAATGTACAAGACAAAGTAACAAAGGTACAGGTTGGAGGATACCTTGGAAACAGTGATCATAATATTATTAATGGAGCCACAAGAACGCAGAACTTTAGAATGGTTGACCAGCTTAGAGAGGCCCTAAACTGCATTGTTTGGGAATATGTCCTTGAAAACAAAAGCGTGTTCAAAGGAGGGCAACTAAGGTAATAAATGGAATGCAGGGAATATAGTACCCTGAAAGATTGTCATAGTTAGGTTTACTTGGTTTGAAAAAGAGATGTCTGAGGTGTGATCTAATAAATATGTATAAATATATTCAGGGTCAATACAAAGATCTGTCCTATGAACTCTTTAAACCCCGGAGTGTAACCATAACCCGACATCCACTAAGGTTAGAGGAAAAGTACCTCCTCTACTGACATAGGAGGGGATCCTTCTTTGTAATAGCAATGGGACTTTCTACCAGAGGATGTAGTTATGAAGGATACACTAAAAAAGTTCAAGGGTGGCCTGGATTCCTTCCTTGCATGCAATAACATTTCCAGCTATGGCTACTAGACCACTGGAAGGAGATAAACAACGCTGAACTGGATGGACTAAAGTCTTTATTCAGCCTTACATACTATGTTACTATGTTAAATGTCTATACATTTTGTGAATGGCAAAAACAAATGTTCTATATTGCAGTGAATTTTGAATGCCAGGAGGAAGAAGTTGTTCAGTTAATGTTTGATGTAACACATCTTGACATTTCAAAAACAACAATATAATATGATTTTTCCTGTATAGTATATTTTGATAAATATATTTAAAAACTTAAGTAATGAACAACTATGTCAGATCACAGCAAATGACACTAAAATAGTCATAAAGGCCGGGAAACATTTTGTAGCTGGCATTGGTGACATTATCATGTCAAAGTGTCCTGAACAAAACACATAAATGGCAGCTTTGGAACCCCGGGCGACTGGTATGTCCTTACTTGATACTCCTACACAAATGATTTGATTAATAGAGTGTACATTTTCAAGAGCCCTTAAAATGATATTGTTAAGTGGGTAATTATGTATTTATCTATATCATTAAGACAAGTGACAGTGTAGTGTATACAATGTAAAAGGTCTTTAGAATCCTATTACAATTTTCTTGCCTGAATTGTGTATGTAATTAAATAAATAACATGTCATTAATACAATTAAACTTTAAATGAAGGTAACATGGAATACTAGAGATGTACACATGCCAGAAATATATGGGCCTATACCCGAATAGAATAGATTTTTGGGACAAATTTTGGGCCCATTACTAGTCCAGCACCAAAACATAGGGGCTGGTATATATAGGACTTCTATGCTAAGGGTAAAGGGTTCAGTAAGTCGCCTACCATCTGCCCGATGTCTGGCAGGTGGTTTGCCAATAACACCTGCACAAGAAATGGATTTGATTACGTGATTTTATAAGACAAAAAAATCAAGCAAGCGCAAATGTTTTATTATATATCATTGTATCTGCCACATCTTACCTCTTACCTCTGCTTTATCAGAACAATTTGTATGAACCAATTTAAAACGTTTTTCATTTCCTGGAGACTATGGATGGGGAAATACTGTAGTGTCACTAACAGACAGCTACAGATTTAGCAATAAAAACCTTAATTAACACCTTAATTTACAATAAAAACCTTAAAGAACACATTAAATAAACAATTGCCTAGAACATTATCTTGAGATTTTTACCCCTCTCAGTGGTTTCTGTGACATGTTAACTTGTTGCCACATCTGTTGAATTACGATCAAAAATTCCTCCATAAATAATAGACTAACTTATGGGCCCTATTTGTGTAGTTTAGCGTCATTTAGCTTTTGAGCTATTTATATTTTTATAGCGTTAGTCCATGCGGGGATCCCACAAATCCCCAAAAAGAACCACCCCCACAAGATCAGTGGCACCACTATTAGTATCAAAAAGAATATCTGCAATTTTATTAACACATCTATTTACACTACACAATTAAGACACATTAAAAGCCATTAAAAAACAAAATAACAGAGGGGGGGGGGGGGATACACTGGGATGTAACAAATAGCAGCTAAATGTCCTGCTTCTAAATTAAATATAGATACAAACTCTGTCCATTTATCAGGCTGGTAAAACAGTGCATAATTCGTAATGCATCAAAACCATACAAAGTGAATATGAGCTCTAATATCCCTCATGAAGTGTGCAAAAAATGCTCAATTATATACCTAATCTAATTAATGCCTGAAGCCATCTTAATAGCCACCTTGATAAAGTGCAATGTGCCTAAATATATTATCAGTATATGTATAAATAAAGCTCATTAACAAAGAAATGTTAAGGACCAGCCGGGGTGAAAAGACAATACAGACATACAACACATGTGAACAAAAATCTTACGGATCAAAGAGCAGCGCCGTCACAGTGTAACCCCCGCCTCACTGCCTACGTGTTCTGTGACGTCACCGCGTCACTTCTTCAGGGACGCGCCTCTCGAGCACAAGCCGGGCGTGCGCGCGCATTGGGTAGGTGACCGACAGTGACAAGGGAGTGAGGATGGGTGAGTATCTCCACCATCCTTGAGCCAAGAGACAACAACGTATATGACATACAAACATTAAACAATGACGTAAAGGCAAAAATACTTATCAACAATCTATATGCTAGACTTATCCATACTGCCATACTTGAATTAAGCTAACCACCATGTACCAAAGTATATATAAGCCCAACAATCCAAAAGTAAAACATAGATGATATAATCTGATATATTTATGTATCACAATGTACCGTTATGTGCACCTAAGGGGAAAAAGACGGACGATGCCATACACAATTATATTAACCCACTTAGTTATGGATATAAATCTTGGTCAGAGAAGATGGGCCATAATTATTACGTACACCATAATACATATCCTTAGACGGGGTTTATACAATACACAATTATACATCCGAGTTACAGAGCCCCTGTTTGTTTACATGCTCCATTATATCATTTTATCTAAAATGAGCAATTCCTGTCCCCCTTCGCCTTACAAGGGGCAAACTGGGCATAGGGGGGAGCACACATACATAGACATGTTTGTAAAGTTGGATGCACATGTCCAGAGTCCAGTTAGGACATCAGATTACTTTCAATATAATCGAGGCTGTATTGTCCAATTCTTGTGCATAATAAGCCATCTGTAAACGGCTTCCAGTTATCATCCATAGGCCACAATATAGATCCTAGAGGGTCCAGAGAAAAAAAACACGCATCCATTTCTTCAATTAGTTGCTAAGGCCTCTAAATCCATCCAAACCAGCCAAAGGCAGTTTCTCCACGGGTCCTGGTGCAGTTCTACATGTCACCTTCCTGGATGTCAGCTCCCAGACGACCCACTCTGGAGTAAGGACCACACCTCATAAGTGCTGCAACTGAAACCACAATTAGTGTACAAGAAGTGCCAATAAATCAATATTTAAAAATCCATAACCAACTAAAATCAAGTGAAAAGACCGCCCTGGATAGGGAGGAAAAACAACACGAAAAATAAATAGATAATGATGTGACTGCTCGAGAAACAAATGCTAAACCAATGAACCCCAAAATCCCACACCCATGATCCTAGTGCCACCACTCTATAAAACTGTGATACCCACTAACCCTAACCCATCCTAAACATTATATTCCCAAAAAAGGAGTGAATGCAAGATCCTCATTTCACCCAAAGGGGGCCTGGGAGTTCAAAGTATATATCCAGCGTAGCTCTCGTTGTTGTAGAGCTCTTTTAAGGTCACCCCCCCGTGGACCTATAGTTACCTTCTCAATGCCCGTAATCTTCAATGAACTAAGCTCACTATTGTGTTGATGTAAAAAATATAGGGCAACTGGTGGAACTGTTTTGCCTTGTTGTGCATTCCTGGCCGCGAGGCGTATACTTGAAAGATGTGCCTGTATTCTGGCCTTAAGACTGTTTTGAGTTTCGCCTATGTACATCTTCAGGCAGCTACATTGGATGGCATAGATAACCCCAGTGGTTTTACAATTAATAAATTGCCGGATGTAGACTTTTCCACCAGTCTGTAAGTTCTTGATGGTTTTGCTCTTGTCCATGTATGGACAGATCGTGCACCCCCAACAAGGATAATTTCCAGTAATAACGATCTGATCTCGCAGCCAATTTGGTGGAACGCCAAAATGACTGAAGCACACCCTGTCCCTAATATTGGGTGCTCGTTGAGCCAACATTCGGGGTCCCCCACGCACCCACCTGGCCAAATAGGGATCAGTTTTTAATATGTCCCAATGGTTATGGAAGATGTGCCTCAATTTGTGCCAATCGCTATTATATTGGGTTATGCATCTTACCTCCGAGGTCTGCCGTTTCTTATTCCTAGGGATGAGCAGTCCTGCTCTGGGGGTCCTCCTTGCATGTTCAAAAGCCCTGTGAACTATCTCTTTGGGGTATCCCCTTCTAATGAACCGGCGTGAGAGATCTCCAGCCTGTCGTAGGGATTCCGCCTCCTCTGAGCAATTCCTGCGTAATCTAAGAAATTGCCCGACGGGTATGCCTTGTTTAAGACTGGCGGGGTGAAAGCTATTGTAGTGTAGCAAAGAATTAACCGATGTCTCCTTACGAAATAGGCTCGTACCTATGGAACCATCTTCATTAATAGTGATGGTGAGATCCTGTTTGGCCGGAGGCTGAGCCGTAAGTAAAAAGTGTTGAATTCATTAGCATTTAAATGATTTAAGAATTTGGATTTTCACCGGCACGTACTAGGGTGGCATCGCTACATTGACGATGTGCTGGTGGTATGGCAGGGCACGGTAGCAGAATTTGATGAATTCAATCATTTAAATGCTAATGAATTCAACATTTTTCTTACGGCTCAGCCTCCAGCCAAACAGGTCACATTTTTGGATCTCACCATCACTATAAATGAAGATGGTTCCATAGGTACGAGCCTATTTCGTAAGCAGACATCGGTTAATTCTTTGCTACACTACAATAGCTTTCACCCCACCAGTCTTAAACAAGGCATACCCGTTGGGCAATTTCTTAGAGGAGGCGGAATTCCTACGACAGGCTGGAGATCTCTCACGCCGGTTCATTAGAAGGGGATACCCCAAAGAGATAGTTCACAGGGCTTTTGAACGTGCAAGGAGGACCCCCAGAGCAGGACTGCTCATCCCTAGGAATAAGAAACGGCAGACCTCGGAAGTAAGATACATAACCCAATATAATAGCGATTGGCACAAATTGAGGCACATCTTCCATAACCATTGGGACATATTAAAAACTGATCCCTATTTGGCCAGGTGGGTGCGTGGGGGACCCCGAATGTTGGCTCAACGAGCACCCAATATTCGGGACAGGGTGTGCTCCAGTCATTTTGGTGTTCCACCAAATTGGCTGCGAGATCAGACCGTTATTACTGGAAATCATCCTTGTTGGGGGTGCACGATCTGTCCATACATGTAAAAGAGCAAAGCCATCAAGAACTTACAGACTGGTGGAAAAGTCTACATCCAGCAATTTATTAATTGTAAAACCACTGGGGTTATCTATGCCATCCAATGTAGCTGCCCGAAGATGTACATAGGCGAAACATAGGCGAGTCTTAGGCCAGAATACAGGCGCATCTTTCAAGTATACGCCTCGCGGTCAGGAATGCACAACAAGGCAAAACAGTTCCGCCAGTTGCTCTACATTTTTTACATCAACATATTAGTGAGCTTAGTTCATTGAGGATTACGGGCATTGAGAAGGTAACTATAGGTCCACGGGGGTGACCTTAAAAGAGCTCTACAACAACGAGAGCTACGCTGGAAATATACTTTGAACTCCCAGGCCCCCTTTGGGTTAAATGAGGATATTGCGTTCACTCTTTTCACCTTTTTGGGAATATAATGTTTAGGATGGGTTAGGGTTAGTGGGTATCACAGTTGTATAGAGTGGTGGCACTAGGATCATGGGTGTGGGATTTTGGGGTTCATTGGTTTAGCATTTGTTTCTCAAGCAGTCACATCATTATCTATTTATTTTTCGTGTTGTTTTTCCTCCCTATCCAGGGCGGTCTTTTCACTTGATTTTAGTTGGTTATGGATTTTTAAATATTGATTTATTGGCACTTCTTGTACACTAATTGTGGTTTCAGTTGCAGCACTTATGAGGTGTGGACCTTACTCCAGAGTGGGTGGTCTGGGAGCTGACATCCAGGAAGGTGACATGTAGAACTGCACCAGGACCCGTGGAGAAACTGCCTTTGGCTGGCTTGGATGGATTTAGAGGCCTTAGCAACTAATTGAAGAAATGGATGCGTGTTTTTTTTCTGTGGACCCTCTAGGATCTATGTTGTGGCCTATGGATGATAACTAGAAGCCGTTTACAGATGGCTTTATTATGCACAAGAATTGGACAATACAGCCTCGATTATATTGAAAGTAATCTGATGTCCTAATTGGACTCTGGACATGTGCATCCAACTTTACAAACATGTCTATGTATATGTGCTCCTCCCTATGCCCATTTTGCCCCTTGTCTTTTCTCTGTCCCTCTTTTTTTCCCCTTGTGAGGTGAAGGGGGACAGGAATTGCTCATTTTAGTTCAACAAGATAAAATGATATAACGGAGCATGTAAACAAACAGGGGCTCTGTAACTCGAATGTATAATTGTGTATAGTATAAACCCCATCTAAGGATATGTATTATGGTGTGCATAATAATTATGGCCCATCTTCTCTGACCAAGATTTATATCCATAACTAAGTGACTGTGGGTTAATATAATTGTGTATGGCATCATCCGTCTATTTCCCCTTAGGTGCACATAACGGTATATTGTGATACATTAATATGTCAGATTATATCATCTATGTTTTACTTTTGGATTGTTGGGCTTATATATACTTTGGTACATGGTGGTTAGCTTAATTCAAGTATGGCAGTATGGATAAGTCTAGCATATAGATTGTTGATAAGTATTTTTGCATTTACGTCATTGTTTAATGTTTGTATGTCATATACGTTGTTGTCTCTTGGCTCAGGGATGGTGGAGATACCCATCCTCGCTCCCTTGTCACTGTCGGTCGCCTACCCAATGCGCGCATACGCCCGGCCTGTGCCCTCCTGACACGCAGTGCGCCTCACTGACATCTTCTGGTTTCCAGGTGTCAGGTGGCCTCTGTAGCGGCCGGAGTGCGTACGACGGTTTCCCGTCATGGCGGCGGCCGGCGATGCGTGGGAGCGGAGGGTGGGCGGTGAGTATTTAAGGGTGTCTGCCACCTGAGAACCTCACTTGCCCTGAAGAAGTGACGCGGTGACATCACGGAACGCGTAGGCAGTGAGGCGGGGGGTTACACTGTGGCAGCACTGCTCTTTGATCCGTAAGATTTTTGTTCACATGTGTTGTATGTCTGTATTGTCTTTTCACCCCGGCTGGTCCTTAATATTTCTTTGTTAATGAGCTTTATTTATACATATACTGATAATATATTTAGGCACATTGCACTTTATCAAGGTGGCTATTAAGATGGCTTCAGGCATTAATTAGATTAGGTATATAATTGAGCATTTTTTGCACACTTCATGAGGGATATTAGAGCTCATATTCACTTTGTATGGTTTTGATGGATTATGAATTATGCACTGTATTACCAGCTTGATAAATGGACAGAGTTTGTATCTATATTTAATTTAGAAGCATGAAATTTAGCTGTTATTTGTTACATCCCAGTGTATATTCCCCCCCCTCTGTTATTTTGTTACATGTTTTTTAATGGCTTTTAATGTGTCTTAATTGTGTAGTGTAAATAGATGTGTTAATAAAATTGCATATATTCTTTTTGATACTAATAGTGGTGCCACTGATCTTGTGGGGGTGGTTCTTTTTGGGGATTTGTGGGATCCCCGCATGGACTAATTACTGGCTTTATGGCATACCATTCCCTAGTGTAGCACACTATATAGTTATACAGATTGTTTGGTGCGGTCTTTGGTTTTCTTTATTTTTATAGAGTGGCGCTGTTATTGGTGGTCACAATGGTGAATATTAAATAATCTGTTTTGTTTGGGCACTAGGTATTCGCCGCCCTGTGTCAGCGCCTGTTGAACCCTTATGCTGATTAGATCAGTGCCAGTGAGTGCCACTCTGTACCACCGCCTTGTAGGCACTGAACTTCATAAGTGCCATGGTCAGCCACATGGTCTGTGGGTTCCGCACAGGTGTCATGAGCCATGTCTTCTGGCCATATCCCTTATCCACTAAAAAGAAACAAAAATCATTAATACTCATCCACACAACTAAACACACCCCCACCTGCTATCTGACTAAAAGTCTCTGCACCTACTACTCCTGCCTAGTGCTGAAGTTCAGCTTTTTATTTGTTTAGCAATATTTCCCTGTACTTACCTAGTAGCCATCCTGCCAGAATTTCATTGTTCTCAAATTTCTGGCACAGGGCTGCACATAGGGCAACACATAGGAGTCGTGGCAGGATCCCAGAAAGCCTGATCTCACCAAATGCAGCTTCATATTCTGATCGCACACCACCATCACATTAAGAGAATGGTAGGTCTTGCGGTTTCGATAGGGAAGCTCTTGTGCTTGAGCAGAATGGAATATGTGTGCCATCAAGGCACCCAAGAACATTTGGGATTCCTGCCATGCAGTTAAAGGCCCGCTTTATGTGCTGCACCTCCTCCGTCGGTAAAGCAAATATATCTGGGAATAAGGTCACATATGGCCAAGACAACATCATAGAAGATGCGGCTCATGGTCGCCTGGCTGATGTGGAGAGCAGCAGTTGCCTAAAAAGTTCCCCGTGCCAAGATATTCACGGAGGCACACAGGCGCACTATGCCATGTATAGCCTGGCTGCGCCCAGTGGTGGGGTCAATTCTGTGTTTTATTTGCTCATACAGTGCTAAAAGCACAGCACGACTCAGTCGAAATCTGCTGCAGATTTGTTCATCACTCAAATCCCACACAGACAGGCAGGTACTGAAAATTCTGTGTGCCCGTAATCTCACCACACTGGCTTCCCTAGACTCCTGTTCTGCACTGGCAGCACACCGCAGCCACCCAGCAAACATCAGCCCAAAATCTTCTTCCTCACACCTCTCCATACCTAATACACTCAATCACAAAAAAAAATATGCACACTCTCTCACACAAACACACAACCAATCAAGCAAATTAACAAAGAAACACTCTCTTACTCAAACACAAGTGCACCTCACCACAAAACCAGATGGATTACTGAATAAACCATCAGTTTGATGAAGGTATGCTTTCTAAGTTTGTCCTAGCCAAGAGGGGAGATGCTGCACAACCCACAAATGGTCTTCAAAAAAAATACACACTTGCTGTGTCCTACACAATATGGGCACCCACCACAAACCACACTGAAGTCAGTGAGCCCAGACATAAACACAGACACTGGTTTACACAAACAGACTGGCTCTGCCTGTGTACAATAAAGCTGAAACATCAGAATGATTATATGGCCTTTGCCACAGCATCCAAAGATGATACAAACAACATATAGCCTCTCATTTATAATTAGCCACTTGAAATGTATGAGACCCTACAGAGCCACACTTCCATGCTTCAGTGTCGATGATCACAGCTCAGGAACTAATGCTACGCAGGTGTGTAGGAAACTCTGAGCGTACTATGTGCAGCGTTAATGGGCGTTTCTGAAATGTTAACTAATACTATACCAGCACCTTAGCTATCTTCATAAATCAATTAAAGCGGCCCTTCACTCTGAATAAGAGTCTATCTTATATGTTTCCCACACCCTGTACATACAGATTGCTCACATTAAAAATCACCCTACCTGCATCTACTGCATGTTATGAGCCTTTAAACATCCAAGATGGTGGCTCATGGAACATCAGGCAGCCTGCAAAAAGGAAGTGCCTTCTGACTGTGCTGCTCTGCATTCTGGGATTGCTGACCTTTTCCTGACCGCAGCTCTGCTCTGTCTGAGCAAAGCACAGCTATAACCTGGCCCCCTGTACTTTATTCCACTCTCCTCTCCTCAGTATGTGATGCTTCTGAGGCAAGATGGCGGCGCCCGTATCCTAAAGTCCTGAACAGAGTTGCAGCCCAGCAAGGGAAAGAATAATAAGCAAGTGACTAAAAACTTAAAATATATTAACTTTAGATGCTGGCGAATAGTTTTTTAAGGGTTTGGGCTTTTCAATAAATCATGGTGAAGGTCCGGTTTAAATTCAAATAGCTGTTACCTAACCAAAACACATATCCTCTTATTTATAATTAGCCACTTGTAATGTATGAGACACTACAGATCTGCATTTCCATGCTTCAGCGTTGAGGATCGCAGCTCAGAGACTAACGCTACGCAGGTGTATAGGAAACACTGAGTGTCCTGTGTGCAGTGTCAATGGGCGTTTCCGAAATGCTAGCGCTATGCCAGCACCTTATCTATCTTCATATGTCAATTAAATTCAAATAGCTGTTAGCTAATAGAGTTTGTTAGCGTATTTCCTGATGAAGACACATCTTAATCCTTATGTGTTTGAGCATTTTTTTTTATTTCATTATTCAATCCCCATTACATTACCCATCTGTGGTTGATTTGTGTATTAGCTTCATTCCTTATACACACCACAGTCTTGTTTTATTGTAATTGATCAAGCCCTGCTTCTGATTGGTTCAATAATCACATAAAGCTGGTCAACGGCTCACTAATCTGTTTCCATTGACTTGGTAGAAGGTAACCTTTTGTGTGTCCCTCTGTTTAACAAAAGATTCCTATATGGAACATATTAAGATAACTTCAGCTGGCGTTCCCAGTACCAGTGGTGTAGATTAGGTGTTGGTAGCAGGCGGACACAGTGTTGGCCGAAGTGGCACCATTAGCTATGTTGGTAGGAGTGGTTTATCCAGATCAGTGGCTGTGTGTTCCCCCCTGATGCTGGATATCAAAGTCTTGGTGTGACACATGTGCAGGCACCAACAGTTCCTCACGATGAGCAACATAGCTTCACATCAACAGAGGTGGTTGCTCCTGTTGTTGCACTCAAGAAAAGAGCTTCAGCCAAGCCTGAATTTAACTTGCCGGTAACTTCAGAGCCTCGATAAGCATGACCGTGTAAAAGATGTAGATGTAGATGTGTAAAAGATGATCTTAATAGTTCGGCAAAATATCAACAAACCGGTGCTGCCACAAAAAAAGATTCTACACCTTGCGCAGAGCACTGATAAAGAAAATGGAGGCCGAACTGTTGCTTGAGCTTGGTGAAAAGAAGGGGCCCAATTTCATATCGCCCATATGAGGAGATGTTGAGGTGCAAAATTCCTTTATGTCAGCTGCAGGGTGTGGATGTTCGGGATGACACTACAGCCTGGCCATGTGCAGACCAAGGAAACCCACAAACACAACAAACGGTAGGTGGTTATGTGCCACAGTATGGTCAATACCAGGGCATGGACTCTAAATGTGTAGCTGGTTGTGCATTGACTAGCACTAGGCCCACATCCACAAACAATAATGTCGATTCAAAGAAACATGTAAAAGGTTTGATTTTGTTGCCGATCATGGTATTTTTGCCTAACGCTCGAGCATTCGTATGAACTTGCGAGTGATTCTATAACCTAATGAGTTTCCTATTGTAAAATGCCCGTCCGTTCGTATGCTATCTCCCGACCTTGGGCCAGTCATTTTCAAACGTAAATTTTAGGTTGAGTGATCTGTTGTTGAGACGGCAGCATGTTATTTTTCCCTTCTTCCATCGTCCACCTCTTCGTATTTCCTGCGTTTCCCAATGGTTTTTCCTGCTTTTTAACCTCTAATACTCGTGCGCTCGTAAATGTAGAAGATCTTGCGCATGCGCAATACAAGCTACACTCAACTAATGTGGCCCATATCGTACACTACCTAGCTCAACCCAACTACTTTGCGATATTCTTACACGTACCTTTATTAACCCTAAAACTGACCCAAACCCCTTGCCGGTTGCATTCTTCTTCATTTTCCGGACCTTAAAACTTACCCAAACCCCTTGGCGGCTGCATTCTTTTTCATTTTCTGGACCCTAAAACTTACCCAAACCCCTTGGCGGTTGCATTCTTCTTCATTTTCCTGACCCTAAAACTGACCCAAACCCCTTGGCGGTTGCATTTTTCTTCATTTTCCTGACCCTAAAACTGACCCAAACCCCTTGCCGGTTCCATTCTTCTTGTTTTTGATGACCCTAAAACTTACCCAAACCCCTTGGCGGTTGCATTTTTCTTCATTTTCCTGACCCTAAAACTTACCCAAACCCCTTGCCGGTTCCATTCTTCTTGTTTTTGATGACCCTAAAACTTACCCAAACCCCTTGGCGGTTGCATTTTTCTTCATTTTCCTGACCCTAAAACTTACCCAAACCCCTTGCCGGTTGCATTCTTCTTCATTTTCCGGACCCTAAAACTCACCCAAACCCCTTGCCGGTTGCATTTTTCTTCATTTTCCTGATCCTAAAACTGACCCAAACCCCTTGGCGGTTGCATTTTTCTTCATTTTGCTGACCCTAAAACTGACCCAAACCCCTTGCCGGTTCCATTCTTCTTGTTTTTGATTACCCTTAAACTTACCCAAACCCCTTGCCGGTTGCATTCTTCTTCATTTTCCGGACCCTAAAACTGACCCAAACCCCTTGGCGGTTGCATTTTTCTTCATTTTCCTGACCCTAAAACTGACCCAAACCCCTTGCCGGTTCCATTCTTCTTGTTTTTGATGACCCTAAAACTCACCCAAACCCCTTGCCGGTTGCATTCTTCTTCATTTTCCGGACCCTAAAACTGACCCAAACCCCTTGGCGGTTGCATTTTTCTTCATTTTCCTGACCCTAAAACTGACGCAAACCCCTTGCCGGTTCCATTCTTCTTGTTTTTGATGACCCTAAAACTTACCCAAACCCCTTGCCGGTTGCATTCTTCTTCATTTTCCGGACCCTAAAACTGACCCAAACCACTTGGCGGTTGCATTTTTCTTCATTTTCCTGACCCTAAAACTGACCCAAACCCCTTGCCGGTTCCATTCTTCTTGTTTTTGATGACCCTAAAACTTACCCAAACCCCTTGGCGGTTGCATTTTTCTTCATTTTCCTGACCCTAAAACTTACCCAAACCCCTTGCCGGTTGCATTCTTCTTATTTGTGTGGTTCAGAAATATTACCCCAACCACTTAATGTACATCTGTATTTATTTATTAAAACATGGCTTTTCGTGTTTGGCAAAATTTAATGTATGTTATAAATAGAAATGAGTCATTTTCGAATGTTAAATTATTTATTTTTTTAACAATATATATGTTGGCTAAAAAGTTTTGGTTGAATTAAATTTTTAAAAATATACTAAAATCTTTAAAAACTATTTACAATCTGGAGCCAGGACCAAGGGCACTAATCATCTTCTTCAGTTGGCCCCAACGTCGCCTGTATGGCCTGCAGCTCGGCCACCAACTCAAGGTGGGGTCCCAAGGTGGGGTCCCTGTAACCAATAGAGAAATAAACATAAATTGTAGTACCAGACCGGTTTGTAGGCTGCGGATTGATTGTTTGTTAGTCAAATCCAGCGGAATCCATCACATATGTCATTCTTCATAGTAATTAAGGTAATGAATTTAGCACAGGTAACTATTCTAAGTGCTTAACCCGGACCTTCAACATGATTTAATGAAAAGCACCAACTATTTACAAATGATTTGCCCCCATATCAAATTTTTTTGTGTTAAATTTTTAGGCAATAACTTATTATTCTTTCCACCACTGTGCTGCAACTCTGTTCCTGAATTTCGGATACGTGCGCCGCCATTTGGACTCAGAAGCATAACACTTACTGAGGAGAGGAGAGTGGGATAAGGTCCAGGGGAGCAGGTTATAGTTGTGCTTTGCTAATACAGACCAGAGCTGGGGTCAGGGAAAGGTCAGCAGTCCCAGAATGCAGGGCAGCACATTCATAAGGCACTTCCTGTTTGCATGATGCCTGTAAAGATGGCGCCTTCCCTAAGCCGCCATCTTGGATTTTTAATGGCTCATAACATGCAGTAGATGCAGGTCGGATGATTTGGAATGTGAGAAATCGGTATGTACAGGGTGTGGGAAACATATAAGCTAGGCTCTTATTCAGAGTGAAGGTCCGCTTTAAGCTAAGGAAGTGCCCACAGGAAAGTGTGAACTACCCATTGCCTACGCCTTTATTTTTCTGTGTGTTATTGGCAACTAACACAGAAGTCACAATAATGGCATGCCTACTTACTTGGTTGGTGGCCGACAGATGGCTGGTTGGGGCCAACATGTCCTTGGTCCTGGCTCTGGTGTGAAGAAGTCCCTGGAGAAACATGGGAAATAGGGTTATTTTTATGGTCTGAGTCACTATTCCCCAAATATCTGGGTCCCACTCTGGCTGACATCACTCACCTTCGCCAGGGTCATCTTCAAGCATATCTGCTGCCTCCTCTTCCACTTCCTCACCCGCTCCCGAAGCATCTAGAAATCAAGAATAAAGGAATAATTATTGTCTGATCTTGCATGTATATATTTGTGCATATACATGAAGAGTGACATACCAGAGGCTTCCGCATGCATGGCAGGGTATGACTCTGTGCCAACGCGGTTCCGCCCCTCCTCTGTTGTAAGGTCCAGGGGCTGGTCTGATGAACCAACAGAGGAGGGGTAGGTCCGTCGCCCTGGAGACCCACCACCTTCACTACCAGCTGCAGATTCATGCAGCACTGGTCGGCCTCTGCGCCTCCGGGTGCGGCGAATGCGGGAATCCATTTCCAACACTAAGCCAGAAATGTCATTATAAATAAAGGCCTAACTTATGACTTTTTAACATATACCATGCAATCGCTATGTACTTACTTGGGAAATGGATCCCGAAAAACCTCCGCACCCGGGCCATGTGCAGCCGTTTGAGGTCCGACCAATGCTGCATGATCTGCGTGTGGGTGAAGGTGGTGCTGGTGACACGCTGGATTTCGGTGATGATCTCCAGGGCGATGGCTCGTTTTTCAAAATAATTTGGCACGAAGTCATACCTGCGAGCAAGCATGGTCTGCAAAACATAATTTAAACACAGCATTTAGTTTTCAACACCTAGGCATATGTGTTAAAGCAGAATTAGAAAAGTTTATGGCATTAACACACACATTTAGAGTCAAAGTCAATATTTGCTTTGGCCTTAAGAGTTGTTTGGCACGTGTGTGGCATGCCTTTGCTTTTGAATGTATTTGGGAAACATTAAGATCATCCAAACTTGTTCCAAGCGCATCCTTTACATGTAGTCCATCATTTAGTATTTGCTTAAAAGGCAGAGAAAGGCACTTACCAGCATGATGATCTCTTCTTGTTGACGGGTGAAGATAGTGGGCGCCATCTTTATGCTTCTTCAAGGCAGCAGATAAGTAAAACCCCAGCAGTTTCCTGGTTCCGCACGAACGTACGTCCGTACGATCGCGTAGGCGAGCGCATAGGCGTCAGACGCTGGGCGCCTTAATTAAAGGGCCCTGCACCCAAACCTCATTTCTCTCTGAATTTTGCGCGAAAATGGCTCCCAAAAAAATTCCTGCCAAACGGACAAAGGCAAGCCAGGCCGCTGAGGGACCCACAACCAGGTCCAAACAAGGAGCAAAGAAGGGTCGGCCAAGCAAGGCTATTAGCAGCTCGGTCCCACCAAGGGACACTGGACCCGCAACCTCCAAAAAAAGGGCCACAAAGGCACGTGCCCCTGCGGCCCCCAAAACAGCTAAAAGGACCAGAAGCCCTGCACGGTCCAGCACCAGGGCCCAAAGCCCATCCAGCCACAGAAGCCCGGCACGGGCCAGCACCAGTGCCCGAAGGCCATCCAGCCACAGAAGCCCAGCACAGGCCAGCACCAGGGCCCGAAGCCCATCCAGCCACAGAAGCCCAGCACGGGCCAGCACCAGGGGCCGAAGCCCATCCAGCCACAGAAGCCCAGCACGGGCCAGCTCCAGGGGCCGAAGCCCATCCAGGCACAGAAGCCCGGCACAGTCCAGCACCAGGGCCCGAAGGCCATCCAGCCACAGAAGCCCGGCACGGTCCAGCACCAAGGCCCGAAGGCCATCCAGCCACAGAAGCCCGGCACGGGCCAGCACTAGGGCACGAAGGCCATCCAGCCACAGAAGCCCAGCACGGGCCAGCACCAGGGCCCGAAGGCCATCCAGCCACAGAAGCCCAGCACGGGCCAGCACCAGGGCCCGAAGCCCATCCAGGCACAGAAGCCCGGCACGGTCCAGCACCAGGGCCCGAAGCCCATCCAGGCACAGAAGCCCTTACAGGCCCCCAAGCCAGAAGCAGGCCCCCAAGCCCTGGATGGTCCAGCACCAGGGACAGAAGACGGTCACGGACCCGCACCAGGGCCCGAAGCCCTTCCTGGGACAGAAGCCCACGACCAGGCCCAAGCAGGGCACCTAGCCCCCCAAGAGGGCCAAGAAAGGCCATCTTGCAACAGGATTTGGTTGCAACATCTACACCTGGAAGTTCTGTGGCCAGCCACGCAAGAACACCCAGCCCCTTGCCCAGTCCAGCCCAGTCATTGGTAAGCCAGCAATCTATGCATTCCCCAACCCACCACGAGTCCATAATGTCACCACATGTGTCTGCACACATGGAGGAGCCCCAAACCCAAACAGCTGGCCGCACATTGCATCGCGGACAGTTGTGTGGGCGTTTCTCCCATAGCCAAAATATGGCTTGGCTAGTGGCCTAACATTAGTCTATGATGAGCTATATGGGAGCAAATCCAAATTCACAACCAAGCAGCGAAAAATGGAAATGTTGGAAGAACTCAAACGCCAAGTAAATGCAGCAGGGGAAGAGAAGAAAGATGTGGCCAAATCCAACGGAAAATCTCGGATCTGAAAGAAATCAAAAGGCATAATTATAGGTAAATAAATGATCTATTAAAATGTCATTGTTAGGATGTATGCTAATTTTTAATTTGGAATATCCAACTTTTCTTTTACAAAAAACTGGAGGGGGGTATCCCACAAAATTGGAGTTCACACCTGCTGAGGAAATGGTGCGGGGCCTTCTCCATCCATTCGCGGTCGGTGGCCATGCAGCCCTAAGGGACACAGACTCACCGACCCGTACAGAAGGTGAGTAACCTTCAGATGCATGTTTCCCATGTGGCTAGGTTAATTAACTGGATAAAGGTCAAAGATGACACTATGCCCCTCTGCTGTGGCTTGTTTTGGCTAGCGCTAATGTGCATGGTTGTGTCGTATTTGTGTCCATTTTTCCCAAACATATTTTGACAGATACATTAGTTTAATTCTTAATGACCAAAAATTATGCATGGAGAACGATTTAAATTAAGCCAAGTCATAAATGTAGACTCAAACACAGAACACACATCAATAGGGATGTGTGGGACATTGGGTGTGTGAGTTGTGTTTGACGCCAAAGATAGAAATAAGAGCCCAAAACAGATATGAACTAAAAAATGTTAGTGCAACTCGATTTGTGGTCAATGCTAGTTGGATGCTGACTGTGTCCACTTCCTAACTTTGAACTGAGGTCACTTAGCAGTTAAACCACTCGATTGCACAGATCTCCAACTGAGGGTAATGCAATAATTTTGCACGTTGCTGTAGAGTTAATTAATATTAACAAATGTATTTGTTTTACTTTGCTAAAGAAAACATTGCTTACGTGTGTTGACCTTGTTTCCCTTGTCTCTTCTTTAGGCCAGCATCAGACCACAGCAAGTGTGGATCCCCCCCCCCCCCCCAGTTTGAATATGCCTTTGAGTTCTGTACAGCATGGGAGTCCAAGTAAGTAAGTTTATGGTGTTTATTAAGTGAAACAAAGTGAAGAAGCATGTTTTAAAATGATTTGTCTTACATTAAGAACACAAACTTATTTGTTGTTCTTTTTCTGTCCCTATAGACCCACACACTCATGGAAGAGATCCAGGACATGGAGGAAGATGGAACCATGCTGGGCCCATCCGAAGACCTCCCCCTGGGTCAGAATCTACAAATGTCCACAAATGTTTCTCTGCAGCAGCAGAGTGAACCCGCATCCATTGAGCATGCATATGGGGCACAGCATGCTGAGACTGAGGCTACAGTCCCCAGGCTTCCCTCTGCTGTTGAGGAATTGCAAAGTATGCCTGTTGCTGTTGAGGGCCCCAGACCACGAGGCAGGGCCCACCCAAGAGCCAGGGTAATTGTGCGGCGCACTCCCTTGCGCCGCAGAATTACCCTGGGGAGGCAGAATGCCATGGTTGATTTATGGCACCAGGAGAGGAGAGCATTTGAGGAACGACAACAACATCTGCATGAGGAAAGGCATGCCCAGATGGACACCCTCAATGCTACCTTACAGGCCATGCTGAGTGAGCTTAGGACCCACAACAGCAACATGGTCAATGCAACTAATGCAAGCCAGGCATCCATGGGTGAATTGCTCAATATGCAGAGAAGCATTTGGGAGCAGTTGCAGATTACAAATGCAACCCTCGCCCAGGGTAGGTCCCAGCCACATGGCCCTCCAGCCGGGTTTTATGGGCATCCACCTTATTAAGTAAACCTCTCCTTGATTGTGTGACACATCTTTTCTATTGCCCCCCACTGTATTTACTTGTCGTTTGAGTTTTTCCAACATCCTATTTGGGTTTGAGCTGCAGGTTGTGTTAAGGATTTGCTCACATATAGTTCATTATATTTGGGAGCTAGGCCAGTAGCCAATGCCATATTGGAATGGTGAGTGTAGGTGTCCTTTAACATGGGCCACTTATGCCTTTACATTTATTTGGGGTTTTGGGACTCCTCCGGTTTGCAGACATGTTTGGCTGACATTATGGGCAGGCCAAATTAGCCATGGGCACAGGCACTATTAATGACTGGACTGGGATGGGCATGGGACTGGCTGTTCTTGTTTTGGTGTGCCACAGAGTTCCAGGTGTAGATGTTTTTGTTTTTGGATGTATAAAAACCCTGTGTTGAATTGTGAACAAGCACAATTGAATGGTGAATGTTTAATTTGCGGTTAACCATTTTGTTAAGTTTTTTGTGGTCAGACCAAAATTACATTTTTCAAACATTCTAAAAACTGGTTTGGTTGGATTAAAAATAACATTGCACCTCCCCTTGGACTAAAACAAACACATTATACTTTTACATGGTTTACAAGGTTAATTAAAAGCAAAGGAAACATTAGTCACCACAGTAGAACTAATTGCATGCATAAAAATGAACATTTAATGTAAGAAAATTGCCAACAAAGGCAACAAAATAACAAAAATTGAAAACAACAAATAATGACAATTAGGAAAAATGCTGCACAATCAAATTGGCATGCACAGATTGGCCAGATTCAGTGGTTGACCCAACATAATTCTCGGCTTCATCTTCAATGGGTGTAGAGGGCAGAACATCAACATATCGGGGGACACGTTCTTGGAAGGCAAAATTATGCAAAATTATGCAGACGCACACTGCACACGCCATTATAATGTCAATAACCTTCTTAGGGTCATATTGAAGGGCGCCCCCGGTATGGTCCAAACACCTAAAACGGGTCTTCAAAAGGCCAAAGGCCCTCTCGACCACAGCCCTGGTCTTGCGGTGCGCACGGTTGTAGCCTTCTTGAGAGGCACCCTGGGGCCGCAACACAGGCGTCATGAGCCAAGGTAGAAGAGGGTAACCTGAGTCCCCTTAAGAAGAGAAAGAGAAAAGACAATTAAACAATGAAAGTCAGAAAACAAAACCCATTTACTTTAAAGCAAAATTAAAAAAAAGAAAAAAAAAAAACAGGCCACATTATCCAAATAATTAGGGGAAGAGATGTGGTGAAAAGATCCATAATATGCTTAAAGTCAACAAAGACTGGTAACACATCTGCTAGGTCAAGGGTGCTATTAAATATGGGTATATTTAACCCTTTTGTTGCCAAGCACGTAACACCTACGTGCTGGCTTGGCTGGGCCTTAAGTGCCAAGCCCGTAGGTGTTACGTGCTTGAATTTCCCCGCTGCTGGCTTAAAAAATAAAAATAAAAAATACTCACCTGACCCCTTGTTGGATCCGGCCGGGTCTCCTCTTTAATTTGGTGCCATCCGATCCCTTGTGGGGGCTCGGATGGCTCCAGGAGAGCCCCCGGAATAGGCCGCCCCCCCCCCCGCTTTGGCAGCAGAAGCTGCTAACTGTAAAAAAAAAAAAAATGACATTCACTTGCGTGTGTGCTGGCTCCCGCTGTCCCTCCTCTTCACCTGGGGAGCCTCCGATCCCCCCCAGGACTTACCCATCTTCAGGAGAGAGCCCGAGAGGCTCTCTCCCCTTTCATCCTCGATGGCTGGGGGCGGGGCTTATGACGTCATCCCGGCCCCGATCACCGGCTTCAGCCTTCTCAGCTTCTCAGATGCCGGTGATCGGTGCCCTGGAAGGAGGTGACAGGAGATCCTCTGATCTCCTGCCTCCTCCTTCTCTGGATGCCGATCACCGGCATCTGTCAGCAGAGCGGCGAGGGACAAGAGCTTGCAATCGGAGGTAAGTACAGTAAAAAAATATATATTTTTTTTTTTAATAAAATACTTTTTATTAATGTGTGGTGTTTTTTTTCAACATTTAACCCCTTGTGAACTGGTAAGGGGTCCATGAGACCCCTTATACCAGTTCACAAGGCTGGGGGGGTGGCAAGTCACCTGCCCTAGCGGGTGACTTGCCATTAACCCCCGGCACCCCCATTACCTGCCTCCCCAAAGCCCAGGGGGGGGCAGAAGAGCCCGGGCCTACATAGGCTATGTGGGCTCGTAGGCTGCAGGGTGGGGGGGCCACAAAAGCTGGCCCCCCCACTCTGTGCCTACAAGCCCCCATAGCTGGTCCCGGGCTGGTTACTTTGGGTAAGGGGGACCCCACGTCAATTTTTTTTGGATTTTTAAGGGGTTTTAACCCTTAAAAATCCAAAAAAGAATGGGGGCCGCCTCCCTGGGAGGGGGGACCCTATGTCATTTTTTTTTAATTAACCCTTTGTGTTCTGTCATCCAGCAGCTATAAAAGGCTTCCAGCAGGTGAGCAGAAGCCAGTGATCGCCGAGGGACACAGTGCTCCAGGATGGATGGGAGGTATTAAAAAAATAAAATAAAATAAAATAATTTTTTCTTTTTGTGTGTGTGTGGTTTTTTTACATTTAACCCATTGTGAACTGGTAAGGGGTCCATGACCCCTATACCAGTTCACAAGGCTGGGGGAGGTGGCAAGTCACCTGTGACTAGCGGGTGACTTGCCATTAACCCCTGGCACCCCCATTACCTGCCTCCCCAAAGCCCAGGGGGGGGCAGAAGAGCCCGGGACCACGGGCTATGCGGGCTTGTAGCCTGCAGGGCCAGGGGCCACAAAAGCTGGCCCCTGTGCCCTGTTTCCACAAGCCCTGCATAGCTGGTCCCGGGCTGGTTACTTTGGGTAAGGGGGACCCCATGTCAATTTTTTTGGGGATTTTTAAGGGTTTTTAACCCTTAAAAATCCCCCCCAAAAAATGCCCCCCCCCCCCCCCCCCCCAGGGAGGGGGGACCCTATGTCATTTTTTTTTTCTCGATTTAATCCTTTGTAGTGTGGATGGTAGTTGTATTTTATTTGTAAATGTTATAGATTACTTGTTTCAGTTAGGGGGGTCTCCTGGGCAGGAACGGGGGGCTACCGATAAATATGTGGTACCGTTCTAATCGGTAGAAATGGGGCTTTCACATTCAATATGCTTTTCCTTAATCAAATACATTTTTTATTTAAAATAAAGGAGGCAATTTTCTAAAAATGTTTTTATTTATTTATTTATTTATTTTGTTACTTAATAATATTGTAAAAAACAAAATAAAATTTACAAACAAGACATTTCATGTTAAAACCTAAACTCTGCTGCAAAGAAATATAAATATAATTTTCCTGAAAATTACAGCAAAAATGGCGCAAAACATGGCGCAAAATGGGGAAAAATGACCTGTCAACAGAGGGTGACAAAATCTCAAGTAGGCTGGCAATTAAAAGGGTTAATAGTACCTCTGCATGTTGGGTATTGTTCTGTTCGGGGGACCTTGCGCTTTCAGACTTAGCTTGTTTTTTTGTGGTTTGCATATTTATATTTTAGGAAAAGGTATTTTTTATTCAGCTTTTTTATACATTTTTTAGGGAAACCCTGCGCAACCAAAGAATTCTTTGAGGAATTAATTCCAGAAAGATGAGCCCACTACAACAAGCTGGGTACGCTTAGAAAGCTTAACATGTGTACTTTCAGGGAATATATGGTTTATGGGGGATATTCCAAATGTAAAGGGTTGTTTTGGTTGAAAAATCGCAAGGTGCGCACTTTGTCTGCAGAACTGAAATTTTCAAGTAAAATTACCGTTACGCACATGCTTTACTTTGGGGTGTTTGGCAAATCTTCCCTTGACAGAACCTATGCATGTTGGGTGTTGTTCTGTTTGGGGAATGTTGCTTTTTCAGATTAAACTTGTTTTTTCTTGTTTGTATATAATTTTTTTAGGAAAATGTGGCTCTTTGCAACCAAAGAATACATTGAGGAATTACGTCCAGAAAACTATGGGCACATCAACAAGCCTGGTACACCTAGAAATCTTGAGGTGTGTACTTCCAGAGAATATATAGTTTTTGTGGGTATTTCAAATGTAAAGGGTTGTTTTTCTGGTAAAACTGCAAGGTGCGCATAGCGCATATCACAGTTGTATTTTTTCTGAAAATCCCCTAAAGCGCTATTTCAGTTTGGGGGAGTCTCCTGGGCAGGAAAGGGTGTCTACCTATACATATGTGGTATCGCTGTAACCGGGAGAAATTGGGATTTCACACGCAATAAAATTTTATTGACAAACTTACATTTTTTATTACACTACAAATTGTAAAAAAATATTTTTTTAAAATTTTTTTTCACATATTTCACCCAAAAATATTGAGAATACACCTAAAAAATACAAACAAGACATTTCATGTTAAAGCCCAGACTCTGCTGAAAAACACAATATATCATTTTCCTGGGAAATCCCTGGAAATCCTTTCAAAAATGACAGTTGAACATGTGTAGCGCAAAATAGTGAAACATGGTCTGGCAACAGGGAGTGGGAAATGCTGCAGGTAGGCTGGCACTTAAAGAGTTAAGGGATCAGAAATGTGTCAATTATTATGCTGCTGAGGGGACACACACAAATAACTATTAAAATGCACTGTATGCATCAAAACACGAGTGTCAGTTACAGACTTGGAGGCCGATTCATTAATAGCACCAGGTAGCGACAGATGAGCGACTGAAGTATGGCGCTATGAGCGCCGCTAGCGTACGCCGCGGGCGGTAGCGATTCGCTATAGCAGGCCTCCTCAGTCGCTACCTGGCGTTGTTGGGAACAACGCCTACATTGCTGAATATGATGTTGGAGCTCAGCTTTGTAGGCGCTGTCAGTCAGTTTGACCACGCTATTCAACACAGCGCCTGCGCTTTGCTTTGCTGTGGGCTTGAAATCAAGTACCTTCAGAATTAAACACATTGCAACATGTTTCTTTTGTTTTTTTTTATTTTGTTGTGAAAAGTAAATAAATTAAACTGAAATGTTCAGGAAAATCAAAATGCCCGTCATGGTGCATCTCGGGGTGCCTGAAAAAGATTAAAAAGTGCAGTTAGTATATATATTTAAATTGCCTTTTTCGCTGTAAAAAAATATTGCATTAATTGGTAACCAACATTTGGGTCAAACTTGCACACCAACCCTAATTGTTATGTTGTTCAGCTTCCACCCCCCCTTAGAGTGGTTTTGGTCATCTTACACCCCCCTTAGAGTGGTTTGGGTCATCTTACACCCCCCTTAGAGTGGTTTTGGTCATCTTACACCTCCCTTAGAGTGGTTTGGGTCATCTTACACACCCCCTTAGAGTGGTTTGGGTCATCTTACACACCCCCTTAGAGTGGTTTGGGTCATCTTACACCCCCCTTAGAGTGGTTTTGGTCATCTTACACCCCCCTTAGAATGGTTTGGGTCATCTTACACCTCCCTTATAGTGGTTTTTGTCATCTTACACCCCCCTTATAGTGGTTTTTGCCAAATTATGATGGGAGGTCAAATAAATTTTCCCAGTAGTGCAGTACTTGGATTAGAGTGAAGGGTAGTTAGCTTACCGCAAAAAAGGAAGTGATCATCCTTTCCCTTAGCTCATCGCCAGTCTGGGTGTCCTCACTTCTTTCTGCGGGCAAGTTGGGGATTTCGGGCACCAGTGCTGTCTCTTCAGGGGATTGAATTCTGTGGCATATACATATATTGTGGAGCACACAGCAGGCGAGGATGATCTTGGAGACCTTCTGTGGACTGTACAGCATCTCTCCTCCTGGGCGTGCCAAACATAGAAAGCGTGCTTTCAGCAGGCCGATGGTTCTTTCCACAATGCTTCTGGTCTTGCGGTGTGCTGCATTGTAGCGTTCATGGGCAGAGGTCTGTGGGCTCCTGACCGGAGTCAGCACCCACGTTCTCTGCCCATATCCCTTGTCTGCTGTAGAAAAAACACAAGGAGAGAGACAGCAATTAGTACTAGTACATGTTTTGGTTTTCATTTTTTAGAATTTGGCTTACTAGGCCACATATTTGAGGCAAAATACTTTGACATGGTTAATTATTTACCCAGTAGCCAGCCAGCTGGCATTTTGTTGTTCTCAAACTTCCGGCACAGGACTGTCCGCTGCAAGACGTAAGAATCGTGGCATGAGCCGGGGAACCCCGATCTCACCGCCCGCAGCTTCATTTCATGGTCACAGACCACCATGATGTTAAAGGAATGAAATTGTTTTCTGTTTCGGTAATACAGCTCCTGTGCACGAGGAGGGCGGAAAGGGATATGTGTACCATCAACGCACCCTAGCACATTCGGGATCCCTCCCATTAGATAGAAAGCATGTTTTATTTTGGCAACCTCCTCCTCATCCTCAGGAAACTTGATGTAAATTGGGATTAAATCACAAATTCGCCAGAACTACCTGGATTAATATGCGGCTCATAGTAGCCTGGCTTATCCCGCTGAGGAGGGCAGAGGTTGCCTGGAAGGTCCCTCGTGCCAAAATATTAAGAGTGGCACACAGGCGTACTATGCCTGGAATGGATTGAGTGCGTTTGGTGGATGGCTCGATTTTGTGCTTAATCTGATCATATAGGGACTGTAGTGCAGCACGATTCAGACGGAAGCGGCTCCTGATCTGCTCGTCACTTAAGTCCCATACTGAAAGGCGGATTCCAAAGGAGCGGGGTGCCCTAAGCCTCACAACACCCCGCTCCCTGTCCTCCTGCTCTTCCAGCATACGCATACATCCATCCACCCAGACACCATACATCACCCTCTTATCCATCACACACACTCAACAGATATACAAAATCAAACAAACAAAAACAAAAACCACAAACACACCACACACACAAACAATCACACTCCTCACACACTCACTACAATGCAGCTCACCACAAAACCAGAAGTATAGTGGTCCAAACCACCAGCCTGCTGAAAAGCAGCTTTCTAAGTTAGGCACAACCAAGAGGGGAGTTGCTGCACAGCCCACAAAAGGCCCCAAAATCAAGCCTCACTTGCTGTATGCTCCACAATATTTGCATATGCCAACAAAATCAATCTCCTAAAGAAACAGCACTGATGTCAGAAATCACCCAACAAGCCACAGAGAGTGAGGACCAAACCCAGACAGACACTCAAATGAGCTAAGGGAAACAAGCACCACACCACAGCCTTTGCCACAGTGTAACAATACCAGAAGCTTTCAAAATCCTTCCATTTATACTTCACTTTGAAAAAGGACAGGTCCGCTTTGCCGCCTTTTGCGTTGCTCTGCTATTTCCGGGCGCCAATTAGCTGACCCAGGTGTGCGTGAAACGGAGTGCGCACGCGCACGCTAGTAGCGCTACTAGCGTACGTGAGACGAAACTTGCGTGCATTAACGGACATGGCAGAAAATTCAGTGGTGGGCCAATGAAAGGTAAGCTGCTGTTTATTTAAATAGCCGTTAGGATAGCCACATGTCACAAGTGTTTCATATACATGAGTACATTGTTGTATTTGGTTGTGTGTTGTTTGGTTAATGAGGTCTGTAATTAGTTAATTGGCTAACACACATGCTTCAGTCAGTGCAGTGGAGGTGTGGCTACAAGCACCTGGCCAGTATGTGTGAATCTATTAAGTGGACTGGTTTGTGATTGGCTGTTAGAGCACATAAAACCTGGCCAACCCAAAGAGAGTGCGATGCCATTCTGTAGTCTGCATGCGTGCTTGTTGGTTGTGTATTGGTGTGTGTGTGCAGCTACAGGATGGAGCCAAATTCAGGACATCTGCCGGCCACAGCAGGCCCAAGTAGGAGTGTGGTGGGTGCTGTGCGCAGACCTCCCTTACGGAAAAGGGCCCAGCCTGAAGGTGGTGCAGCACCCCAGGCTAAGCGCGCAGGTGCCAAGAGGGAGCCTGAATTTAATTTGGCGGAGAATAATCATCTTGTGCGCCTTACCCTTGCTAAATGGGAGCTGATATTTGGCTCCCAAAGCAAGTCAATAGGCAAACAAGAAAGAAGCAAACTGTGGGATGCCATTGGTGTTGAGCTTAGTAGCACTGCTCAACACCCACGTAGTGGCCCATCCTGCAGGAAACGTTTCTACACTTTGAGAGGGGCCCTTATCAAAAAGATGAATCACGATCTTGATGTGGACAGTGGGACCATCCAGGCTCCAAAGAGTACCTACAGGCCGTATGAGGAGATGCTGAAGGCCAAAATTCCAGTTGCTCGGCTGCAGGGTGTGGATCCTGGGGATGACACCACAGGTTGGACTGAAGGTACATATTTTCTGCATTTTTTTACAAGCTAATGTTAATGTATGTGATTTGCATTTTCTCTTTCTGCCCAACTAACAGTAGGACCTGTGAAGTAGTACATTATACCTCATAAATGTTTTACTTTCCTGTCTGTTGCTTTCTGCATAGGTGCACATGGTGCTGTCCAGGATTTGGCTCAGGACACACAAACTCCTGCCCTTCAACCAACCTCAAGCCTAACCCAGTCTGCCATTGAAGGTATTTACCACTAATTTAGGTGCTGGTTGTTTGGGGACCAAATGGGTGTGGGAGCAGCTCCAACAATAGAGTGGGGCACTGTTGAGGATTAATAATATGGACCTGCGGCCTAATTTCACGCCCACTTTAACCCTCACAGCAACTAACTAACAAGGCCCTAACATTTGTAGCTATGTTGGAAGGCAGAGATGTGTGGCCATATATCTGCATATACATGTGTAAGCCACACTGGGCTTGATTAGTGAATATTAGTGAATGAGCTGCTCACACACACCTTAATGCATGTTTGATTTATGACCGCACATTACCAATGGCTCAATGTTTGCTTGGTTTTTGCCTAGCTGCCCCGCCATTGGCCCCAGCATCTCCTCAGGAGCCAAGCTACTCTTTGGATGTCGGTAAGTGCATGTGTCAACCTTGCTTTATCCGCTTTAACCCAAGTGCATGTGTCTCATTCCTCTTTTTTATTTGTAGGCCAAGTGACTGGTTCATCTTTGGACCCCACTTCCGATGTTGCAGGTCAACAGGACCCTGTTGGTGTGTATAGCAATACATAATGTATCCTTTATGCTGTTTATGTTACACTGGCTCTATTTGGTTAGTCTAATAATCTACATGTTTGCTCTGTCAACTTGAAGTTGCCTATTTTGAGTGCTTATTCCATCCCCAGGGTCAGTCTAATAGTTTTTGGAGTGATTGCAATGCATTTTGTTAAAAATATTTTTAGACAAACATTCACCCTAGTAGTTTGAGGAATATTTTGAGACATTAATTCTGTTTTTTAGTTGCCCAGAATATCGGAAGTGGCTGTCCGGAAAGGGCCCTTCACGTTCAGGCTGCCAGAGATGAGGGTAAGTTGTTTTGGCTTGATGATCTAGTATGTATTTTGGCTCTACTTTTGTGGCACTTTCTTCAGGCAACTTGTGTTTCCACATGTATTTTCAAGGTCCAAGCTCGAGTGAGGGCCCCACTCCAGACATCTGGGAGATTGCGGGTATGTGTAATTTTAGCAATGTTTCTGATCTTATTTGGCCCAATTATTGCCTCATATTCCTCTAACATACATGTTAGCAATCTGAGTTTAACAGATACCTTTTGGCTAGTGTGTAATCTGGCACTTTGTGGAGGTATGGCCTCGATAGGCTATCCATGTTACATTTCAGTTTTGTCCACTGACCTACTAACCTGACTTTCCTGTTTAGCATATGCCAACTTGCCGGAGATCTCGGATGTGGATTTGCCCCTCTCTGGCAGCGATACCCCGCTCCTACCTGTGCCGGACGACACGGAGGTAACATGGCTGATTTAGTGGACCAATAACCACATTGCCATGTTCGTGGGTAGTGGATGAACCAACATGTCACATTTCCTTTATTGGTCGTTTTTGCAGGAGGCGGAACCAGAACCCCAAGCTGGGACCTCTTCCCAAGTGCCATGCGGCCAAGCTTCCGAGGCTCAAACAAGGGTAAGTTGTATTGTGACAGTTTGGGCAAATGATTTGGAGGGGCATAGCTGCATTGGTTCGGTTTGACTAAAATGTTGTTTTCTATTTTGTTAGCCTCAAACCACAGCAAGAGGAGGTGTGGCACCAACCAGTGCGGATTTTTATGAGCTAGGGGTCCGGATGCTGGAGGACTACAGTCGCCAACAGCCGCGTGATGGAACTAATGAGCGCATTGCGGCGTTGGAACATCAGGTGCTGATGTGTCAGCAACAAAATGAGGCCCAGCAGCGCCAGATCGACCAGTTGCTCCTAAACCAACAGCAGAACCAGGAACTTGGTCGCCTGGGCAATCTAATGGAGCAATCTCTCCAGCGACAGGACCAAACTTTGTTGTTGATACAACAGCTCATACAACAGCAGTCTATATTTTTTACTGCACTGTTGTCCCCCAACACCGCCCCTAGCAATGACTCCCAACCTCCCCGGCCACCCAGCCAAGAATATTAATTTGTTTGTGGTTATTTTTTTTTTCGGTAAATATATTTGATTAACCCACCTCTAAATTGTGTTTTTCCTAAGACATAGCTAAGAACACAGTCAGGGATGAGTATCTTGATCTACATATGTAAATGTAGTTCAAAATTTATGCCACACATTTGTGACCATAGCTTACTATGGTTTACACATTAAATGGCTCCAAAGGTATGGCAAAATTTACACACAAATGGGTTTGTAGACACTTAAACTATGCTTGACAAGGCACAACACTGTAATTAGCAAAATATAAAAATATTTATTCAAAAGGTGGGCAACAGGCCCAACATTGGCCCACAAAGGGCCTCCAACAAGGGGCCAGTCATCCCCCCACCCTAACGACGCCGCCGCCTCTTCTTGGCCAGCAGCATAAGTTTCAGACGCCTGATTGACCGCCACAGTCTGCGATGCTGGTTTTCACAAGCTGTAGAGATGTAGAAAAAAAACAGATTTAATAAATGGAATGTGACCTCAACAGACACAGATGTAGCAATGTCACATTAACATTGTTGCCCACTGTGCCCTTAGTTGTTAACATTATATGAGTACTAGTGGCTGGCTTAAATTTGGCCACCACATCCCAAGCATACATTTACTCTTAACTCTTGGGAATCAAAGAAGGTATAAGTCCCAGTGTGGACATTTATGTGTTTAGTCACAGCCAAACATCAGGGCCTAAGTCCTAACGAGTAAACTAGTTTTGCCAAGAATCTTAGAGGTCACGACCTAAGCAGCCCCATTTGGTTGTGTCTAAACCACAAATTGTCTCTATGTGGCAAACTCAAGAATGTGAGGCAACAATCAAGCATGCAGACAGACATGTAGGATTGTTGCCCAAACACATGTAACCTAGATGTGTGTTAAATTAACACATAGGTACATTGTAAATGTCTGCAGATTTGACTAGAAGACATAGGGTTCACAAGTCTTTAGGCATATGAAGTGGGATGTACTCACCATCGCAGCTGTGGCGGGGGCCCATGCTGCTGGCCGTCCCTGGAGCTGGGGTGGGGAGGATGGTCACTGGCTCCGTCTGCGAAGCAACATCTGTCAGGAGAAAGCAAAAGAGAAAAGCAAAATTAGTGGGCCAATGACACCTGACTATTTGACATCCATCTGGTTAGGGAGTCTGAAAAATCAAATGCTTGCATGGTTACATACATGTTGTCCAACATTAGCATATTTCCTGGTCCATGAGTTCATGTAAATTATTTATGGTTGCAACATGGACCTCTAAAGATAATGTGCCAATAACCTTGACAGTGCAATGTTAAGGACTAATTTGCAGTTGATTGTCGAATGTTACTAGTGTGCAACATGTGTTAGCCGGAACAACTTAACCAAATAACACATTTGCTAGCCCCCATCATGGTGTGGGCAGAAACATAGGGGTGGTTGCCAGTTGGCTAGCACTGTAGTGGGGTTTGTGATGTTAATGTACATTATCAAACCACCTTGTACTATGGACCAGGAAACATGTGTCTCTTAAAAGTGGGCCAAGACCCAGGATTGATACTATTCTATGTTTTGGTCCACTTTGGCAGAGCACCACCATTTGAGTAAGACACCGTCCGCCGCCGCTGCCTTCCGCACATCACTCCTCCAGTGTGTGCGCACGCGCAGGCCATTAGGAAACAGAGAGCGCAGGCGCACACACATCTAGAGGGGCACGCAGGAGGCTGCGCCGGTGGCTTCTGCCACCCCCAATGAGGTAAGGAGTCTGTGGGGTTTTTTGGGGGGGGGGCCCTGGGTGAGGGAGGTGATTGGGCAGGGAAGCTTCGAGATTCCAAGCACAATCAACAATGGGTGTTGGTCCACTTTAAGGAATGTCATAACATAGGGAATGTGAGGGATAACAACAAACACTTACCATGACTATGCCCGTGGAGAAGGCGTTGCCAAAAGGCCATGGAGGTGCCGCCTATATGATGCCCTGCAAATTAGAGAGGAATGGCAAGGGCTAAGTACAAATGGCCAGATGAAACCTGTCACAGACTAACAATGACAAAATGTGCACTCACCAGGGGATGATCCGCCACTTGAAGCCCAGGGAGGGCTCTGAGGAGGAGGCGGGGAGCCTCGGCTCCTCACACTCTGCTCGGAAGATCCCCCAGCCAAAGGGCCACCCTCCTCCCTCTCACTCCCTGCTCCTTCAGGGAGTGTGGGAGAGTCCATTCCTTCCACCCCACTTGGACTCCCCACTTGAGAGTGGCCCCTTGGCTGGTGAGACTCCTCAGAGTCAGAGTGTGAGGAGCTGAGGCTTGATCCTGCCAGCCCCCCAGCAGCACACTCCTCTGGGGCGTCATCCCCTTCCTCCCCTGGGTCCTCCAAATAGGATCCGCGAGAGGGACCCTCCCCCGATGACTCCCCCGAGTCCGCCTGCCTGGTTCGGGGGAGGAATCCCTTCCCACGTTTCCCCAGGGGAGGACGCTTATCTGTGTTGAGGGGGTGAAAGTAAATAATTAATATTAAGACCACAAATGGACACAGCTTAGCAGATGATTTAAACTAAAGTATAAACATAGCATAAGCTTAAACTTACCTGATGCGTAGGCATCATATAGGCGGTACACGCCTTCAGGGTCCCGGCGCTTGAAGTCAGACCATTTTTGTTGGATGGCTCGGATGGAGAGCTGGGTGTTGAAGCGCCGGGACACTGTGGCCTTCACCTCCATGGCTATTCTTTTTTTTCCCCCACGGGCATAGTCATACTGCATCACGCAGAAATCCTATGAGAAATGAAAAACAAACACAAATCAATACATGACATCAGAACAATGGCATAAACAGTTATACTGAGACCAGATTAAAGTGGACCCACACCCCGGATTATCACTATTCTGGGTTTGGGTCCACTTTGGTGGGGCACACCAATCGGGGGTGGGCCGCTGTCTGAAACCCCCTTGGAAGGCCAGAAATACACCACTGACCCCACTCCCACGTGACTGCGCCAGGCTAGCACAGCGCTCTGCACCGCTGTGGTATGCGCATCCAAGGCCATTTGGACGTGCATACCAGCTCAGCTGCCTCTGAGCGCCAAAGGACGCGTGTGGCGTTTGACTCTAACAGGGAGTGCGCCTGCGCAGGCCATGAACAAATGTCTGGCGCAGGGGACCACCCTGCTAGAGGGAAGCGCAAGACGCATCCGCAGCTCACGCATGCACAGATGGGACGGGGCTGAGGTAAGGTTTATGGGCCTCCAGGGGGGTTCATCCCTGCAGGACATCCAGATTGGGGATGCCCCGCGGGGAGTGATCAGATTGGTCCTGAAAACTAATAGATTTCAGGGCCAATCCCCCCTGTGTGTTGGTCCACTTTAAACATAAAATGCAAGAAAAACATACTCACTTTGACCACCTGGCCATTAACGCGGCTATCCACTCTCATGCGTTTTTTTTTTTGCATGCCCAGGAGGGGAAGGGGTGGGAGGGGTGCTAGGTGGGGGAGGTGAGGTAGGTGGGGGAGGTGGGGGAGGGGTGGTGGGGTCAGATTCGGAGGAGGAGCTGGGGAGGCGCTGAATCCGTCTCCTGGGCAGCATGGTGGAAACGCTAAGGAGGAAACAGGAACCGGATATGACCAAAGCGACAGGGACACAAAAAAAAAAAAAAAAAAAAAACGATCCGCGCACCAGGAACAAGCTAATGTCAGCTATGTGCAAGCTAAGTGGCGGAAAAAGTAAATTGACGCATTACAACAAGCTATTGGCCTAAGCGTTAGTCATTTTTAGCTTTAGGTGGCTTTGAAACGCAAAGGAGGAAACCGGAACCGGATATGACCAAAGCAACTGTGAAATAAATTTAAAAAAAAAAACTCTCCGCGCACCAGGAACAAGCTAATATCAGCTATGTGCAAGCTAAGTGGCGGAAAAAGTTAATTGACGCATTACAACAAGCTATTGGCCTAAGCGCTAGTCATTTTTTCCTTAGGTGGCTTTGAAACGCAAAGGAGGAAACCGGAACCGGATATGACCAAAGCAACTGTGAAATAAATTAAAAAAAAAAAGTTCCGCGCACCAGGAACAAGCTAATATCAGCTATGTGCAAGCTAAGTGGCGGAAAAAGTAAATTGACGCATTACAACAAGCTATTGGCAAAGACGCCATTAATTATTAGCTTGATTTAGCTGGGGGTTCAAGATACTGTAATGCATAGGTCCTTGAAAACCAAAAAACTTGGTGCTGAAAAAGACAAATCTTATTCCTTCATAAAATCATCACACAATAAAACTATCCAACTACATGATAATGTGGCACACATGAGAATGCATAACGGGTTGTTATGAGCTTGTACGCCTGAATAAATCCTGCATAATGTGGACATGCACGCTCACAACTACAGTGTATTCATTAAGAACAACTGGGGTCGCGGGAAGTGAATTCCTTGCAAATGGCAGAAGGGCACATGTATGAACAGCACAGCGCCGCACAACGCAGCACAGCGCAGCACAGCGACGCTCGCGCCGCCACATAGCGAATCAAAACAGCGACTGCACAAACTCTGACCATCACAGATTCATCAAGGACAGGGCTGCCGAATAGCTTGGGCGCTGACAATTTCGAAGAGCGAACGTGACCGCCAAACAGGACTGGCTAAAAAGTAGCTTTACAAGCCCCGTGTGTGGTGAAAACAAGCGATTTGGAGCCCAATGAGTTTTGTGGGAGGAGATGCATTTTAGATGTCACTCACAACATTACAGTGTAAAAATAACAACTTTCTACAAAAAAAGAAAAATAACAAGCCAGATTAATAAAACATATCCCAATAAACATGTGTTGAATTTTGTGCCAAAGACAAGAACACAAAAACCACTTAAAACAATCATTGCAGCGTCTGCCATTGAAATGTATGGGAGAGCGGCAGGTAGCGCCAGGTCATACCTGTCGCTGTGATGGGATTAGCAGCGGCGCTGTTCGTTGCAGTCGGCTACATGATGAATCCCGCGCTAGCCGTCGCTCTCGCCGGCGCTAGCCTCATTTAGCTTGATAAATGCGTCATTGTGGCCGACGCCGGGCGTACTTGAGTCGGTAGCCGCCGTTAGCTGGCGGTACATGGCGCTCGTCAGACACTACCTGGCGCTAGCCCGTGATAAATAAGGCCCTAATATTCCAAATGGACCATAAACTGGGTTAAACTTTGCCACAATCTGCTAGAGCAGAGATTTTGAAACATGGGAGTTACACACATCGTCCAAAAAGATACAAGGACAAAGTCAGGAAACCGCTTGTTAGTTTGGGCAAGAATAATTAAAGATGTTGCAACAGTTGCAAAATGTGGGGTCAGATCTAAAGAAAACGTTCGAGAGTTAAACCATATATTATTAAACAAGTCAAGGAAAATAGCAAGTGCCAAAAATGAAACACACTTACCAAGCAGCCATGCACCAGAAAATTCACCAGCCTCAAATCGCCGATACAAACCAGATCGCCTAAGAATATAGGAATCGTGAGAAGAGCCAGGGTAGCCGGCAAGGACACTCAAAAAACACATGTCAGGCCCAACCACTGCCTGGACATTAAGGGAGTGTCCCATTTTCCGATTCCTAAAGAGAAAAAAATTAAAAAAGGGTACAACACATTTGCCAGAAAAAACAGGGCTGCACACAAATGACAGATCTAAATTGTACGGTCAAATACACCCCCAAAAAAAGGCAGGGACAATAACCACCCAAAAAATAAAACCATGAAAGTAAAATAGGTTCCATTACACGTTGGGCACAATCCAAAAAAGGCACACAAACCAAAAAAAAAGGATACATTCAACTAAGGGATCAGTAATCAGCATGTAAAGTAAACACAGGGATCATTAAGCTCATTCCTAAATTAAAAACACAGGCCAAACAAGCTACAAAAATAAAGAGGAATGAAACACTATTGTCATCAGTAATAGGAGGCAAACTTGAACCGAGGATAAAAACTATAAGGGGATCAATCCACATAGGGATTAGTATGAGAAGGGAAGATTGGACAGAGGGATCTGTAAGCTAATGGACTACAAAACATATGGATGAATAATCAGAGGGAATATTACACATTGGGATCAATAATAGGATGGTTTATGCTAAACAACTCTTAAACAAAAAAAATGCCAAAAATATCTACCTATATATGTACTCGTCGGCTGCACGAGGAACGAGGGCCACATGTGTACAATCAATTGCACCAATTACATTGGGCATGTCGGCGATATTAAAAAAACCAAGCTTAATGGTGTTTCTGGCTACCATATCATCAGGGAAATAAGTATATTTCTGAGTTATGGCAGCCATGCCTTCCAAAAATGTGGATAGTGCGTGGCTCAGCGTAGGCTGGGAAAACCCCACAGAGAGGGCACCCAGCCTCTGGAACGAGCCGTTCGCCAAAAATTGCAGGCAGCCAAGCATCTTGGTCATACCTGAAATTGCTTGCCCCTTCCTTGTGGTGCGGGCTAACCATGGCCGCAGCTCACTATACAATTTATGGAGGGAAGCGCGATTAAGCCTGGTCAGCTCGAACAGCTCAATGTCATTCATGCCATCGATGTTCATGCGACGACGCAGGGGCAATCTGCCCTCAGACATCCGGATCAAATCGATGCCAAAAAGCATTAGACCTTGATGTTCCTCAAACTCACTCCTATCCATGCTACTCCCGAGGCCAAAAAGCTGCCGGATAACATTTCGGAAATCAACCATTAAATGTGCTTCGAAACACTTGGCAATCAGCTCTCTGAATTGCTCTCAAGCCCATGTCATTAACGGACAAATTAGGAACGATCGCAAAAAATACGATTTGGACGGGAAATATACAATAACTAACGCAAAAAATACAACTGACGGGCGGAAATCGAAAGAACATATACGCATATGGCCGAACGTTCGTGCGAATACGAAATGGCCAAAAAAAAGGAAAAAAATGACTAACACCCACCCAAACTTCCGATTCCCGATCCGAAATCAATTAACATTTGGATTTAGAATCGACCCTATAGTGCCCCCAAAAAAATACTAGCTACTGTGATAATTTCCAAACATATTTCAACAGTGAATGAAATTACTCATACTGAGACACCATAGCTACAACAAACGTTAACACTTGAGTCTAAAAAATAGTTGGTTGTTGGGTTAGCCTACAAAATTAATAATCAAGCAATGTTTTGACTTTGTTTTGATTTTGTTACATTTTCCAGACACCATTGTTTGTTGGTGGGAATCCTGAACAAGGACCCACTACTGCTCAGCTGTTTGAGCTGGGGACACAGGTGTTAGAAGCATACAACAGACACCAACCCCATGCCAGAATGGAAGAAAGACTGGCAGCCATAGATGGACAACTGCAGGTGCTTCAACAACAAATGTATCCTAGTGCACAGGAGGCTGTCCGGATACAGGAGCAACAAGCCCAGATACTTTCACCTTTACACGACAATAGTTGCCAAATGGGAGATTTGCTGCAGGTCCTGAACCAACATATGCAACAGCTACATGTTTTTTTCCTTAGCAATGTTAGCACTTACCCAAGTGCCAAACCCAGCAGTGCCACACACTGACGTTAATCAACCAGCAACTAATTGAGATCTTAATGTGTGTATGATGTGAAGATTTGACAAAACAAATTCGTGTTTTCACATAACAACCGGATTCATGTCATTAACATGTATGTTGTGTCAAAGATCATTACCCTTAAACATAAATACATGTGTGGACAGGGGCGTAGCTAGGGGGAGCAGGGGGGTACTTGCTCCTGGGGCACCAGGTCAGGCGGGTGGGAGCATTTAGAATATTTGACCTGGGTGCAAGAAAGCCTAGGGGCTTGATGCAGAGCCTCCCCGTTCAGCTATCCCGTGCATTTTCCCGTTGGTTTTGGGCTTTGATCGGGTCAGGAAAGGGTGCTACGTTGATTTTAGTGTGCGTTTATGCGCTCCGGTGTGCGCTCAGCCGCCTTTCCGATTGTCGGCTCGCACGAGGCTGTTTTCCGGGAAAACTGACGCCTCGTTAATTGGCCCGTTTTTTTCAGTGATGCAGAGCCTTGGTTTCCGATTGAAATCAGCCTAATAAAACGGGGCCACCGAGCCTTCACTTACGGCCAGTCTGACCAGCCGTATTGGAGCTCCGTGCTTTTTGGGAATGCATTCCTCTGTGGGCCAACATCAAAGGCGCCAGCTACGCCGTCTGGTAGTTCTGAGTATGGCAGAAACCAGGCTGCAGCGCACGCCTTTGGACATCGATGGCATGAGTGACATTGACCTATTCGAGCTCACCCGCCTTAACCGTGTTTCTCTCCATGCCTTGTATAGCGAGCTGCGGCCATGGTTAGCCCCCACCACAAGAAAGGGGCATGCAATTGCAGGTATGACCAAATTGGTTGGCTGCCTGCAATTTTTGGCGAACGGCTCATTCCAGAGACTGGGTGCCTTCTCCCTGGGGATGTCCCAGTCTACGCTGAGCCGCAGCCTAACCAAGTTTTTGGATGGCATGGCTACCCTGGCACAGAATTACATTTTTTTCCCTCAAACAGGGGAAGCCTGGAATGCGGTTAAGTTGGGCTTTTATAACATAGCCGACATGCCCAACGTCCTTGGTGCAATCGATTGCACACATGTCTCGCTCATCCCCCCTGCGGACCAGGAATATCTGTTCAGGTATGTGGTTTGGGTCTGCTTTTTTTCTGGTTATCACACATTTTTTATGGCTCACACTAATTACACTTGTGTTTTGCTTGGTGCAGGAACAGGAAGATGGGCCATTCCATCAATGTTCAGGCAGTGGCGGGCCCTGATCTTCAATTTTTCAGTCTGTTTGCTGGCTTTCCTGGGTCCACGCATGATGCGCACATTTTGAGGAACTCCAGCCTCTATCAACGGTTTCAATCTGGAGATATTTCTGGAGGATGGTTACTGGGTATGTGTATTAAAGTTGTATTTCTTGGCCCCCAGGTTTGAATGTGGATTTGCCACTACCCCACTAATCTGTGAGACCTTTCCTGGAAACTTCAAAAGGTTTTTGGTTTAATTAATGGGTGAAAGTATTCTCCACTATTGGCTTATGTTCTGGCCCTCTTATCTCAGTAGCATTACGCAGACATTTTTAAGGAGTGTACAGGTTGCATGTGTTTGTAGGCTCAGTAAAAATGTCAATTCCTCCCACCATACCTAGCTCACCTATTTGTCCCTGTGTACTAATGTTTCTATGCACACCTAAACCTTTTTTTAGGCATCCACCTTATGTTTGTCTTTTGTATTTTTGCAGGTGACTCAGGCTATCCCTTGTTACCATGGCTGCTCACACCCATCCTGCACCCATCTTCCCAGGCACAGGAGCGCTACAACACAGCCCATAGGAGGTCTCGCTCTGTGGTGGAACGTGCCTTTGGGTTGTGGAAGATGTGTTTCCGATGTCTGGATCACAGTGGGGGTTCTCTTCAGTATCAGCCTGGCAAGGTTATCAAAATAATTATTGCTTGTGGGGTCCTGCACAACCTTGCCATTAGAAGCAGGATTGCTCGATATACTGACCTGGGTGCAGAACCTTTACCTATTTCTGATGAGCAGACCCCTCCTTACACTGGTACACCAAGTGGGCCAGCACACACAATCCGTGCTGACCTTGTGGCCAATGTATTTTCTTGAAACCACCCCCTGTCTGCAGGCTGGGGAAGATTAAATCACACCTAATAAGTGTTACATGCTGGTCACAAAGCGACTCTAAATGCATTTGGGCTTTACCTCTGCTGCCGGCGTATGTCCATTTTTGGCCAACTATATGATTTCAGGTCCACAACTGTCCGCTTGATTTGTTCAGTATCTCGATGGACAGAACACCATAATGTACCCAAACAGCATTGGCAACAGCCATGCTTTGTGCTTATCCAAAACGGCCTGTTAGGGACCCACGGCGTGGTTATCGCCCACATGGGTGTGTGTTGTCCCCTGCATCACTTGAAATAGATGGTTGGCTATCTGGGGAGTCGTGTGTGGTTTTTGGGCCGGTGGTTAAGAATGGGTTAATGTCTCCTTGCTCCTGCGTTTTGGGGAATGTGCCTGTGTCTGTGGAGTCCCCACCGTTTTAGTTGGTGCATGTTCTACATGTGTCTTGTGCCTGCTTTTGTGTTTTATTTAGGATGAGGCATGTGTGCGGCTGGCTCTTTGTGCTCCCTTTAGGTCTGCCCATATTGATATGGTATCCCACACCAAGCGGAGTGCCTTGAACTTTAAATAGTTTTACAACTGCGGTTGCGCGCCTGCGCGCACGCACGCACGTCACCGCGGGGGAACGTCAGAGCTAGAATTTGAAAAAGAAGCCAAGATGTCCCCCGCCGTCTTTACAACGGAGCAGGACGAGCTCATCATGGATGTGAGTATGCGAGCGCACATTCCTTGTAATAAAAAAAGAAAAAAACGCAAGAATAGTCTGAAACAACTTAGTTTGTCACGTTACAGACCAGCCCACCATAGTTTAACCCATGTACGCAGCTACAAACTAGCCTACATGCAGATAGCAGAACTAGGGCAATGTGAGGCAGCAAGAGGTTAATAAATTGACTTGATTTAGGCCAGGAAACTTGTTAATGTATTTTGTGGATTAATGGTGTGTCCTTGTCTCTTTTTCTAACAGATGATGCTGAGGAATCGCTACGACTTCCTGCCGTCAGATTATGACAAGCGGACGTTGGCCCTGGCGATGGTGGACGCGATTGAAAGAAGATCCCAAACCACCTATACCTTCACTCAGATCGCCCAACACTGGTCTGATTTAAAAAGAAGACATAAGCCCCGGGTGAGGCGGTACTTCGCCACACATTTCCCATGTAAGTGTAGAAAATGTCAATGCACCTCTAACCCTGGCATCGCCTGGGCGTGGTTTAATGATTGTGTTTGTATTTCAGCCCATGAATGGAATTTGCGGTTCCGCCCCACCCGGACCAGGACACGCAGCCCAGTGTTGGGCGAAACAGGTAAAGGTGTAGGTGGCCCACCGCCAGGGTCAACGGCCACACCCTCCTCTGTAAGTGACTCGGAGGAGCCGCTGGACCTCAGCATGCAGGGGAGGGGGCAATCTGACGGCAGGGAGTCGAGCAGAACAGAGCCTCAACCTGACTCCGGTAAGGGAAATATAGTAAGATATGTGGTAAGACATGCATTAAATACAGATACTCATGTGCCCTATTGTTGTAGATTCAGACGTCGCTGGAACATCCCAAGGGATGAGTGAGGAAGGGGGCGAGGAGGAAGAGGTTGCTGGGGAAGGTGAGTAGATTGATACCTAGAAGCCTAACATAATATTATATTAATGAAAGAACAACAGTCTCTAATATCAGTGTGTTTGTCATTCATACAGATTCCCAACTGCCACAGAGGGAGTATGAATGGAGACTCCGCCCCCGACGCAATGTGCGGCCTAAACCTTGTAAGTGGTGTTTATTTAAACTAAAGTAAATGAGCAAACATTTCCATTTTAAACATAAAAAACTTTAACAGTTCCCTCAAAATGTATCCAAAAAAGCCCTTAAAGCGGACCTTAACTATGAATAAGAGGCTAGCTTAGATAGTTCCCACATCCTGTACATACAGATTGTCCACCTTACAAATCATGTTACCAACCTTTTCCATAGCACATCTCGGCTCTGTGTGAGCAAAGCACAGCTATAACCCACCCCCTGTACCTTATCCCACTCTCCTCTCCTCAGTAAGTGTGATGCTTCAGAGTCAACATGGCGTTGCACGTATCCTAAATTCCTGAACTGAGTTGCAGCCCAGTGGGGGAAAGAATAATAATTTATTGACTACAAAATTAATATATATTAGTTTAAGATGCTGGGGCAACGTTTCTGAAGAGTTTGGCCTTTTCATTAAAACACGCAGAAGGTCCCATTTAATAAGTGCACAAACAATCAAAAAAAAAAACCAAAAAAAAATGCTAAAGTAATGTTGTTTTTCATTCACAGATCAAAGAACACAGGCTACAGACCCCGAGGCCTCATTTTTTTTTGTGGGAAAAAAAATTGTAAATATGTTTTTTATAGTTTAAAAAAAAAAAAAATTTAATACAAAAACACAAAAAAAAAAAAAAAATACTAATAAATAATTAATAAGATTTCGAGAGTTGTGTTTCCTGCAAAAGTACCATCACACAACATCAGCACACATTTACATTACACACCAAAGGTTTAGATATGGGACAATAAAAAGAAAAAAAAAAAATAAATAAAAGTATGCATTAAGGACAAGGGAGAAGGAACTACTAGATGATTTAGGTATGCATTATGGACAAGGAAACCCCCACCAAAAAAAGCAACCAAAAAAAAAATTTGTCTCAAATTTGCATTTGTGGCCATATGCATATTCCAATGGAGTTTGCGGGATGTGCGCTTGTGTGTAGCCAGATTGGCAACTGAAGAGCCATGGAGATGTAAGTATACTTGCTAAAACCACCAAAATGGAAGGTCAAATACGACGGAAACCAAGCAGGTACGTTCAAAAAGGCAGGAAAAATCAGGGAAAAACGGGCCGCCCGTGTGAACGTGAACGGGAGCCCCGATCAAATTGAAGGCACCCGAGAGAGCAAAAAAAGCTTTCCGAGTAAAGTGAAATTGACGGATCAGTTAGGGAGCCATTCCGACGGAGGCTCTGCATCACATTTGAGCCACGATTCAAACGGGAGACCCGGACAATCGGAAGGTTTTAAGGGCAGTTCAGAGGAGGCTCTGCATCAGGCCCTAGCTACTCCTCTGTGTGTGGACATATACATTACTATGCAAATAAAATACATAACACAAATGGAGATTACAAACCTTATAAATATATTTGAGTAAAAAAACATAGCCAACATGGCCAACAAAATATTGAGCACAGCAGCTACATTATTCTTCTCCCCTATCCTGCATCTTTGCTGCACCTCAAGCAGCATATCCCAGGATTCAAGGACAAATTGCCACAGCCTGTAATGCTCTTGAATGCAAGCTGTGGGTAAGAAAAAACATAATTAAGTACTACAGGTCTACACTTATAACGTATAACTACATAGATAACTACACATATTATCTATGTTCAACACTGATGTTTAGCAGAAAGTCAATTATTTTTTTTTGGCCCATAAACAACAGGGCAACCTTTCTTAATTTGTGTTTCCAAATCAAGATTATCTGTGGAGGCATAACACACAACCACCATAGTCTTAGATCACTAAGCAAATAACATAAATATTAACCCTTTAAATGCCAAGCACGTAGTTTCTACGTGGTTGCTTCTCCTACCGTTAAGTGCCAAGCACGTAGAAACTACGTGCCTGGCATTTCCCCCTAACAGTTAAAAAATAGAAAAAAAAAAACCCACTTACCTCTGGTATCCCTGTGAAGCTTGGGGTCCCCTCTTCCTGGGGGGGGCATCAGATCTCCCCCCCGTCGTCCTCCGTCTTCAGGAGGGGGCCCGAAACCAGCCCCCCCCCTGTTTCCAGCGCTGACATTGCCGCTGTAAAAAAAAAAACAAACAAACTGTAATTTACTCACCTCCGCGCCCGAGCCTTCTGCCTGGGTCTCCTCTTCACCAGGGGGGGGGTCCGATCCCCCCCCCCCCCCCTGGGCTGCGCAGGCTTCAGGTGAGGACCCTCTTCCGGGTCCTCACCTCTTGTAATGGCGGCGATGGCCGCCGTCCCCTAGCCCCGCCCATTGTGGGAGGAGCGGGATGACGTCATCCCGCTCCTCCTATACCCTCTCCGAGCTCTGGCATCTGTCAGATGCCGGTGGTGATTGGAGCAGGGCGGATGTCAGGCGAGGAGGCTCCGATCGGAGTCCCCTCGCCTGTCACCCGCCCTGCGCTGATCACTACCGGCATCTGTCAGTGACATGACAGCAGCGTGGGACGCTGGATCGGAGGTGAGTACAGTAAAAAAAAAAAATAAAGATTTTTTTTCTGTGTCTGTGTCATTATTTTTTACTTTTAACCCCTTGTGAACTGGTAAGGGGTCCATGACCCCTATACCAGTTCACAAGGCTGGGGGGATGGCAAATCACCTGCGCTAGCGGGTGACTTGCCATTAACCCCCGGCACCCCCATTACCTGCCTCCCCAAAGGCCGGGGGGGGAGAAGAGCCCGGGCCCATGGGCTATGCGGGCTTGTAGCCTGCAGGGCCAGGGGCCACAAAAGCTGGCCCCTGCGCCCTGTTCCTACAAGCCCTGCATAGCCGGTCCCGGGCTGGTTACTTTGGGTAAGGGGGACCCCACGTCAATTTTTAAGGGTTTTTAACCCATAAAAATAAGAAAAAAATGGGGTCCCCCCCAGGAGGGGGGACTCTATGTAGTTTTTTTTCTCGATTTAACCCTTTGTAGTGTGGATGGTATTTGTATTTTATTTGTGAATGTTATAAAGTACTTGTTTCAGTTAGGGGGGTCTCCTGGGCAGGAACGGGGGGCTACCGATAAATATGTGGTACCGTTCTAATCGGTAGAAATGGGGCTCACACATGCAATATGTTTTTTTTTAATAAAATACATTTTTTATTTAAAATAAAGGAGTCAATTTTCTAAAAAAAAAATGTATTTATTTATTTTTTTTTTTACTTAATAATATTGTAAAAAAAAAAATAAAATTTACAAACAAGACATTTCATGTTAAAGGGCTACTTGATCACACCAATAATGTGTTTATTGAAGTGAGGGTAGTTAAACCACAGATTATACAACAGTGAGTAATTATGTTATTTATACTAAACAATGGATCATATAGCCAATGCAGTGTGACAAATGTTGTAGGACTGTCCAAGCACCAATGAAAGTAGAAATACTATTATGTATTTAGCAGGCTGCTTATTGTGACATTAACAGGGATAAAATGTACATTCATACTTGACAAGTTTGAGATTGAAGTTGACAATAACAGCTGATGGAACTTAAACAACATATCTCTGTACAGTGAGCTTTTAGCTTCCATGGACTAAAAAAACACTATAGCCTCAATTCAGAGAGACACAAAAAAAAATTCAGTTTTCATGCCGATCTGTTTCCGTTCTCGCATTGAAAACCTTCTGTAAAGTTTCCGTCCGTTCGTATGGCAGATTACGAATTATGAGGATGTCATTTTCCATCCAGACTTTTCCGTTTCATTTTCACATGTTACAACGTAGGCTTTCGCTTTTGCCCTTTTCCCATCGTATCCTCCAACGAATCCTTTACGTTTCCCGTTCGATTCTGTTTCCCTTTTTCAATAAATATTCATCCAGACGGAAATCCTTACCATCTTGCGCCTGCGCACTACAAACTTAACTCATTAAAGTGCTTGCCTACATATTTGCCACCCTCACTTCTACTACAATGTTTAGCTAAATCACTTAGCACTCTCCTCCATCTTCCCTTTTGGACCCTTAAAGCTCACCCAAACCACTTAGCACTATCCTCCATCTTCCCTTTTGGACCCTTAAAGCTCACCCAAACCACTTCTCGGTTAGGTTCTTCTTCCATTTTAGCCCCCTAAAACTTACCCAAATCACTTCTCGGTCATGTGAATATTCATCTTTAAATATTTCTGGGCCCATTAGTTTTGTGTTAATGTATTTTGTAAATGAAATGACAATGTAACATTTTTTTTATACCATCATAAAATATAAAATTTAAAAACATTTTGAAAATGTAAAATTTTTACAACTGTAAAAAACAAAATACATAGCAATGGCAGGCCACTGAACATTATTCTTCATCTGTGGTCCCCAGCTCCTGCATCTCGCCCACCAACTGAAGGACCCTGACACTCAGTTGTGCCACTCTGGCACGTGTGGTCCCTGTTAAAAAACGTAAATTAAAATTTTGGTAGAACCTTGTTGGGGTCATACTGCAGTTCCCCCCCCCCCCGTATGGTCCAAACACCTAAATCTGGACTTCAAAAGTCAGAGGGCCCTTGCCACCACGGGCCGGGTTTTGCATAGTGCCCGATTAGAGAACCCCTGGCCTGCATTCTGCAGGCAAAGAACGGACATCAGGAGCAAGGGCGAGTGGCACATCTTGCGGTTCCTGCAACCAAATATAAAATAATTACACAAAGCAAAGGTAACCAACTAAAACAATAACTCCTACAACAAATTAAGATTCAAGTTCAACAATCCTAATATAATTCACAAAGGACATAAGTCTAAAAAAATATAGCAATTATATGGATGTGTGGGAAAATAAATGTTTACATGCTAAGGACTAATTTAGGTCAGCATTAAAATGCATTTATAAGGCATACATGAAATGTATTGATTCAGGTATGCATTGCTATACAATTTATGGCCTCGGCCATGCTGATACATGCAATGCCTTGGTGCTAAAGGCGTGCAGACTCCTCCACATAGCCGCAAAACATGTTCAACAATAGCAATCCGAGCCCTCAAAGGTCTCGTAAGTGGATCGGAAATGAAACGGATTTATAGGGTGGTGATCCGTCGGAAATCAGCTCTCTGAATCAGACAGAAACCATCCCAACAACGGAAGTTATCTGAACGAATGGAAAATTTCCGATTTCGTTTGGAAATGTTCCGATTTGCTTCCGTTCATCGAAAGAGCATATACACATTTTCCCGAACGTTCGTGCGAGTAGAAAATGGACGAAAAAAAGCAAAAAAAAAGACTAACACCCACCAAAACTTTCACAGACAGCTACGGAAGTCCGGACGAATGTGTCTCTGAATCGAGGCTTATATACAGAATGGAGCAGGAATGTAACAGCAGCAAGTAAAGTAGATAACCAACTGGTGGCTTGATCAGGTTGGGTCTTATTACATTAGTAGGGGCAGGAAACGTGCATGCTATGACCCAAGTATGATTGAGTGGTCCTAAAAGAGCCTCTACAGGTATGAGTGGCAACTCTAAACTGAGACTAACATGGGTACATGGTCATGGACACGTACCTATGCATGTCTACAAGGTAATTGGCAGACATCACATAACTCACCATCACAGCTCTGATATTGGCCCCTGCTGCTGGACCCTCCTTGAGCCTGGTGGGGGCAAGATTGGTTGGGGGGCATCTGGCCTGCTTCAATCTGCATGCCAACATCTGTGTGTAAAGAAACAAAAAACAGGTACAAGCATAAGAACTTGCTATATAAATGTTTTTGGGAACTTTCAAAAATATTCTCTATGAAAGAGTTGGATGTAGCAAAATATGTGCCCGAATTTCCCCCCTGCTACCGTAAAAACCAAGCAAACAAACACTCCCCCATAGCTGGTCACGGGCTGGTTATGCTGGGTGGGGGGACCTCATGCCATTTTTGGGGGGGGGGGGTTTAGGGGTTTTTAACCCCCCCAAAAAATGGGGTCCCCTGCCCTGGGAAGGGGGGCCCTACGCCATTTTTTTAAATTAACCCTTTATAGTGTGAATAGTAGTTGCATTTTATTTGTAAATGTTATAAAGTGCTCATTTCAGTTTGGAAGGTCTCCTGGACAGGAACGGGGGGCTACCGATACATATGTGGTCTAATCTGGAGAAATGGGGCATTCACGTGCAATATGGTTTTCTTTAATAAAATACATTTTTTATTTAAAATAGATGAGACAATTTGAAAACAATAATATATATATTTTTTTTAGTTTTTTAACTTAAAAATATTTTTAAAAACGTCAGAAAAATTACAAACAAGACATTTCATGTTAAAGCCTAAACTCTGCTACAAAAAAATATATAATTTTACTGTAAATTCCTGCAAAAATCCCTGTTAAACATGGGGAAAAATGGTGAAAAATTACCTGTCAACAGAGGGTAACCAAATATCAAGTAAGCAGGCAATTAAAACGGTTGAAAGTAGCTATGCATGTTGGATATTGTTCTGCTTGGGGGACCTTGCGCTTTCAGATTTAGCTTGTTTTTTTTTGTTTGCATATAGAAATTTTAGGAAAAGGTGCATTTTATTCTGCTTTTTTATACATTTTTTAGAGAAACCCTGTGCAACCTAAGAATATGAGCCCACTACAACTGCTGGGTACGCTTAGAAAGCTTAACATGTGTACTTTCAATATATGGTTTGTGGGGGGTATTCCAAATGTAAAGGGTTGTTTTGGTAGAAAAAGCACAAGGTGCGCACTTTGTCTGCAGAGCTGAAATTTTCAAGTAAAATTATTCTTACGCACATGCTTTACTTTGGGGTGTTTGGCAACTCTTCCCTTGACAGTACCTATGCATATTGGGTATTGTTCTGTTCAGGGGATGTTGCTTTTTCACATTTAACTGATAAACTTGTTTTTTCTTGTTTGCATATTTTTTAGGAATATGTGGCTTTGATTCTGTTTTTTTATTCTTTTTTTTAGGGAACCCCTGTGCAACCAAGAATTCACTGAAGGATTACTTCCAGAAAACTGCACCCCTGTCAACAAGCCTGGTATGCCTAGAACTCTTGAGGTGTGTACTTCCAGAGAATATATGGTTTGGGGGTATTTCAAATGTAAAGGGTTGTTTTTCTTGAAAAACTGCAAGGTGCGCATAGCTCCTAGCACAGTTGTATTTTATCTGAAAATCTCCTAAAGTGCTGTTTCAGTTTGGGTGAAGGAAAGGAAAGGGTGTCTACCAATACATATGTGGTACCGTTGTAACTGGGAGAAATGGGGCTTTTACACGCAATAAGATTTTATTGACAAACTTACATTTTTTTTACAACGTTAAATAAAATTTCAACAGAAAAAATATTATCCAAAAAAAAAGCTAAACAACAGCTGAAAATACTAACACATCTTAGGAAGGCCACAACACACAGGAAAGGATAGGTTTAAAAAAAAAAAGTAGTTTCAAGATCTGGCCATTGACCCTGGGATCAACCCGCTGCCTCTTCTTCTTTTCCCCATCCTCCTCTGTGGAACTGGATGAGGTACTTGGGAAACGGGACATGCGCCCTTTTGGGGGGAGACATCTCAATTCCGCCGAGGAAAACTGGAAGTGCATAAAGTGAAACCGAAAGCAAATCCTTTCACCCCGTCGCTAGGTAAGAATGCTATGTAGCGTCTCAAAGCCAAAGCACCCAAGACGACGCTACATCTAACAACATGATAACGCTGCAGCAAATAATAGGTAGTGCCAGTTAAATGCGTCCAGCACTCAGCACTCAAGCCCACATTTAAGAACATCAAACACAAAACCAGCATCAGCACTCTAAAAATAGGAGCTCGAGTGTCGAGCGCTGGACGCTATAAGAAAAACGTCTGTTTCTCAACACATATAAGCCAGCACCAGAGCAAAACCATATGGAATGACATTGTTTTAACACTCAACAACAGTTCTGCATAAATAAAAAAATCATGATATAAGTCGTTGCCTGCTAGGCAGGACAAATCACACAATAATTTGAGACTAAATGCTATTTATACACAAACAAAAATACACCATTGAAATGTATGGGATAACGCTGCTGAGCGACAGGTGCTACATGGCGCTGTATGTTACACTGAGCAGCTGCTAGTAATACATTCGATGCTACATGATGCTATTAGAGGCACTCGCAAGTTTGGCTTTCATATATAAGGTTTTCACATACTGCGTCCTGTGTTCACCTGACGCTACATGGCATTACGTGGCGTTAGCGTTTTTTAAATAACCTCCTTGATGTCTATCAGTGGTTCATAATATGGCTACTTGGTGCCCATTTGGGAAACATCAATATTAGTAATTTAGATTGCACCAGCACTTTCTTATTTGTTATAAATATATATTTTTATATATTTTACACCTCTGCTTGGGATGTGAATGGTCAAAGATTACTCAAAAAGAAACTTGAAATATGTAATATTATATGATATGTACCATGAAGCTACATGGAAGTACAAAAAATCTGACATATGCAAGTTGATGTATTCTGCACATTTCAGAACATTGTGACAGGTTCTTGTACCTACAAAAGTTTTTCGTTTTTTTTTTATGCAGACATCAACTTGTGGTAGATTGACGCACATTGATAACTTTATGCTTTATTCATTGCCATGCTTGTACTTATCTTGCACTTATAATTTATTTATCATGCTAGCTAGGAAGCCTTATGTTAGAAAAAATATCCTTTGTCATGCACACACTAGGTGATCATTAGCTTGTAGTCGTTTAGGGACTTCCACATTCCACCTACAGGATATATAACCTTCAGGATGAAATCATAGCAAATGTTTGGGTTTATGTTACTTCTGGTATTGAAAAGTATTAAGAGCTGTCTATATTTTCTATCTTTGATAAAAATGTGACAATTTATAAATTATTGAGCTGTATTGCCCACCACGTTTCCAGCATGTGTCTAAATTTACTTGTTAAACTTTTAATATTCACCATTTCATTGTTATTGAGTAATTAGAACTGCAGCAACCAACTGTAATTAGTTCAATGCCTAAATATAGTAACTGGAACAACCTCAACCCAATGCATTTAGCCCAATTGTTGAATATAAGGCACAACAGGGTTACTCAACAAGGAAGTCAGGGCTAAGAGGTTCTTAAATTAAACAATGAACACATCCAGCTTTAACAAAAATTTGGGAGATTTTTTTTTCATGACATTCAGATGTGGCAGTAGAAAATCTAAAAAATGGACACTACTTAATCAAGCTTTAGCCGAGTCAGGGCCGAGACATAAGGGTCGATTCAAAGAAACATGTAACAGCTTGGATTTTGGTGCCGATCATCCTATTTTTCCCGTACGCTCGTGCGTTCGTATGAACTTGCGAGTGATTCTATAAGCAAATACGTTTCTATCCTAAAATGTACGTCCGTTCGTATGGCAGTTCGGGAATCAGACCTATGTCAGTTTCCATCCTGAATTTTCCATTTCATTTCTCAGGTTGCAACATTGGTTTTGCCCTTTTTCCTTTTTTGTCTGGACGTAAATCCTTCTGATCTTGCGGCTGCGCACTACAAACTTACCTCATTAAAGTGCATTCTAAATATTTGGTCTTTTATTTTTCTTTATTTCTTTCATTTTGTAGTAACCAACCATTAATGAATGCATTTGCATAAGTAAATCTTACTTTGTTTAATTTTTTACTTGCATTTTTTACTTGTGGATTTAATTTTAATATTTTGGCTTCAAATGGTACAACTTACAATTTTGTGTGTGGTTACCCACACCCTCTCCATACAGATTGCTCTCAAATATAAAAAAAACACCCAGCAACTTCTGCATGTTATGAGTCTAGAAACAGCCAAGATGGCGGGTCAGGTATTATCGGGCAGCCTGCAAACAGAAAGGGCCTTGTGACTGTGTTGCTCTGCATTCTTTGATTTCTGACCTTTCCGTGCCCCCAGCTCTGCTGTGTCTGTGCAAAATACAGCAGTAACCCACATCCTGCACTTTATCCCGCTCTCCTCTCCTCAGTAAGTGTGATGCATCTGACCAAAGATGAGCTTAAATAATTAAACAAAGCAAAGGTAAACAACTACACCAATAAATTCAATCTAAAAATATTATTCTAGTACATCAATTTAAAAATAAATAACAAAGGACATAAGTTTCTTTAATTAACGCAAATATATGGATGTATTGCAAAATAAAGGTTTACATGCAAAGGACTAATTAAGGTCCACATTAAAATGCTTTTATAAGGCATACATGAATCAGGTATGCATTGCTATACAATTTATGGCCTCGGCAATGCTGATACATGCAGTTCATTGGAGCTCAAGACGCGCAGACTCCTCCACATAGCCAAAAAACCTGTTCAAGAACAGCAATACGACTGCTAAAAGGTGTCGGCAGTGGCTTTCTTTTAAAACGTATTTAGAGGTTGGAAAACTGTTCTCTGAATCACACCTAAACACATCCAATTATCCTAAGTTTTACGTTTTGATCCTAAGTTTTAGGATTTGATCCTAAGTTTTACGTTTTGATCCTAAAATTTAGGAACGAACTTGCCATGATCGTAAGAGCATATACGAATTCGAACGTAGGCTCGTGCGAGTCGGAAATGGCCAAAAAAACAGGAAAAAATGACTAACACCCACCCAAACTTACGATTCTCGATCCGAAATCAATTAACTTTTGCTCTTTGAATCGAGGGGATACTGTAATCAATTTAATTCAGTGCTCTATATGTGTTGGCTGGTAACATATAAAAGTATAAAGGTATCCTTCAGCAATTAGGCTTTATGTTGTTTGTAAGGAGAGACCAGATCATCTGCACCATCACATAAAACAACTGTCCAGTTGTTTGGAATAGGAAACACAAATTGAAATGGAAAGACTTTTCAAAATAATAGTTAGCACAAAGCTTTCAATCAATTTGCCCCCTCCAAGTTAACAGCTTGATGCACCAGGCATAGGCACCAGTAACTAAGGGCTCAAGGGCCCCACCATCCCTGGAAGAACAATGGGCAATGGGCTTTTCCACAACCCCCTGGCTGGTGGAGGTGTGGGAAATTGGGTGGGGGTATCGGCAAACCACCCCCTGACATGTCAAGCAGGTGGATTTCCACCCCCGCTACACTTTCAACTAGTAGAGGGGGTCTTTGGGCCCCTTACCAGTTCACAAACAGTTCAGGACCTAAAAATAAACAACCTAAAAATAAACCTGGCTGGTGGCATCCTCCTTCAGGTTTGAGAGTCTCTCTTGAAGGCTCGTTTTCACTCCAGCAGTAGACTCCTCAACTGCAGCAGCCATCTCTGGCATCCATTCTTCAAAAGAACATAGTCCTCCACTCCTTTAGCTCTGGCTTTCAGCCAAATAAATGCCCCTGCCTCGTGGGGACAAGCTTTTATATCCCTCTCAGTAGATTAGCATCATTAATGCATATTGCATTACTAGGAAATTGTTAAAGGCCCTGTCTCCAGTGTATAAAAGCTCAAGCAGCAGGTCTACCTATTTGACTGGGCTAAAGATCTGAAGTATCGGGGAACTAGGTCCCTTAGACAAGTAGATGCCAGAGCCACCCGATGGCAGAAGAAACTGCTACAATTCCAAGGGGGAGAAGAGCCACCAGAAGGGGCCTTACATGCCTGCCGGTGGTTTGACAATGCCTCCACAGTGTACATTCACCAGCCAGGGATGTGCAGAATAGCCTGGTACCCACTGGCATAGGCCCTGTGTTCTTCCAGGGGTGCACCCCAGGCAGAGAACCAGAACTGTGCTAAAGGGCACAGGCAGGTGTAAAAATATGTTCAAAAATAGATAAAGAAAGTTTCTAAATAATAATATTTAGTTTAATAGTTTATTAACTGATATTAAGGGTAGGCATCAGGAAATCTGGAATGGAATTCATAACTTGTAGCTAAAGAGGATTTGTTTGTGGTTTTGAATCAGGACTGCACCTTGCAACCCTTATTGTAACACTCCCAAATGTTGCGATTCATTAAAGTGAAAGTAAACTTCTACTGCATTCTGACACAAAGAAAGAAAGAAAATAAAGCAAAATGATTCACTCACCTGGTCCTGTTTTTCACCGCTATTCTGTTCTGCTCAGTTGTGCAGCTGGAGATCATGAGTGACATTCTCATCATCCAATCACAGTGTGATTGCTGCTGCTTTGAATGGGTAATGAGACAGTCTTTCATCATTTTTGGTAAGGGTGGCCATTCCACTTCAGCCATTATGGAATTCAAGAGCTTCCATTTGTTTTCTGTGAAAACAACGCTTATAAGGCTGTATTGAAGTCATTTATATGCAGTATATTACACTTTAAACCTGACCCATATATAAGTTAAACATTCTGAATTCCAGGTTCATTGTGAACTAGAAATGTACTTAACTGCTGTCCAGTTTTCATCTGTGTTGTGTCTTGTTTTTTCTTTATTTCTTTTTCTGAAGGTGCTTTATGTATTAAAAACTGTTGACTTTGTACAATGATGCAAAATTCTGCCCTGTCCTATAACCCAGTGGCAATCAACAGTGTACTACTATTACTTAGGACTGAAACTAAATTAACAACATAATTGTTTAGATAGCTCTACAAAATTGAATTATTCATTTTGGCATACAGGTTAATACAGCTAGTATCCTGCAGCACTCCAGTGGAACAAGGGCTGGAACATGAGACAAAAAGGAGACAAATAGCCTGAAGGGGAGGGGTGGGAGGTAGAGAGTGTAAATTCGGCCCTGACAGGATTGTATTATACATTTCTGCCTCAGGGACTAATTATGTTTCATGTCTGTGTTATACCTAAAGCATACAAATGATGTGTGTGCACCAAGCATGATATTTCCTGTGATAATTGGTTTTATGAAGCAAACATGTTAGGTTTTTAGGTAACTATTACTGAATGATGCTGTTACTTTGACACTGTAAAATGATAGTGTGTGTTAAAATATATGAATTCTTTGCATTACCTTCTTTTATTTTGATGTGATGTATCTGCAACCTGGGATCTCCCAGAGGTTGGTATAGAGTTCTTTGCCCTTTTGTTTACATATGTGGCTAGCTTTAGCTTAATGCTGATAACTTGTTGCAACAGGTTAAAGAGGACCTCTAAGCACTAAAAACTCCCACCCACCCTCCTAGTCCTTACCTGAGGTAGAGCTAAGCCTAATTGAAATACCTAGAAAAAAAAATACTCACAATAGGCTCGATTCAGAGACACATTCGTCTGGACTTTCGTAGCTGTCTGTGTATGTTTTTGTGTGTGTTTGTCATTTTTTTGGGTTTTTCTGTTCCATTCGTACATTCGTTCCCACTAATGCGTATATGTGCTTTCGATGAACGAAACTAAATCGGATCATTTGCGTTAGTTCGGATCATTTTCCCATCAAAATCTGATATTTTGCATTCGTTCAGATAACTTATGTTATTGGTATGGGCTTGCGTCTCATTCAGAGAGCTGATTGCTGAGGGACCACCACCCTATAAAACCGTTTCATTTACGATCCCCTTACGGGACCATTTTGCAGTCGGCTTGCTTGCTTTGACCATGTTTTGTGGCTTTGTGGAGGAATATGAGTGCCTTCAGCTACAAGGCATTGCATATGTCAGCAGGGCCGAGGCCAGATTGCACCGGCGACGCATGCATATCGATCGCATGCATGACGTTGAGTTGTTCGAGCTGATCAGACTTAATTGCGCTTTTCTCCATAAGTTGTTTAGTGAGCTGCGGCCATGGTTAGCCCGCACCACAAGGAAGGGGCAAGCAATTTCAGGTATGACCAAGATGCTTGGCTGCCTGCAATTTTTGGCGAACGGCTTGTTCCAGAGGCTGGGTGCCCTCTCCGTGGGGATGTCCCAGCCTACGCTGAGCCGCGCGCTATCCAAGTTTTTGGATGGCATGGCTACCATTAGTCAGAAATATATTTCATTTCCGGAAGACATGGTAGCCTGGAACGCGCTTAAGCTGGCTTTTTATAATATCGCCGATATGCCCAACGAAAGGTGAGCCTACTACAACAAGCTGGGTACTCTTATAAAGCTTAACATGTGTACTTTCAGGGAATATATGGTTTATCTGGGATATTCCAAATGTAAAGGGTTGTTTTGGTTGAAAAAGAGCTGCAGAGCTGAAATTTTCAAGTAAAATTACTGTTATGCGCATGCTTTACTTTGTGGTGTTTGCCAACTCTTTCCTTGACAGTACCTATGCATGTTGGGTATCGTTCTGTTTGGGGCATGTTGCTTTTTGAGATTTTACTTGATTTTTCTTGTTTGCATATAGATTTTTTTTAGGAAAATGTGGCTTGATTCTTCCTTTTTATTCTTTTTTAGGGAAACTTTGTGCAACCAAAGAATAAATTACTTCCAGAAAACTAATCCCAAAACTAAGCCCACATAAACAAGCTTGCTACACCTAGAAATCTTGAGGCGTGTACTTCCAGAGAATATATAGTTTGTGGGGGGTATTTCAAATGTAAAGGGTTGTTTTTCTGGAAAAACCGCAAGGTGCGCATTGCGCAGTTGTATTTTATCTGAAAATCTCCTAAAGCTCTGTTTCAGTTTGGGGGAGTCTCCTGGGCAGGAAAGGGTGTCTACCAATACATATGTGGTACCGCTGTGACTGGGAGAAATTGGGGTTTCACGCGCGATAAAATTTTATTGACAAACTTACATTTTTTATTACAAAAAAACACTACAAATCGCAAAAAATAGATTTTTTTTATTTTTTTGCACATATTTCACCAAAAAGTATTGAGAATACACTAAAAAAGGCCAAACAAGACATTTCATATTGAAGCCCATATTGAAAAAAACAATATATAATTTTCCTGGGAAATTCCTGGAAATCCTTTCAAAAATCACAGTTGAACATGTGTAGCGCAAAATAGTGAAACATGGTCTGGCAACAGAGGGGGACAAAAGCTGCAGGTAGGCTGGCACTTAAAGGGTTAAGGAAGCACAGGAAGAAAAGTTTTGTTTAAAAGTTTGTAAAACTCAGTGCCAAACAGAAGTAAGTGCGCACATGTGCGAACCATGTCACTTCCATCTAGAAGGATAGTTTGAAGCTAGAAATGTGTTTGGGAATGTCATTTAGTCAACTGATCGATTTGTGACATATATTTGTATGCAGTTTTAGCTAACAACTATTTCTACTTTGTGTTTTTTAGACGATGCTTCAGCGCAGGTAAGACTACCTGCCCAACTCGCTTGAGGAGAGGAACGTCACCCTGGAGATCGTTTCCCGGATCCAGCAGGAGACGGACACTACCTTCACCCATACGCAGATCATGCAGCATTGGTCGGACCTGAAGCGACTACACATGCCCCGGGTGCGGCAATTTTTCGGCCTCCATTTCCCAAGTAAGTACATAGCGATTGCATGCTAGATGTAAATAATACAGAAGGTAGGCCTTGATTTATAAATGCTTTGCTTTTCTAGTGTTGGAAATGGAGTACCGAATCCAACACACCCGGAGGCGCACAGGCCGACCAATGCTGCATGAATCTGCAGCAGAAAGTGAAGGTGGTGGATCTCCAGGGCTTGATTGTTGGCTCACATTCTTGTTTTCGCCACATAGTGGCAAATTGTGGTTTCTACCCAACAAAATTGGCCTGCTAAGGTGGTGACCTCTAAGATTCTTGGCCAAACAAGTTTACTCGTTAGGACTTAGGCCCTGATGTTTGGCTGTAACTAAATGTAAATGTATGCTTGGGATGTTGTGGCCACATTTAAGGCAGCCACTAGTACTCATATAATGTTAACACCTAAGGGCACAGTGGCCAACAATGTGAATGTGAGCATCAGCTAATTTTAGCCACTTACATTACATTGCTACATCTGTGTCTGTTGAGGTCACATTCTATCTTTTGAATATGTTTTTTTTCTACTCTCTACAGCTTGTGCAAACCAGCATCGCAGACTGTGGCGGTCGATCCGGCGTCTTCGCCTTATGCTGCTGGCCTTGAAGAGGCGTCGTTAGGGTGGGGGGGATGTTTTGAGCCGCTGTGCGGCCAAATGTTGGGCCTGTTGCCCGCCTTGCAAAATAAATATTTTGTATTTTTGTAATTACAGTGTGTTGTGCCTTGTCAAGCATAGTTTAAGTGTCTCCAAACCCATTATTTTTAAAATGTTGGTGTACCTTTGTAGCCATTTAATGTGTAAACCATAGTAAGATATGGTCACCAATGTGTGGCATACATTTTTGGCTACATGTACATATCTAGATCTAGAGACTCATCCCTGACTGTGTTCTTAGCTATGTCTTAGGAAAAACACAATTTAGAGGTGGGGTACTCAAATGTATTTTAAACAAATTCAACACAACACAAATCAAATTAATATTCTTGGCTTGGGGGCCTGGGAGGTTGTGAGTCATTGCTAGGGGTGGTGTTGGGGGCCAACAGTGCAGTAAAAAAAATAGACTGCTGTTGTATGAGCTGTTGCGTCAACAACAAACTTTGTTCCTGGCCCTGTAAAGATTGCTCCATCAGATGTGACAGCCGATCCAGTTCCCGGTTGGTTTGCTGTTGGTGGCCTTGTCTCACATCCTGGAGCTGGCGCTGCAGGTCCTCAATTTGTTGCCGACACATCAGCACCTGATTTTCCAACGCCTCAATGCGCTCATTATTTCCATCACGCGGCTGTTGGCGACTGTAGTCCTCCAGCATCCGGACCCCTAGTTCATAAAACTCCGCACTGGTCGGTGCCACACCTCCTCTTGCTCTGGGTTCAGGCTAAAAAACCAAAAGAAAAGATTTTAGTGAAGCTGAAACAATGCAGCTATGCCCCTCCAAATCATTTCCCCAAAGCGTAACAATCCAACTTACCCTTGCTTGAGCCTCTGTAGCTTGGCCACATGGCACTTGTGAAGAGGTCCCAGCTTGGGGTTCTGGTCCGGCCTCCTGCCAAAACAACAAAGAAATAAAATGTGGCATGTTGGTTCATGGACTACCCACCAACATGTCAGTGTGGTTATTGTTCCTCTAAATCAGCCATGTTACCTCCGTGTCGTCCGCCCGAAGTAGGTCCGGGGTCTGGCTGCCAGAGAGGGGCAAATCCACATCTGAGAGATTGGGCAAGTTGGCATATGCTAAACAGGAAAGTCATGTTAGTAGGTCAGTGGACCAAACTCAAATGTAAGATGGATAGACTATCGAGGCCATACCTCCACAAAGTGCCAGATTACACACTAGCCAAAAGGTATCTTGTAAACTCAGATTGCTAACATGTATTTAAGAGGAAGATGAGCCAATAATTGGGCCAAAAAATAACAGACACATTGCTCAAATTACACATACCCACAATCTCCCAGATGTCTGGAGTTGGGCCCTCACTCGAGCTTTGCCCTTGAAAATACATGTTTAAACACAAGTTGGCCTACTAAATTACAACAAAAGTTTTGCAAAAATCCGTACTAGATAATCAAGCAAAACAAACTTACCCTCATCTCTGGCAGCCTCAACGTGAAGGGCCCTTTCCGGACAGCCACTTCCGATATTCCGGCCAACTAAAATACTCAATTAATGTCTCTAAATATTCCTAACACTACTCGGGTGAATGTTTGTCTTTAAATAGACCCAAAAAATGCATTGCAATCACTCTAAAAACTATAATAATGAGCCTGGGGATGGCAAATCCACTCCAAATAGGCATCTTCAAGTTGACATAGCAAACATGTAGATTATTAGACTAACCAAATCGAACCAGTGTAACATAAACAGCATAAAGGATACATTTTTTTGGCAATACACACCAACAGGGTCCTGTTGACCTGCAACATCGGAAGTGGTGCCAAAGATGAACCAGTCACTTGGCCTACAAAGAAAAAAGAGGAATGAAAGACATGCACTTGTGTTCAAGTGGCTAAAGCAAGGTTGACACATGCACTTACCGGCATCCAAAGAGTACCTTGGATCCTGAGGAGATGCTGGTGCCAATGGCGGGGCAGCTAGGCAAAAGCAAAGAAAACCTTTAGCCATTGGTAATGTGCGGCACAAAATAACCCATGCATTAAGGTGTGTGTGAGCAGCTCAATCACTAATATTCCCTAATCACGGCCAGTGTGGCTTCCACATGTATATGCAGATATATGGCCACACATCTCTGGCTTCCAGCATAGCTACACATGTTAGGGCCTTGTTAGTTAGTTGTCGAGAGGGTTAAAGTGGACGTGTAAATAGTCCGCAAGCCCATATTATTAATCCTCAACAGTGGTACAAGCTATTGTTTGAGGTGCTCCCACACCATCATTTTGGGCCAAAATAACCAGCCCCTAAATTAGTGAAAAATACCTTCAATGGCAGACTGGGTTAGGCTGGAGGTTGGTTGAAGGGCAGGAGTTGGGGTGTCCTCGTCCCCCGACTCATGGACATCACCATGTGCACCTATGCAGAAAGCAACAGACAGGAAAGTAAAACATTTATGAGGTATAATGTACTACTTCACATGTCCTACTGTTAGTTGGCCAGAAAGAGACAAAGCAAATCACATACATTAACATTACCAGCAAAAAATATGCAGAAAATATGTACCTTCAGTCCAACCTGTGGTGTCATCCCCAGCATCCCCACCCTGCAGCCGAATGAGTGGAATTTTGGCCTTCAGCATCTCCTCATATGGCCTGTAGGTACTCTTTGGACCCTGGATGGTCCCACTCTCGACCTCAAGATCATGATTCATCTTTTGCATAAGGGCCCTTCTCAAAGTGTAGAAGCGTTTCCTGCAGGATGGGCCACTACGTGGGTGTTGAGCACTGCTAGTAAGCTCAACACCAATGGCATCCCACAATTTGCTCCTTTCTTGTTTGCCTATAGACTTGCTTTGGGAGCCAAATATCAGCTCCCATTTTGCAAGTGTAAGACGCACAAGAGTATTATTCTCCGCCAAATTAAATTCTGGCTACCTCTTGGCAACTGGGCGCTTAGCCTGGAGTGCTGCATCACCTTCAGGCTGGGCCCTTTTCCTTAAGGGAGGTCTGCGCACAGCACCCACCACACTCCTACTTGAGCCAGCTGTGGCCGGCAGATGCCCAGAATTTGGCTCCATCCTGCAGCTGCACACACACACCAATACACAACTAACAAGCACGCATGCAGACTACAGAATGGTATCACCGTCTTTTTGGTTTGGGCAGGTTTTATGTGCTCTAACAGCCAATCACAAACAGGTCCACTTAATTGATTCACACATACTGGCCAGGTGCTTGTAGCCACAGCTCCACTGCAGTGATTGAACCATGTGTGGTAGTCAATTAACTAATTACAGAGCTCATTAACCAAACAACACACAACCAAAGACAACAATGTACTCATGAATATTAAACACTTGTGACATGTGGCTATACAAACGGCTATTTAAATAAAGAGCAGCTTACCTTTCATTGGTCCACCACAGATTTTTCAGCCATGTCCGTTAATGCACGCAAGTTTAGGCTCACGTACGCTAGTAGCGCTACTAGCGTGCGCGTGCGCACTCCGTTTCACGCACACGGTCAGCTAATTGGAGACAGGAAATAGCAGAGCAACGCAAAAGGCGGCAAAGAGGACCTGTCCTTTTTCTAAGTGAAGTATAAATGGCTGGATTTGCAAACCTTCTGGTATTGTTACACTGTGGCAAAGGCTGTGGTGTGGTGGTGTGGTGCTTTGGTCCCTTAGCTCATTTTAGTGTCTGTCTGGGTTTGGTCCTCACTCTCTGTGGCTTGTTGGGTGATTTCTGACATCAGTGCTGTTTCTTTAGGAGATTGATTTTGTTGGCATATGCAAATATTGTGGAGCATACAGCAAGTGAGGCTTGATTTTGGGGCCTTTTGTGGGCTGTGCAGCAACTCCCCTCTTGGTTGTGCCTAACTTAGAAAGCTGACTTTCAGCAGTCTGGTGGTTCAGACCACTATACTTCTGGTATTGTGGTGAGCTGCATTGTAGTGAGTGTGTGAGTAGTGTGCTTGCTTGTGTGTGTGGTGTGTTTGTGGTTTTTGATTTTGTTTTGCTTCTTTTGTATATCTGTTGAGTGTGAGATGGATAAGAGGGTGATGTATGGGTTATGGGTGCAGGGATGTGTGAGAATGCTGGAAGAGCAGGAGGCCAGGGAGGAGGGTGCTGTGAGGCTTAGGGCACCCCGATCCTTTGGAATCCGCCTTTCAGTGTGGGATTTAAGTGACGAGCAGATCAGGAGCCGCTTCCGTCTGAATCGTGCTGCACTACAGTCCCTATATGATCAGATTAAGCACAAAATCGAGCCATCCACCAAACGCACCAGATCCATTCCAGGCATAGTACGCCTATGTGCCAGTCTAAATATTTTGGCACGAGGGACCTTCCAGGCAACCTCTGCCCTCCTCAGCGGGATCAGCCAGGCTACAATGAGCCGCATATTTTTCCAGGTAGTACTGGCTATTTGTGACCTGATCCCTATTTACATCCAGTTTCCTGAGGATGAGGATGAGGTTGCCAAAATAAAACATGCTTTCTATTGCATGGGAGGGATCCCGAATGTGCTAGGGTGCGTTGATGGTACACATATCCCTTTCCGCCCTCCCCGTGCACAGGAGCTGCATTATAGGAACAGAAAGCAGTTCCACTCCATGAATGTCATGGTTGTCTGTGACCATGACATGAAGCTGCAGGCCGTGAGATCTGGCTTCCCCGGCTCATGCCACGACTCTTACGTCCTGCAGCGGTCAGTCCTGTGCAGGAAGTTTGAGAACAACGAAATGCCAGCTGGCTGGCTACTGGGTAAATAATTAACCATGTCAAAGTATTTTGCATCAAATATGTGGCCAAGTAAGCTATATTTTTACAAATGAAAACAAAAACATGTACTAGTACTAATTGCTGTCTCTCTCCTTGTGTTTTTTCCACAGCGGACAAGGGATATGGGCAGAGAACGTGGGTGATGACTCCGGTCAGAAACCCACAGACCTCTGCCCAAGAACGCTACAATGCAGCACATCGCAAAACCAGAAGCATTGTGGAACGAACTATTGGACTGCTGAAAGCGCGCTTTCTGTGTTGTACAGTCCACAAAAGGTCTCCAAGATAATCCTCGCATGCTGTGTGCTCCACAATCTCTGCATATGCCACAGAATCCAACCCCCTGAAGAAACAGCACTGGTGCCCGAAATCCCCAACTTGCCCGCAGAAATGAGTGAGGACACCCAGGCTGGCTTTGAGCTAAGGGAAAGCATGATCACTTCGTTTTTTGCGGTAAGCTAACTACCCTTCACTCTAATCCAAGTACTGCACTACAGGGGAACTATTTGTTGGCTACAATCATAATTTGTCACAAACTACTATAAGGGGTGTGTAAGATGACCCAAACCACTATAAGGGCTGTGTAAGATGACCAAAACAAATAAAAGGGGGGGTGTAAGATGACCCCAACCACTAAAAGGGGGGGGGAAGTTGACCCAAACCACTATAAGGGGGGTGTAAGATGACCAAAACCACTAAAAGGGGGGGGGGAAGTTGACCCAAACCACTATAAGGGGGGTGTAAGATGACCCAAACCACTATAAGGGGGGTGTAAGATGACCAAAACCACTATAAGGGGGTGTAAGATGACCAAAACCACTATAAGGGGTGTGTTAGATGACCAAAACCACTAAAAAGGGGTGTAAGATGACCAAAACCAATAAAGGGGGGGGGAAGTTATCCCAAACCACTATAAGGGGGGTGTAAGATGACCAAAACCACTATAAGGGGGGTGTAAGATGACCCAAACCACTATAAGGGGGGTGTAAGATGACCAAAACCACTATAAGGGGGGGGGGGAAGTTGACCAACATAACAATTAGGGTTGTTGTGCAAGTTGGCAAAAACTGTTCCAAAAAAAAAAATAATAATTTCAATAACTGCGAAAAAGCTAAATTAAATATAAATACTAACTGCACTTTTTATTCTTTTTTAGGCACCAAGATAACAATCCAGTGGATTTCTAATGTTTCACTTTCCACCAAAACATTAAAAAAATAAATAAAAATTCTACAAAGAAACATGTTGCAATGTGTTTACTTCTGAAGGTACTAACATTGATTTCAAGCCAACAGCAAAGCAACGCGCAGGCGCTGTGTTGAATAGCGTGTGTCAAAATGACAGCGCCTACAAAGCTGATCTGAAACATCATATTCACCAATGTAGGCATTGTTCCCAACAACGCCAGGTAGCGACTGAGGAGGCCTGCTATAGCGAATCGCTGCCGCCCGCGGCGTACGCTAGCGGCGCTCATAGCGCCATACTTCAGTCGCTCATCTGTCGCTACCTGGCGCTATTACTGAATCGGCCTCTTAGAGTTCTGCACTGTTGAAGTGTTATTCCCCACAGATCTTGATAAATTTGTACTTTCTGGTTTTTGAAAATAATTGAATCTCTGTCTCTAGCCAAAGTTCTTTAGACAGCATACAATGTCTCTAAGAGAGGATTCATACATATTCCTGGGGCAGAGTGCTCTCTGTGCTCTGACAAAAAGGGTGTTATAGATGGACATCAGGGCACCGGATTTTATCTTGTAAAATGGCATCCAGCACTCTTCTGACCCTTGTATTGCACCTCCTGCCTCTGTTATCCAAGTCCTCTAGATGTCAATTGAAGTTGATCAGATGCTTGTTATGTGCAGTAGTGCCGGTGTTTATGACACTGAGCTCTCTCATCATGCTCACCTTGCCTTTCTCCATTATGCATGCCAGCTCCTTCATGTCAGAATTTAGATCTGCCCCTGCTGCTGCTATCGAGTTCTTTATGTTCACCGCCACCTGACCCAGCTCATTGCGAGTAGGAAGTTGACTTGCAGAGCGAGGTCTTGATCACCTATGTCTGATATCGCTGTACTTTTGCACTCAGGCAAACTATCTGCAGAAGCCAGCACCATCTTGTTTACATGCTGCAGAGGTTCGTCAGGGTGCTGTGAGCGAAACATCTGGTGAGATCCCTCTCAACTGCACCTGGGTGTCCTTGGCAGCTTTGTTTGAAGCTGCTGCCATTACACTCTTACGCATGGCAACTTGGATCTCACTTTACTGCCACTCAGAGGTAAAATCATATGGAGCTATTGTCCTAGGCTGCCATCTACACATAATTATTGACCAGTGGTTTCTCCCATTTCACATTACCTCAGAGCCAAAGCTTACCAAGGCCATTTAATAATAATTATTAAAATCATGCCTACTGTGGAAAAGCTATCTTCCTTACAACTTATGTTGTACAACATATGATAAGGAGCCCAGTGTAGACCAGGAGCCTCTAGTGTGATTTCTGATTTTATTTTTAGATTTGTACCTAATGGAAAAGTACTAAAATGGGAAGTATTTATACAGTGCTCAACACAAAGAATAATAGATTTACCCATCACTCCTTGAACTAGACGGAGCCATGCAAATCATCTCAAATCAACCGTTTTCTTGCAATACTTCCAATTAATATAAATCCATGTGTAACCTTGTATAGTCCTTGTGTTAATTACTTTACACAGCTTTGTACCACCTGCAAAGGTTAATATTTTACTGTGAAATTCTTTAATAATATCACATATTTTAAGGAGAATTGGGCTAACCCCTGTGATACCTCACTAGTAACGGTGATCCAGTCCAGAATATGTACCACTAATAACTTAACTGTTCCTATCACTTAGTTAATTCTTAACCCACACACACCTTTTCCGCTTGGCCAAGCATTCTTATAAGTTATTGATTTGTGGTACCCTATCAAATGCTTTAGAAGAGTCAAGATATATAACATCCAGTTGCTCACCCTGATCCAGACTTGATCTTATCTGCTTGTAAAAGCTGGTCGTGCACCACATCAGTAATTTATCATTTTATCCATTAGATAGTAGCACAGAAGCACCGTGTCAAAAGAATCAGAATAATATTTAGTTTTCTAGGTAAATATATTCAAAATTGAAATTTACTGTAAGAAGTACATCAAGTAGTTAACCAATGCCAGCAAAAACAGAATAGGAAATAGTTTAGCACAGAATCAGAATTAAGGATTAGGTAAGTGACATTAAAGTGGTCCTTCACTCTGAATAAGAGCATATCTTATATGTTTCCCACACCCTGTACATACAGATTGCTCACATTAAAAATCATCCTACCTGCATCTACTGCATGTTATGAGCCTTTAAACATCCAAGACGGCGGCTCATGGAACATCAGGCAGCCTGCAAACAGGAATTGCATTCTGACTGTGCTGCTCTGCATTCTGGGATTGCTGACCTTTTCCTGACCCCAGATCTGCTCTGTCTGAATATCCCACTCTCCTCTCCTCAGTAAGTGTGATGCTTCTGAGTCAAGATGGAGGTGCCCGTATCCTAAAGTCCTGAACAGAGTTGCAGCCCAGTGGGGGAAAGAATAATAAGTAAGTGACTAAACATTTAAAATATATTAATTTTAGATGCTTGGGAATAGTTTGGGTTTTTCAATAAATCATGGTGAAGGTCCGCTTTAACAGGAGCAACTGCCTCTGGGCTGGGCTGAGTATGCCAATGCTGGAGGTTTAGGGTTTGTGGGCTATGCCAAGGTTTGGGGATGGCTTCTAAGGATACAGCATAGACAATGATATCACTTCAGTAGGAAACTTAACTTGGGGGTACAACTGTTTTCTCTTTGTATGTGATATATTGTGGATGTGTGACTATTTTTATTTTAAAACCTTACAATAAAAAAGTTAATAAGCATGCAAACCACTGCATGTTTATCAATAGCCTAATTACTTTACCTGACTGCAGGCTCACAAACAATGGTCTCTCTCGCCACCATCACCCAGGATGAGTACACATCCCAAAATCCTCCAGGGCGCAGCCACATGTTGAGCCCCTGCGTGCTGGCCGGCACGAGATTACAGATGCTGCACACAGGATAAGGTGACATCAGTCCCCAAGGAAAATTGCATCTGATAGGGGCAACATTATTACAAGAAAGGGACTAGGGATGAGCGAATCGATCCGGACGAACCCGGATTCGATCCGAATTTCAGGAAAAATTCGATTCGGATCGAATCCGAATTTCCCCGCGATTCGATCACTCGAAGTTTTCCTTTAACATCCATTCATTTACATTACAGGCATTCTAAGATGGCGGGCGGGACATGTCTGGACATGTATCCCGCGCCAGTGCAAGCTGGGGCAGTCACATGCAGCCTATCAGCAGCCAGCAAGCCCGGTGACGTCACACAGCGGTATTTAACGGCGGCCATCTTGCTTTTCCTCATTTCTCTATTGCATTCGTGACAGACAGAACGCTGTGTAGCTGAGGCAGTTAGACAGGCAGGGACAGACAGGGACAGGCTGGAGACAGGCAGGAGACAGACAGGAGACAGACAGGAGACAGACAGGAGACAGACAGAAAGCCAGGAAAAACGGAGCTGGCTGACAGGGAGATTTTTTTTTTTTCATCCAGCCTTTGTTAGCGTTTTCAGGCTGCTTATAGTAACTAACTGTGCATATATACTGAACTGATCTTAAGTCTGCTGTGAGGCATCCCATTCTGTGACTAAAGCAGCCTCTATTTAATAGCATAATAACCATTTGCACTTATTCTCATAGAAATCAGGCCTGATAAAGACACTTTTGCTGTGCATGCTCTCTGGTTTTTGTGGCACTGGCATCCCATTCTGTGACTAAAGCAGCCTCTATTTAATAGCATAATAAACATTTGCACTTATTCTCATAGAAATCAGGCCTGATAAAGACACTTTTGCTGTGCATGCTCTCTGGTTTTTGTGGCACTGGCATCCCATTCTGTGACTAAAGCAGCCTCTATTTAATAGCATAATAACCATTTGCACTTATTCTCATAGAAATCAGGCCTGATAAAGACACTTTTGCTGTGCATGCTCTCTGGTTTTTGTGGCACTGGCATCCCATTCTGTGACTAAAGCAGCCTCTATTTAATAGCATAATAACCATTTGCACTTATTCTCATAGAAATCAGGCCTGATAAAGACACTTTTGCTGTGCATGCTCTCTGGTTTTTGTGGCACTGGCATCCCATTCTGTGACTAAAGCAGCCTCTATTTAATAGCATAATAAACATTTGCACTTATTCTCATAGAAATCAGGCCTGATAAAGACACTTTTGCTGTGCATGCTCTCTGGTTTTTGTGGCACTGGCATCCCATTCTGTGACTAAAGCAGCCTCTATTTAATAGCATAATAAACATTTGCACTTATTCTCATAGAAATCAGGCCTGATAAAGACACTTTTGCTGTGCATGCTCTCTGGTTTTTGTGGCACTGGCATCCCATTCTGTGACTAAAGCAGCCTCTATTTAATAGCATAATAAACATTTGCACTTATTCTCATAGAAATCAGGCCTGATAAAGACACTTTTGCTGTGCATGCTCTCTGGTTTTTGTGGCACTGGCATCCCATTCTGTGACTAAAGCAGCCTCTATTTAATAGCATAATAACCATTTGCACTTATTCTCATAGAAATCAGGCCTGATAAAGACACTTTTGCTGTGCATGCTCTCTGGTTTTTGTGGCACTGGCATCCCATTCTGTGACTAAAGCAGCCTCTATTTAATAGCATAATAACCATTTGCACTTATTCTCATAGAAATCAGGCCTGATAAAGACACTTTTGCTGTGCATGCTCTCTGGTTTTTGTGGCACTGGCATCCCATTCTGTGACTAAAGCAGCCTCTATTTAATAGCATAATAACCATTTGCACTTATTCTCATAGAAATCAGGCCTGATAAAGACACTTTTGCTGTGCATGCTCTCTGGTTTTTGTGGCACTGGCATCCCATTCTGTGACTAAAGCAGCCTCTATTTAATAGCATAATAAACATTTGCACTTATTCTCATAGAAATCAGGCCTGATAAAGACACTTTTGCTGTGCATGCTCTCTGGTTTTTGTGGCACTGGCATCCCATTCTGTGACTAAAGCAGCCTCTATTTAATAGCATAATAAACATTTGCACTTATTCTCATAGAAATCAGGCCTGATAAAGACACTTTTGCTGTGCATGCTCTCTGGTTTTTGTGGCACTGGCATCCCATTCTGTGACTAAAGCAGCCTCTATTTAATAGCATAATAAACATTTGCACTTATTCTCATAGAAATCAGGCCTGATAAAGACACTTTTGCTGTGCATGCTCTCTGGTTTTTGTGGCACTGGCATCCCATTCTGTGACTAAAGCAGCCTCTATTTAATAGCATAATAAACATTTGCACTTATTCTCATAGAAATCAGGCCTGATAAAGACACTTTTGCTGTGCATGCTCTCTGGTTTTTGTGGCACTGGCATCCCATTCTGTGACTAAAGCAGCCTCTATTTAATAGCATAATAAACATTTGCACTTATTCTCATAGAAATCAGGCCTGATAAAGACACTTTTGCTGTGCATGCTCTCTGGTTTTTGTGGCACTGGCATCCCATTCTGTGACTAAAGCAGCCTCTATTTAATAGCATAATAACCATTTGCACTTATTCTCATAGAAATCAGGCCTGATAAAGACACTTTTGCTGTGCATGCTCTCTGGTTTTTGTGGCACTGGCATCCCATTCTGTGACTAAAGCAGCCTCTATTTAATAGCATAATAAACATTTGCACTTATTCTCATAGAAATCAGGCCTGATAAAGACACTTTTGCTGGCCAAAGGCCTACTGGACCCTGCCAGCTCGATTCCTGCCCGGGGCATCCCATTCTGTGACTAAAGCAGCCTCTGTTTAAGACCATATAAGCATTTGTTCTTATCATATTTGAAATTAGGCCTGATAAAGACACTTTTGCTGGGCATAGCACTACTGGACCCTGCCAGGTGCACTCCTATTTGGGGCATCCCATTCTGTGACTACAGCAGCCTCTGTTTAAGACCATATAAGCATTTGCTCTTATCATATTTGAAATTAGGCCTGATAAAGACACTTTTGCTGGCCAAAGCACTCCTGTACCCTGCCAGCTCGATTCCTGCCCGGGGCATCCCATTCTGTGACTAAAGCAGCCTCTGTTTAAGACCATATAAGCATTTGCTCTTATCATATTTGAAATTAGGCCTGATAAAGACACTTTTGCTGGGCATAGCACAACTTGTCCCTGCCAGGTGTACTTACTGCTGGTTTTTAGGGCATCCCATTCTGTGACTACACCAGCCTCTATTTAAGAACCTAACCATTTTCACCTATTCTAATTGAAATTAGGCATGATAAAGACACTTTTGCTGTGCATAGTCTTACTGCTGCCTGCCAGGTGCTCTCTGGTTTTTGGGACATCCCATTCTGTAACATACCATTAGCCTCTGCATTAACTGTAAGCTGCACAGTTATTTAAAGAAATTTGGCCTGTATGAGCCTGCTAACACACTGCTGCTGTGTGCATATATACTGATCTCAAGTCTGCTTTGGGGCATCCCATTCTGTAACATACCATTAGCCTCTGCATTTACTGTAAGCTGCACATTTATTTAAAGAAATTTGGCCTGTATGAGCCTGCTAACACACTGCTGCTGTGTGCATATATACTGATCTCAAGTCTGCTTGGGGCATCCCATTCTGTAACATACCATTAGCCTCTGCATTTACTGTAAGCTGCACAGTTATTTAAAGAAATTTGGCCTGTATGAGCCTGCTAACACACTGCTGCTGTGTGCATATATACTGATCTCAAGTCTGCTTTGGGGCATCCCATTCTGTAACATACCATTAGCCTCTGCATTTACTGTAAGCTGCACATTTATTTAAAGAAATTTGGCCTGTATGAGCCTGCTAACACACTGCTGCTGTGTGCATATATACTGATCTCAAGTCTGCTTTGGGGCATCCCATTCTGTAACATACCATTAGCCTCTGCATTAACTGTAAGCTGCACAGTTATTTAAAGAAATTTGGCCTGTATGAGCCTGCTAACACACTGCTGCTGTGTGCATATATACTGATCTCAAGTCAGCTTGGGGCATCCCATTCTGTAACATACCATTAGCCTCTGCATTAACTGTAAGCTGCACATTTATTTAAAGAAATTTGGCCTGTATGAGCCTGCTAACACACTGCTGCTGTGTGCATATATACTGATCTCAAGTCTGCTTTGGGGCATCCCATTCTGTAACATACCATTAGCCTCTGCATTTACTGTAAGCTGCACATTTATTTAAAGAAATTTGGCCTGTATGAGCCTGCTAACACACTGCTGCTGTGTGCATATATACTGATCTCAAGTCTGCTTTGGGGCATCCCATTCTGTAACATACCATTAGCCTCTGCATTTACTGTAAGCTGCACATTTATTTAAAGAAATTTGGCCTGTATGAGCCTGCTAACACACTGCTGCTGTGTGCATATATACTGATCTCAAGTCTGCTTTGGGGCATCCCATTCTGTAACATACCATTAGCCTCTGCATTTACTGTAAGCTGCACATTTATTTAAAGAAATTTGGCCTGTATGAGCCTGCTAACACACTGCTGCTGTGTGCATATATACTGATCTCAAGTCTGCTTTGGGGCATCCCATTCTGTAACATACCATTAGCCTCTGCATTAACTGTAAGCTGCACAGTTATTTAAAGAAATTTGGCCTGTATGAGCCTGCTAACACACTGCTGCTGTGTGCATATATACTGATCTCAAGTCAGCTTGGGGCATCCCATTCTGTAACATACCATTAGCCTCTGCATTAACTGTAAGCTGCACATTTATTTAAAGAAATTTGGCCTGTATGAGCCTGCTAACACACTGCTGCTGTGTGCATATATACTGATCTCAAGTCTGCTTTGGGGCATCCCATTCTGTAACATACCATTAGCCTCTGCATTTACTGTAAGCTGCACATTTATTTAAAGAAATTTGGCCTGTATGAGCCTGCTAACACACTGCTGCTGTGTGCATATATACTGATCTCAAGTCTGCTTTGGGGCATCCCATTCTGTAACATACCATTAGCCTCTGCATTTACTGTAAGCTGCACATTTATTTAAAGAAATTTGGCCTGTATGAGCCTGCTAACACACTGCTGCTGTGTGCATATATACTGATCTCAAGTCTGCTTTGGGGCATCCCATTCTGTAACATACCATTAGCCTCTGCATTTACTGTAAGCTGCACATTTATTTAAAGAAATTTGGCCTGTATGAGCCTGCTAACACACTGCTGCTGTGTGCATATATACTGATCTCAAGTCTGCTTTGGGGCATCCCATTCTGTAACATACCATTAGCCTCTGCATTTACTGTAAGCTGCACATTTATTTAAAGAAATTTGGCCTGTATGAGCCTGCTAACACACTGCTGCTGTGTGCATATATACTGATCTCAAGTCTGCTTTGGGGCATCCCATTCTGTAACATACCATTAGCCTCTGCATTAACTGTAAGCTGCACAGTTATTTAAAGAAATTTGGCCTGTATGAGCCTGCTAACACACTGCTGCTGTGTGCATATATACTGATCTCAAGTCAGCTTGGGGCATCCCATTCTGTAACATACCATTAGCCTCTGCATTAACTGTAAGCTGCACAGTTATTTAAAGAAATTTGGCCTGTATGAGCCTGCTAACACACTGCTGCTGTGTGCATATATACTGATCTCAAGTCTGCTTGGGGCATCCCATTCTGTAACATAACATAACCTACCTACCATACTAAGCAGCTCTCTTATTTAAACTAAGCAGGCCTCTTGGAGGCTGAGTGTCCACTTTTGGGTGTGCATTTATATTCGGTTTCATATACAGTGGGGTATCCCAATTTGTAAGATAACCTACCCCAACCATGTAAACTAAATAGGCCTGTTGCAGCCTGAGTTTCTCTGCTTGCGTATGGCCTGCATTACAATCTGTCTCTTTCAATGACACTGCTGCCTGGGGTATCCCAATTTGTAAGATAACCTACCCCAACCATGTAAACTAAAGGTTACGTCCTTCCAGAAGGAAAACTTATGCCGAACACTATTTTTGTTAGGGGCATTGACCTTTGGATTGATCGGCATGAAATTAATTTTTTTTTTTCAAAGTATGGCGCTGTGAAGAAGGTCAAAATGATGTCTCATACTTGGATTATTGTTACTTTTTGTTCAGCTTGAAATATAACAGGCCACACGGGCATCCCAAGGCACATGCTATTTTAAACCTATCTGTTATACAACATAAGCGTTGATCAGGCTACTTCAGTTTGCACTTGTTTTTGACTGATTTTAATAAACCAGGCCGCAGGGCACCCCAAAGCTGCACCTTGCACCCTATCTGGTATACAACATAAGCGTTGATCAGCATCAGCTTCATTAAGCTACTTCAGTTTGCACTTCCTTTTTGACTGCTTTCATTTAACCAGGCCGCAGGGCACCCCAAAGCTGCACCTTGCACCCTACCTGTTTATACTAAATAAGCATCTACAGCCTCAGCTTTATTAAGTTATTGCATTTTGAATTGGTTTTGGTCTGCTTTAAATACACCAGGCCGCAGGGCATCCCAAACCTGCATGTTGCACCCCATCTGTTATACTAAATAAGCGTTGATCAGCATCAGCTTTATTAAGCTATTGCATTTTGCATTGGTTTTTGTACTGCTGCCAAAACACTAGCCCATATGGGCATCCCAAACCAGCACATGTCACCCTATCTGTTATACTAAATAAGCTTCTACAGGCCCTTTTTTTATTTATTTATTTTTATTTATATAGAGCTGCAATAGCTTATATTGTGAGGTTAATTTGCCATTTTGCAGCATAATATAGAGCAGCCCCTGTGTAAATCTGAGGGGCAATAGCTTATATAGTGAGGTAAATTTGCCATTTTGCTTCGTTATATAGAGCAGGCCCTGTGTAAATCTGAGGGGCAATAGCTTATATTGTGAGGTAAATTTGCCATTTTGCAGCATAATATAGAGCAGCCCCTGTGTAAATCTGAGGGGCAATAGCTTATATTGTGAGGTAAATTTGCCACTTTGCAGCATAATATAGAGCAGCCCCTGTGTAAATCTGAGGGGCAATAGCTCATATAGTGAGGTAAATTTGCCATTTTGCTTCGTTATATAGAGCAGCCCAGTTGCCATCTAAATCAACTACTGTCCGGCCAGTACAGCTTTTCCAGGGCAAACTCTGCTAGTTGCGGGCACAAGTCAAGTTTGGCTTCCCAGCAAATCCAGTGGATCTTGAAGGTGTGTTGGCATGGTCATGTCAAGGTATGACATGACCTGCTGTTTGAGGTCCAGCTCCAGGTCTTCCTGCTGCTCATGAGTAGACTCACTATGCGGGTGTAGAAAGCTACTCACTAGCGACTGAAGACTGAGGCTGCTGCTGATGGAGCTGCTGCTGCTGCTCCTTCCACCCCCCCAGCAGCCATGGCAGTGGAAGGTGATCGCAGAGGTCCCCCCGAGTCAGACCTGCGGGAGTATGGGCCATGGCGCAGATAGACATCGCCCAACTGACTACGTGGGATGTCTCTGTAGTAGGTCAGTTTGTCCTCCCTCTCAGTGGGCGTAAAAAATGCCCCCATTTTGTGCCGGAAGCGAGGGTCCAATAAGTTGGAGAGCCAGAAGTCTTCCCGCTGACAAATGGAGACAATTCTGCGCTCACTAGTACGCAAGCATGTGAGCATGCATCGTGCCATTTGTGCAAATGACTCGGAGGGACTACCTGTCTCCATCTCCACTGTAAACTGCCACGGTGTGTCTGGGTCCTCTGTCTCACCTTACTCACAACCCTCTAGCTCCTGTGGCTGCTCCTGCTCCTCCTCTTCTGTCAGATGACTAGATAAAATGGTCATTTTGTGAAACCTAAACTGTGGTTTGCTTTGCCCCACCCCCTCCTCCTCCTCCACTTCAGCCCCCACAGGCTTCATGTGGCTGTGAAATGTATGTGCCATGTCTCCAGTGCCCTGACCAGCCATGGTTTCCAACATGTGTTGTAGTACATGAAGCAGTGGAATCTCATCGTTCATCTCATAGTCCTGGCAACTGACTAATAACGTAGCTTCCTCAAAGGGCCTGAGCAAACGGTCGGTGTCACGTATGAGCTGCCAATGGTTTACATTGAATTTACACAGGTGTCCCCCTATCCGTTTGGATCATCCAGAAATCCGTGATGGCTTTTCTCTGTTCCTATAGTGCAGTGGTCCTCAACCCTGTCCTCAAGGCCCACCAACAAGTCATGTTTTTTGGATCTCCAAATAGCCAGCTCTATTGCTCTGCAGCTGCACTAATTACTCCACCTGTGCATCTTTGTGGAGATCTGCAAAACCTGGCCTGTTGGTGGGCCTTGAGGACAGGGTTGGGGACCACTGCTATAGTGGATCCTGCATATGGAGGGTGGAATTCCAACGGGTGGAAACATCGCAAATCAGACTATGGTGGGGTACACCGTTGTGACGCTGAGGCTCAATAGGGTTGTGCTTCGTGGTGTAGGAGTGCCAGAAGTGCATGCTAACTTTCTTTCCTGTTGTTCTTTCAGATGGGGGCAAGACTTAAAAACTAGACTGAACACGTGTGCCATGTGAGGACGCATGACTTTGGCTTCCTTGTCGCAGCGCAAACAAGATGTTCTTCCAAGTGTAATGCAGCAGGCTGGACTTATGGTGACGCTGTCTGAGAGGAGAAATCCCTCAGACATCAAGATTAAAAATTCCAAGAATTTTTGAGGGCTAATTATTCAGAGGCAAATGATAGCTAGTTGTTTCTGATTTAATTACAAGGTGGAAACACACCCTCAAACAAAACTTCACTTTGGCAATACTATTGCATTTGTCTATTCATAATTTTATGTATATACACTAACTAACCTACTTTTTCTCCCCAGGATGCTGCATGAAACACTGCCACATCGCTGAGTAGCTGATTTTTCCGAACAACAGTCCGCAATAATCTGCTGCTGCTGCCGCCGCCACCGCCGCAGACTCCAGGGACCCTCTTCCACTACCTCGGCTTGCAACACCTCCTCCCACGACACTCTCCTCATCACTAATTGCCGGCTAGTGGAAGAAGAGGCGAGTGTCTCCTCCACTTCTTGGCTGGGCAGTAGCTGCTGAATTTTATGATTATCAGATCTTCATCAATGGATAGTGGAGCTGAACCCAAAGCATAACAGACAGACAGTTGACTGGGGGTGTCAGATGCCACTTGTGATGCAGTGGACTGCTTTTGCAGCACTTCGAGACAAAGTTGCTTCATTGGCTGACACAATGACTGGTAAATCTGTGGAACATATGGTTTACAAGCAAGAATAACCATTTGTTTTTATATGAAAAAGACCCTGGTTTATACAGACTTTTTTTTTCCAGAGACTGCCCTGCGTGGAAATGAATGGCGCTTGGATCATCCAAGCTTTCCTCCCAACAATGCCTGATGTATTCCAGTAGATTGATGACGGGGCCAGACCTACACTAAAGAAAGATGGATCGTGCAAAACAGATTTAAGGCGCTGCTCTCCAGTTACAGACATTCCTCCGCATCGGACCACAAGTAAGTATTGATAAAAAATCCTTTCCGTTACTCTTACTTTTTATTAATATTCTTCGGATAAGACGGATCAGACATGATTCCAGATTAAAAATTCCAAGAATTTTTGAGGGCTAATTAGTCAGAGGCAATGATACCTTCTTGTTTCTGATTTAATTAAAAGGTGGAAACACACCCTCAAACAAAACTTCACTTTGGCAATACTTTTGCATTTGTTTATTCATAATTTTATGTAGATATTACTAACTAAGCTACTTTTTCTCCACATGACTCTCCACAGGGTGTGATTCATCCAATTTTTGGGCTCCTGAAGCCAACCCCAGTGTCTCTTTAAAGTAATATTTGGGCTCCTGCTGCTGCCAACTCCAGGGTGTGATTCATCAAATTTTTGGGCTCCTGAAGCCAACCCCAGTGTCTCTTTATAGTAATATTTGGGCTCCTGCTGCTGCTGCTGCCAACTCCAGGGTGTGATTCATCCAATTTTTGGGCTCCTGAAGCCAACCCCAGTGTATATTTGGGCTCCTGCTGCTGCTGCTGCCAACTCCAGGGTGTGAATCATCCAATTTTTGGGCTCCTGAAGCCAACTCCAGGGTCTCTTTAAAGTAATGTTTGGGCTCCTGCTGCTGCTGCCAACTTCTGCCAACTCCAGGGTGTGATTCATCCAATTTTTGGGCTCCTGAAGCCAACTCCAGTGTATATTTGGGCTCCTGCTGCTGCTGCTGCCAACTCCAGGGTGTGATTCATCCAATTTTTGGGCTCCTGAAGCCAACTCCAGTGTATATTTGGGCTCCTGCTGCTGCTGCTGCCAACTTCTGCCAACTCCAGGGTGTGATTCATCCAATTTTTGGGCTCCTGAAGCCAACTCCAGTGTATATTTGGGCTCCTGCTGCTGCTGCTGTCAACTCCTGCCAACTCCAGGGTGTGATTCATCCAATTTTTGGGCTCCTGAAGCCAACTCCAGTGTATATTTGGGCTCCTGCTGCTGCTGCTGCCAACTTCTGCCAACTCCAGGGTGTGATTCATCCAATTTTTGGGCTCCTGAAGCCAACTCCAGTGTATATTTGGGCTCCTGCTGCTGCTGCTGTCAACTCCTGCCAACTCCAGGGTGTGATTCATCCAATTTTTGGGCTCCTGAAGCCAACTCCAGTGTATATTTGGGCTCCTGCTGCTGCTACTGTCAACTCCTGCCAACTACAGGGTGTGATTCATCCAATTTTTGGGCTCCTGAAGCCAACTCCAGTGTATATTTGGGCTCCTGCTGCTGCTGCTGTCAACTCCTGCCAACTCCAGGGTGTGATTCATCCAATTTTTGGGCTCCTGAAGCCAACTCCAGTGTATATTTGGGCTCCTGCTGCTGCTACTGTCAACTCCTGCCAACTCCAGGGTGTGATTCATCCAATTTTTGGGCTCCTGAAGCCAACTCCAGTGTATATTTGGGCTCCTGCTGCTGCTACTGTCAACTCCTGCCAACTCCAGGGTGTGATTCATCCAATTTTTGGGCTCCTGAAGCCAACTCCAGTGTATATTTGGGCTCCTGCTGCTACTACTGTCAACTCCTGCCAACTCCAGGGTGTGATTCATCCAATTTTTGGGCTCCTGAGGCCAACTCCAGTGTATATTTGGGCTCCTGCTGCTGCTGCTGCCAACTTCTGCCAACTCCAGGGTGTGATTCATCCAATTTTTGGGCTCCTGAGGCCAACTCCAGTGTATATTTGGGCTCCTGCTCCTGCTGCTGCCAACTTCTGCCAACTCCAGGGTGTGATTCATCCAATTTTTGGGCTCCTGAAGCCAACTCCAGTGTATATTTGGGCTCCTGCTGCTGCTGCCAACTTCTGCCAACTCCAGGGTGTGATTCATCCAATTTTTGGGCTCCTGAGGCCAACTCCAGTGTATATTTGGGCTCCTTCTGCCCCTCATAGTGATGCCACTTCAACTCTCTGCAATTGTGCCGCTCTGCGATTCTATTAGCGATGCCTCTGATCTGCATGTGATATTTCTTCAAAGTATTATTTAACAAACCCAGCACGCATCCTGTGCGTGTTACAGCAAGGCTGAATGGTTTACAACCCTATTGAGGCTGTAGGAGGCTCAGAAATAGCCGTTTTTAATAGCGATTCGTCGCGAATTTATTCGGGTCGAAACGATTTTTGTCGGAAAATTCGGCGAATCAGTCGAATCGAATTTTTCAAAAGTTCGCTCATCTCTAAAAGGGACCCCCAAACTTTTACGGAATATTTATTTGTTGGTTATAACTGAACCTGTGATGCTGCAGTGAGTGTAAATTTCTTTACTAATTTTTATTAGACTTTTGGCCCACTTTAAGGCAGACATTAAAGCAGACCTCCAGTCAAAATATCTAAATTTTATAAATTGCTCCCCTAACCCTCCCTCACCTCACAATCAATTTGAGAGGGCTTAACTTGTGAAAATGTTATGGAATAGCAGGTAGATTATATGCAGAACTGTATGCAACAGACTTTTGAAAAACCCAGTCCTACAGACAAATTTACCCTAAATAACTTTGAAATAATGCTTTATTTATAGCCAGATGTAAAAAGCCATCAGCTGAAATGACTCGCCACTGTTTAGAAAAATCTTAACATTGTATCAACATTATAAACAACTGTTGCAATGCTCTACCTCCTGCAGATGTTGATTCTGTCAAGTTTTGAGGTGTCTCGAATTCGATCTGTGTGTCAACCTAGGTAATGTAGAGGGGGAGGCCATTTTCCTCAACCCCACAACTTTACAATTATCCAACATTTGACTCTGTGGTGTTGTGGCGTGAATGGCGAGGTGGCATTTCTGTTGTCATTGTGTCGGGTGGTGCTGGGGGAGGTTTCCGCATGTTCCCCCCGCCCGTTCCGGCTCTGTGGTGGGGCAGTGGACATGGCACCACTTCATCTTTGTTGCCATAATGTCCTGCAGCATGGTGGGGGATCTCACCGCAGCTGCGGGTTGCCTTGGATGATGGCGATGTTGCCGGGTCCCTTCTGTCGTGTTACTTCTGGGTAACATGGAGCAGCTGGAGGAGGAGTAAAAAGTGCAGCGGCAAGTGTGTGAGAACAGGCAAGCGCCATTAGGAGGGGTAAGATATTGTTTAGAAGCTCACTTTATTATAAATAAGGGCAAGTGAGCCCAAAACGCAGTGATGCACAAGGCCTTGCATATGTGACCTGCTTCCATCTTCTATTTACTATGGGTGAGAACACTGACTTCTTTGTTTTAAATATGCTCTAATAAATGTTAAACATTTATATGACCACTGGCTGAAGCTTTGTACCTATGGATGTTTGGAGGCAGCAGCACCTCACTTGTCAAACTGGTCTGTTTGCCACTCGGGATTGAGCCTAACAAATCAGATTGGTGCAACCTAGGTAATGGTAAACAGCTTAACTGTAACATTTGACTCCTAGTTAGATCTAGTTGGTGTGTGGCATACAATGCACTCATGGGGACTGTGGCCTAGCATGCAGCAGAGCCCATTGTTTGTAGCTGGTGTCCTTAGTGAAAACCATTTGCCACTGAATGGGGTGTAAACCATCTGTACTCCAGTGGGTTCAACCCATCCAGGTGCTATATTATCATTTATAATGTCTAAACATTTCATAAAGCAGACTGGTTAGAGCTAAAGCAGCCCATAACTGCAAAAGTAACTTGTGAAAGGGTCACCCAGTCACCAATAACAAAATAAGATGTTCGCAATGGGGTCACTGACTGCAGAAAGATAAAGGTATATTGATAATCTATGCTGTGTACTCACAGAGCTTTGCCTAAAGGTCTTACTAGATCATAACGTGTTAATCCAGATACAGAACTTATGGGTTATAATAATTAACAGTATTATTATATCTTGTACAGCAAGATAAAAGTTGCCCTTTTATATGATTTTTTAATTTTAAAACCATTAAAAAAAAAAAAATAACATCAAAAACACCATATTGAATATATGCATGCTTATATGGTTAACTACAGACATGCAAACGCTTTTTCTTTATTTAATGCATGGTGGAGTCCCTTTAAGTAGTGAGCCTTTTGGACTTGTTTATAGCATAATAAAGAGGCTAGTAAAGTGTTTTTAGTCAATTTGACAAAAATTGCTATAAGTGCAGATACGTTAAATGAAATGGCATAGGAACTAGAATTTTTACAAAAACAAAACTAAAACTAGTTTAATATGAAGGTACTTTATTCCACATTTGCCTCACTTTCATTGCAGAGGAAAAATTGCTGCTTTAGGAGAAAATTGTTCCAATCTTCCCAATTAATATAATGTCAGCATTTCAGTAGGCATCTTGTTTCTCCACAGCACATACAGAGTGATTCACATGTCATTATAGAATGCAGTCAGTTACCTAGATATTTTTTACACAAATTATGTAGATTTCTGGCAATTTTCAATCAATACTGCGCTATTAGAAAAACAGCTGCACCTGAGTTAGTTAGCTATAACACAAATTTACATCCTAAGCAAAATCAGCCCTATTTGAAAATTATTTATTTATCATTAGTAGACATTTGACATGCATAGAAACTTTGCATTCATTTGAAGATAATTACTATGTCCTTGATTTCTTCTAAGCAAAATGTTTAAAACCAGCCTTTTCAGTTCAGATATAACAAATTGCTAATATTATGTTGTTTGCAAAACTAAATATATATCATATTGATCCAGCTAATTTAAAGTCAAATAGATGATTATGCAAATAAACTAGTAGATGCTATTTCCATATCTGAGTCAACTGAATCATATATTATTATTTAATACATGTCCCCAAAATGTACATTTTTTGTAACTACTTTCTTTTTTTGCATTTCATTCTTTGTGTGAATTAGAAAATGTAACCTTAGTGTAATAGATTAACAAACCCATTTGTCTTACAAATGAAATTGATCTGACTTATCTTAGATTGTGGGCAAGACACAAAATATTTGGGTTTTTTTTAGATTTTTTTCACAATGAAAGGCCATTTTTAAACCCCCAAATCCACAAAACTTATAATTATAACACCTAGTTTTCTTTTTTTCAAATTAGTTGAAATGAGCTTGAAATATAGACCTCTTAGTGTCATACACAACGTTTCAAGGCAAAGCTTTCAATTTGCGACAAATCTAACCACCAATTTGTGTATGGAGGGGGAGAGTTAGGCCTTGAAGTAGACATGTTTTAGATGCTACCCTCATGCACCTGGTACTTGGGGAGGAAACCAGGGAGCAGGTTCTTTTGGGCCCAGGATGCTTCAAATGTGTCTGTGTGGGTAGGGAGATGGAACTCTACCACAGGGGATGTTGGACAATAGAAAATCCAGGAGATGAAAGCAGAATTTCTCTTTATTAACTTCAACAGTTGACATAAAGACATGGCACATGTATATACATCCTTCCAGCTATATTCCCTTCTGTCGCATCCACAGCCAAAGATCAGCCAGCTGGCCTTACTCCCAGATAGGGATTCCCAGGACTTCCTCCACTGAGTTCCCACGGTGGCCACAACTGTCTTGCTGGAGCTCTACCTCCCACACTCTAACAGGGACTGGTCTCAGGTCTGCTCCTCAACAAATCAAGTGGTATAGAACACTAGTTGCAGGTTCTCTCTCCCTTATAGTAAGGTTGATTCACAGCCACTTTTAAGCGCACTTACAAATATAAAAGTGTGTGTTTGTGTATTTTTGTGTATATTTTGGTCCATTGAGCTTCTGGTGTGTTTTTTTGTTCGTATTAGTTTTTGCGTATGGGCGTTTAAGCCTTTTTATTCATGTATCTATTGTGTATTTGCTTTGTATTGTTTTCACATCATGCGTATAATATGTGATTAGTATGGGCTTACACATGATTCAGAGCCTTGATTAGGCATGATTTTGCCTTTGCGAAAGGACAATAAAACATTTTTTTTCAGGCTCCACTACTTTGCGCAATTTATGAGTGTCTCCAACATTGCAGCATTCTGGCTAATGTGTTTAACATCTGACTTTGGATTGCATCAGCCACTTGTGGATGGCGATTGCATGCACAATGGTAACTGCAGTATTGGAGTGTTGCCTTCTCCACATGTCAGTGTTTGTCTTTCACAATTTATACTTTCCAAATACGTATGCCTATGCACTGAAGTTCTGACGTATGCCAACTTCTGGGATCCGCTGGGGTGTGTCAGATGCTGCAGAGACCACTATCAAAAAATGGCACCCTTGCTGTTCACCTGCCACCAGCAAAATACCATCATGTGCATAAGTACACCAAATGCCTGCATTTGCATGCGATTAGCCATAGGTTTAGTTAATCAGGGTCGCAAGTGTATAGGCAGTCAGGCCAATAGGGGATAGCAATTCAGGGGCCCAAGTGTCTAGGACAGCAGGGTGGAAAGAACACTGCCACTTGCAGAATAACACAGGCGAAAGCTAGTGCGCACATGGGCACCATACAGGGGTTGTTTGGGGCAAGGTGGATCTCTTGGTGCATAGCTGGGCATAGCAGCAAAATACCTGGAGGGCAGCCCCTGGTAAAAACACCGCCCAATAAGATCCATTAAACAAGAATGGCAAAAAATACCTTAATGGTGAACTTAAGTGTATGAGGGGTCTGGTCTGGTAACAACCTGCTAGTCTTATTTGTAATATGCATATGATGTTTTTATTTTATTATATTTATTTGTTCTACATGTTAGATAATGATGACTTACCAATACGATTTCCTGCCCAACATATATGCCAAGAGGAAGTTGGCACTTGACATAGTAGCTACGCTGAAGGAGGAGATCAACACCACCTACAGGTTCACACAAATCATCCAGCATTGGTCGGACCTGAGAAGGAGGAAAAACTACTTGCAAGTAAGTGACAATTCTTGCCTAAACAATCACTACATAGTTTTCAAAGTTGTTTTATTAATTTTTTTTAATGTTTTATTTTAAAAAAGTTAAATTGTAAATAAAAAAAATGTAATACAACATTTTACACGTTAAAATAAAAAATAATTAAAACAAATACACAAATCATTAAAAAAAAAACAAAATTATTAATTAAATAACATTGTGGTGTCTTTCATTTAATATAATTTACAATCATAGTAATGTTGACAAAATATACAGCTATCAATGAGAATGAGCTTCACTGGAAAGAAGAAAGTGGTAAAGGTAAGCATTAGGAAGAAGAAAAGAAGAATGCATGCCAAGCATGAAAGTGGTAAAGGTAAGCATTAGGAAGAAGAAAAAAAGAATGCATGTCAAACATAAAAGTGATAAAGGTAAGCATTAAGAAGAATAGAAGAAGAATGCATGCCAAGCATGAAAGTGGTTAAAGTGGACCAACACCCACCCCTGATCGGCCCGGGAATCTATAAGATTCCCGGGCAGAACAGCTCCCTCTCCGCAGGGCATCCGAAATCGGGATGCCCTACTGTGTGAAACCCCCCAGAAAGCCCCAACAAATGTACCTTATTTGGGACGGATAAGCCGCCGCCGCCTCCCACGCGTCCCTCTAGCAGGGCGCGTGCCCGCGCCGGCCATTCACAAACGGTCGGCACGGGCACGCGCCCTGTAAGAGGGACGCGCGAGAGGCGGCGGCTTATCCGGCGCTTGTCCGTCGCCGATAAGGTACGATTTTAGGGGCTTTCTGGGGGGTTTCACACAGCGGGGCACCCCCGATCGAGGTGCTCCGCGGAAGTGGACCAAAACTCAGGATAGTGAAAATCCTGGGTGTTGGTCCACTTTTAGGTAAGCATTAGAAAGAATAGAAGAATGCATGTCAAACATGGCATGGCATACTAAGCACTTTGGAGCAGAAGAGACTTGGCACGGTAATAAGTAGGTAATGTAATACAAGGGCCAGGGGATGAAGAATGGCAAACATTAAAAAAGAGAGGGTCGCATATGTGTACAAGCCTGCATGTGTGTCATAGAACCAGGGGTTCCTATGATTTCCTAGCAGAGGGCGCCAAGGTTACCCGTGCGCTCGCATTTTCGCAATAGAAATAGTAGGGCCAGTAAGCGCGCGAATATGCGCGCACATTTGCGCACCATATGAGCCTATGGATTTGTGCACATGTGCGATAATGGGCTCGCATGCGCATTGCAGACGCGCGATAATGCGCTCGCTTTTGCGCATGCGCAGGGGCATTTAAATACTGGCGAGCCCTGAGCTTCATTGCCAGTTGGTCATTTCTCCTGCTTGTTCCTGAGTTCCAGCTGTCCATTCCTGTGTACCGACCCGGCTTGATCCTTACTCCTGCTCTTCTGACGACCTCGGCTTGTTTAAGACTACGATCCTGATCTGCCTGCCCACGACCTCAGCTTGTTTACGACTACGAACCTGATCTGCCTGCCCACGACCTCGGCTTGTTCTACGTTCCAGTCCAGCTCTGGTCTGTCTCCTACCCAGAATTGGTGAAACCCACTCCTAGGTTGCCTGACCTGGGGCCTTCCTGCAGCCCAGTCTATCCTCACCATTAGAGGCTCTAGTGAAAACCAGGTTGGTCCTTAGATTCCAGGCTTCCCAGTCGAGAGGTGAGCCGGTTCTTAGTCTCCACAATCAGGGTTCACACCCGGTAGCCTGACAGTACCAACTGGCCAGTTATGAGCTCTGGCGGAGATCACCCGGCTTTTGCTGCCTTGGTCCAGCAGATGACCACTCTGATGCAGGCAGTGAGCAATTTACATGGGGGATTTTTACAGCTTGAGTCCCGCTTGGATACGCTTCAAGCCAGCCTTCCTGCCGCTACTAACCCTGTCCCGCCATCAGCTTCTGTTATGCCTGTGGCTGCCGACAACTCCGGCTCTGTATCCAGTACCTTGGAACCCTGCATACCTTTGCCTGAACGTTTTTCTGGAGACCGCAGCCGTTTCCAGTCATTTAAGAATAGTTGCCAGTTGCTGTTCGATTCTCCAACCCAAGATATACCCCACTGAGGTCATCAGGGTCAAAACTGTAATCTCTGCTGCTGGGGAACCCCCAGATTTGGGCTCATCGGTTACTTGAACAATCAGACCCAATCATTTCTTCTCTGGAGACCTTCTTTGACGCCATGGTGACTATGTATGATGACCCTGGGTACATAGCTTCAGCTGAAGCGATTCTTCGGACCCTTCACGGACACCGACCTGTCGAGGAATATGTGGCTGAATTCTGTTGCTGGAGTACTGGGACTCTTTGGAATGACCATGCTCTCTGCCATCAGTTCCGTTTAGGTCTGGCGGATTCCATTAAAGATGAACTGGCTTGTGCTGATCTTCCTGTATCTCTGGAAGAGTTGATCAAACTCTCTATCGAGATCGATAGGAGACTAAGGGAACATCGTATTGAGAAGATTAATCCTCAGTTGTTCCATTGGGGTCCTCCTCGTGCAGAGGCTTCCTTCCCCAGTCCATCCTCTTCTGATGCTAACAGTAGTTCTGAGCCGATGCAACTCGGGGTTTCTCGTCCTTCGTTGACATTTCAGGAACGCCTTCGCAGACGCCAGCATAATCTGTGCCTTTACTGCGGGGAAGCTGGTCACTTCCTTTACAGATGCCGGTCTGTCCCACAGGTAAAAAAGTTACCTACTAAACATTCTTCAGGCTCCTTCCTGCTCTCCGGTGCTAATCATATCTCTGTCCCGCTCTGTCTACAGTTGCATGGAAGAAGAATTGAGGTGGCAGCCATTATCGACTCTGGAGCATGCAGTTGCTTTATGGACTTGGAATTTGCTAGGATCCACGAAATTCCCTCCCAGCAACGTCCCTTCCCACTCACTATCACTCTGGCTGATGGTTCCGCGCTCAAGACCAGTCCAATTGCATCACAGACTTTGTCATTAGCGGCATGCATCGATCCAAATCATTTTGAATGGCTCAGTTTTGATCTCATGCCATCCCCTGCTTTTCCTGTAATTTTAGGACTACCCTGGCTATTGGCACATAACCCTTCAATAAATTGGTCCACAGGTACTGTTCTGTTCTTTGAGTCTCCTTACTGTCTTCAGGCCTGTCTCTCTAATGCTGCAGCCAAGCATCAATTGGCTTTGATTGAGTCTGCCAAGAGGGAGGATCTTCAAGATGTACCTGAGGCTTATAGGGACTTTAGGGACGTCTTCGACAAGAAAGGCGCTGACACTCTACCACCTCATCGGCCGTATGATTGCCCTATTGAACTTCTGCCTGGGGCATCCATTCCTTTGGCAGGATTTACCCATTATCCGATCCAGAGTTGATAACTCTTCGTCAGTACCTGGATGAGAATCTTAAGAAAGGGTTCATTCAGCCTTCCACATCGCCTGCAGGTGCAGGTATTTTCTTTGTGGGCAAGAAGGATAGTACCCTACGACCTTGTATTGACTACAGGGAACTAAACAAAATAATTGTCAAGAATCGCTACCCTCTCTTTCAGCGCCTCAAGTCAGGACAGATTTTCACCAAACTCGATTTAGGAGAGGCCTACAACCTTGTCCGCATAAGAGAAGGGGACGAGTGGAAGATGGCTTTTTGTACTCGCTATGGACACTTCCAATATCTGGTCATGCCATTTGGTTTGTGCAATGCCCCAGCAACATTTCAATGCCTGGTTAATGACATTTTCAGAGACATCCTTGATATCTTCGTCATTGCTTACTTGGACGACATTCTTGTCTTTTCGGCAAACCTGACCGAACATCAGGAAGATGTGCGGCCGGTCCTCTCTCGACTTCGAACACATCAACTCTACGCTAAATTAGAAAAGTGTGAATTTGAAAAGACGTCCATCTCATTTCTGGGGGTCCTCATCTCGGATCAAGGGTTTTCCATGGACCCTAGTAAAATTTCAGCAGTGCTTGAGTGGCTGCCACCAACTTCCCGTAAAGAGGTCCAAAGATTCATTGGTTTCTCCAATTTTTACCGCCGGTTTATCCGTAACTTTTCTGCCATAGTCCGACCTATTACTGAATTAACCAAGAAAGACAAGGCCTTTGAATGGACTGAATCAGCACAGCAAGCTTTCCAGACCTTAAAGGAGTACTTCACTTCAGCCCCTATTCTCGCACATCCTGATTCCACCTTACCGTTCGTCTTGGAGGTTGATGCGTCATCCATTGCTGTGGGGGAAGTTCTGTCACAACTATCAGGAGAAAAAGCGGTTCTGCATCCTATCGCCTTTTTCTCCTGCAAATTGTCAGCAGCAGAATGATTGTACGATGTAGGGGACCGAAAACTTTTGTCTATTAAACTAGCCCTCGAGGAGTGGCGGTACCTGTTAGAGGGGGCGGAACATCCTATCCTTATCCTAACCGATAATACTACTTACTTACTTACGCTCTGCCAAACGTTTAAAACCTTCTCTCGCTTCAATTTTCATGTAACCTATCGGCCTGGCAGCCGTAACATCAAGCCGGACGCTCTGTCCAGGTTGCCTCTTCCAGACTCTTCTGATGAGACTGATTCCTCTGTGCTACCAATTCTCTCTGAAGGGTGTTAGAGTCTGAACTTATTTCCCAGATTCGCAGAGCTTTTTCTGAACGACCACTAGAAGATTGTGAAAATTTGCCTTGTTCCGATGGCTTGTTTATTCATCAAGGCAAGATATTTGTGCCTAAGACCTCCCAAACTGCAGTTTTACAAACCTTCCATGACTATCCTCTGGCTGGACACTTCAGCCTACGTAAGACTCAAGAATTGGTTCATCAACACTTCTGGTGGCCTTCATTAAAGAAAGACTGCGCTTCTTTTATTGACCGTTGTCAAGTCTGTGCCCGGAGCAAAGGTTCTTCTTCCAGACCTATGGGATTGCTTCTTCCTCTGCCGGTGCCTGAGAGACCTTGGTCTAACATCTCCATGGACTTCATTGTAGAGTTGCCTCCTTCTGAAGGTTTTACCACCATCCTAATGGTAGTGGATAGGTTTTTGAAGATGGCTCATTTCGTTCCCTTGACGGGCATTCCTTCGGCACCCACACTTGCTCTAGTCTTCATTCGGGAGGTGGTCCGGCTACATGGCATGCCCGCTGAGGTCATCTCAGATCCAGGATCCCAATTCACTTCCGGTCCCGTCTGATTCTGGTCCCTTCTGTGTGAGTCCCTCCAAATTTCTCTGGCACATTCCTCCGCTTATCATCCGCAGTCGAACGGGCAAGCTGAACGTACCAACCAGACACTGGAACAGTACTTACGTTGCTATTCTTCAGCCCTCCAAGATGATTGGTATCGACTACTGCCCCTGGCAGAATTTGCATATAACAACCCTTGCCACAGCTCCACTTCCAAGTCACCCTTTTATGCAAATTACGGGTTTCCCCCCAATATCTTACCCGATCTTCCGAGGGATATCAATTTACCAGCCGCACAGGAGCTGGCTTCTTCTTTGGCTGAGACTCATCGAGAGTTAAGAGAATGTCTCTGTAAGGCTCAGGAACAATATAAGAAGAATGCGGATCTCTATCGTCAACCATCTCCGCTATTCGCAGTCGGTGACAAAGTATGGCTGTCCACTCGAAACCTTAGGTTACGTTGCCCGACCAAGAAGCTTGCTCCTAAATTTGTTGGTCCGTTTGTGATCAAGAGACTTATCAACCCAGTGGCTGTTGAACTCCGCCTGCCGGCATCCCTCCATATTCATCCTGTGTTCCATGTTTCCTTACTTAAACCAGCACTCTCCACCGAATCCTCTATTGACAGTTCTGATTCTTTGCTTGAGGATGACTCAAATGAATATAAGGTTGAAAAGATTTTGGATGTTCGTCGCAGAGGATTGGGGCTTCAATATTTAATTAAGTGGAAAAACTATGGAATTGAGGAGAATTTGTGGGAGCCGTCTAGAAATGTCCACGCTTCTCGCCTGATTAGGGAATTTCATAGGTCCCACCCGAGGAACCTGGTCCTAGAGTCGGCCGGAGGCCTCCCTTAACCCCCTTAATGTCATAGAACCAGGACTGTTCCTATGATTTCCCAGCAGGGGGCGCCAAGGTTCCCGGTGCGCTCGCATTTTCGCAATAGAAATAGAAGGGCCAGTAAGCGCGTGAATATGCGCGCACATTTGTGCATCATATGAGCCTATGGATTTGTGCGCATGTGCGTTAATGCGCGCGCATGCGCATTGCAGACGCGCAAAAAGCGCTCGCATTTGCGCATGCGCAGGGGCCTTTAAGGGAAAAGAAAAGTGGTGAATTTAACTGGGACATTAGGGAGAAGACATGGTTGGGAGGACCTGAAGGAGGATAGTGGGAGCATAAAAGGTCTATGGGAAGAACAGGTCACAGTGTAAGAATGTGCAAAACAACTCTGGCACAGCATGTTGGCAAAACAACTTTGGCACCCCTTGACAAAAACAAAGGTGGCCACGTCTGTTTTGAGACCTTGTGTCTTAAAGCTATCCAGTGTATACCTGCATGCAGCAGCAGCTGCATGTTAATTTTATACTGATAACTTGTATTGTATACTGACTTTCAGTGCTTAAGGCTTTATTAACCATTGACCTTGCTGGCAGACATGTAGTACAGATTAAATCTCTAAGATGTAATCTAAAGGTGTAATGGTAGCAATCCCGTACAGGAAAATGCAGTCTAGCTGTATCAATGGGAACCAGTCTGATAACTATATGTGATGTTGGTAGTGTTCCTCGAATTAGGTTCTGCCACATGTTTGCCAGTTTAATACTTGGGCATTTGGCAATTATCTTTTAACTGCAATCCACCCCCAGTTCCTCCACATCTTGCTGTAGTCTTCTGCCAGACCTCTCTAAAATTGTGAAATCTAAACCAGAACCAACATCTCTGGCTCTAACTCTCACTAACTCCTACTCCACACACCTGGCCTTTTAGCAAACTCTGACCCCACATACATTGCTAAACCATTAACATATCCCTCACATGGATACCCCTTGTTAGCATATAGAATTCTGGCTTTAAATTAAATATTCAGTTACCAACATTACAACAAATGTGGGTTGCTCTTACATATGCTCTGGACTCCCAACTTCAAATTGGAGATACTATTCCTTATCTCAGGCTTCAACACAGTTTATTAAAGGTCCTCCTCAGGCAAAATTTAAGAAAGCTTAACTGACCTTATGCAGGATAGATCCATCACAATCCTGCAGGTTACAGCTTCCCAGTCCTGTCCTGTCAGCTCTGCACCCACCCTCCAATGATCACTACCAGCTTCTGACAGCTTTTCCTCTGTGGGTAGTGTCCTTTTATAGCGGAGAACAATATGTCTCACTCGCCCTATAAAAGGTCTCTCCATGACAGAAGCTGACTCACTGGTTATAGAACAGCCATTCTTAGCACCAATGAAGACCCCAGATAGGAGATCTGAGCTCCTCGGGGGGAAATGGAGACCCCTGGTGTTGGATCGAGTATGGAGTTGAGCTATTTTTTCAACTCACTAGTGGAGAAAAATGCCAGGTATGTATATTCTACAGGTGCACATTTGGGTGTAAATGGTAACCTGTATCTCAGTGAGCTTTTCAACTTCAACACACAAATTGTAATAAAAAAGTTTGTCCTAATTTTATTTTTTTTTTTAATCATCTGCACATGTGATAGGACAAAAGGGTTGATTCAGAGAGACATAAAAAGACTTTCGTTTTTATGTTGATCTGTTTTTTTTTTTTTAATCTTCCCGCTCGCGTATGAGTGTAAGCGTGATTCTAGGCATGCATCGCAAGCCTTCAGTAACGTCTTCGTCTGCTCGTACGCCAACGAGAATGTCATTTTTCAGCTTTCGTTTTCCGCTTATGTTACTCACGTTACAACGTAGGCTTTTGTTTTTGCCTTTTTTCCATCGTTTTCTCGAACGAATCATTCATGTTTCCCGTTAGATTCCGATTTCCTTTTTCAAGAAATATTCGTCCAGACGAAAATCGTTATGACCTTACGCCTGCGCACTACAAACTCATTAATGTGCTCGTCTCCATATTTGGTTCACTCACTTCTGCTACAATGTTTAGCTAAATCACTTCGCGGTCTCATTCTTCTTCCATTTCCCGCACCTAAAACTTACCTAAATCACTTCGCGCTAAGTATATTCTTCCATTTCCCGCACCTAAAACTTACCTTAATCACTTCGCGGGCTCATTCTTCTTCCATTTCCCGCACCTAAAACTTACCTAAATCACTTCGCGGTCTCATTCTTCTTCTATTTCCCGCACCTAAAGGTTACCTAAATCACTTTGCGGTCAGTATATTCTTCCATTTCCCACACCTAAAACTTACCTAAATCACTTCGCTCTCAGTATATTCTTCCATTTCCTGAACCTAAAACTTACCTTAATCACTTCGCAGTCTCATTCTTCTTCCATTTCCCGCACCTAAAACTTACTTAAATCACTTTGCAGTCTGGCGAATCTTCACATGTACATTTTGTGTTTTGCATTCGTTTTGTGGTAACCAACCCTTAATGAAGGTATTTCTAAAAGGAAATGACACAGAAACAAGTTTTTTTTTTTTTTTTATCATCACTTTTCAAGTGCCTTTTTTTAATCCTTTGTTAGAAAATTTTACAACTTTGAATGTTTTTTGTTTTTTTTTATAAAAATGTAAATTTAAAAAATCTTAAAAATTATTAAAAAAAACAGACAACAGGTCTTAAAATATATACACAGCAATGGCAGGCCCCTGAACATTATTCTTCATATGTGGTCCCCGAGTCGCGCAGCTCCTGCATCTCGCCCACCAACTGAAGGACCCTGGCACTGAGTTGTGCCACTCTGGCACGTGTGGTCCCTGTAAAAAAAAGAAAAAAAAATTGGCAACTTACTTCGTTGGTGGGCGACCTCTGCTTCGGGGACCACCCTCCGCTCTGGGACCTGCCACTGCTGGGAAGTTGAGGCTGTAGAGACATGTAAAATATGGTCACTCCTAATGTCTGAGTCAACAGTAAGCAAATGACACTTAGAATGTGTATGTGACATCACCCACCTTCTCCATGTGCCTGGGCCTGATCTGCTGCAGTCTCTTCCACAGATCCTTCACCCGCTACATAATCATCTAGAAAAAGAGATTAAGGGAATCAGCTTTGCGTTTAATAGCATATATGTGTGTGGGGTTACATTAAGAGTCACATACCAGAGGCTAATGGCTCCATCTCTTGGGCCGACTCCCTGCCCACCCCGTGATGCCCCTCCTCTGTAGAAATGTCCAGGGGCTGGTCTGAGGCCGCTACAGAGGAGGGGTAGGGACGTGGCCCTGGAGATCCTTCACTTCCCGCTGCAGATTCATGCAGCACTGGCCAGCCTGTGCGCCTCCGGATGCGTCGGATTCGGTACTCCATTTCCAACACTAGAAAAGCAAAGCATTTATAAAGGCCTACCTTCTGTATAAGTTACATGTAGCATGCGTTCACTATGTACTTACTTGGGAAATGGAGACCAAAAAAATACCATTTTGTGATTACTCACCTATAAAATGGGTATTGTAAGTATGTCACACACCCCGCTTCCAATATTCATGACATGTGGGTAATGACCAGTAGAGGGCGAACTTTGCAGAGATGACAAGAAAAAAAGGAAGCCCCTCCCGGTCCATAAATACCTAGGACCTCCCACACATTCCCCAGTATATGACAGCAGTAAGGGGACCAGGAAGAACCAAACTTAACAATCAGAACACTAAAAGGTACACCATATAAAGGATCCAGAATACCAAAAGGGCGGGATGAAGCGGGGTGTGTGACATACTTACAATACCCATTTTACAGGTGAGTAATCACAAAATGGTATTATTCCAAGTATGTCACACACCCCGCTTCCAATATTCATGACATGTGGGACATCCAATAGCATTGTCCGTCATGGGTGGGGATCCCAATACAGCAAAAAGCAAAAATGCTTTTAAAAACCACTGCAGCTTGCAGAACCTTGCGGCCAAAAAACAGCATCAATGGAGGCCCGCACATCAACCCTATAAAACATGTTCAACAGAAGCCTGGTGCTAAAAGGCCCAAGAAGCCCCAACAGCACGAGTAGAATGAGCAGTGATCTGAAAAGGGGGAACCTTCCCCTTGACAGAATAGGCCCCAACAATGAGCTGGCGAATCCATTTACTAATGGTAGACTTGGCGGGCGCCAAACCTTTCCTGGGCCCAGAGGGCAACACGAACAAGGCGTCCATCTTACGAAAAGGAGAAGTAGCCATCAAATAGTACTTCACACAACGAACCACATCCAAAAAGTGCAAAACCCTCTCCTTGTCATTGCTAGGCAAAGGACACAAAGAAGGGAGAACTACATCCTGATTGAGGTGGAAGGTAGAAACCACCTTAGGAAGGAAATCTGGCTTAAAGCGAAAAACCACCTTGTCCTGGCGTCTCCCAAAGTAAGGGGCCTGAATGGACAGAGCCGCCAACTCAGAGACACGCCGAACAGAGGTAATAGCCACCAAAAAGGCAACCTTTTGAGTGAGCATAGAAAGTGCAACATCCTGCACCGGCTCAAAAGGAGGCCCCTGGAGGGCCGACAAAACCAAATTCAAATCCCAAATCCTCGGAATCGAAAACACCCTGCAAGGCAAGGCCCTAGCCTCACACCAGTCAATATCGGACCTCCTAGTCCTGTAGTATATGTTAGAGGAAGATGTCTTCCTAGCTCTAACAAGAGTCTGAATCACAGCCTCAGACAAACCTTCCTCCCTTAAGATGGAGGTTTCAGCAGCCACGCCGTCAAAGCCAGCGTTTGTAAATTGGGGTAACGTAGTTAACCCTGAATGATCAGATCCGGAAACAGGGGCAGCCTGTACCAATCCACCGCCAGCCTTACGACGTCTGCGAACCAAACCCGTCTAGGCCACCTTGGGGACACCAGAATTGCTGGCGCACCCTCTAGAGCCAGCTTGCGCACCACCTTGCCTACCACGGAGAAGGGGGGAAACAGGTACAGGAACCCCAGATCCCACCAGGCAAGAGGCATGGCGTCCACTGCCAGGGCCAGAGGATCCTGAGACAGAGACACAAACATTGGGATATTGTGATTGTGACATGAGGCAAAAAGATCCACCTCCGGAATCCCCCACTTGTGACAGAGGTACCGGAATACCTTGTGGTTGAGAGACCATTCCCCTCGGTGAGAGGATCCCCTGCTCAGGGAGTCCGCCTCCATGTTTTCCACTCCTGGAATGTACACTGCTGAGATGCATGGAACATTGCTCTCCGCCCATGCAAGAATCAGAGAAACTTCCCTGAGGGCACTCCTGCTATGAGTCCCTCCTCGGCGATTGATGTAAGCGACCGCAGATCGATTGTCTGATCGAACCTGAACTGGTAAGCCCCGTAGATGATGCGTCAAGCATGACAGAACCAACCGAACAGCTCTCAGCTCCAAGACATTGATGGGGGTGTGAGCCTCCCGAGGACCCCACAGCCCCTTGAACTGATGTTTCTTCCAAAAACCTCCCCAGCCCGACAGGCTGGTGTCCGTGGTAACCGTGTCCCAACAAGGGGTCAGAAAGGATCTGCCCCCTCATCAGATTGCTTGGTTCCAGCCACCACTGAAGGGACTGCCGAACCCGGGGAGACATCAGGAATGACTGATCCAATGACTGCGGACATCTGTCCCAGGCCAACAACAAATGGAGCTGGAGCGACCTCATGTAGAACTGAGCAAAGGAAACTGTCTCGAAGGAAGCCACCATCAATCCCACCAGTCTCATCCCTAGCCGGATAGAAGGACGAGGATTGGACAGTAGAAGACGTATCAGATCCTGAACCATCTGCACCTTGGACTGAGGTAGGAACACCCTGGTCTGAACTATATCCAGATTCATGCCCAGAAACGAGATCTCCCTAGAGGGAAGAGAGAAGACTTGGGGTGGTTGATAACCCAGCCGAAACTCTCCAGCGTCGCCACCACCAACCTGGTGTCCAGCTCTGCCTGACTGGGAGAGGATGCCATAATTAGGAGGTCGTCCAGATACAGCGCAATGCGAATGCCCTGGGCTCTGGGAAGGGCCATTATGCCCGCCAGCACCTTGGTGAATACCCTTGGTGCCGAAGTCAACCCGAAAGGGAGGGCCACAAACTGAAAATGCTGATCTCCCACCACAAACCTGAGAAATCTCTGGTGTGCTGGGAAGATAGGTACATGAAGGTAAGCAACCTTGATGTCTATGGACGTCATGAAATCCCCCTGACGAAGGGAATCGACGGCTGAGCGCAGAGTCCGCATGCGGAACTTCCTGGTGCTGATGAACCTGTAGAGATGCTTCAAATCCAGAATTGGTCTTATGGATCCATCCTTTTTGGGCACCGTGAAGAGGTTGGAATAATAGCCCCGGCCTCTCTCTCTGAGAAAGGCACCGGGCATATGACTTCCATGTCCAGAAGATTCTTTACGGCCAACAAGAGCCCCTGCGCAGCCCGGGAATCCGAGGGGACCCAAGACCTTAGGAATCTGGGAGGAGGCCGGCACTCGAACTCCAGTTTGTACCCAGAAGAGACCACTTCCAATATCCACTTGTCTGTGACCTCCCGGGCCCAGAGCTGGAAGAAGTGCCGCAGCCGTCCCCCCACCAGCAAGGGTGAGGGCGTCCCCTCATTGCTGAGCTGTCTTGGCAGCAGGCTTGGGCTTGGCACCAGTTAAGGCCTGGACATGCGCGTCCCCTGCCTCTGTTCCAGGAATCACCTCCGAAATTAGAGTAGGCAAAGCCTCTGCCTGCTCTTGCACCGCGAAAGGAAAGATTGAAGGAGCCTGCCCCCCGAAAGGAGCGACGCTGCTTCTTACACTGAGGTAACCTTCCACCTTTCGCCACTGAATCCAATTTATCCCCGAACAGCCGCGTACCCAGTAAGGGTAGCGCTGTGAGTGATTTCCTTGCCGCAATGTCAGCCGCCCACTGGCGTAACCAGACCGATCGACGAATAGCCAGCAAAGCCGAGGTTCTACTACACATAATAATTGTGTCATCCATAGCAGATAAAACAAAGGATATAAACAATTCACACCGCTTAAGGGCTGTGAATTCATCACTGGCCGGGTTAAGCTGGGAACCACTCAACAGGTCCCTAACCACAGACCTGGTAGCCACAGTACCGAGCGCCGAGGCACAAGCAGGCCGCAAGGCTGAACCCACACTGGCAAAGGCATGGCATGCCATCTGATCAATGCGTTGGTCCTCACCATCCTTAAGAATGGTGGTGTCTGGGGAATGTACAATGGAGGTGTTGGACAACCCCAGAACGGCGCATCGACCTCGGAAGGGGACGACCAGCGCTTCACCGTGTCCACCGGGAAGGGGTACCTCCTATCCCATGCTTGAGGAACACCGGGGAGCCAGCTAGGCCTCTCCCATTCCCTAAGAATCATGCTTTCAAAATGATTCTGATTTGGGAACTCCAAGCGAGACTTAGAAGTCCCAAAGAATTCCCCCTTCTGTGGAGGGGACTCTGCTGGCGGAGAAATAGCCCGTACCTCAAATAGAGGGGCCAGGACTTTGGGGGTATCCATGGCATCCCCCAGCGCCCGCCCAGCATCAGTATAAAAAACTGCTGATCCTCAGCATCAGATTCCTCAAAAAAATCCCCCTCCTCAAGTGGGGAATAATCAGACCAGTCAAGGGTTTCATAATCACCAAAATCAATAACCGGCGCAGTCGGAGACAGTTGCCTTCTCTTAGCCGGGGCCGACCTCTCATCAATCATTCTCTAGATGTTGGACAGCCTAGCACATACATCAGATTGCGACTTCCCTCTAATGACACTGTCACTCGAGGAACGGATCAGGTGGGGTGGAGTAGGTGATGAGGCCGGCGGCACTGACCCAGACGCCTGGGATCCCGACTGCCGCGATATGGCCTGCTGAGCACATGGTGTGCAAATCAGTACATTATCCCCCGTAAGGGATACCCCACCGCCCACACACTGCCGGGATTGCCCCGAAGGGAGCCCGAGCCCGGTATCCTGGGGAGCCTCCATATGGTGATTTTATGGTAGTCGCACTAACCAGAGGGAATTATGCTGTTAAAGCAACCCGGGATGCCCCTATAAGTCCCGAGTGGGAGGATTTGAGTGATACCCCAATTTAACACCAAGGGACCCTAGGACTGGGAGAACCCCCCTTTTAAATACCTGCTAGGGGATCCTCCTGAAATTAAAAAGGGGTGACATATAATACAATATATATATATATATATATATATATATATATATATATATATATATAATTATATAGTATATAATGGCAATAACATGTAAAGGCCTGGAACGCTGTCCCCAGCGCAAGAAAAAGTGCAAGAAAACCATAAAACAAACAGTGAAAGAAGGAGCCCACAGGGCACTTACTGAGACCAAGAAATGGCGTCCAGCCAACAGCAAACCACAAGAGAGAGGGAAAGAAGGGCGGGCCAGCGCAGGACGCGCGCCTCACCTGGCCCCGCCCCCCCTCAGAAGATGAAGACGCGGCTCCCAGCCACTGACTGGGCTCCGCGCTGGCGCCAAGAGCAGGGGGGGGGCGGGCCGCACGAGGGCGCCGAGCACTAAGGCAACACCAGCAAAGAAGGCCACCAGCAAAAGGGCCCAGCGGCATGAGGAGACAAACATCTGGGCTTTGGGGAGGCAGGTAATTGGGAGTGCCGGGGGTTAATGCCAAGTCACCCGCTAGCCGCAGGTGATTTGCCAGCCCCCAGCCTTGTGAACTGCTATAGGGGTCTCACCTAAAGTAACATTTTTCAACTGGTGCTGCATCAACTATAGGGAATTTGCTAATTACAGTAACTGGAATGTGCCTCATTCTATTCACCTTCACAGAGGGGAAATGCCGAGCTCTTTATTGGTGCACGGCCTGTATAGGAGACTCTGGGCCATGCATGAATGCAACGGGACCCAATCTTAGATTACCCTCCTTTGGTGGAAATTTGCCCAAATCTGCTAAATTCTGCTTGGAATTATAGAGATCCTTCTACTACACATCATTTTAACCCTTTCGCTGCCAGCCTACCTGGAGTTTTTGTCACCCTTGGTGCCAAACCATTTTGCACTATTTTGCGCTCCCCATGTTCAAATGTGATTTTTGAAGGGATTTCCAGGGATTTCCCAGGGAAATGATATATTGTTTTTTTCAGCAGAGTCTGGGCTTTAACATGAAATGTCTTGTTTGTAATTTTTTAGGTGTATTCTCAATATTTTTGGGTGAAATATGTGAAAAAAAATTTAAAAAAAATACATTTTTACAATTTGTAGTTTTTTTTGTAATAAAATATGTACGTTTTTCAATAAAATCTTATTGCGTGTGAAATCCCAATTTCTCCCAGTTACAGCGATACCACATATGTATAGGTAGACACCCTTTCCTGCCCAGGAGACTCCCCCAAACTGAAACAGCGCTTTAGGGAATTTTCAGATAAAATACAACTATGCAATGCAATATGCGCACCTTGCAGTTTTTCCAGAAAAACAACCCTTTACATTTGAAATACCCCCAACAAACTATATATTCTCTGGAAGTACACACCTCAAGCTTTCTAGGCGTACCAGGCTTGTTGATGTGCCCATAGTTTTCTGGAAGTAATCCCTCAATGTATTCTTTGGTTGCAAAGAGTTTCCCTAAAAAAAGGATAAAAAAGCAGAATCAAAGCCACATTTTCCTAAAAAACTATGTGCAAACAAGAAAAAACAAGTTTAGTCTGAAAAAGCAACATCCCCCGAACAGAACGATACCCAACATGCATAGGTACTGTCAAGGGAAGAGTTGCCAAACACCCCAAAGTAAAGCATGTGCGTAACAGTGATTTTACTTGAAAATTTCAGCTCTGCAGACAAAGTGCGCACCTTGCGATTTTTCAACCAAAACAACCCTTTACATTTGGAATATCCCCCATAAACCATATATTACCTGAAAGTACACATGTTAAGCTTTCTAAGCGTACCCAACTTGTTGTAGTGGGCTCATCTTTCTGGAATTAATCCCTCAAAGAATTCTTTGGTTGCGCAGGGTTTCCCTAAAAAATGTATAAAAAAGCTGAATAAAAAACACCTTTTCCTAAAATATAAATATGCAAACCAGAAAAAAACAAGCTAAGTCTGAAAGCGCAAGGTCCCCCGAACAGAACAATACCCAACATGAATAGCTACCTTTAACCATTTTAATTGCCAGCCTACTTGAGATTTTGTCACCCTCTGTTGACAGGTCATTTTTCCCCATTTTGCGCCATGTTTTGCGCCATGTTTTGCGCCATTTTTGCTGGAATTTTCAGGAAAATTATATATATATTTTCTGCAGCAGAGTTTAGGCTTTAACAAGAAATGTCTTGTTTGTAAATTTTATTTTGTTTTTTACAATATTATTAAGTAAAAAATAAATAAATAAATAAATAAATTTTTTTTTAGAAAATTGACTCCTTTATTTCAAATAAAAAATTTATTTTATTAAGGAAAACCGTATTGCATGTGAAAGCCCCATTTCTACCGATTAGAACGGTACCACATATTTATCGGTAGCCCCCCGTTCCTGCCCAGGAGACCCCCCTAACTGAAACAAGTACTTTATAACATTTACAAATAAAATACAACTACCATCCACACTACAAAGGGTTAAATCGAGAAAAAAAATGACATAGGGTCCCCCTTCCTGGGGGGGGGACCCCATTTTTTGGGGGGATTTTTAAGGGTTAAAAACCCTTAAAAATCCCCAAAAAAATTGACATGGGGTCCCCCTTACCCAAAGTAACCAGCCCGGGACCAGCTATGCAGGGCTTGTAGAAACAGGGCACAGGGGCCAGCTTTTGTGGCCCCTGGCCCTGCAGGCTACAAGCCTGCATAGCCCGTGGGCCCGGGCTCTTCTGCCCCCCCCTGGGCTTTGGGGAGGCAGGTAATGGGGGTGCCAGGGGTTAATGGCAAGTCACCCGCTAGTCACAGGTGACTTGCCACCTCCCCCAGCCTTGTGAACTGGTATAGGGGTCATGGACCCCTTACCAGTTCACAAGGGGTTAAATGTAAAAAAAAAACACAGACACACAAAAGAGAAAAAAATATTTTATTAATTTTTTTTTTTTTTTATACTTACCTCCCATCCATCCTGGAGCACTGTGTCCCTCGGCGATCACTGGCTTCTGCTCACCTGCTGGAAGCCTTTTATAGCTGCTGGATGACAGAACACAAAGAGTTTATTAAAAAAAAAAATGACATAGGGTCCCCCCTCCCAGGGGGGCAGACCCCATTTTTTTTTTGGAATTTTAAGGGTTAAAAACCCTTAAAAATCCAAAAAAAAAATGAAATGGGGTCCCCCTTACCCATCATTACCAGCCCGGGACCAGCTATGGGGGCTTGTAGGCACAGAGTGGGGGGGCCAGCTTTTGTGGCCCCCCCACCCTGCAGCCTACGAGCCCACATAGCCTGTGTGGGCCCGGGCTCTTCTGCCCCCCCCTGGGCTTTGGGGAGGCAGGTAATTGGGGGTGCCGGGGGTTAATGGCAAGTCACCCGCTGCGGCAAGCGGGTGACATGCCATCCCCCAGCCTTGTGAACTGGTATAAGGGGTCTCATGCACCCCTTACCAGTTCACAAGGGGTTAAATGTTAAATAAAAAGACACAGAGACATAAGAAATAAAAGATCTTTATTTATTTTTTTTTTTACTTTACTCACCTCCGATCCTGTGTCCCCCGGCGATCTCCGCTGACAGCCTGCTCGTGTGTTTGAAGGAGAGAGCCTGGGGAGGAGGGGGGGGCGATCTCAGCCCTCTCCTCCTCCCCATCTGCCCTCCTCCAGGCACACGAGCAGACTGATTGTCTGTCTCACGTCCCGGCATTAAGAGGGCTGCTGATGACATCATAAGATGTCACCTGGCCCCGCCCCCCAGGGGGCGGGGCTAGCAGACCCGTTCCAGGAAGTGGGGGGGAGGGCAATTTCTGCCCTCTCCTCGCCACCGAAGAGGCTGGGGGGGCGATCGGAGGCCCCCCCAGTGAAGAGGACACCCATCGGGAGACAGCGCGGCCTCAGGTAAGGAAATGTCATTTTATTATTTTTTTTTTTTTTACATTTAGCAGCTGCTGCTGCCGAAGCGGGGGGGGCCCTATTCCGGGGGCTCTCCTGGAGCCATCCGACCCCCCACGGGGGATCAGATGGCACCAAATTAAAGGGGAGACCCGGCCGGATCCAACGAGGGGTCAGGTGAGTATTTTTGATTTATATTTTTTTTACTGTCAGGGGGGAAATTCAAGCACGTAGATTCTACGTGCTTGGCACTTAAGTGGAGTGGAAGCGAGCACGTAGAATCTACGTGCTTGGCACTGAAAGGGTTAAAGGGGGCAGCTATTCCCTGCCTGTTCCAAGAGCTAACCTGTGGGAATCAGTATCATTGCATGATGGAGGTACGGTAGAGGCATCTACACACATCAGAAGAATTGCAATAACATTAAGTTCTTTTTTGCAGCACAGGCTGGCTTAGAGGACCAGCTGTTAGTTTAGCAGCAAAAACAATTTTCGTGAAAGATTTTCAATGCGGTGGAATGAGTGCAATATGTGCTACTGCATCTATAGTCTAACAAACAACTCCATAAACCTAATCCATTCGATTGTAGAGGGCCCTTACTCCTAGTGTGTTTCAGTATAATTTATGTATTTGTACATTCCTGTCACATCTGACTCATAATTCTCATGTAGTATAAGTTGTTATTTGTTTTACCCTGTCTGTAATTTCTACATTGTAAAGCACTATGGAAGATGATGGTGCTCTATATATTAACAAAAATAATCATATTTTTCAGCATGCATATCCCATCTATGTGTATCAGTAATATTAGTTAGAAATTGAAAACACTGAGACATATGCTGATGAAATTGCCATTCTTTCGTCATACATTTGAGTAACACTAGACATCCAGGGCTGCAAGACTGCATGCACATCATTTGGACAGGCTTTGGACCTACTATATTTTAGATCTAAAAAATATATCTCTTGTCACAGTTTTTACAGAACTTCATTTAGGAGTTATTGTAATAAAATCCCCCTAGTGTGGAGTTTTGGACATCTAGCCACATGCATTTCAATGATAAACTCCTTCAACCCCGCAGAATTTTTGAGCCTCTTTTTGGAGAATATGAGTTTTGGGAGACTTTCCAACTCAACACACAATAAGGTAGAAATACCTTACAGATACTTACAAAAAGCTGCAAAAATGATAAACTGCGTGTGAGAACACACTCTAGTAATTCAATGAATACTCATATACTCCCCCCCAAAACAAATGTTAAAGGACAATGTTGTCAACATTTATACCTATGATCATGCTGTGGAGATGTCGGTCTCTGACACTGGCTCCTGGCTTAGCACTGAGCAGCTCAGTCCCCCTATGGCATCATCGGGACCTTGTTCACCTGTTTCCTAATACCTGAAACAAGGCAGTGAACTGTAATTATTACACAGCTGTGACAAACTTAAAGGATATGGCATACACAGTTCTGGAATATTTACCATTATAGGAAGCCCTGTGTGTATCAATATTCAGTTCAAATGCTAGTGTAGGAATGTTTAAAGTGTAGGGGTCCCCTGTACATTTAACATTGACAGCATTGTCTTTCAACAGTATATGGGTATTTATTGGATTAGCAGGGAGTGTTCTCATATGCACTTCAAAGGACAGTCCAGACAATAAGCAGCAAGGGGCTCACCTGAACTCTCTGTCACCTGTGCCTCTTCTCCATTTGCTGCAACGCACTGTAGATGCTGAAGCAGGGCTCCAAATTTGCCCCTCCTTTACATTTCTTCCTCCATGATCACCTCAAAATCATGGTCATGCAACCTCACTTGTCTGTCAGCACTCCTAGCGTGAGCAATCCTGACAAGCCACAGTGGTTGCGCTGATTTTTTTTTTTTTGTACAAATGTGTAAATAACAGCAGCTTATAGGGAATTCAAACACATTAGGAGATACTATTTAATATGTCAAATATTCCATGGGGTCTGCTATTCTCAAATTAGTAAAATAAATTCAACCTCTTCTACCAAGTGTGTGACCCTCACAGTACCATAGTTGATGTGTGTTAGGCTCCCTTTCACACCTAAGCTCTTGAGATGGTTGCTGCTGCAGATGCTGTTTATGTTACATTTCAGCAACTGGAACAAAAACAGCAAATTCAATTGAAGGGGCCCAAAAGTGAACCAACCAAGTCCTATGGAAAGTTAAATTTAGAAAAAAAACCATGTATCAACTTCCCTTATTTTCCTTGTCATGATTTGGATAAAAAATACTCAGAAAACAATTTTGGCTTCAAAGGAAAAATTGTGGAAAAGGGAAAGTTAAATTTTCTTTTGGCACTTCCTTCTTCAATAGCCACTGATTGCTCCCAGCATGAGATTACAAGGGGGGGGGGGGGGGGAGAGAGCTTAAATATCGTTAATGAAAATTAAAATCACTATAACAGGAATACCAAGCAGCATTGAGGGCTGAACGCGCTAAAGTACCTGGGACGGGGAAGCAAAATAGATTGAGTTGGTTTGGGGGGGCTTGGTCCACTTTAAGGGAAAACTACACTTTTGTTGTTGGTTGTTGGTGTTCTGCCTTATTGTTTTCCTCATCAGGATTCAAAAATAAGCATGTGTGCTCTCATACTTATCATCGTTTCAAAGTTCCTTATATCCCTGTGGCTCAGTGTTGGTCAAGTGTTGGTCAAGTGGGAGTGGCTTTTCTGGCTTTTAGTATAGCTGTTGCCTACAATTCTCAGAAGCCTTCCACTGTCAATGGTGAGCCCATCTCCCCCACAAAACAGAGTACAGAAAAATAAGGCAGCTGTAATGAGGCATGGAAAACAAGACTGTGATACCCTCTACTGAAGAGGCTGACAGCAGGATGGGGTAAACTTGTAAGCACATGATTGAGGAGAACCATCTCTGCTACACCCAATCAGATGATTATCAAGGGTCAGGAAGTCTCTGTTCTTTACACACCAATTTGTGTATAGTTGCTAATGTAAACAAATTGTTTCTTCTAACTATTGCAAACAAAAATGAAAATAAAATAACATATAAGCTCCACACCTTGAGGACATAATTTTGGCACACAGTAATGGACACTTGAAAATATCCAAAATACCATTGAAACTAGACGTTTACATTAACCCTTTAATTGCCAACCTGCTAGGCCATTTTTCAACATTTTGTACTGTATAGATTTAATTATGATGTATGCAGTGATTTCCAGCAACATTATATTTTTTTTTTTCAGCAAAGTTTGGGCTTTAACATGAAATGTCTTGTTTTGTATGTCTTGTCTTTTCTCAATATTGTATATATATATATATATATATATATATATATATATATATATATATATATATATTTGTGTTGCTTTTTTAAAAAAAGAAATATAGTTTTTAGGAAAAACAGTCCCACATATAAATTGGTAGACACCTGTTCCTGCCCTGCCCAGGAGACACCCTAAACTGAAAAGAGCATTTTATGAGCTTTTAAAATATAATACAACTACTATGTTCACTAGCAAGGGTTAACCCCCTCAAAATAAAAAAGAAGATAAGGTGTCTACCCCCCCCCCCCATAGTGATTTTTATACTGTTGGTAGCAACACTGATGAGAAAAGACCAGTCATTCTTGCAGCTCTTATTCTAGCAACCCAGGCAGGACTTTAAACATGTACTTACTTTTTTCTATTCAAGAAGATGTCCCATGCTGCAGGTGGCATCTGGGGGGGGGGGGGGGGGTTGTGTTCCAGAATAATGCTCAGCTGGCATGTCTATTATTGTTATTTTTTTTAACAATAAAGATCAAGAAGCCAACAACTACATCATGAGATGTTTTTTTATAGGGGCACCATAGATCATACATGGACCTGTGATTGGAACTTTTGTTTTACTCAGTGATACATGTGGGTAATTGGCTGTATTGGGGCACCAAACGCATCATGGCCTTCAGGAACACTTTCAGACTGCGGCTCAGCCAAGCTTGGGACATTCCTAAAGATAAGGCACCCAGCCTCTGCAATGAGCCATTCGCAAGAAATTGCTGGCAGCCAACAAGTTATGTCATGGAATATAGTTCCTGAAGGGTAGGATGGTTGAGCTGGGTGAGCTAAAAATGGCGCTATTGGGCAGTGCATCTACATCAATCTGCTGGCTGTTGAAAGCCATATGACATTATCTCAAACACAGATACATTAAATACGGTCTGTTACAACTGTGAAAAAACATAATCAGCAATTAACTGTACAGTTTTTGGCATGGGAATATGGGAATAATATGAATCTATAATCCAATAATGTAACTCCTCTTGAGGAAGTAGATGTATCGGTGTCTTTTAACAAAAGCCTAGAAGTACCGCTTCTATTTTACACTTTGGGGCCCCTATACATCTAGAAGGCTTCCATAGCAGACTTTGACTCCCCCATAATGACAACAACCCATAATATTTAGCAGTCTTTCCTTTTCCCTGTGAGTGGAGTTAACCCCCCACCAAAAAAACAAGAAAGCTGCACTTTCACAATATTTTAATAATAAATAGAAAAAAAGGATGATAAGATAAAAATCACAACATTGTGTGCTGTATATAAAAGGTCACAGCGGGATCTCCAGCCAGATTATTTGGTGATAGGAAATTTTTTTTATATATACCTTTCTTCATTTTAGGATTAATTCTTGGGTTTAGTTTTTGGATCAGTTTAGATGCACATTTTTTTCACATGTGAGTTTGTGGTATTCATATATTGTTTCAATTAACACTGTGTAGTTTTTCACAGTTATTTTTTGAATAGAGGTTGTTTGATTGTTTGCATTGATTATATCACTGGCTCACATATATATATATTTTTGTACTTGTATCATTATATGCACAACGGCACTTTTTTCTGGCTTGAGATTTTTCCCGTTGAGTAATTATGGTTTTTAGTAATTGTTGGATGAGCTCTATTTTAAACATGATGTAAATAAATAAATTTACAATTTGAAATATATATTACTGTTACATGCCTTGATTGAATTTTGAACATATAGATTGGTGGTGCAAATTATTGGTGTCCGTTCTTGTGGGGTACTGGGCCCCACACTATACTTGTTTGCAAACTCAAATTGCCTGTCTTGGGACACCATCTTTTTGCACACTAATCTTGCTGTACCTTTATCTGAAGAGTGGTGCAGGGACAGCTTAATTATTGGTCTCTGTATATAAAAGGTCATATGCCAATGTTGTGAGAGAAGCATTATAGATAAAAAAAAATAATATATATAGGAGCATGTGAATGTTTTTTTGAAAAACACAGGTAGAAGGTTTTACGTAAGTAAAAGTAAGAATATGAGATAAAAGGGTATCTATCATCTAACAATTTCTGACATATAAATAAAAGGACTGATCCCCTATTGAATATGTTATTATAATGCTGGTATTTTAACCGCATTCCCACATGGAGTAACATACGAAATGTCAATTAATGAGTTGCAATTTATTTGCCTAATTAAATGCCAAGAAGGTTACTACATGTTTTATGACCCAGTTCCTAAGAGAGATGTATGAGAAATATTTACTTACCTTTTCAGATATGGGTCAATTTCATGTCCTTTATGAATGCTGTTTGATGAAATCCACCAGGAGCAGGACCTTGTGGGAAAACAGAGCCATCAGCTCCTTAATACTGACAGCTCTGAATTAAGAGCCTTTGGCACTGACAGCTATAAAGCGTTCCTGTTCCTTCCATTAGCAAAGGAGCTCACTAATTTGTGTGTAATGGTAAGAGAGCATTCTGAAGCTAGCCTAGGCATCAAGTTTTGATCTAGACAGCTAATTTCAGAACTGCAGTAATCTGCTCTAGACTCTTTCATTAAAACCGCACATTAGCTTGCTAGCCACCTTATGCCATCTTCAACCTAAAGTGGTCCAATCAATAGGATTTTGACTATCCAGGTGACTGTTCCTTGCCCGGGGCGCATCCCAATTTTTGCAGATTTATGCACAATATAAAGCCGTTGTTTTGAACTGTGTGTCGGTATAGGGAGCCATGACGTCCGCATCCCCAGTTTCCCTGTGGAGTGCTTTCTCCCACGCATCTGCCCTATCTGAATGACAGGAGCATGCACAACTGTATTGATGCTACCCATGCGGCCCACAATCACGGTGAAGGACTGGTAGAAATCTCAAATCGGAATGCCTCAGGGGCACCTAGTCGGCAGGTTCTGACAGGGGTGATTGTTCCACTTTAAAGAGACTCTACAGGCAACCACAACCTACAATATATATACACCTATTGTATCGCTCAACTGATCGTCAATATTGCAGGGGTTTAAAACTTACCTCTGATGAAATAGGGAAATGCTGGCTAAAACTACAATGGAAATAGACCTACGAGTTTTAGTAGGTAATGCATTAAACCGTAATAATCCATGCCAGGCAGCAGCTGCCAAGGTAAACAGAATCATGGGGTGAATCAAGAGGGGCATAGGTGACCATGTCCAGAGCATCATTTTACCCCTGTATAAGTCACTAGTCAGAGCCCATATAGAATATTGTGCACAGTTATGGACACTGGTGCATAAGAAGGACATATTTTAGAACTTGAGAGCATTCAAAGGCGGGCAACTTAATTAATACATGGAATGGGGAACCCTTAAATATTGTCAAATTAATTTTATCTAGTTTGAAAAAAGGACACTTGAGGGGGTGATCTAATAACTATATATAAATATATCCGGGGTCAATACAAAGATCTGTCCCACAATCTATTTAAAGCCAGGAATGTTAGTATAGCCTGGGGGCATCCACTAAGGTTGGAGAAAAGACACTTCCTGCACCGGCATAGGATGGGATTCTTTACTGTAAGAGCGTGAGACTATGGAACTCTGCCCGAGGATTTAGTCATGAGGAAAACACTAAAATATGGATACCTTCCTTGTATGTAACAACATTACCAGCTATGACTACTAGACCACTAATAAACAGGCTGAACAGGATGGACTAAAGTCTTTTTTAGCCTTACCTGCTATGTTACTATGAAGATCCTTCCCTGTGCTGGACCCTGGTCTCTGGGCGCATTGCTGCTTCCTCACTTCTTCCTGGCATCAGTCACAATGGCTGGCCACTATACACGCCATCCATTTCAATGGCGGGCCGTGGCAAGGGCTGACATACCTATCCATTATAGTAATGGAGCTGAGGGCATTTCAAAATCTGTGGGTTCAGAAGAGGGAGAGTAGTTGGTTTGTGAAAAAAGGAATTCTAGGCAATCATTGGTTAAAGGAGAACTCCCTTTTTGTCAGGTCTTTGGTGTTCTGTCTTATTATTTCCCCTTCTAGGATGTAAAATAATCATTTGTGTCCCCACACCTGTGATCAGCATGCTGTTTCCAAGTTTCCTATATTCCTTTGTCTCTATGATCCTAAGATGGGACTAGTTTTTCTGGCCTTGAGTAAAAACAACTGGCTACAGAATGTTTGTACTGTAACAGGTGATCTCTTCAGCCACTTTGGCCACACAGCAGTAATGATGCTTCTAACTGAGAACACCCTCAGTAACCATTTAGCTACTGAACAAAATACTGTGATCCTCCCTATCTAGATACATTAAATTGCTGCAGAAGTGGTTAAATCTGTTGCCTCTTCCTTAGCCGATTAGATGATTAGCAAGCCAGAGTAATTTTAACACACCAGTTGATGTACACTGCTAAGGTAAACACATTGTTTCTAGGGAAAACTTTTCTTTTATAACACAGAATTGCAAAAAAAAAAAATAGAAATGAAAAAAAAATAACAACAGATAAGCTTGCACACTGATTACATCATTTTTGCACACAATAATGGAAACTTTAAAAAATGTAATTGAAAGTGGAATTACCCTTTAAGCAGGCACTAGAATTGCTTCAGTAATCAGAATGATTACAGATAAAATGTACTGAGGAATATGGAGACATCGCTGAAAGAAGCAGCACCACCACAACAGTGTGTGCTGTTAATTTTGTAATAATATTCTGACACAGAGAAAAAATACAATTCTGTGATTACTCACCTGTAGAATTGATATTATGAGTGTACATCCCGTCCCGTTCCGAAAGATATCCTTACACATGGGTTATTCATCTTCAGATGTCACATGACTGCAGAGCAGAAAAAGTGGCCCCTCCCGGCCTATATATACCGAGGCAACTCCCACAGAACCCCAGTATTTAAAAAGCAGTTAACAGAAGCTGGGAGAAATAATCAACAATCACCATAAAGAGGTAACAAGAACAACAAGGGTGGGGCGGAACGGACCAGAGCAGAAACATGACCTTTCAGAGTACTAAGCTGAAAACCCACGTCCAAGCCATTTTGAAAGAATTCCAATATCCTGGGAATAGAGAACACTCGTCATGGAAGTGACCTAGACTCACATCAGTCAATGTAAGCACGCCAAACCCTGTAGTAAATTGTAGAGGAAGACTTCTTCCTAGCTCTGATCAGAGATGGAGGTTTCAGCAGCAAGGCCGTCAAAGCCAGCGTTTGTAAATTGGGGTGACGGAGCCGCCCATGAGTGAGCAGGCAGGACGAACTGATCTACTGCCAGCTGTACGATATCTGCGAACCAAATTCTTCTTGGCCAACACGGGGCCACCAGAATGGCTGGCACTCCCTCCTGGGCTATTTTGCACAACACCTTGCCCAGCAGAGGAAACGGGGGGAAAAACATAAAGGAGCTGAAAGCTCTCCCAGCACATTGCCAGAGCATCCACTGCCAGGGCCAGTGGATCCTGTGACAGGGATACAAAGGTTGGAAGATTGTGATTGTGGCATGACGCAAAGAGATCCACATCCGGCTGGCCCCAATGGAGACACAGAGAGTGAAACACCCTGTTGCTGAGGGACCACTCGCCCATGCGAGAGGCCCCCCTGCTCAGAGAGTCTGCTTCCAGATTCTTCACTCCCGCAATGTACGCCGCTGATATGCAGGGAACATTGTCCTCTGCCCAGGTCAGAATCAGGGATACTTCCTTGAGAGCCCTCTTGCTCCTGGTTCCTCCCTGATGATTGATGTAAGCAACCATTGTCTTGTTGTCTGAGCGGATCTGAACCGCCAGACCCCGAAGGTGCATGGTCAGCTGGTAAAGCACTAACCTCACTGCCCTCAGTTCCAGAATGTTGATTGGGGCATGGGCCTCCTGATGACCCCACTGCTCCTGGAATTTCAGGGACCTCCAAAAGCCCCCCCCCCAACCTGTCAGGCTGGCATCCGTGGTGACCACCTCTCAGCAGGGAGTCAGAAAGGATCTGCCCACTAGCAGATTCCTTGAGTCCAGCCACCATGACAGAGACCTCCTGACCAGAGGTGACAGAACAAATACCTGATCCAGGGACCCAGGGTCCAGATCCCATACTGACAAGAGATGAACCTGGAGAGGCCTCATGTGAAACTGAGCGTAAGGGACAGCCTCGAAGCTGGACACCATCAGACCCACCAACTGCATTGCCTGTCTAATGGACGGATGAGAGCAAGACAGAAGAAGCTGTCTTTGTGCCTGAAGACCCTCTATCTTCAGCTGAGGGAGAAAGACCTTGACCTGAGAGGTATCCAGAGTCATGCCCAGAAAAAGCTGTACTCTGGAAGGAGACAGGGAAGATTTGGGAAGATTGATCACCCAACCAAACATTTTCAGAGTGGATACCACCTTCTGAACATCCAACTCTGCTTGTTGCAAAGTTTGGGAAACTACAAGAATGTCGTCCAGATAAGGAAGAATGCGAATACCCTGAGATCTCAACAGAGCCATAACTCCTGCCAGCACCTTGGTAAACACCCTGGGAGCCGAGGTAAGACCGAATGGCAGAGCCACAAACTGGTAATGCTGGTCTTCCACTGCGAACCTGAGAAATTTTTGATGGTCAGCAAAAATGGGCACATGAAGGTAAGCATCTTTGATGTCTACAGAGGCCAGGAAGTCCCCTGGACAAAGGGAATTTATGGCAGAACACAGAGTCTCCATGCGAAAGTGCCTGAATCTGACAGATGTGTTGAGGAGCTTTAAGTGCAGGATAGGCCTGACTGATCCATTCTTTTTTGGAACAGTGAAAAGATTGGAATAATAGCCCCTGCCCCTTTCCAGAGGGACTGGGCAAATGACCCCCAATTCAAGTACATTTTGGACAGCCAAGCACAGACACTGAGTTGACAGAGGGTCCGGAGTAGGGATGAGCGAACCGGTTCGGACGAACCGGAATTCGCTCCGAATTTCAGGGAAAATTCGATTTGGCACGAACCCGAATTTTTTTTGGTTGGTGCCGATCGAATTTTCTCTGAAAAAAAAAAATAAAAAATGCCGGCATGGTGGGAGCGGGCAGGCCGGCTACGCTGTCAGCGGGCGGCGGAAGCCGGCCCGCTGACAGCGCAGCCGGCCTGCCTGCTCCCACCATGCCGGCATTTTTTTAAAAAGCAACCACTTACCTGCATGGTCGGAGCGTGAAGGCCCTCTCAGGCGCCCTCTGATGACGCGTCCTCTGATAACAGCTAAGAGGCCGGCGCCGCTCTCAGCTGTCATCAGAGGACGCGTCATCAGAGGACGCGTCATCAGAGGGCGCCTGAGAGCGGCGCTGGCCTCCACGCTCCGACCATGCAGGTAAGTGTTTGCTTTTTAAAAAAATGCCGGCATGGTGGGAGCGGGCAGGCCGGCTGCGCTGTCAGCGGGCCAGCTTCCGCCGCCCGCTGACAGCGTAGCCGGCCTGCCCGCTCCGACCATGCCAGCATTTTTTTTTTCAGATGAGCGATTCGTGAAAGTTCGATTCGGGCAAACCCGAATTTCTTGGGGAAATTCGGCGAATCGAACTTTCAAGAAGTTCGCTCATCTCTAGTCCTGAGCCATCCGTGAATATGTGAATCTTGGGGGCGGCCAGGCTATAAACTCTATCTTGTAACCAGAGGAGACTACCTCCTGAATCCACCGGTCTGAGACAAGACATCTCCAGATGTGAGCAAAAAACCAAAGCCGTCCCCCCACCCGGATGGGTGAGGGCGTCCCTTCATGCCTGCGGAGGTTTGGGAGAGGATTTTGGCTTAGCACCCCAGGAAGGACCAGGTCTACCAGGTCCTCTGCCTCTGCCCCATGACTCACCACGGCCTCCCGCGGGTGGAGTTCCCCTTCCCCTTCTGGGGAAATAAAAGGGGGAAAGAGCAACCCTGTACCCCCGAAAGGGCCTGAGTGGCTTCTTGCGCTGAGGCAGCTTATCTTCCTTGGCGAACAGATCCAGACGTTCTCCAAAAAGGCGTAGAACTTTAAAAGAGGCCCCCATAAGAGCCTTCTTAGCAGCAATATCAGCCATCCATTGGCGCAGCCAAACAGAGCGTCGTAAGGCAACCAGCAGGGCAGAGGTTCTGGCACACATTCTAATGACATCCTCTAGGGCAGCAAGGACATAAGAAGTAAAATCCTCACAATACATAAGCCAGTTAAAAACATCTCTGCCCAAAGCCACAGAACCACCTTCTAAGGCACTCCTGATCAATCTTCTGATAGCCACAGTAGAAATAGCAGATGCACACACCGGACGCAGCGCAGTCCCCGCACAGGCAAAACCATGTGCAGCCAGCTGATCAATGTGCTGGTCTTCCACATCTTTTAAGGTGGTAGTATCAAGTGAGTGCAGCACAGAGGTATGAGACTACCGACCGAATTGGTGCCTCGACCTCAGGTGGGGTACACCATAATTTAGCGGTATCCATGGTAAAGGGATACCTCTTGTCCCAGCTTTTAGGTACACCTGGAAGCCTACTGGGTTTTTCCCATTCATGTAAAAAGAGATTATTAAAATGAGCCTGAGCCGGGAATTCCCAGCATGGTTTAGCAGCACAAAATAACTCTCCCTGCTGCTGCGGGGGAGCAACAGGGGGAGATATTTCAAGCACCTCAAACAAATGGGCAAGAAGCCTGTCAGTATCAGCTGCATCCCAAGGCCTGGACCCAGACCTTGGCTCATCAAAAGACCTATTCTGATCCTCAGATTCAGACTCAGAAAATAATTCCCCCTCCGGGGAATAACCAACAATGTCTTCCAGCGCTTCAGAAGTCATGGGGCAAACATAAGAATTATCAATCAAATGCCGTGTCTTGCCAATAGCCTTGCGCGGCTCTTAACCACCCATCCGCCTCTCCAGATCAGCCAATCTAGAAGCAAAATCAGCTTGGGCATCCCCAGAAGCATGTGCCACCACCTGAGCCGATTGTGAGAGGGAGTAGGCAAGGTCACAGGGGAAGAGGCCCTCAGCAGGGGCATCCCAGATAACCGCGCAACAGTCTGCTGGGCGCAGGAGAGACAGACCTTGAAGTCGCCAGGTACAGGGGAAACCCCACAATCAGTACAGAACCGGCCTTGTCCAGAAGGAACCCCGGACTCAATGTCTTGAGAAGCCTCCATATGGTGATTATTGTGACTCGCAAGGCCAAATGGGAATAATGCCGAAGCAAACCAGGGATGCCCCCAATGCACCGCAAGGGAAGTAGGAGGATTTTAAATATTAAACAATATCCCTTTAATGAATGTTAAGGGCGGGAGAAACCACTGATTCTATAGGCCTAAAAGACAGAAAAAGATCCCGTAAGCACCAGCATAATATAGTAAAAGGTAAAAAATTGCCCGCGAGGGCACTTACAGACTGCACACGGAACGACCGCCTCACCGCACCGCCGAGACAAGATGGCGCCCGGACATATACCTCGAGGGGCGTGCGGCGGGGGAGTGACGCAAAATGCGTCACCCACCCCGCCCACCACCCTCCGAAGAGCGCGAAAAGACATGCCCACGTGAGCAGGACAGCCAATGGCTGCTCCGACGCTTCTGAGGTAAATGTCGCCGCCTCAAGCCAAGCGGTGTACAGCAGCGCGAAATAACAAAAAAGAACACCAGTGCAACCAATCAGAAAGGGATCATTTCTAAAGTGCTCCGCATAAGCCAGAGCCTAGAATTAAAGGTGCCACACAATACAGGATACCTCAGATACAATGAACACCCCCCCCCCCTTTCCCTTAGAGACACAGAAGAACGAAGGGAGACAGCGGTCCAGGAACCACTATAGAGGGAAGGGAATGACAGGCACAAATGCGGGCAGGGCATCCCATAAGGCTCACCATGGCCTAAACCGTCTACCCTTTTGGTGGGGGAGTTGCGGCGGAGCCTAACTCCTTGGCACCCAAATATGGTGCTGTCTACTGTCAACCGAACGCTACAGCCGAGGCTGGGAGGCACTAAAACAAGAACAGAATCAGGTGGGGAATAGCTCAACAGGTCCACAGGGTCAAAGACCCCGCTCCCCTGCCTGAAAAGAGAGAGCCACTTTCTCGTTCTGGCAGTCCGCGACTGCAGAGAAAATCTGGGGTTCTGTGGGAAGTGCCTCGGTATATATAGGCCGGGAGGGGCCACTTTTTCTGCTCTACAGTAACGAGACATCTGAAGATGAATAACCCATGTGTAATTTCGGAACGGGACGGGATGTACACTAAGAATATACTTGGAGGCATGCCACAGCTAATCTAGGAACCCATCAGGGTGTGTGGAACCCCGAGGTTAGGAAGATCAGATGGTCCAGGATATTTATATGGGTCAATGTGTCTGACATTTACCACCCACCCAGGTTAGATATGGGGGGGGGGGGCAGGGCATTTTTCCCTGGGGGTTAGCATAGGCCATAAATGCATGGCATGAGAGTCTTTATGGCAACAGTTATATACCATGTTTTGCTATGCTTAGAAATCTGTTTAACAAAGGTTGGGCTGCTGACCAGTGACTTAAAGGGTCTACTGTCGATGGAATTTTTGAAAGTGCATATTTTTTGTGCCAGAGGGAAAAAGCAGAGCTCAGCTAGTATATTTTTATTTATCTTATCATAGCAATGTGTGCCTTATGGAAGCAGTTTTTACCACCTGCAATCTGTTTCTATTAGCCACTGTACACTTTACACTAACTCTGTACAGCAAAGAGAGAATTTAGCCCTGTATGCACAGAACACTGCTGATGGGCTTATGTAATGTTGAGTGAGCTCCATCACCTCAACAGCGTCTATAGCAACAGTATTCTGCCTCCATAAGGATACTTAGAGGAAAAAAAGCTCAGCAGCTCGTGCACAAAAAATATGCACTTTCAAAATGCCATTGAAAGCGGACTTTCAATTTAAAGTGGAACAAAACCATTTTCTGTTACCCCTGTCTCCTCACCCACTTCCGGGAAACACAACTGGCTCAGCTGTGGTCCTGTTTACAAAACGGGGGTTTCCCACCACCAAGGCCACATCCGCCTTGTATTTTTGAGATTGCAGATTAGGTGATCTCAAGAATGCCGGCTAACATGACCCAGTCCGCTGCCCGCATCTCTGGCTTCCCTGTAGACTGGGAAGAGCTCCTGTCCCCAGCCAATCTGAATGTCTGGGCGCAGGAGCGGGCCTCAGCTACAGGGAAGTCGGGTATGCGGCTGCTGTGGGAGCTGCAGGGAAAGATGAGTTTACTAACGACTGCAGTGGTTTAACACAGTAGGGCAACCCAAATATGGATGCCCTAGAGCAGGATAGAGGCAGGATTCCAGGACTACACCACTGCTCCTTTTATTACAGAGTAGGAACAATGTTGGCTCCAATTCACCATCTTGGCTTGGCAACTCTGAGACTTATGACTGATGCAGGCTGGGGGCATAAGGTCCAACTACACCTCTACACAAAGGCCCTTATTTATGAAAGAATAGCGTCACGTAGCGCCTGGTTAATGAGAGGTAGCGACAGATAGCAACTGCTGAACGCCGGACACTGCCCTCAATACCACATTTATCAAGCAGAATCTGTTTAGCGTCTGGGATAGCGCCATGTTGCGTCTGATTCATCATTTTCACAGCCTCAGCGAACAGCACTAGGGTTCAGCCTTGCACAGTGCCAGGTATGACCTCTCGCTACCTGGCGCTCTCCAATACATTTCAATGGGCGAACCTTTTCTTCTCTTTAACCCTTTCGCTGCCAGCCTACCTGGAGTTTTTGTTACGCTTTGTTGCCAGACCATTTTTCACTATTTTGCACTATGCATGTTCAACTGTGATTTTTGAAGGGATTTCCAGGGATTTCCCAGAAAAATTGTATATTGTTTTTTTCAGCAGAGTCTGGGCTTTAACATGAAATGTCTTGTTTGTCATTTTTTAGGTGTATTCTTAATATTTTGGGGTGAGATATGTGCAAAAAAAATAAAAAAAAATCTATTTTTTACAATTTGTAGTGTTTTTTTGTAATAAAAAATGTAAGTTTGTCAATAAAATCTTATTGCGTGTGAAATCCCAATTTCTCCAGGTTACAACGGCACCACATATATATTGGTAGACACCCTTTCCTGCCCAGGAGACTCCCCCAAACTGAAACAGCGCTTTAGGGGATTTTCAGATCAAATACAGCTATGCTAAGCACTATGTGCACCTTGCAGTTTTTCAATAAAAACAACCCTTTACATTTGAAATACCCCCCACAAACTATATATTCTCTGGAAGTACACACCTCAAGCTGTTTAGGCATACCAGGCTTGTTGATGTTGCCACAGTTTTCTGGAAGTTCTCCCTCAATGTATTCTTTGGTTACACAGAACTTCCCTAAAAAAGGATAAAAAGCAGAATCAAAGCCACATTTTTCTAAAGAAAACTATAAGCAAACAAGAAAAAACAAGTTAATCTAAAAAGCAACATCCCCCGAACAGAACGATACCCAACATGCATAGCTACTGTCAAGGGAAGAGTTGCCAAACACCCCAAATTAAAGCTTGGGGAGACGGTAATTTTGCTTGAAAATTTCAGCTCTGCAGACAAAGTGGCACCTTGCGCTTTTTCTACCAAAACAACCCTTTACATTTGGAATACCCGCCACAAACCATATCTTTTCTGAAAGTACACATGATAAGCTTTCTAAGCATACCCAGCATGTTGTAGCATCTTTCTGGAAGTAATCCCTCAAAGAATTCGTTGGTCGCACAGGGTTTCCTTAAAAAATGTATAATAAAGCAGAATAAAAAATGAGTTTTCCTAAAATATCAATATGCAAACAAAAAAAAACAAGCTAAATCTGAAAGCGCAAAATCCCCCGAGCAGAACGATACCCAACATGCATAGGTACTACTAACCCTTTTAACTGCCAGCCTACTTTAGGCTTTGTCACCCTCTCTTGACAGGTCATTTTTCACCATTTTGCGCTATGCTTAACTGTGATTTTTGCAGGAATTTCCAGGAAAATCATATATTTTTTTTTTTGCAGCAGAGTTTAGGCTTTAACATGAAATGTCTTGTTTGTAATTTTTTTACAGTTTTTTTTAAATATTTTTGAGTACAAAACAAAATAAAAAATTTTTTTTTAGAAAATTATCTCCTTTATTTCAAATAAAACATTTGTTTTATTAAAGAAAACCATATTGCATGTGAAAGCCCCATTTCTTCCGATTACAATGGTACCACATATGTATCGGTCGCCCCCTGTTACTGTTCAGAAGACCCCCCAAACTGAAAAAACATGTTATAACATGTAAAAATAAAATACAACTACAATCCACACTATAAAGGGTTAAATCAAGAAAAAAAATTGGCGTGGGGTTCCCCTTCCTGGGGGGGAGGTAACCCCCATTTTTTTTATTTTAATAATTCCCATAAAAATGACATGGGGTCCCCCCTACCCAGCATAACCAGCCCGGGGATCAGCTATGCAGGGATTGTAGAACAGGGCGCAGGGTCCAGCTTTGGTGGCCCCCCGCCCTGCCAAGTACAAGCCAGCACCGCCTAAATCAGCCCAGGGCCTTTTGCCCCCCCTGGGCTTCGGGGAGGCAGGTAATAGGGGGGCCGGGGTTAATGGCAAGTCACCCGCTAGCCGCAGGTCACTTGACAGCCCTCGAGCCTTGTGAACTGGTACAGGGGTCTCATGGACTCCTTACAAGTTCACAATGGGTTAAAGTGGACCAACACCCAGGGCTGATCGGCCCCGGAATCTATGATTCCTGGACCGTTCTATTCCCTCCCCCTGGGGCATTCAAAATCGGGATGCCCCCCTGTGTGAAACCCCCCGGAACACCTGCTACCACTTACTTGAATCCGGTCCTACGGCGCATGCGCGGGCCGCATCCCCGCTATCCCTCTAGCAGGGCGCGTGCCCGCGCTGGCTATTTATGAATGGCCGACGCGGGCACGCTCCCTGTTAGAGGGAAGTGGGGGATGCGGCCGCCAGCGCGCTCAGAGCGGCTGAGTTTAGATGTCTCTTAGACGTCCATAACTCAGCCGCTCTGAGCGCGCTGATTGGACAAGCGGCCGCGCATGCGCCGTAGGACCCGGGTAAGGTGAGTTATTGTGGGTGATCGGGGGGGTTCACGCAGCGGGGTATCCCCAATCGGGATGCCCCAGGGGAAAGGACCAATACCCAGGAAAGTCAAAATCCTGGGTGTTGGTCCACTTAAAATGTAAAAAAAAAAACACACCACACCACAAAATGCTGGAAGCATTTATTACCAGCTGGGTGACAGGACATAAGGGGTTAATTAAAAAAAAAATTGACATAGGGTCCCCCCTCCCAGGGTGGGGGACCCCTTTTTTTGGAATTTTAAGGGTTAAAAACCCTTAAAAATCCCCAAAAAAAATGACGTAGGGTCCCCCCTACCCAGCGTTACCGACCCGGGCCAGCTATGGGGGCTTGTAGAACAGGCCCACATAGCCATAGTGGCCCGGGCCCTTCTGCCCCCCCCTGGCCTTTGGGGAGGCAGGTAATGGGGGGCTGGGGGTTAATGGCAAGTCACCCGCTAGCCCGCAGGTGACTTGCCAGACCCAGAGCCTTGTGAGCTGGTACAGGGGTCTGATAGACCCCTTACCAGCTCACAAAGGGTTAACTGTAACAAAGAAAAACACACACACAAAATGATTTTATTAAAAAAAAAAAAATTTTTTTACTGTACTTACCTCCGATTGCAAGCTCTTGTCCCTCGCCGCTCTGATGACAGATGCCGGTGATCGGCATCCAGAGAAGGGGGGGCAGGAGATCAGAGGATCTCCTGCCACCTCCTTCCAGGTCGCCGATGACCGGCATCTGACAGCTGAAACAGCTGAAGCCAGTGATCGGGACCGGGATGACGTCATAGCCCCGCCCCCAAAAGGGGCGGGGCTTGACGGGGAGTCGGAACGGGATGACGTCATAGCCCCGCCCCCAAGGGCTTAGCGGCAAGATGGCGGCCGCCATCGAGAAGGAGAGAGGAGAGAGCCTCCCGGGCTCTCTCCTGGAGATCGGCAAGCCCTGGGGGGGGGGATCGGAGGCCCCCCAGGTGAAGAGGAGGGTCGACGGGAGCCAGCGCACATGCAGGTAGGTAAATGTCATTTTTATTTTATTTTTTTTTTACAGGAAAGCCAGTGGCAGCTAAAACGGGGGGGGGGGGGGGGGCACCCTATTCCGGGCCCTCTCCTGCAGCTGGAGGAGGTCCCACGGACGATCGGAGCACACCATCTTAAAGGGGAGACCCGGCCGAATCAAACGAGGGGTCAGGTGAGTGTCTTTTTTTTTTTTGCCAGTTAGCAGGGGGGAAAGCCAGGTACGTAAAATTTACGTAGCTGGCGTTTAATGACAGGAGAGGCAGCTACGTGAATTTTACGTAGCTGGCGTTTAAAGGGTTAAACCGGGTTTTTTTTTTTTTTTTGGAAAAAAAATCACAAATAATTCTGTGACCTTATTAAACCTTATTTCTGATTTTTCAGGAATGTTTCCCACCTTTTTTTATTTTTTAAATAAAATGTGTTTATGAATGTGTAACGTGGATGTCCAAATCCCAGCCCTCTCCCAATGTCATTTTGGTTTTTGTTAGCATTTTCGAAAGGTGTCAAACCACCCAAATAATCATTTTGTTTAAACCGTTACAGGCGCTCTATGCCGCAGTGAACTTAAACCAGCGCCCAGGCTCTCTGCTATTTTTTTTTTTGTTGAATCTGTGGTGTGGCAGCGAGGTCCAGTGGCTATGCCGAGTCGCTATGTGTAGCAGGCAGCGGCGCTGTGCTGATCATACATGTGGTTTTTTTTTTTGGTCGCTATCTCACTTGTTACGCCCCCAGTCACTGTTGATGAATACGCAGCAGACACGGGCGCAGCAACTCGTCACTATACGCTATTTTAATGTTGCGTATCCTAGCAAATTTTTTTTTAAAAAGCGTATGTTAGCGTATTTTAGCAATGTGTGTTATTTTTTTTATGCATTTTACTTTCGTTTTGCTACTTCCAGTTTCCACCTCTGAGGAATAGCCATGCGGCCTAGACGACCTGCCATCCGCCTCCCCAGCTACTCCTCCGATTCTTCCTCCCCAACCCCTCCCCACCCTCCCCCCTGTCTCCCCTGGTCCCTCAACATCCCCTGTTCCCCCCACACCCCAAAAACAGCGCCGCCAGAGGGTGGATACCAGTGTCAACGGCCAGGTGGTTAAAGTATATGTTCCATTTATGTTGTTCAACAATATAGATTGTTATTTATGTTTATTAGTCTCTATATATATGTATTGTTTTTTTTTATTTATTTATTTTTTTTTTTACGATTTGTTGCTGGCTGAATATGACTATGCCCGTGGTGCAAAGAGGCACATAGAGCTGGAGGTTAAGGCAACTGTGTCCCAGCGCTTCCAAACCCAGTTGACCGTCCGGTCCATCATACAAAAATGGTCGGACTTCAAGTGCCGGGACCCAGAGGGCGTGTATAGGCTCTATGATGCCTACTCTTCAGGTAAGTGTCAGCTCACAACATGTAAATAATTCCACTAGTGTAGTTTTAGAAAGGAGATCATTTTTCTTTTTAGTTTTTAAAACTGTCCTTTTTTCCACCCTTTTACACAGATAAGTGTCCTCCCCTGGGAAAACGTGAGAAGGGTTTCCTCCCCCGCAGAAGAGTGGTGGGGTCAGATGAATCTGCGGAGGAGGGGCCCTCTCACCAATCACCAATCTTGAGGACCCAGGGGAGGAAGGGGATGACGCCCCAGAGGAGTGTGCTGCTGGGGGGCGGGCAGTCTTGAGCCTCAGCTCCTCACAATTGGACTCAGTTGAGTCCACAAACCCCGTGGGCCACTCTCAAGTGGGGAGTCCAAGTGGAGAGATTGAGTTGGACTCACCCACACTCCCTCGAGGATCTGGAAGTGAGAGGGAGGAGGGTGGGCCATGTGGTTTTGGATCTTCTGGGCCGATGGTGAGGAGTCGAGGCTCCACGCCTCCTCCTCAGAGTCCTCCCCGGGGACACCAGCGGCAGTTCATCCCCAGGTGAGTGCATTTCTAATTCTTGTTTGTCTGTTACAGGTGGGCCTGGTGAATTAGCACTAATCCTGTGCCCTTGTTATCTGCATTTTAGGGCATCATAGAGCCACCACCTCCAGCAGCTATGCGCCAGCCCTTGGCCGTGGGCATAGTCGTGGTAAGTGTTTGTTGATATCCCTCACGTGGCATATGTAATGACATTCCAAAAAACAGACACATGTTTACTGGTCAATAGTACAAGATTGTATTGTAATTACGAAAAACATCAGGAACCCCACTCCAGTCCAATCCAACTGCAAACCACCCCAATGTTTCTGCGTACACCATGATGGTGGCTAGCAAATGGGTTAGTTTTGTAAGTTGTTCCTGCTAACACATGTTGCATACTCTGCAATTAATATTCTACCCTCAACTTAAATTACTGCCTTAGCATTGCACTGTAAATGTTAGTGGCACATTATGTTGATGTGTCCATGTTGCACACATAAATAATTCCCATGACCTCACGGACCAGTAAATATGCTAATGTATGCTAACATGTGTGTAACCATGCTAGCATTCTTTTCCAGACTCCCTAAACAGATGGATGTCTAATCTTAATGTGTAATTGGCAAACTAATTTTGTTTTTGGTTTTGCTTTCTCATGACAGATGTTTCCACGCAGACGGACCCTGTGACCATACTCCCCACCCCAGCTCCAGGGACGTCCAGCAGCATGGGCCACAGCCAGAGCTGCGATGGTGAGTACATCAACTTCATATCCAAAAATACTTAGGACACCTATGTCTTAGTCTAAAATCTATCATAATTGACAATGTCCCTATGTGTTTACTAAGCACACATCTAGGTGACATTTGCTAGACCCACAATCATAAATGCATGTCTGCATGCTTGATTGTTGGCTCACATTTTTGGTTTTTACACGTATTGGTTAAATGTTTGCTTTAAACCAAAATATTTTCCTGCTAAGGTTGTGAACTCTAATATGATTTTCACAAGTAGTTTAATCTGTAGGACTTTGGACATTATGTTTGGATGTAAATAACCCAATCAATGACCAGAATGTAACTTATCCCTTCATTTCTTCCAAACGGTTCCTACTAAATGTATGGTTTGGCTGATAAATGCACATGTAAGACAGGCACTAGTACTCATATAATGGTAACACATAAGGGCCCAGTTTGCACCAATGTTAATGTGTTGGTCACCTAATTATAGCAAATTACATAACATTCCTACATCTGTGTATGTTTCTATCCCATTCGATTTTTTAATTGTTTTTTTTTTTTACTCTATACAGCTTGTGAAACAGAGCATCGCAGACTGTGGCAGTACGTCCGCCGAACGCGCCTTATGCTGCTGGGCAAGAAGAAACAGCGTAAGGGTGGGGGGTATGGTTTGTTCCGCTGTGCGGATTAATGTTGGCCATGTTGGCCGCCTTTGAAGGTAATAAATGTTTTGTAATTTTCTACTTTCAGTGTGTTGTGCCTTCTAAAGCAAAGTGTCTAGCAACCCATTAGTTAGTACATTTTCAAACACATTGTTAGGCATTTAATGTGTTAACCATAGTAATGTATGGCAAACAATGTGTGTCATAAATTTCTGCCTACATGTACATATCTAGATATAGAGACTTCTCCCTGACTGTGTTAGTAGGTATGTCTTTTCAAAAACACTAATTGGAGGTTTGGTTCAAACATTTATTCCAAAAACAAAAATTCCTTAAACTTAATGCATTTCAATGTAAGAATAAGTGCCACAATTATTCCCTGGGTGGCCTGGGAGGTTGAGACTCATTTCTAGGGGTGGTGTTGGGGGACAACAGTGCAGTAAAAAAAATAGACTGCTGTTGTATTAGCTGATGTATCAACAACAAAGTTTGGTCCTGGCGCTGTCCAGATTCTTGTATGGCATGTGACATTTGTTGGATAGCATTTGTCATATTGCCTGACTAATCTCTGAGTGCTGTTGATTGCGCACTTCACGCAGTTGTTGCTGCAGGTCCAGAATTTGTTGCCGATCCACCAGCGACTGATTTTGCAACGCCGCAAATGCGCTCATTAGTTCCAGCACGCGGCTGTTGTTGACTGTAGCCCTCCAGCATCCGGACCCCTAGCTGGTAAAAATCTGCACTTGTGGGTGCACTAGCTCCAGTTGTAGGATGATCAGCCTAAAACACCAAAAACAAGATTGTAGTGAAGCTGGAACAATTAAGGTAATCCCCTCCCAAACATTTAAAAAAAGGGTTCCATTATAATGTACCGTTGGTTCATCCTCTGTAGCCTGTCCACATGGCACTTGGGCAGAGGGCACAGCCTGGGTTTCCGTGATGGACTCCTGCTAAACCACAAATATGTTGTATGTTACATGGTGGATCCTGTTGTACCCCCAAACATGTCAATGTGGTTACTGTTCAAACAAATCAGCCATGGTACCTCAGTATGCTCCGGCCAAAGTAGTTCCGGTGTCTGGCTGCCAGAAAGGGGCTAATCCACATCTGAGAGATGGGGCAAGCTGGCCTATGCTAAACAGGAAAGTCATGCTAGTAGGTCATTTGACATTGTGGGACTATTTTTTGGATACACTATCGAGGCCATACCTCTCCAAAGTGCCGGATTGCACAATAGCAAAAATGTGTAATTGATCAACATATTCAAAAGATGTATGTAAGACGAAGAGGATGAAATCATTGTGGCAAACAATAAATTACACACATTGCTCAAATTACACATACCCGCCATCTCACAGATGTCCCGACTTAGGCCCTCACTCGAGCTTTGCCCTAAAAAAACATGTTTAATAACAAGTTGGACTAATAAATCCAAAAAACAGGTTAGGCAACATCCTTACTAGAGAATAAACCAAACCAAAGTTACCCTCATCTCTAGCAGCCTCACGGTGAAGGGACCTTTCCGGACAGACACTTCCTGTATTCCGGTCAACTAAAATACACAATGTATATCAATATTAACAACAATAGTATAGTGATTGTTTGTATTTTTATAGAAAAAACAAAACATAATGCATGGAACTCATTACTACAATTTAATTTCTGATGGTGTGGATGCACAATCCACTATAAATATCCTTCTTGTAGTGGGAATTTAAATCATGTAGAATTTTAGACTAACAAAATATACACATTGCTACTCAAACAGCATAAAGGATACAGTGTGTTTGGAAATACACACCAACAGGGTCCTGTCGACCTGCAACACAGGAAGTGGTGTCCAAAGATGAAGCAGGGACTTGGCCTACAATGAAAATAGATGAATGAAAGGCATGCACTTGTCTGAAAGTAGCAAAAGCAAGGTTGACACATGCACTTACCGGCATCCAAAGAGTAGGTTGACTCCTGAGGAGATGCTGGTGCAAATCTCAGGGCAACTATGACAAATCAAAGTAAGGATTTAGGCATTGGTAATGTGCGGCCCAAATGAACCACCCCACAAATTAATAAAAAATACCTTCAATGTCAGACTGGGTTATGCTTGAGGGTGGGGGAAGGGCTAGAATTGGTGTGTCCTCCTCAGCAGAATCCTGGGGCTCACCATGTGCACCTATGCATAAAGCAAGAGACAGGAAAGTCACACATTAATGAGGTATAATGTGCTACTTCACATGTCCTACTGTTAGTTTACACAAAAATAACAATTATAAGAACATACATTAAAACAACAGGATAGAAAAATGTCCTAACTATGTACCTTCAGCCCAACCTGTAGTGTCATCCCCAGCATCAACACCCTGCAGCCGAATGAGAGGAATCTTGCACTTCAGCATCTCCTCATATGGCCTGTAGTTACTCTTTGGACCCTGTTTGGTCCCACTCTATACAAGTAGATCAGTCTTCATCTTTTGCATAAGGGCCCTTTTCAAAGTGTAGAAGTGTTTCTTGCAGGATGTGCCACTACGTGGGTATTGAGCACTGCTAGTAAGCTCCTCACCAATGGCATCCCACAATTTGCTCCTTTCTTGCTTGCCTAAACACTGACTTTGGGAGCCAAATAATAACTCCCATTTAGCCAGTGTCAGACGCACAAAATGATTGTTATCCGCCAAATTAAATTCTGGCTCCCTCTTGGCAAATGGACGCTTGGCCTTAGGTGCTGCCTCACCTTCGGCCTGTGCCCTTTTCCTTAGGGGAGGTCTGCGCACAGCACCCAACACAGTCCTACTTGGTCCAGCTGTGGCCGGTAGATTCCCAGAATTTGGCTCCATCCTGTAGCTGCACACACACCACTATACAACACCCAAGCACGCATGCAGATTACAGAATGGCAACAACTGCTGCTTGGGTGTGCCAGGTTTTATGTGCTCTAAGGACCAATCACAAACAGGTCCACTTAATTGTTTCACACATACTGGCCAGGTGTTTGTAGCGACATCTTCACTGCACTGACTAATGTATCTGGCAACCATGTGTGGAAGACAATTAAATAATTAGAGAGCTCATTAACCAAACAACCCAACATAAGAAAACAATGTACTCAGGTCTTATAAACACATGTTAAATGTGGCTCTAAAAAACGGCTATTTGAATTAAGAGCAGCATAAGTTTCATTGGACAAAAACTGAATGATCAACCATATCCGCTAAAGCACGCAAGTATCTGCTCACGTACGCTAGTATGCTTTAGCGTACGTGTGCGCAAGCCGTTTCAAGCACACCTGGGTAAGCTAATTGCAGACCGGAAATAGCTAATCAATGCAAGAGGCGGCAAAGCGGACCAGTCATCTCCCAAAGTTAAGTATAAGTAGCTTTATTTTACAACCTTCTTGTATTGTTACACTGTGGCAAAGGCTGTGGTGTTTTCCTTTTCTCCCTTGCTTGCAAAAAGTGTCTGGCTGGGTTTTTGCCTTACTTTGTGTGGCTTGTTGGGTGATTTCTGTCATCAGTGCTGTTTCTTTGGGAGATTTATTTTGTTGGCATATGCAAATATTGTGTAGCATACAGCAATTGAGGATTGATTTTGGGGCATTTTGTGGGTTGTGCAGCAAATACCCTCTTGGTTGAGCCTAACTTAGAAAGCAGACTTTCAGCAGTCTGGTGGTTCTGACTACTATACATCTGGTTTTGTGTTGAGCTGCATTGGTGTGATTGTGTGAGGAGTGTGCTTGTGTCTGTGGTGTGTTGGTTTTCTTTTTTTGGTTTGCATTATTTTGTAGCTATGGCCAGTGATTGTGAGATGGATGTGAGGGTGATGTTTGGGTTATGGATGTATGGTTGTGGGAGACTACTGGAAGAACAGGAGGCTAGGGAGGAGGGTGCTGTGAGGCTTAGGGCATCCCGATCCTTTGGCATCCGTCTTTCAGTGTGGGATTTAAGTGACGAGCAGATCAGAAGCAGATTTCGTCTGAATCGTGCAGCACTACAGTCCCTATATGATCAGATTAAGAGCAAAATCGATCCATCCACCAGACGCACCCAATCCATTCCAGGCATAGTTCGCCTATGTGCCATGCTTAATATTGTGGCACGAGGGAATTTCCAGGCAACCTCTGCCCTCCTCAGCGGGATCAGCCAGGCTACAATGAGCCGCACATTTTACCAGGTAGTACTGGCTATTTGTGACCTTATCCCTGTTTATATCAAATTTCCTGAGGATGAGGTTGCCCAAATAAAGCGTGCGTTCTACGGCATGGGAGGGATTCCGAATGTGCTAGGGTGCGTGGATGGTACACATATCCCTTTCCGCCCTCCCCGTGCACAGGAGCTGCATTACCGCAATCGCAAACAATTCCATTCTATGAATGTCATGGTAGTATGTGACCATGACATGAAGCTGCGGGCCGTGAGAACTGGCTTCCCCGGCTCATTCCATGATTCTTACGTGCTCCAGCAATCAGTCCTGTGCCGGAAGTTTGAGAACAATGAAATGCCACCTGGCTGGCTACTGGGTAACTAAATAACCATGTCAAATTATTTTGATACAAATATGTGGCCTAGTAAGCTAAATTTAAAATATGACGAAAAATAACTATTACTAATTGCTGTCTCTCTCAATGTGTTTATTCCACAGCGGACAAGGGATATGGGCATAAAACGTGGTTAATGACTCCGGTCAGAAACCCACAGACCTCTGCCCAACTACGCTACAATGCAGCACATCGCAAAACCAGATGCATTGTGGAAAGAACCATCGGACTGCTGAAAGCGCGCTTTCTCTGTTTGGCACGCCCAGGAGGAGAAATGTTGTACAGTCCACAAAAGGTCTCAAAAATCATCCTCGAATGCTGTGTCTTACACAATATTTGCATATGCCACAGAATACAACCCCTTGAAGAAACAGCACTGGTGCCAGAAATCCCCAACATGCCCGCTGAAAGCACAGAGGACACCCAGACTGGCTTCGAGCAACGGGAAAGCATGATTACCTTGTTTTTTTCGGTAAGCTAGCTCACCGTAACTATACTACAAGTACTGGACTACAGGGCCCTTTTTAAAAAACAAAAAATAAGGGTTGGTGTGCAAGTTGACCCAAATAATAATAAGGGTTGGTGTGCAAGTTGACCCAAATAATAATAAGGGTTGGTCTTCAAGTTGACCCAAATAATAATAAGGGTTGGTGTGCAAGTTGACCCAAATAATAATAAGGGTTGGTGTGCAAGTTGACCCAAATAATAATAAGGGTTGGTGTGCAAGTTGACACAAAAAATAATAAGGGTTGGTCTTCAAGTTGACCCAAATAATAATAAGGGTTGGTGTGCAAGTTGACACAAAAAATAATAAGGGTTGGTGTGCAAGTTGACCCAAATAATAATAATGGTTGGTCTTTAAATTGACCCAAATAATAATAAGGGTTGGTCTGCAAGTTGACCCAAATAATAATAAGGGTTGGTGTGCAAATAATAATAAGGGTTGGTGTGCAAGTTGACACAAAAAATAATAAGGGTTGGTCTTCAAGTTGACCCAAATAATAATAAGGGTTGGTGTGCAAGTTGCCCCCCCCCCCAAAAAATAAATAAAAAATAAAAATAAAGGTTGGTCTGCAAGTTGAACCAAATAAAAAAAAAGAGGCCTTGGTATGTAATTAAATGCTGCAAACAAAAATTATTACTAAATACTAACTACACTTTGTTTCTATTTTAGGCACCATGAAGAAAACACAACAATAATTGTACTCATGTATATCTAAACCAAAAAAAATAAAAAAATAAAAACATTTAACAAAATAAACATGGTGCAATGTGTTTACTACAGAATGTTCTAACATTGATTTCAATCCAACAGCAAACAAACGCTCAGGCGCTGTCTTGAATACCGTGTGAAAAAATAACAGCGCCTATAAAGCAGATCTGAAACATCACATTCACCAATGTATGCATTCTTCCCAAGAACGGCAGATAGCGACTGAGGAGGCCTGCAATAGCGACTCACAGCCGTTCGTGGTGGCCACTAGCGGACGCTCATAGCGCCGCACTTCAGACGCTCATCTGTCGCTACCTGCCCCTATTAATGAATCAGCCTCAAAGTAACAAAATGTGACAATTGCCCTTCAGCTAAATACTATGCATTAACATTTCCACCTGTATTCAGTTTAAGGCTTGTAAAATGCTCAGATAACTCATCTGTGTGTTGCAAAATTAAGATGAAATGCAGACAGCTTTATTTTGAGGAATGGAAGAAGTAACATATAATCGCCTTTTATCAGCAGCATCCTGCTCAGGCAGCCATTCGAGATGAGTAAAGGGGGTGGGAGTAGCTCCATCACTATTATTTATACAAAATGATTATTATTATTAATCAGGGCTTGGGAACTAATTTACTGCACAGTTTAAGCCTCTCATCATCTAAGTATTAAGAACCAAACATGTCTAGCTATGTGGAACGACAGAGATCTGGTTGCATATATCTGTAGATACATGTGGAAGCCACACGGCCTTGACAAGGCACTCTGTGTTTAGTGTGGTCCCTACTCTTATTTTTGAGTCCCCAAAGTTGGGACATGCAATGCAGTCACATTTTTCAGAGCTACTCACCTGGCAAGCTGCCATGTAGCTTCCACATGTATCTGCACATTTATGCAACCAAATCTCTGTCTTTCCACATAGCTAGACATGTTTGGTGCCTAAAACTTAGATGAGATTGATGAAGAGAGGGTTAAACTGGGTGGTAAATTGGTTCCCAGGCCCTGAATAATAATTTAATAATTTTGTATAAATAGTATAGATGGGGCCACTCCCACCCCCTTTACTCAACCAGTCGAGATGTCACCTCAGATCATTTTGGGGCACCGCAAGCCAAAGGAAACAAAGGTCACTTTCCAATCCTATCAAACACAAGGTCTGCAGGCTGGATCTGGCCAGCCAACTATTTTCACATGGATTGCTGACAGGTTTCCTGGTAGCGAAGACCCTTCTAGCGAGTCTGGTCAGTCCACTCCAAACAGACCTCAGATTAGGAATTGCCAGAGGGCCCAAGACATCACTGCTTACATCCCACTTCTCTGTACTGAGGTGCCCATAGTTTTCAAAAGGATCCTCTGAACACAAGCCATGCCCATCAGCTGGCCCGCTTCTCATACCAGGGCTGCAAGAGAGCCATCAGCGTGGAAGGAGCAAGTAGCAGTTAAGCAGAGGATTCTCATGGCCTGATCAACTCTAAATTTAATGTCTGTGCGCTGTTACACAAAAGTGGACTTTATCTTCAACGAGAACGTCCAAGCATTTTTTAACACTCCACCCACCCCTCTCTTACCCTGTGCTAAGCCTAACATAAAAAAAACTTACCTGGGACCAGGCAATCTGCATGAAAGCAGAATATGGGAACTTGAGTGACAAGTCTGTCATCAAATCCCATGCAGCAGTATGACTGTATTGGTCTATCACTCAAATCCAACTGTCACTCAGAGCCTTGCCCCCAGCCGGCATCAGGGGATGATATCAGAGATCAGGGGATGGTTTGCCTTGCTTTCAATTACATTCCTCCAAGACAACTAAAGAAATGATGGTCTAACAGTAACAGCCACAGCAGTCTTGCAGCTGTCTCTGACCACAGCAGAGCTTGCTTATGACTCATAAAGCTGCGCCATAAAATGCCTTTCCTAGTTCAGCCACGATCCACAAAACATAATAAAGAAAACGTACACTGTCCCAAAGGGGAATAAGGTGCATGAAAGTTGTGTACCTGGACAACGCTACGTTCACACCTGTCCACATTCGACCTTTCGATTGCAGCAGATGCAAAAAATAGCCCCTCTATGGCCCCTTTCACACCTCTCTGGTGCAGCAGGGCAGACAAAAACATGGTTGCAAAAAGTCCTGCTTGCTGCGTCTCATAGAAGTCTGTTGTGTGCAATGCAAACTCATGTAAAAATACAATTTTGACATGAATTTGCAAATACAGTGTACATTTTTTTATTATTAAAAAAAAGATACCAGTCAGCACACTGCACATGGCTGGGATCCCTGTGGCTTGGAGGCTGAACCACAGACCTCCAGCCTGTGGTACACCATCTCCTATGCCCTTCAGTGTGGATTTGGCGCTCCTCCATTGATGAACACCGGGCCCATGCTGTTAGGCATTGGGATTTTCCGTACTGCTCTAGCATCGGGGGTACAGGTAATGGGCCAATGTAATGGCACCCTCACCCTTCTTTCTTTGGACCCCCCTTACTAGTTCAGGGTAGAAAAACAAAACAACACACAAACGTAATTTATTGATCTAACATTAAAGTGGACCAAATCTATAAGATTATCGGACCGATCGATTCTCTCAAAATCGGGATGCCCTGCTGTGTGAATCCCCCAGGTCCCCCCATTCACTTACCTCATTTCCCGGTCCCACGGCGCGTCTAAGAGCAGCGGCCGCATCCCGCTATCCCTCTAGCAGGACACATGCCTGCACCAGGCATTTGTGAATGGGCGGCGCAGGCACACACCCTGTTTGAGGGAAGTGGACGATGCGGCCATCAGAGCTGCTCTTAGACGTGCCGTGGGACCGGGAAGAGGTGAGCTGGTCCCAGCGTCCTGGTGGGTTTCACCTGAACGGGGTGCCCAGGGGAAAGGACCAAAACCCAGGATAGTCAAAATCCTGGGTTTTGGTCCACTTTAAACTCTACTCATCGCCGCCATTTTCATTCATCTTTCTAAACTGCTCCGAGTCCCCTTTGATAAGCCATTCTAAAATGCCTGGCGTTGGTGCGGGCATAAGCTGGGGATGCTGTCATGGCTTGCACATGCCATAAGGGATCACCACTGAGGTGAATATACATCCTGGACTTTCTAGAACTCTTTAACTGCAGAGGGCATCTCAAATTGAGGGGGATTGCTAAAAGGAACCAAATGTTAGTTTTGGTAAGCCTGTTTTAATTTACATTTTAAAACAAAAGTTGGTGTAGCTTTATCCTGTAGGTGTCCCTTGGAGCTCTGCTGGGTGGAAGCAGCACTTACATGGTAGTGACAGCCATAGCATTGCCTGGGCACCTCTTTACAGAAGGAAAATGGTCAGGCCCTACAGCAGAGCGATGTCTGTGAAAATATTTGTCAGAAATCCAAAAAACAAGCAAAGACATAAAACAAATCTGTGTCACAGGGAGAAGTGGGAGTACCTGCCGCTAACAATGCAATGACAATGGGAAAGCAGGGCAGTGGGCACACCGCCTCCCTCACCTGCCGCTATTGTGGTGTTGTGTTGAGACGCAAGCCCTGCCGAAAGATGGGCTTCACACTGAGACTTAATCATACAGCGGGGATTGTGCAGCAGATAACTCAGCAGGAGGGAGAGAGACTGGAACTAGGGCTGGAGAGATTGAAAGGGCAAAACTATAAAGCATGAAGTTGTGATTCGCTTTTATGGCTCTGGCTCCGAGCCTCGGGAGCGCCATTGATCATGGCTCCTAATGACAAGCTGAGGAGGAAAATATCCGGAACTCTTCCCAATGCAAATAACTCACGGGGTGGGGAGAGAATGCGAGAGAGCAAGAGGAGAGAGAGAAAAAGGGAGGGGAAACAGAGAGAGAGCTAGAGGAGAAATTGGAGAGAGTGAGGGAGGGGAGAAAGAGAGTAAGAAGAGAGAGAGAGAATGTGAAATGAAAGGAAAAAGCAGAGAGAATGGAAAATATCTAAAACGCTTCTGAGTGCAAATACCTCAGAGAAGGGAGAGAACGAGAGAGAGAGAGCGAGAAGAGAGAGAGAGAAAAAGGGAGGGGAAACAGAGAGGGAGAGCAAGAGAGACTGAAGAGATTGAGGGAGGGGAGACAGAGAATGAGAAGAGAGAGAGAATATGAAATGAAAGGAAAAAAGAAAGAGAATGGAAAATATCTAAAACTCTTCCCAATGCAAATACCTCACAGAAGGGAGGGAGGAGAGAGAGAAAGGGAAGGGAAACAGAGAGGGAGAGCAAGAGAGACTGAAGAGAGTGAGGGAGGGGAGAATGATAAGAGAGAGAGAGAGAGAGCATGAAAAGAAAGAGAAAATGAGAGAAAATTGAAAAGATCTAAAACTCTTTCCAATGCAAATACCTTACAGGGGAGAGAGGACAAATGAAAGTGCAATAGAAAAGAGAGAATAAGTGAGGGGAGACAAAGAGAGAGATAGAGATAGAGAGCAAGATAAGAGATTGTAAAGAGTGAGAGAGGGGGCAAAGAAAGTGAGAAGAGAGAGAGAGAACGTGAAAAAAATGAGGGACAAGAGGAGGCTAAATTATCGGAAACTCTTCCTAATGCAAATACCTCACATGGGGGTGAGAGTGAGAGAATAAAGGAGAGGAGACAAGATGAGAGATTGAAGAGAGTGGGGTAGGGGAGAAGGAATGTAAGAAAAAGGGGACTGTAAAAGAAAGTGCGAAGGAGAGAGAGACAAAAATAATGAAAACTTTTCCTAATGCAAAAAACTCACATGGAGAAGGGGAGAGAATGAGCGAGAAAATGAGAAAGAATATGGGAGGGGAGACAGAGAGAGAGCAAAAAAATGGGTTGAAGAGAAAGATGGAGAGAATGTGAGAGGAGAGAGGAATAAGGTGCATGGAAGTTAGTGTGTGCCTGACAAGAACTTTAAGGCTATATTCACACCTGTTCGCATTCGACCTTGCTCTCATTGCACTTCTCAATGCAAATACATTACAGGGGGAGACAACGAGAGAAGAGAGAGAGAGAAGACAGAGGATAAGGAGGTGGGTGGCAGAGAGAAGAAGGGACAGAATAAAGGAGGAGAAACAAAGTGATAAAAAGTGAGGAAGAAGAGGAGACTCTTCCCAGTTTGAATACCAACATGGGGAGAGAATGGAAAAGGGAGAGGAGAGAGAAAAGACAGAATGAGGGAGGGGAGACATAAAGCAGAAGAAGGAAAATGAGGGTTGGGAGAGAGAGAGTAAGAGAGTAAAAGGAGAGAGAAAAAGATAGGGAGGGAGACTATTCCCAGTGCAACCTCACACAGGAAGAAAATGAGAAAGAAGAGGACAGAGAAAAAAGAATGAAGGTGGAGCGAGCGAGTGCAAGTAAACAGAGAGCTCAGGTATCCCTCATAACAGCGAGCTCAGGTATCCCTCATAACAGCGAGCTCAGGTATCCCTCATAACAGCAAGCTCAGGTATCCCTCATAACAGCGGGCTCAGGTATGCCTCATAACAGCAAGCTCTCATAACAGCGAGCTCAGGCATCCCTCATAACAGCAAGCTCTCATAACAGCGAGCTCAGGCATCCCTCATAACAGCAAGCTCTCATAACAGCGGGCTCAGGCATCCCTCATAACAGCAAGCTCTCATAACAGCGAGCTCAGGCATCCCTCATAACAGCAAGCTCTCATAACAGCGAGCTCAGGCATCCCTCATAACAGCAAGCTCTCATAACAGCGGGCTCAGGCATCCCTCATAACAGTGAGCTCAGGCATCCCTCATAACAGCGGGCTCAGGTATCCCTCATAACAGCGGGCTCAGGCATCCCTCATAACAGCGGGCTCAGGCATCCCTCATAACAGCGGGCTCAGGCATCCCTCATAACAGCGGGCTCAGGCATCCCTCATAACAGCGGGCTCAGGTATCCCTCATAACAGCGGGCTCAGGCATCCCTCATAACAGTGAGCTCAGGCATCCCTCATAACAGCGGGCTCAGGTATCCCTCATAACAGCGGGCTCAGGCATCCCTCATAACAGCGGGCTCAGGTATCCCTCATAACAGCGAGCTCAGGCATCCCTCATAACAGCGGGTTCAGGCATCCCTCATAACAGCGGGCTCAGGCATCCCTCATAACAGTGAGCTCAGGCATCCCTCATAACAGCGGGCTCAGGTATCCCTCATAACAGCGGGCTCAGGCATCCCTCATAACAGCGGGCTCAGGTATCCCTCATAACAGCGAGCTCAGGCATCCCTCATAACAGCGGGTTCAGGCATCCCTCATAACAGCGGGCTCAGGTATCCCTCATAACAGCGGGCTCAGGCATCCCTCATAACAGCGAGCTCAGGCATCCCTCATAACAGCGGGCTCAGGCATCCCTCATAACAGCGGGCTCAGGTATCCCTCATAACAGCGGGCTCAGGCATCCCTCATAACAGCGAGCTCAGGCATCCCTCATAACAGCGGGTTCAGGCATCCCTCATAACAGCGGGCTCAGGTATCCCTCATAACAGCGAGCTCAGGTATCCCTCATAACAGCGAGTTCAGGCATCCCTCATAACAGCGGGCTCAGGCATCCCTCATAACAGCGGGCTCAGGCATCCCTCATAACAGCGGGCTCAGGCATCCCTCATAACAGCGAGTTCAGGCATCCCTCATAAAAGTGGGTTCAGGTATCCCTCATAACAGCGGGCTCAGGTATCCCTCATAACAGCGGGCTCAGGTATCCCTCATAACAGCGAGCTCAGGCATCCCTCATAACAGCGGGCTCAGGTATCCCTCATAACAGCGGGCTCAGGTATCCCTCATAACAGTGGGCTCAGGCATCCCTCATAACAGCAAGTTCTCATAACAGTGGGCTCAGGCATCCCTCATAACAGCGGGCTCAGGTATCCCTCATAACAGGGAGCTCAGGCATCCCTCATAACAGCGAGCTCAGGCATCCCTCATAACAGCGGGTTCAGGCATCCCTCATAACAGCGGGCTCAGGTATCCCTCATAACAGCGGGCTCAGGTATCCCTCATAACAGCGGGCTCAGGTATCCCTCATAACAGCGAGCTCAGGCATCCCTCATAACAGCGGGCTCAGGTATCCCTCATAACAGCGGGCTCAGGTATCCCTCATAACAGTGGGCTCAGGCATCCCTCATAACAGCAAGTTCTCATAACAGTGGGCTCAGGCATCCCTCATAACAGCGGGCTCAGGTATCCCTCATAACAGCGAGCTCAGGCATCCCTCATAACAGCGAGCTCAGGCATCCCTCATAACAGCGGGCTCAGGTATCCCTCATAACAGCGAGCTCAGGCATCCCTCATAACAGCGGGTTCAGGTATCCCTCATAACAGCGGGCTCAGGTATCCCTCATAACAGTGGGCTCAGGCATCCCTCATAACAGCGGGCTCGGGTATCCCTCATAACAGCGGGCTCAGGTATCCCTCATAACAGCGAGCTCAGGCATCCCTCATAACAGCGGGTTCAGGTATCCCTCATAACAGCGAGCTCAGGTATCCCTCATAACAGCGAGCTCAGGCATCCCTCATAACAGCGGGCTCAGGTATCCCTCATAACAGCGGGTTCAGGTATCCCTCATAACAGCGAGCTCAGGTATCCCTCATAACAGCGAGCTCAGGCATCCCTCATAACAGCGGGCTCAGGCATCCCTCATAACAGCGAGCTCAGACATCCCTCATAACAGCGAGCTCAGGCATCCCTCATAACAGTGAGCTCTCATAACAGCGGGCTCAGGCATCCCTCATAACAGCGGGCTCAGGTATCCCTCATAACAGCGAGCTCAGGCATCCCTCATAACAGCGGGCTCAGGTATCCCTCATAACAGCGGGTTCAGGCATCCCTCATAACAGCGAGCTCAGGCATCCCTCATAACAGCAAGCTCTCATAACAGTGGGCTCAGGCATCCCTCATAACAGCGGGCTCAGGTATCCCTCATAACAGCGAGCTCAGGCATCCCTCATAACAGCGAGCTCAGGCATCCCTCATAACAGCGGGCTCAGGCATCCCTCATAACAGCGGGCTCAGGCGTCCATCATAACAGCGGGCTCAGGCGTCCCTCATAACAGCGGGCTCAGGTATCCCTCATAACAGCGGGCTCAGGCGTCCCTCATAACAGCGAGCTCAGGTATCCCTCATAACAGCAGGCTCAGATATCCCTCCCTCATAACAGCGGACTCAGGCGTCCCTCATAACAGCGAGCTCAGGCATCCATCATAACAGCGGGCTCAGGCATCCCTCATAACAGCGGGCTCAGGCGTCCCTCATAACAGCGAGCTCAGGCATCCCTCATAACAGCGGGCTCTCATAACAGCGAGCTCAGGCATCCCTCATAACAGCGGGCTCAGGCATCCCTCATAACAGCGGGCTCAGGCATCCCTCATAACAGCGGGCTCAGGCATCCCTCATAACAGCGAGCTCAGGCATCCCTCATAACAGCGGGCTCAGGCATCCCTCATAACAGCGAGCTCAGGCATCCCTCATAACAGCGGGCTCAGGCGTCCATCATAACAGCGAGTTCTCATAAAGCGGGCTCAGGCATCCCTCATAACAGCGGGCTCAGGCGTCCATCATAACAGCAAGTTCTCATAACAGCGAGCTCAGGCGTCCCTCATAACAGCGAGCTCAGGCGTCCCTCATAACAGTGGGCTCAGGCGTCCCTCATAACAGCGGGCTCAGGCATCCCTCATAACAGCAGGCTCAGGCATCCCTCATAACTGCGGGCTCAGGCATCCCTCATAACAGCGGACTCAGGCGTCCCTCATAACTGCGGGCTCAGGCATCCCTCATAACAGCGGGCTCAGGCATCCCTCATAACAGCGAGCTCAGGCATCCCTCATAACAGCGAGCTCCGGCATCCCTCATAACAGCGAGCTCAGGCATCCCTCATAACAGCGAGCTCAAGCATCCCTCATAACAGTGTGCTCAGGCATCCCTCATAACAGCGGGCTCTCATAACAGCGAGCTCAGGCGTCCCTCATAACAGCGGGTTCAGGTATCCCTCATAACTGCGGGCTCAGGCATCCCTCATAACAGCGGACTCAGGCGTCCCTCATAACAGCGGGTTCAGGTATCCCTCATAACAGTGGGCTCAGGCATCCCTCATAACAGCGAGCTCAGGCATCCCTCATAACAGCGGGTTCAGGTATCCCTCATAACTGCGGGCTCAGGCATCCCTCATAACAGCGGGCTCAGGCATCCCTCATAACAGCGGGCTCAGGCATCCCTCATAACAGCGGGCTCTCATAACAGCGGGCTCAGGCATCCCTCATAACAGCGGGTTCAGGTATCCCTCATAACTGCGGGCTCAGGCATCCCTCATAACAGCGGACTCAGGCGTCCCTCATAACTGCGGGCTCAGGCATCCCTCATAACAGTGGGCTCAGGCATCCCTCATAACAGCGAGCTCAGGCATCCCTCATAACAGCGAGCTCCGGCATCCCTCATAACAGCGAGCTCAGGCATCCCTCATAACAGCGAGCTCAGGCATCCCTCATAACAGCGAGCTCAGGCATCCCTCATAACAGTGTGCTCAGGCATCCCTCATAACAGCGGGCTCTCATAACAGCGGGCTCAGGCATCCCTCATAACAGCGGGCTCAGGTATCCCTCATAACAGCGGGCTCAGGCATCCCTCAAAACAGCGGGCTCAGGCATCCCTCATAGCAGCAAGCTCAGGCATCCCTCATAGCAGCGGGCTCAGGTATCCCTCATTACAGCGGGTTCAGGTATCCCTCATAACAGCGAGCTCAGGTATCCCTCATAACAGCGGGCTCTCATAACAGCGGGCTCAGGCATCCCTCATAACAGCGGGCTCAGGCATCCCTCATAACAGCGGGCTCAGGTATCCCTCATAAAAGCGAGCTCAGGTATCCCTCATAACAGCGGGCCCAGGCATCCCTCATAGCAGCGGGCTCAGGCATCCCTCATAGCAGCAAGCTCAGGCATCCCTCATAGCAGCGGGCTCAGGTATCCCTCATAACAGCAGGTTCAGGTATCCCTCATAACAGCGAGCTCAGGTATCCCTCATAACAGCGAGCTCAGGCATCCCTCATAACAGCGGGCTCAGGCATCCCTCATAACAGCGGGCTCAGGCATCCCTCATAACAGCGGGTTCAGGCATCCCTCATAGCAGCGGGTTCAGGCATCCCTCATAACAGCGGGTTCAGGCATCCCTCATAACAGCGGGTTCAGGCATCCCTCATAACAGCGGGTTCAGGCATCCCTCATAACAGCGGGTTCAGGCATCCCTCATAACAGCGAGCTCAGGCGTCCCTCATAACAGCGGGCTCAGGCATCCCTCATAACAGCGGGCTCAGGCATCCCTCATAACAGCGAGCTCAGGCATCCCTCATAACAGCGGGCTCAGGCATCCCTCATAACAGCGGGCTCAGGCATCCCTCATAACAGCGAGCTCTCATAACAGCGGGCTCAGGCATCCCTCATAACAGTGAGCTCTCCTAACAGCGGGCTCAGGCATCCCTCATAACAGCGAGCTCAGGCATCCCTCATAACAGCGAGCTCAGGCATCCCTCATAACAGCGGGCTCAGGTATCCCTCATAACAGCGAGCTCAGGCATCCCTCATAACAGCGAGCTCAGGCATCCCTCATAACAGCGGGTTCAGGCATCCCTCATAACAGCGGGTTCAGGCATCCCTCATAACAGCGGGTTCAGGCATCCCTCATAGCAGCGGGTTTAGGCATCCCTCATAACAGCGGGTTCAGGCATCCCTCATAACAGCGGGTTCAGGCATCCCTCATAACAGCGGGTTCAGGTATCCCTCATAACAGCAGGTTCAGGCATCCCTCATAACAGCGGGCTCAGGCATCCCTCATAACAGCAGGTTCAGGCATCCCTCATAACAGCGGGCTCAGGCATCCCTCATAACAGCGAGCTCAGGCATCCCTCATAACAGCGGGCTCAGGCATCCCTCATAACAGCGGGTTCAGGCATCCCTCATAACAACGAGTTTAGGCATCCCTCATAACAGCGGGCTCAGGCATCCCTCATAACAGCGGGCTCAGGCATCCCTCATAACAGCGGGTTCAGGCATCCCTCATAACAACGAGTTTAGGCATCACTCATAACAGCGGGCTCAGGCATCCCTCATAACAGCGAGCTCAGGCATCCCTCATAACAGCGGGCTCAGGCATCCCTCATAACAGCGGGTTCAGGCATCCCTCATAACAACGAGTTTAGGCATCCCTCATAACAGCGGGCTCAGGCATCCCTCATAACAGCGGGCTCAGGCATCCCTCATAACAGCGAGCTCAGGCATCCCTCATAACAGCGAGCTCAGGTATCCCTCATAACAGCGAGCTCAGGCATCCCTCATAACAGCGGGCTCAGGCATCCCTCATAACAGCGGGCTCAGGCATCCCTCATAACAGCGAGCTCAGGCATCCCTCATAACAGCGGGTTCAGGCATCCCTCATAACAGCGGGCTCAGGCATCCCTCATAACAGCGGGTTCAGGCATCCCTCATAGCAGCGGGTTCAGGCATCCCTCATAACAGCGGGTTCAGGCATCCCTCATAACAGCGGGTTCAGGCATCCCTCATAACAGCGGGTTCAGGCATCCCTCATAACAGCGGGTTCAGGCATCCCTCATAACAGCGAGCTCAGGCGTCCCTCATAACAGCGGGCTCAGGCATCCCTCATAACAGCGGGCTCAGGCATCCCTCATAACAGCGAGCTCAGGCATCCCTCATAACAGCGGGCTCAGGCATCCCTCATAACAGCGGGCTCAGGCATCCCTCATAACAGCGAGCTCTCCTAACAGCGGGCTCAGGCATCCCTCATAACAGCGAGCTCAGGCATCCCTCATAACAGCGGGTTCAGGCATCCCTCATAGCAGCGGGTTTAGGCATCCCTCATAACAGCGGGTTCAGGCATCCCTCATAACAGCGGGTTCAGGCATCCCTCATAACAGCGGGTTCAGGTATCCCTCATAACAGCAGGTTCAGGCATCCCTCATAACAGCGGGCTCAGGCATCCCTCATAACAGCGAGCTCAGGCATCCCTCATAACAGCGGGCTCAGGCATCCCTCATAACAGCGGGTTCAGGCATCCCTCATAACAACGAGTTTAGGCATCCCTCATAACAGCGGGCTCAGGCATCCCTCATAACAGCGGGTTCAGGCATCCCTCATAACAGCGAGCTCAGGCATCCCTCATAACAGCGGGTTCAGGCATCCCTCATAGCAGCGGGTTCAGGCATCCCTCATAATAGCGGGTTCAGGCATCCCTCATAACAGCGAGCTCAGGCATCCCTCATAACAGCGGGTTCAGGCATCCCTCATAACAGCGAGCTCAGGCATCCCTCATAACAGCGGGTTCAGGCATCCCTCATAACTGCGAGCTCAGGTATCCCTCATAACAGCGAGCTCAGGTATCCCTCATAACAGCGAGCTCAGGCATCCCTCATAACAGCGGGCTCAGGCATCCCTCATAACAGCGAGCTCTCATAACAGCGAGCTCAGGCATCCCTCATAACAGCGGGCTCAGGTATCCCTCATAACAGCGGGTTCAGATATCCCTCATAACAGCGGGTTCAGGTATCCCTCATAACAGTGGGCTCAGGCATCCCTCATAACAGCAAGCTCTCATAACAGTGGGCTCAGGTATCCCTCATAACAGCGAGCTCAGGTATCCCTCATAACAGCGAGCTCAGGTATCCCTCATAACAGCGGGCTCAGGTATCCCTCATAACAGCAGGCTCAGGTATCCCTCATAACAGCGGGCTCAGGTATCCCTCATAACAGTGGGCTCAGGTATACCTCATAACAGCGGGCTCAGGCATCCCTCATAACAGCGGGCTCAGGCATCCCTCATAACAGCGGGCTCAGGCATTCCTCATAACAGCGAGCTCAGGCATCCCTCATAACAGCGGGCTCAGGCATCCCTCATAACAGCGGGCTCAGGCATCCCTCATAACAGCGGGTTCTCATAAAGCGGGCTCAGGCATCCCTCATAACAGCGGGCTCTCATAAAGCGGGTTCAGGCATCCCTCATAACAGCGGGCTCAGGCATCCCTCATAACAGCAAGCTCAGGTATCCCTCATAACAGCGGGCTCAGGTATCCCTCATAACAGCGAGCTCAGGCATCCCTCATAACAGCAAGCTCTCATAACAGCGAGCTCAGGCATCCCTCATAACAGCAAGCTCTCATAACAGCGAGCTCAGGCATCCCTCATAACAGCGGGCTCAGGCATCCCTCATAACAGCGGGCTCAGGCATCCCTCATAACAGCGGGCTCAGGCATCCCTCATAACAGCGGGCTCAGGCATCCCTCATAACAGTGAGCTCAGGCATCCCTCATAACAGCGGGCTCAGGTATCCCTCATAACAGCGGGCTCAGGCATCCCTCATAACAGCGGGCTCAGGTATCCCTCATAACAGCGAGCTCAGGCATCCCTCATAACAGCGGGTTCAGGTATCCCTCATAACAGCGAGCTCAGGCATCCCTCATAACAGCGAGCTCAGGCATCCCTCATAACAGCGGGCTCAGGTATCCCTCATAACAGCGGGTTCAGGTATCCCTCATAACAGCGAGCTCAGGTATCCCTCATAACAGCGAGCTCAGGCATCCCTCATAACAGCGGGCTCAGGCATCCCTCATAACAGCGAGCTCAGACATCCCTCATAACAGCGAGCTCAGGCATCCCTCATAACAGTGAGCTCTCATAACAGCGGGCTCAGGCATCCCTCATAACAGCGGGCTCAGGTATCCCTCATAACAGCGAGCTCAGGTATCCCTCATAACAGCGAGCTCAGGCATCCCTCATAACAGCGGGCTCAGGTATCCCTCATAACAGCGGGTTCAGGCATCCCTCATAACAGCGGGCTCAGGTATCCCTCATAACAGCGAGCTCAGGCATCCCTCATAACAGCGGGCTCAGGTATCCCTCATAACAGCGGGTTCAGGCATCCCTCATAACAGCGAGCTCAGGCATCCCTCATAACAGCAAGCTCTCATAACAGTGGGCTCAGGCATCCCTCATAACAGCGGGCTCAGGTATCCCTCATAACAGCGAGCTCAGGCATCCCTCATAACAGCGAGCTCAGGCATCCCTCATAACAGCGGGCTCAGGCATCCCTCATAACAGCGGGCTCAGGCGTCCATCATAACAGCGGGCTCAGGCGTCCCTCATAACAGCGAGCTCAGGTATCCCTCATAACAGCAGGCTCAGATATCCCTCCCTCATAACAGCGGACTCAGGCGTCCCTCATAACAGCGAGCTCAGGCATCCATCATAACAGCGGGCTCAGGCATCCCTCATAACAGCGGGCTCAGGCGTCCCTCATAACAGCGAGCTCAGGCATCCCTCATAACAGCGGGCTCTCATAACAGCGAGCTCAGGCATCCCTCATAACAGCGGGCTCAGGCATCCCTCATAACAGCGGGCTCAGGCATCCCTCATAACAGCGGGCTCAGGCATCCCTCATAACAGCGAGCTCAGGCATCCCTCATAACAGCGGGCTCAGGCATCCCTCATAACAGCGAGCTCAGGCATCCCTCATAACAGCGGGCTCAGGCGTCCATCATAACAGCGAGTTCTCATAAAGCGGGCTCAGGCATCCCTCATAACAGCGGGCTCAGGCGTCCATCATAACAGCAAGTTCTCATAACAGCGAGCTCAGGCGTCCCTCATAACAGCGAGCTCAGGCGTCCCTCATAACAGTGGGCTCAGGCGTCCCTCATAACAGCGGGCTCAGGCATCCCTCATAACAGCAGGCTCAGGCATCCCTCATAACTGCGGGCTCAGGCATCCCTCATAACAGCGGACTCAGGCGTCCCTCATAACTGCGGGCTCAGGCATCCCTCATAACAGCGGGCTCAGGCATCCCTCATAACAGCGAGCTCAGGCATCCCTCATAACAGCGAGCTCCGGCATCCCTCATAACAGCGAGCTCAGGCATCCCTCATAACAGCGAGCTCAAGCATCCCTCATAACAGTGTGCTCAGGCATCCCTCATAACAGCGGGCTCTCATAACAGCGAGCTCAGGCGTCCCTCATAACAGCGGGTTCAGGTATCCCTCATAACTGCGGGCTCAGGCATCCCTCATAACAGCGGACTCAGGCGTCCCTCATAACAGCGGGTTCAGGTATCCCTCATAACTGCGGGCTCAGGCATCCCTCATAACAGCGAGCTCAGGCATCCCTCATAACAGCGGGTTCAGGTATCCCTCATAACTGCGGGCTCAGGCATCCCTCATAACAGCGGGCTCAGGCATCCCTCATAACAGCGGGCTCAGGCATCCCTCATAACAGCGGGCTCTCATAACAGCGGGCTCAGGCATCCCTCATAACAGCGGGTTCAGGTATCCCTCATAACTGCGGGCTCAGGCATCCCTCATAACAGCGGACTCAGGCGTCCCTCATAACTGCGGGCTCAGGCATCCCTCATAACAGTGGGCTCAGGCATCCCTCATAACAGCGAGCTCAGGCATCCCTCATAACAGCGAGCTCCGGCATCCCTCATAACAGCGAGCTCAGGCATCCCTCATAACAGCGAGCTCAGGCATCCCTCATAACAGCGAGCTCAGGCATCCCTCATAACAGTGTGCTCAGGCATCCCTCATAACAGCGGGCTCTCATAACAGCGGGCTCAGGCATCCCTCATAACAGCGGGCTCAGGTATCCCTCATAACAGCGGGCTCAGGCATCCCTCAAAACAGCGGGCTCAGGCATCCCTCATAGCAGCAAGCTCAGGCATCCCTCATAGCAGCGGGCTCAGGTATCCCTCATTACAGCGGGTTCAGGTATCCCTCATAACAGCGAGCTCAGGTATCCCTCATAACAGCGGGCTCTCATAACAGCGGGCTCAGGCATCCCTCATAACAGCGGGCTCAGGCATCCCTCATAACAGCGGGCTCAGGTATCCCTCATAAAAGCGAGCTCAGGTATCCCTCATAACAGCGGGCCCAGGCATCCCTCATAGCAGCGGGCTCAGGCATCCCTCATAGCAGCAAGCTCAGGCATCCCTCATAGCAGCGGGCTCAGGTATCCCTCATAACAGCAGGTTCAGGTATCCCTCATAACAGCGAGCTCAGGTATCCCTCATAACAGCGAGCTCAGGCATCCCTCATAACAGCGGGCTCAGGCATCCCTCATAACAGCGGGCTCAGGCATCCCTCATAACAGCGGGTTCAGGCATCCCTCATAGCAGCGGGTTCAGGCATCCCTCATAACAGCGGGTTCAGGCATCCCTCATAACAGCGGGTTCAGGCATCCCTCATAACAGCGGGTTCAGGCATCCCTCATAACAGCGAGCTCAGGCGTCCCTCATAACAGCGGGCTCAGGCATCCCTCATAACAGCGGGCTCAGGCATCCCTCATAACAGCGAGCTCAGGCATCCCTCATAACAGCGGGCTCAGGCATCCCTCATAACAGCGGGCTCAGGCATCCCTCATAACAGCGAGCTCTCATAACAGCGGGCTCAGGCATCCCTCATAACAGTGAGCTCTCCTAACAGCGGGCTCAGGCATCCCTCATAACAGCGAGCTCAGGCATCCCTCATAACAGCGAGCTCAGGCATCCCTCATAACAGCGGGCTCAGGTATCCCTCATAACAGCGAGCTCAGGCATCCCTCATAACAGTGGGCTCAGGTATCCCTCATAACAGCAGGTTCAGGCATCCCTCATAACAGCGGGCTCAGGCATCCCTCATAACAGCAGGTTCAGGCATCCCTCATAACAGCGGGCTCAGGCATCCCTCATAACAGCGAGCTCAGGCATCCCTCATAACAGCGGGCTCAGGCATCCCTCATAACAGCGGGTTCAGGCATCCCTCATAACAACGAGTTTAGGCATCCCTCATAACAGCGGGCTCAGGCATCCCTCATAACAGCGGGCTCAGGCATCCCTCATAACAGCGGGTTCAGGCATCCCTCATAACAACGAGTTTAGGCATCCCTCATAACAGCGAGCTCAGGCATCCCTCATAACAGCGAGCTCAGGTATCCCTCATAACAGCGAGCTCAGGCATCCCTCATAACAGCGGGCTCAGGCATCCCTCATAACAGCGGGCTCAGGCATCCCTCATAACAGCGAGCTCAGGCATCCCTCATAACAGCGGGCTCAGGCATCCCTCATAACAGCGGGCTCAGGCATCCCTCATAACAGCGAGCTCAGGCATCCCTCATAACAGCGGGCTCAGGCATCCCTCATAACAGCGGGTTCAGGCATCCCTCATAACAGCGAGCTCAGGCGTCCCTCATAACAGCGGGCTCAGGCATCCCTCATAACAGCGGGCTCAGGCATCCCTCATAACAGCGAGCTCAGGCATCCCTCATAACAGCGGGCTCAGGCATCCCTCATAACAGCGGGCTCAGGCATCCCTCATAACAGCGAGCTCTCCTAACAGCGGGCTCAGGCATCCCTCATAACAGCGAGCTCAGGCATCCCTCATAACAGCGGGTTCAGGCATCCCTCATAGCAGCGGGTTTAGGCATCCCTCATAACAGCGGGTTCAGGCATCCCTCATAACAGCGGGTTCAGGCATCCCTCATAACAGCGGGTTCAGGTATCCCTCATAACAGCAGGTTCAGGCATCCCTCATAACAGCGGGCTCAGGCATCCCTCATAACAGCGAGCTCAGGCATCCCTCATAACAGCGGGCTCAGGCATCCCTCATAACAGCGGGTTCAGGCATCCCTCATAACAACGAGTTTAGGCATCCCTCATAACAGCGGGCTCAGGCATTCCTTTATAACAGCGGGTTCAGGCATCCCTCATAACAGCGAGCTCAGGCATCCCTCATAACAGCGGGTTCAGGCATCCCTCATAGCAGCGGGTTCAGGCATCCCTCATAATAGCGGGTTCAGGCATCCCTCATAACAGCGAGCTCAGGCATCCCTCATAACAGCGGGTTCAGGCATCCCTCATAACAGCGAGCTCAGGCATCCCTCATAACAGCGGGTTCAGGCATCCCTCATAACTGCGAGCTCAGGTATCCCTCATAACAGCGAGCTCAGGTATCCCTCATAACAGCGAGCTCAGGCATCCCTCATAACAGCGGGCTCAGGCATCCCTCATAACAGCGAGCTCTCATAACAGCGAGCTCAGGCATCCCTCATAACAGCGGGCTCAGGTATCCCTCATAACAGCGGGTTCAGGTATCCCTCATAACAGCGGGTTCAGGTATCCCTCATAACAGTGGGCTCAGGCATCCCTCATAACAGCAAGCTCTCATAACAGTGGGCTCAGGTATCCCTCATAACAGCGAGCTCAGGTATCCCTCATAACAGCGAGCTCAGGTATCCCTCATAACAGCGGGCTCAGGTATCCCTCATAACAGCAGGCTCAGGTATCCCTCATAACAGCAGGCTCAGGTATCCCTCATAACAGCGAGCTCAGGTATCCCTCATAACAGTGGGCTCAGGTATCCCTCATAACAGTGGGCTCAGGTATACCTCATAACAGCAGGCTCAGGTATCCCTCATAACAGCGGGCTCAGGCATCCCTCATAACAGCGGGCTCAGGTATCCCTCATCACAGTGGGCTCAGGTATCCCTCATAACAGCAGGCTCAGGTATCCCTCATAACAGCGGGCTCAGGCATCCCTCATAACAGCGGGCTCAGGCATCCCTCATAACAGCGGGCTCAGGCATCCCTCATAACAGCGAGCTCAGGCATCCCTCATAACAGCGGGCTCAGGCATCCCTCATAACAGCGGGCTCAGGCATCCCTCATAACAGCGGGTTCTCATAAAGCGGGCTCAGGCATCCCTCATAACAGCGGGCTCTCATAAAGCGGGTTCAGGCATCCCTCATAACAGCGGGCTCAGGCATCCCTCATAACAGCGGGCTCAGGCGTCCATCATAACAGCAAGTTCTCATAACAGCGAGCTCAGGCGTCCCTCATAACAGCGAGCTCAGGCGTCCCTCATAACAGCGGACTCAGGCGTCCCTCATAACAGTGGGCTCAGGCATCCCTCATAACAGCGAGCTCTCATAACAGCGGGCCCAGGCATCCCTCAAAACAGCGGGCTCAGGCATCCCTCATAACAGCGAGCTCAGGCGTCCCTCATAACAGCGGACTCAGGCGTCCCTCATAACAGTGGGCTCAGGCATCCCTCATAACAGCGAGCTCTCATAACAGCGGGCCCAGGCATCCCTCAAAACAGCGGGTTCAGGCATCCCTCATAACAGCAGGCTCAGGCATCCCTCATAACAGCGAACTCAGGCATCCCTCATAACAGCGGGTTCAGGCATCCCTCATAACAGCGGGTTCAGGCATCCCTCATAACAGCGAGCTCAGGCATCCCTCATAACAGCGAGCTCAGGCATCACTCATAACAGCGGGTTCAGGCATCCCTCATAACAGCGAGCTCAGGCATCCCTCATAACAGCGAGCTCAGGTATCCCTCATAACAGCGGGTTCAGGTATCCCTCATAACAGCGGGTTCAGGCATCCCTCATAACAGCGAGCTCAGGCATCCCTCATAACAGCGGGCTCAGGCATCCCTCATAACAGCGGGCTCAGGCATCCCTCATAACAGCGAGCTCTCCTAACAGCGGGCTCAGGCATCCCTCATAACAGCGAGCTCAGGCATCCCTCATAACAGCGGGTTCAGGCATCCCTCATAGCAGCGGGTTTAGGCATCCCTCATAACAGCGGGTTCAGGCATCCCTCATAACAGCGGGTTCAGGCATCCCTCATAACAGCGGGTTCAGGTATCCCTCATAACAGCAGGTTCAGGCATCCCTCATAACAGCGGGCTCAGGCATCCCTCATAACAGCGAGCTCAGGCATCCCTCATAACAGCGGGCTCAGGCATCCCTCATAACAGCGGGTTCAGGCATCCCTCATAACAACGAGTTTAGGCATCCCTCATAACAGCGGGCTCAGGCATCCCTCATAACAGCGGGTTCAGGCATCCCTCATAACAGCGAGCTCAGGCATCCCTCATAACAGCGGGTTCAGGCATCCCTCATAGCAGCGGGTTCAGGCATCCCTCATAATAGCGGGTTCAGGCATCCCTCATAACAGCGAGCTCAGGCATCCCTCATAACAGCGGGTTCAGGCATCCCTCATAACAGCGAGCTCAGGCATCCCTCATAACAGCGGGTTCAGGCATCCCTCATAACTGCGAGCTCAGGTATCCCTCATAACAGCGAGCTCAGGTATCCCTCATAACAGCGAGCTCAGGCATCCCTCATAACAGCGAGCTCTCATAACAGCGAGCTCAGGCATCCCTCATAACAGCGGGCTCAGGTATCCCTCATAACAGCGGGTTCAGGTATCCCTCATAACAGCGGGTTCAGGTATCCCTCATAACAGTGGGCTCAGGCATCCCTCATAACAGCAAGCTCTCATAACAGTGGGCTCAGGCATCCCTCATAACAGCGGGCTCAGGTATCCCTCATAACAGCGAGCTCAGGTATCCCTCATAACAGCGAGCTCAGGTATCCCTCATAACAGCGGGCTCAGGTATCCCTCATAACAGCAGGCTCAGGTATCCCTCATAACAGCGGGCTCAGGTATCCCTCATAACAGTGGGCTCAGGTATACCTCATAACAGCGGGCTCAGGCATCCCTCATAACAGCGGGCTCAGGCATCCCTCATAGCAGCGGGCTCAGGTATCCCTCATAACAGCGGGCTCAGGTATCCCTCATAACAGCGGGCTCAGGTATCCCTCATAACAGCGAGCTCAGGTATCCCTCATAACAGCGAGCTCAGGCATCCCTCATAACAGCGGGCTCAGGCATCCCTCATAACAGCGGGCTCAGGCATCCCTCATAACAGCGGGCTCAGGCATCCCTCATAACAGCGGGTTCTCATAAAGCGGGCTCAGGCATCCCTCATAACAGCGGGCTCTCATAAAGCGGGTTCAGGCATCCCTCATAACAGCGGGCTCAGGCATCCCTCATAACAGCGGGCTCAGGCATCCCTCATAACAGCGGGTTCTCATAAAGCGGGCTCAGGCATCCCTCATAACAGCGGGCTCTCATAAAGCGGGTTCAGGCATCCCTCATAACAGCGGGCTCAGGCATCCCTCATAACAGCGGGCTCAGGCGTCCATCATAACAGCAAGTTCTCATAACAGCGAGCTCAGGCGTCCCTCATAACAGCGAGCTCAGGCGTCCCTCATAACAGCGGACTCAGGCGTCCCTCATAACAGTGGGCTCAGGCATCCCTCATAACAGCGAGCTCTCATAACAGCGGGCCCAGGCATCCCTCAAAACAGCGGGCTCAGGCATCCCTCATAACAGCGAGCTCAGGCGTCCCTCATAACAGCGGACTCAGGCGTCCCTCATAACAGTGGGCTCAGGCATCCCTCATAACAGCGAGCTCTCATAACAGCGGGCCCAGGCATCCCTCAAAACAGCAGGCTCAGGCATCCCTCATAACAGCGAACTCAGGCATCCCTCATAACAGCGAGCTCAGGCATCACTCATAACAGCGGGTTCAGGCATCCCTCATAACAGCGAGCTCAGGCATCCCTCATAACAGCGAACTCAGGTATCCCTCATAACAGCAGGCTCAGGCATCCCTCATAACAGCGAACTCAGGCATCCCTCATAACAGCGGGTTCAGGCATCCCTCATAACAGCGGGTTCAGGCATCCCTCATAACAGCGAGCTCAGGCATCCCTCATAACAGCGAGCTCAGGCATCACTCATAACAGCGGGTTCAGGCATCCCTCATAACAGCGAGCTCAGGCATCCCTCATAACAGCGAGCTCAGGTATCCCTCATAACAGCGGGTTCAGGTATCCCTCATAACAGCGGGTTCAGGCATCCCTCATAACAGCGGGCTCAGGCATCCCTCATAACAGCGGGTTCAGGCATCCCTCATAACAGCGGGTTCAGGCATCCCTCATAACAGCGGGTTCAGGCATCCCTCATAACAGCGAGCTCAGGCATCCCTCATAACAGCGAGCTCAGGTATCCCTCATAACAGCGGGTTCAGGCATCCCTCATAACAGCGAGCTCAGGTATCCCTCGTAGCAGCGGGCGGCCGCCGTCTCCAGGAGGAACCATAGAGAGAAGAGGGGCGGGCAGGAGGAGTCACCTCGCTGGCTCGGAACTCTCCGTCATGTTACGCGTGGTGAACTAGTGACAGGGCACAGAGCGTGTTCCCCTTCCCTTGCAGCACGGAGCCCCGGAGAGCAGCGCCGCCACCTCAGCCCAGAGGAGCAGCGACAACTCTTAGGAGCGTCCCGCTTCTCGCACAGCGCACCGGGATTTCTTCTATTCCTCAGCCAGCACCGAGAGGTAAGACTGCCGCTGCCATTCTCCGCTCTCCTGCTGCCGCTCAGCCCGGGCTCCGGCGCGGTATCAATGACATTTAGAAGTTACTTCATTGTAATCGCTTGGCGCTTTGGAAAGGAGATAAGAAGCTGCTGCCGGGAAGCGTGACGAGAGGCAAATCTGCAAACATTCTAATGAGGAGGCGCTGAGGGGAAGGGAACAGGGATATATGGGAATAGGGAGTTAGAGCGGGAGCATGTCGCACTCACACACCGCCAGCCAGCCCTGGCAACACCTGCTGGCCTGCCCTGGAATCCCCTCCACCTGTCTGGCTTTACATGTGTGTGACAGGTGTGTGCTGGCCTACGGTACCCATCGTTGTCTGACTACATAGGCTACCTCAACTAAGGTCACTATGTTCATATCGTACCTACCTGTTCTACTTTACTAATGTCAGTCTGTCTCTATCTGCCTGGGCTATCTGTACTAATGTCAGTCAGTCTGTCTCTATCTGCCTGGGCTATCTGTACTAATGTCAGTCAGTCTGTCTCTATCTGCCTGGGCTATCTGTACTAATGTCAGTCAGTCTGTCTCTATCTGCCTGGGCTATCTGTACTAATGTCAGTCAGTCTGTCTCTATCTGCCTGGGCTATCTGTACTAATGTCAGTCAGTCTGTCTCTACCTACCTGGGCTGCCTGTACTAATGTCAGTCTAGCTTTACCTACCTGGGCTGCCTGTAGTAATGTCAGTCTGTCTGTCTCTACCTACCTGGGCTGCCTGTACTAATGCCGGTCTAGCTTTACCTACCTGGGCTGCCTGTACTAATGTCAGTCTGTCTGTCATTACCTACCTGGGCTGCCTGTACTAATGTCAGTCTAGCTCTACCTACCTCTGCTGCCTGTGCGAATATCAGTCGGTCTGTCTCTACCTACCTGCCCACCTGTACTAATGTAAGTCGAGCTATACCTACTTGGGCTGCATGTACTAATGTAAGTCTGCCTTTACCTACCTGCCTGTATTAATGTCAGTCTAGCTCTACCTACCTGGTTGCCTGTACTAATATCAGTCTGTCTCCCTCTACCTACCTGGTTGCCTGTACTAATATCAGTCTGTCTCCCTCTACCTACCTGGGCTGCCTGTAATAATGTCAGTCTGTCTGTCTCTGGCTACCTGGATTGGGGGTGCTGCTTTTGGGTTACCCACAGTAATGCCAACCCATCTAACTCTCTGCCTTTACTTGTGCAAGGTGTGTTGCTTTAATGCCATTCTTGCTTACCTGGCCTGGGGATACAGCTTTATAGCTGTCTGTAGTGAAGTCTTGACCTGAGCAAGGTGTGCTGCTGTCCATGTATATCTGTTTTGGGTCTGCTGCCTTAGACTGAACCCACAGCTGTCACTCTGGAGCGCTACCTATCCTGCTTATCTACCTACCTATTTCAATAAGTTGTGCTATTTGATATGTATTTTGGAGGGGGGTCTTAAGCCCATGCTGTCAAGGACTGCTATGAAACAAGTGCTACCTATATATTTATCTATCTACCTGCCTGTTTGTGTGCCTGGGTAGGTGTATTATACTGATGTTATATACTTTGTATGTATTCACAAGACAGCTGCTGTCTCGTTTACTTTATTGCATGGTGGCTGCTTGTTTTTCACAGCTACTTTATCCCTCTTTAACTTAGAGAAATCCCGCTGAGCACTGCAGTGATGGCAGCTTTCCTCAACGTCTGTCTGTGAACCTACCTGTCTGCCCTTGGCTTGGCTTATTTATGACTTTATTTTATTCTATTCAGTGTCTGCTACTAAGAAGCACATCTACATCTTTCTCGACAGAAGTCTATATGCCACTCTCTTCCATTCATCTACATCGATACGCTGCATATATGTATATATGTACTATATAGTCCTATCTGTCCTTTTCTGCATTCAGTGTGTTTATTTGTCACTTTTAATTTGCGCCTCAATGAAAGCTGTCATGACTATTGAAAGTCTATGACCTGTCTATCTGTACTGTATAAACTATGTTAGATTAAGTTGGAACTTGATATTAATTTTTCTTTAATGTGTGCTGCTAAAAACTACAGTGGTAACTGTCCTCCAAAAAGTCTAACTATTAATTTACATCCATCCATTCACATGACAAGCTGTAGCATGTGAGGGTCATTTTTGTACTTTTAACTGCATTTTGCATTGAAATAAGCTGCTGGAAATGGGATTGATTGCTGTTTTATCTGTATATATCATACCCTGCCTATCTATCTATCTATCTATCTATCTATCTATCTATCTATCTATCTTTCCATAGATAGGGTTCCTTATAAGGGTGCCTGTATTCTACTTTGGAGCCTTCTACTGATAACTGTCTGTTCATTCTTCCCTTTTGTGATAACATGGATCTATCCTCTTTTGGCACTTTATAAGTATTTAACTTTGCAGTATGCTGCAAAAACTGTGATTCTAGCTGCTTGTGCATCTGCCTTTCATCTATCCATCTTTCATCTGCATGTGGACTGGCTTGTTGAACAGAGCCTAGGTTAAACATATTGGATGGCTTGTTCTTTTTAGAGCTGAGACTTTCAGCATGGCACTTCATCACTGTGTTCCTGGCAATTCAAGCTGGAGCGAAGGTCAGTGAGGGATATGTTAAGCCTGACTTCACTAGGCAGTGTCAGGAAACAGGTTATTCCCTGTAAAGCAGAATTATGATCTCAGTCCTGGCACTGCTCAGTGTTCATGTATATATGAAGTAAATAGGACCAAAATCTTTAACCATTTCTGTGGTGCCCAGAGCAGAACCCATGTGCTCCTAACAGCCGGTAATAAATGTAACTGGAGACTGCTTTGCTTGCATATTGGAAGGGAATACAAATTACCTGTTCTAGCAAATCATAAAGGTCATATGCATTTACTTTCTAATTTTGATAGGGCTTGGTTTAGATGAGTAATACCCAGGGTGTTGTGTTTCATCAGGCAGGCTATTTATTATTATTGTCATCTTTTTTTTTTTTTTTTAGTCACTTACTAGTTTTAAAAAACATTGAATAGGCAAAAATGATAAATTGTATTTCTGAGCATTGTGTTACTGAAGAGATCAATAGAAGAGAGTGAATAAGGTTTATGAGGGAGCACTGAACTGTTTGCATATTGGTCATTGACAAAGCTTGACTGCAAGGCACTAACTGTAACATATTTGGCTGCCAAATTAGGAATTATTGCAAGTGCTGATATCACCAGGCACTTCAAAGCTCAAAGTATTTCATGGCAAACAAGGGCTAGTCACCAGTGTGAAGGAGATAATGAGATACTTACAGTAGAGCCCAATAAATTAGACTTGTGTGACATTTCACAGCATAGGTCTGCTAGTAATTAGCTTGTTCTTTCATTTCACCATACAATATAGGCATAGAACCAGGGCTACCTTTTCTATAACTTTTTGTTAGGTAGGGGTTGCATCACAGATTTATTTCATTGGTATTAAGGTTAACAAAAATGCTAGTTAAGTAATTTGTTAGAGTTGTGCTGTATAGCTGACTGCTGGTTTCTACCGCATGAACACAGATGTCACCAAAGCACATTTTTCTATTTTGGGTATTTTTGCTGAATATTGGGAAGCCAAGTAACCTTCAATGTCACCTTAGGTTGCAGATGTAGCACAGGTAAAATCTATTGTCTTGGAACATGGGCACTAAAATGGCCAGTCTGTACTGTTTCAGCATTATTTCATTTCATCTTCTACTGAGGTATATAGAAAAAAAGAATATGATACTCAGACCACATTACTGCTTGGGTTGCTCTCGGTATCTACATACGTTTTCCGTAGGTGATATATGGGTATTGTGCTATATAAAGGTAGCACTGGTTAGATTGTTGGAGCAAATCAATCTTCTGGGTAATTACCATGCAGTGAACACGTGCCACGTATCATAGCCTAATGTTCTCTAGTAATTTATTTGCAAGTATTCAAGCATGTGTTTACTAGGAACTGAATATAATCAGAGGTCAGTTTAGAGATAATTCATCTTTAATAATTACAGTGCATATTGTACTAAATGACCCTAGATATTACATGATTTGATGTGCTTGAAGCTTAAAGCGGTCCTTCACTCTGAATAAGAGTCTATCTTATATGTTTCCCACACCCTGTACATACAGATTGCTCACATTAAATATCATCCTACCTGCATCTACTGCATGTTATTAGCCTTTAAACATCCAAGATGGTGGCTCATGGAACATCAGGCAGCCTGCAAACAGGAAGTGCCTTCTGACTGTGCTGCTCTGCATTCTGGGACCGGTGACCTTTTCCTGACCCCAGCTCTGCTCTGTCTGAGCAAGGCACAGCTATAACCCCATCCCCCTGTACTTTATCCCACTCTCTTCTCCTCAGTAAGTGTGATGAGTCAAGATGGTGGCGCCCGTATCTTAAAGTCCTGAACAGAGTTGCAGCCCAGTGGGGGAAAGAATAATAAGTAAGTGACTAAAAACTTAAAATATATTAATTTTAGACGCTGGGGAATAGTTTTTTAAGGGTTTGGGCTTTTCATTAAATCATGCTGAAGGTCCTGTTTAACGCAGATGTAAAGACCTCTTCTGACTTTTTACCGACCCCCATGCTAAACCCTATTTGGTCAGCGTAATTTAAAAAAAGGTTCCTACTCATTGGAAATCTTTGCCATGCATAATGGAACTGGGTACCTATGTTCAGGCTGCTGAGTGGCTGGGACATTCAGGTATCTGTAAGTCACCCAATCACAGCAGCAGCAGTGAGTCACAGGTTTCCAAAAAATCCTACAGCTACAAAAGCCAGCACACGGGCCCTGCTTCATCCTCAAACAGAGGAGGATTGAGGAGCAGGTGAGTTTTATTAGATGCAATGGCCAAATGCATTTTACTGCAGGAAAGGGACAGCAGGAGGGTCATGTGACTGCCGGTGCCCAGTCTGGATTTCCCAGTGGGCTTGCACATCAAGCTTGAATGGTTTACTTTGGTCACCTGATTAACTGCAGTTTGGTACTATATACCATGAATGAGGAAGTGGTGACTTGAGTAATTAAGACCCCTAGCTGCATACCTGTAATACAACAGACCTAGACCCTTCTGGCACCTCTGTAGCAGGTAAGTGCTAGGTCCGCCTTCTGTGAGCCCTTATATTTTTAAGATACTCATATTTCCTCATAGAAACGGTATGATGGGGGCAAGAAACAGCTACACACTGCAGTCATGTATGTCTGCCTCCAACTGCAGGAGGTTTGGCATTGCTGCACATGTGTGAAACTGTATCCAGAGCCTTGTTGAATAGAGCTCTAATATGAAAAGCAAGGTCGGGTAGTCTAGTGGGGACTAGTGGATCTGCTTTCCTCACCGCTGCTTCTGCGCTGCTAGTTGGTCTTGCATAGCCACAGTTTGTGAAGCCAGGAGCTACACTTCTTGGTTTTCCACATGATGGGTGAATCTGATCTGTGTACGTCATCTCCCACTGAACATTTTAGTAACTTATTATTATTGGATTTTTGTAACTTAATATGCTTTCCCCCATTGGGCTGCAACTGTGTTTCAGACTCCATCACCACCATCTTGCCTCAGAAGCATCACATACTGAAGAGAGGAGAGCAGGGCAAAAGCACAGGGGGGCGGGCTATAGCTGTGCTTTGCAGAGACAGAGCAGAGCCGGGGTAAGGAAAAGGACAGCAATCCCAGAATGCAGAGCAGCAGAGTCAGAAGACACTTCCTGTTTGCAGGCAGCCTGAGACGCCTCGGGCCTCCACCTTGGATGTTTAAAGGCTCATAAAATACATTAGATGCAGGTAGGAGGATTTTTTATGTGAGCAATCTGTATATACAGAGTGGAGGAAACATATAAGACAGGCTCTTATTCAGGGTGAAGGTCCGGTTTAAATGTAGAACTCGCTGGTGGCATGAGTGATAGTTTAGGTGGCATTTTTGTTTTATTGTGTCCTCAAGGTGCTAAACTTAGAGGCCGATTCATTAATAGCGCCAGGTAGCGACAGATGAGCGACTGTAGCAGTATTTTCACAGCGCCCGCTAGTAGTCACTGTGCTTGGCCGTTGTTCGGTTGTTGACAGCGACGGGGATGTGCGGTAATGTTGAATATTGGGTGAGGAGTCGCTATTTGACAGGTTCCGCGCTGTATGGGAGCGCATGATAGCGAATGGCCATAGCGAACGGCTCCCAGCATATTCATTAACAAATCACGCTCCAAAAATTCTCGCGCTGTGAAATGCTTGTTTAAACCCCAGAGCGCTGGCGGCGATGGGTTAAAAGTAGTTTTTTAACCCCCAAACAACCATATTTTTGGAAACAAAAAAAAACAAGTTTATAAAAACATTTTGTAATATGAATACATTAATATCAGACCTGTAATATCAATTCTGCACACATTTTTACCTTAAAAAAAATATCTAACATGGCAGAAGTGGTAACAGAAATTTTCACATTAAAAAAAAAAAAATATATATATATATATATATATATATATAAACAATTAATTATGAATATTTAAAGATTGTTCCATTGAAATGCATTGGAGAGCACCAAGTAGCGAGAGGTCATACCTGTCGCTGTTCAAGGTCGCTCGCTGGCGCTGTGGGGTGAGGCTGGATTAATGATGAATGATTCGCTATCTGGCGCTCTCTCAGTCGCTAAGCAGGATCGGCTTGATAAATGTGTGATTGTGGTGGGGAGCCGGCGTTCTCGTGGCGGTGACCTTTATTACCGTTTGCTCACCAGTCGCTACCTGGCGCTATCCCTTGTTAAATAAGGGCCTTAGCACCTGTAAGTCACCAAATCACAGCAGCAGTGGGGCCACTACCGCTGCGGGTGACTCACAGGTTGCTGAAGGTCCTATAGCTGCAACAGCGAGCACATGGCACCCTGCTTCCGGCTTGAACAGAGGAGGATTGTGTCGGCCAAATATGTCTCGTTACGGGGAAGGGACAGGAGAAGGGCTTCAAATAATGGGTTTAGGTCCTCTAGAAAGCTGAATCAGTTACATACCCTTACTAATGCCAATAGGCGGGTTGATCCTGATTATTTAAGGTGTAGGTCTGCTTTAAAGCCACTAAAAGAATATTTAAATACAATTCTATTAAGAAGGTAGGAACATATACTTATATTATTTAATATATTATTATTATTATTATTATATTTTTATAACATATTTTAGTAGCCTCTTTTGCATAGAAACTAGTGAAGCCACTAATGAAGGTACAATGCTTGTTCCTCTTGAATAAGACACAATGGGGTTGATTCAGAGCTAAGTGAGAATTTTTATGGGTGTACATTTTTACCTGGCTCCGAATCAGCCCCAAGGTAAACAGTTAAAGTCAATGCCAGTTTTCTCTCCTAAAAATGAAATATTAAAATACTTACCTGGCTCTGTCACTACCTCACCAATGTCACTAGCCTAGGTAGATTTGTAGAAGGATCACCCTGTCACACTGACCAAATGTAGATGAGTGAGGCTTTAAAAACTGAATTGGATGTAAGGTGTAATGTTATATGAAAACCAATGAAAACCTTACAGTGCTCATGCAATAGTTATACACATCAGTTATCATATACTAGCAGGGAAGTAATTCTGCATCCAGTTTCATCCTTCCTCTAGAAATGAAGTAAACAGGTATACAGAGCTATTTCAAGCATCCCGCAATACTGCCAAATGTATACAGGACACAATAGGTTTTGACTTAAGCATCTTAAGCATGGACTTCATTGCTACCGTGCATGTTATTTGTTGATTACAGCCTTGCCTAAGTAATTATTCCTGCCTCTGTATTCACCCTGCTGACCTGGTCCTTCAATCAACCTTTAGTGGACTGAGAATGGAAACATCTCTCACTCCCTCCACAGATGCCCTGATTGGCTGCCTCTCTCTGCAGCTATGAAACCCCACCCTCTACCCAATTACAGGCTGTGTGGCCTTCTCCTTCTCCCATTCCCCATAACATTACCCCATCCCATTCCCCATAGGCAGAAGAAAATGAACAACAAATCAATATACTCACACAACTGGCTCTCCTGCGCTGCTCTCCTTGCTGTCACATCCACCGAGATGCCAGGGCAGGGTAACATTGTCCCCGGTGCCACAGCTACCGGCATTACTGTGTTTTCTCTGGTGCAGCAAGTGGGCATGGCTGCGCTGAATGTTGGCGGTACAGGCAGCAGGGGCAGTGGACAGGGATCAGTTAGCTTGCTGGTCTACCGCTCATCCATCTTCTGGCCTCCCAGTGGCCGTAGCAGCCAGGCCAGCAGCAGGGGAGCTCAGTTTTTTTACCTTATTTGTTTATTTTTTTACATTGGTCCCATTACATTCAGGGGAAAAATATGGTACACTTTATTGTGTAAAAAACAGCATGGAAAATACATGTTTTATTGCACCGTGACCATAACATTTAGCTATAAATACTGTATAAGCTACAAAAGGCTTTCTGGATTCAAACTACACTGACAAGTAAAAGAAAATTGCTGAAACAAAAAGTTCTTTGAAAATGTGCAATTTAAAACTGACACGGCTATCAAAAATAATTTTCAGTCCCTATTAACTGTCACTCCAGGGGTGCCTCTGCAGTTCCTTAGGAAGCCAAAAGGGGTGATTTAGCACCAGGTAAAAAAAAGTAGAAGTTTCCTATTTCCATCTGGTGCTGAATCACTTCCCAAGGTATGCAATGAAAGTGAAGGGCAGGTTTCTCTTCCAAAAAGTAGGACACTTTTTTCCACCTGGTCCTGAATTGATCCCATAGTGGCTAATTTGTGGAGGTGTAGCATGTGCTGTGCCAGGTGCGTTGTGTTGCACTTCCCTGATCTGGGTTTTATAGTACAGTGTGCTCAACTTTGGCACACACTTGTCATTTTCTGTTGTCTGTTGACAATGATACAAAACAATTAAAAGTGGTTTCTGCTATTATTTAAGAATAATACAAATAATGGTGGAACACAGGCCTATAATATACAAATCTAAACTTACGGTTCTACAGTGCCGATGGGTTTGTAATGAAGATGCTATGCCCTCTTAAAGGGACGGTCATGGCCTTTCATGCTGTTCCTGACATCAAGAAAGGACACGGGGAGGCCGATTCATTAATAGCGCCAGGTAGCGAGAGTTGAGCGACTGTAGCGGCATTTTCAGAGCGCCCGCTAGTAGTCGCTGTGCTTGGCCGTTGTTCGGTAGTTGATAGCGACTCAGTCGGTTGGCCGTAATGTTGAATATTGGGTGAGGAGTCGCTATTTGACAGGTTCTGCGCTGTATGGGAGCGCATGATAGCGACTGGCCCTAGCGACCGGCTCCCACCATATTCATTAAAAAATCACGCTCAAAAAATGATCGCGCTGTGAAATGCATGTTTAAACCCCAGAGCGCTGGAGGTAGTTTTTTAACCCCCAAACCACCATATTTTTGGAAACCAAAAAAAAAAAGTTTTTAAAATAATTTAGTAATATGAATACATTAATATCAGACCTGTAATATCAATTCTGCACAATTTTTTTTTTAATTTTTTTCCCTTAAAAAAATTATCTAAAATGGCAGAAGTGGTCACAGAATTTTTCACATTTAAAAAAAAATTTAAAATTAATAACAATTAATTATTGATATTTAAATATTGTTCCATTGAAATGCGTTGGAGCGCGCCAGGTAGCGAGAGGTCATACCTGTCGCTGTTCAAGGTCGGACGCTGGCGCTGTGGGCAGAGGCTGGAATAATGATGAATGAGTCGCTATATGACGCTATCTCAGTCGCTAAGCAGGATTGGCTTGATAAATGTGTGATTGTGGTGGGGAGCCGGCGCTCTCGTGGCGGGGCCCGTCATTACCAGCCGCTCACCAGTCGCTACCTGTCGCTATTCCTTCATAAATAAGGGCCCATGTTAGTCCTGACTATAGTATACAGTTCCACAAAATTTACACCAATAGGCCATGTTTCTGGGATATCACTGGGTTTGCCATTATAAAATCAGTTTCAGATAAGAGAAGTCAGTAAAACATAAGCTATAGAAGGACCTCATACATTTGTTTGGCTGACCACCTACAATCCAGTAAGATTGGTCCAGCTTGGTTTCCCTAGGAACTGTTTTGGTTGCCCAAAAACTGTTGATGAGAGTTATTGCTCATACTTGCCTGTCTGGACAAAAGAAGGAAAAATAAACTTTCTGAGACCGGAAAGAGGTGCCCACCCAAGACTCACTATATAAAGGGAGACCATCAAATATATTTCTTCTGTATTGCACTTAAAATAATGTTTATAAAGGGCCTGTCTGGGCCAAAAAAACAAACTATTTTCATGTTTTGAATCTGTGCAATTGGTCCAGACTGTCAATGCTCACTTGTTCCAGCTCATGAACCCGGCACACCCCGGGGAGGCCGATTCATTAATAGCGGCAGGTAGCGACAGTTGAGCGACTGTAGCAGTATTTTCACAGCGCCCGCTAGTAGTCACTGTGCTTGGCCATTGTTCGGTTGTTGATAGCGACTGAGTCGGTGTGCAGTAATGTTGAATACAAGGTGAGGAGTCGCTATTTGACAGGTTCCGCGCTGTATGGGTGCGCATGATAGCGACTGGTCAGAGCGACCGGCTTCCACCATATTCATCAAAAAATCACGCTCAAAAAATTCTTGCGCTGTGAAATGCATGTTTAAATCCCAGAGCGCTGGCGGCGATGTGTTAAAAGTAGTTTTTTAACCCCCAAACCACCATATTCTTGGAAACCAAAAAAAAAAAATTTTTTTAAGAATTTAGTAATATGAATACAATAATATCAGACCTGTAATATCAATTCTGCACAATTTTTTTTTTTTTACCTTAAAAAAATTATCTAACATGGCAGAAGTGGTCACAGAATTTTTCACATTTAAAAAAAAAAAAAAAAAACATTAATAACAATTAATTATGAATATTTAAAGATTGTTCCATTGAAATGCATTGGAGAGCGCCAGGTAGCGAGAGGTCCTACCTGTCGCTGTTCAAGGTCGGACGCTGGCGCTGTGGGCTGAGGCTGGAATAATGATGAATGAGTGGCTATCTGGCGCTATCTCAGTCGCTAAGCAGGATTGGCTTGATAAATGTGTGATTGTGGTGGGGAGCCGGCGCTCTCGTGGCGGTGCCTGTCATTACCGGTCGCTCACCAGTCGCTACCTGGCGCTATTCCTTCATAAGTAAGGGCCTAAGTCTTTTGGTTGTCATAGGTTTATAAGGGCTCATTTGTGGATAGAAATTTGCAGCCCCACGTGGTTACATAGGGGGTGAGTGTACAGTAAATCAGGCTCGGTAAGTAGTTATGTTACGGTACTTGGTTTAATTTATTCTTGTGGCTCCCTATAGTTTGTGCTATTTTCTGTGACTTGTAATGGCCAGGCACATGGTCTGTGTAGCAATTATACATTTCCTTAATACAAGCAAGCATTTTTTTCTTGTTGCACGTAGCTCTACATTAGCAGTTAAAGCTTTTTCTTTTTTTGGCGTAGCACTTTACAGGTTTTCTCATTCTAAGCCTTCGTAAATTGATGTAATTGCACTCCTGACATAATAACCACAGCGTCATCTGAGCCATTTTTACCAGGACAGCCTTCCCATCTAATGCTTTATCTCCGTAATGTATATGTGCTACATGTCAAGGTGTGACATGCACAAATGTCACCGACAGCCTCTTTAGCAAGACACTGAATAACACCACTAATGCTATGAATCCAATTCAAATTACATAAATCACACATAAACATTTAAAAAAATGGTTTGCTATAGGTAAAGCACCAGGTAAGCCACCACCTTGTTAAATAGACTTATCTAATGTATTCGAATAAATATGTTCATGTGTACTTACTACTTACATTAGAACTTGTACTTGAGGCCTAAAGCCTTCTATATTTATCTCCCAGTTGCTGTATTTTTGCAGAAGCTAAATCCATTCTGGTATAACGACAAAGAAGCATAACAGTGTGAGCTGCTGATCGAAAGACTTCCAGCTTTCCTATCTGTCACGGCCAGTGGCTCTGCGGGGAGACCGGCCCATAATGACTGTCAGGGCTAACCAGTGGGTGTCACTGTTGTACCAAAAAGCAGACACTAATTGAGCAGCCAGAGAAGAGAAGTAGTAAAAGTTATACCATCAGACTTATTTCTCTGTCTCTGTACTTGGCTTTGCCTTTTAGAAAAACTTAGAAAATGTTTTCTTTGTGTAATTAAAGAAGTAAAACAAGTGTTACTGTATTGAATGATATATTGCACGTAAATATCTAAATATTGAAGTATGCTGTGTCCATAATGTTTTTATCTAGGACATGGGTTCCCAACCTTTTTTTCATTAAAGGAGAACTATCGCAATAAATGTCCCAATGATAAAAATCCATATAAATATGCTGGATCCTGAGGGGGAGGGACCACTGATACCAGGCATCAAGAAATATCCCGCCAGGCTTGTTTTTCTTTCTTTTAATGTAAGGAAAAGGACGTCCAGTGTTACAGGCTCTTGCACCCCTGATAGACGTGAAGGTTGATTCACTACTAACGCTAGGTATTGCCAGATGAGCGTCTGTATAGCGGCGCTTAGAGCAACCGCTAATAGATGCTGTAATTAAGGTTATCGAGCGCTGTAACAGAGCGTCTTGGTCGCTCTAGTAACCTGGATGGCATTGATAAATGTGATGTGTGTTGGGTGCTCTAACAACAGTACAGCGCTGCAGGGAACGAGAGGTAGATACACTAGATACACACAGCGTCGGCGCTCTAAAGCTGGGCGCTGTAGCACAGGGCGCCAGACACTGTGTGATTAAAGTTTGTTTTTGAACACATATACGCCAGTAACAAAGCAAAAACACATGAAATGACATTGTTTTAACACTGGGACAATAACACTTTAGTGCCAGACGTGTAAATACAATTCTGCATAAAAATTGAAAAAGTCCCAAAAAATTATAAAAGGGTTTGTTTGCAGGCCAGGAGAGGTCACACAATGATTTGAGCGAAAAAAAAAAAAAATTAAATTGTCAAACACACTATTTATACACTAACTAATGAAGCCCCATTGAAATGTAAGGGAGAGCTCCACAGAGTGACAGGTACTATATGGAACTCCTGGTCCTAGAGCGCCTGCGCTATACACTGAGCCGCCTGGATTAATACATGTGACGCTACATGGCGCTGTTAGAGACGCTCACTAGAATCGCTTTCTTGTGGTTTGTGTCTGGCGTTTACCACCTGGCATTAAATAACCCCCTAAACCTGTCACCCCTGGATTTTATTTCTACCATGAGAGAATAAACCACAAGCTTGGTGTGTTTTGGATTTTTTTTCAGTTGAGTGACTCCTCCTCTCATTAGCTGACGTGTTTATATGGATCACACAATTTTGCGATAGTGCTCCTTTGGGTACAACTTTCCATTTTCTAATTAAAGTATTCTAAGTACCACCTGGGTGGTGACTGAACATTGTCAGTTACCTAAAACTGTAATCATAAAAAAGCCATTTAAAGTATATGAATCAAACAATAAAGGGACATTTTTATGGTTGGGATTCTGGTCTGCAGCCTTGTTGATTACCACTTGAGAGGATCTCGAGTACCACCAGTGGTACAAGTAATAACTTTTGGGAACCCCTGATCTAGGGTGCATTTAATTATTATTATTTATATTATACTGTAATCATCTGTGGCAGTGTACAAGGTTTAAATTACTACTTAAAAATATGCATGTGACAAACATGCAACATTTACACAATAATAACAAGATACAGTTCGGCTGTCCTTACAAGCTTTGCATTTCTGAATAATGTAACAATGTCATAACTGCCACTTTAAAAATTAGTCTTGATTATAATGTAGCAATATGTCAGGGTGATTGAATTGTTTTTTCATTTTCTTATTTTTTTAACCTGCTGTTTTTTAGTCCCCACCCCCAAATCTTGAGGGCAACACTAGTATTCTAGCTTTGCTGAAAACTACCACTGAGGTAATTTGGAATTAATTTTACCAGTTTAAAGTAGAGCTAAACCCTGTGCAGCCACAGGCCTTTTCCTGGAGCACCCTAAATCTCACCTTTGCTGGTAGCTCCCACAACATTACAAATGGAAAAGCCCGGTTTATCAAAAAACAGACTGCTGGGCGCCGAAAGGTACTTCGGTTACACATGGGGGTAGAGAGGGACACAAACAGGGTTTTATTCCACTTTAAAGAAACATTACAAATTCACCCTTAAATGTTGGGGTTTTGCTTTTTTTCTGCATTTAGTACGTTTTTCACAAATGCCTCACAGGTTATGTGTTCCAAATAGCTGAAGGTCATCAGTCTTTTCTGTAATGCTTCCTGAGCTTTATTTATGGTTTGATATGGTCTCTGTAAGGTAAGTCTGCTCTTCCTGAGTCAAACATAGACAAGATTATATTATAGTACAGTGGTGGAGTAAAAGTTTCAGCTTTGATTTTATCTTGATAATGAGGTAGCCAGCTCATTTCTGAACTTTAGAGAATTCAAATCAGGCACTGACTCAGACATCATATTACATCAGTCTCTAGCTGTATCAACTGTCAATCGGTTCTTTTTTATGTTTAAATATGTCTGCACTGAGGTTTTTTTATCTGTATAGAAATACCATTGCTATCACCATGTCAAGGTCAGGTTCCGCAACAGAACCTATTTATAGTGGTAGTTCTGTGTATCATTTGGACATATCCTCTACTCCCCCTCCACATTGTCAAGCTGCCATGGAATGTATCCAGAGCAGAGCTACAGTGTCCCCCAAAATTGGGGGGTATAGCTCTCTGTTTTACCCACTTTTATCCAAGGATATTGGGAGATTACTTTTACCCAGACCACTCACCCAGCTAAAACACCCAAACAACGTGCAAAGTATAGTGATGAGCAGCTTCTAGTCACCTGCATAAGAGTCTAACTGCCTTTATTGTGTCATTTTATATTATTATTATTTGTTATCATATTATTTTGTGTGAAAGCAACTGCAATAGCTCATGACAGATGTTAAGTACTTTATCATAACATCTGACTGGATTAAATGGTGATTTCTATAATTTCTCAGAGTAAGGCTTTGAAGCTGCCCAGCACTCATTTTAGAGCCCCTATGCTTTATTCCTACCAAAAAGTGGTGCTCAGTGAATTGTCTTAGATTAGTCAGACTAGAAAAGCCCCCATGCCCAAGAAAGGGATCTTCAATTGACTGTTGAGCTTCACCAGGTGAAGCCTGCCGTATTTTAGTCCCTTCAACTTCCCCGGGTGAATGCTGGTGAATGGCTATTTTTAGAGGCTTCCCAAATACCCCAGACTCTAAATACACCACACATAGATTCTGCGACAAATTCCATGCTGCCCTAAGAGGCCGATTCATTAATAGCGGCAGGTAGCGACAGTTGAGCGACTGTAGCGGCATTTTCAGAGCGCCCGCTAGTAGTCACTGTGCTTGGCCGTTGTTCGGTAGTTGATAGTGACTCAGTCGGTTTGCCGTAATGTTGAATATTGGGTGAGGAGTCGCTATTTGACAGGTTCCGCGCTGTATGGGAGCGCATGATAGCGACTGGCCCTAGCGACCGGCTCCCACCATATTCATTAAAAAATCACGCTCAAAAAATTTTGCGCTGTAAAATGCATGTTTAAACCCCAGAGCGCTGGAGGCGATGGGTTAAAAGTAGTTTTTTAACCCCCAAACCACCATATTTTTGAAAACCAAAAAAAAACAAGTTTTTGAAATAATTTAGTAATATGAATACATTAATATCAGACCTGTAATATCAATTCTGTACATTTTTTTTTTTTACCTTCAAAAAATTATCTAAAATGGCAGAAGTGGTCACAGAATTTTTCACAAAAAAAGAAATTAATAACAATTAATTATTAATATTTTACGATTTTTCCATTGAAATGCATTGGAGCGCGCCAGGTAGCGAGAGGTCATACCTGTCGCTGTTCAAGGTCGGACGCTGGTGCTGTGGGCTGAGGCTGGAATAATGATGAATGAGTGGCTATATGGCGCTATCTCAGTCGCTAAGCAGGATTGCCTTGATAAATGTGTGATTGTGGTGGGGAGCCGGCGTTCTCATGGCGGGGCCCGTCATTACCGGCCGCTCACCAGTCGCTACCTGTCGCTATTCCTTCATAAATAAGGGCCTATGCTGTTAAGTGGGTTTCCAGCACCATTTCTGGTTTGGTAACAGCAAACTGCACCCCCGCAGTTCACCCATTGTTAAAAGCACCCTGTTTGCTGGTAAATACCACAAATTTTGACCCGCTGAAGTGCAGCGAAGACACAGCAAAATGCTATCAGTAGGTTCGTTGTACCCTGCATCTGCCGGCACTAAATAGCTTGGATCGCTGTGTTATTCCACACTTCCAACATGGCGCAGTGTGAGCGCAGTAAATTAACCTCTTTTTTTTTCTTATGTACAAAATATTAGCCTAGTTACTGGCAATTGTGGTTTATGTCACACTTTATCAAATCCTGTATGTGTAGTATCTACAAAAATCCATATTATTAAATGTTTTTGAATCACATGCAAGATATTCAAATAAAGGTTTCCTGTCTGTGTTTGAAATAAAAACAGGTTTCATGCAGTTATCTAACTGTTTTTGAAGCTACAGGGAGCTAGATAAGAGATTTACTGAAGGTCGTGACAAAGAGAGTTGTGACAACTTATTGAGTGGCAAGCCTTGTCGTTAAGATTTACAGAAGCCCATGGGGTATTGATTGCTATGGATCATGATTTTAATGTTTTAATAGGTCGATGGTGATGAAAACCTTTTTTCTGTGAGAGAAGCAATAGTTTGCTGAAGACATATTGTGAAAGTGAAGGAGAGAGCAAACTGAAAGGTGATCACAAAACAGGCTTGTTATGAGGGGGTGGCAGGTGCCTTACAAAGTTCAGTTTGTTTGTGTAAGCTGTGGGCCGATTTACTCCGATTTATTTTTGAATAAGTTAAAGTAGGGAGTGGAAAATATAAATGAAAAAGAAGATGTTGCGCTGCTATTCATCAGTAATAAAGCCTCCCATGCAGAAATACATAGAGGCTGATTCATTAATAGCGCCAGGTAGCGACAGATGAGCGCCAGTAGCGTTATATTCACAGCGCATGCTAGTATTCGCTGTGCTTGGGCGTTGTTCGGCTGTTGACAGCGACTCAGTCGGTGTGCGGTAATGTTGAATACAGGGTTAGGAGTCGCTGTTTGACAGGTTCCGCGCTATATGGGAGCGCATGACAGCGAATGGCCATAGCGAACGGCTCCCAGCATATTCATTAACAAATCACGCTCAAAAAATTCTCGCGCTGTGAAATGCTTGTTTAACCCTTTAAGTGCCAGCCTACCTTGAGATTTTGTCACTCCCTGTTGCCAGACCATTTTGCACTATTTTGCGCTCCCCATGTTCAACTGTGGTTTTTGAAGGGATTTCCAGGGATTTCCCAGGAAAGTGATATATTGTTTTTTTCCGCAGAGTCTGGGCTTTAACATGAAATGTCTTGTTTGTCAATTTTTAGGTGTATTCTCAATATTTTTGGATGAAATATGTGCAAAAAAAAACCCAAAAAACTATTTTTTACAATTTGTAGTGTTTTTTTGTAATAAAAAATGTAAGTTTCTCACTAAAATCTTATTGCGCGTGAAACACCAATTTCTCCCGGTCACAGCGATACCACATATGTATAGGTAGACACCCTTTCCTGCCCAGGCGACTCCCCCAAACTGAAACAACGCTTTAGGAGATTTTCAGATAAAATACAACTATGCTACGCGCTAAGCGCACCTTGCAGTTTTTCAAGAAAAACAACCCTTTACATTTGAAATACCCCCGACAAACTATATATTCTCTGGAAGTACACACCTCAAGCTTTCTAGGCGTACCAGGTTTGTTGACATGGGTGCAGTTTTCTGGAGTTAACCCCTCAATATATTCTTTGGTTGCACAGGGTTTCCCTAAAAAAGAATAAAAATGCAGAATCAAAACCACATTTTCCTAAAAAAAACTATATGGAAACAAGAAAAAAACTGAAAATCTGAAAAAGCAACATGCCCCGAACAGAACAATACCCAGCATGCATAGGTCCTGTCAAGGGAAGAGTTGCCAAACACACCAAAGTAAAGCATGTGCGTAACAGCAATTTTACTTCAAAATTTCAGCTCTGCAGACAATGTGCGCACCTTGTGCTTTTTCTACCAAAACAAGCCTTTACATTTGGAATATCCCCCATAAACCATATATTCCCGGAAAGTACACATTTTAAGCTTTCTAAGCGTACCCAGCTTGTTGTCGTGGACTCATCTTTCTGGAAGTAATCCCTTGAAGAATTCTTAGGTTGCACAGGGTTTCACAAGAAAATGTATAAAAAAGCCGAATAAAAAACACCTTTTCCTAAAATATCAATATGCAAATAAGAAAAAACAAGCTAAATCTGAAAGCGCAAGGTCCCCCGAGCAGAACAATACCCAACATGCATAGGTACTATTAACCCTTTTAATTGCCAGCCTACTTGAACTTTTGTCACCCTCTGTTGGTCATTTTTCCCCATTTTGCGCCATGTTTAACCGTGATTTTTGCCGGAACTTCCTGGAAAATATATATATTTTTTTTTTGCAGCAGAGTTTAGGCTTTAACATTAAATGTCTTGTTTGTAATTTTTCTGCTGTTTTTTAAATATTTTTGCGTAAAAAAAACAAAAAAATAAATAAAATAATATTTTTTAAACAATTGTCTCCTTTATTTTAAATAAAACATTTGTTTTAGTAATGAAAACCATATTGCATGTGAAAGCCCCATTTCTCCCGATTACAACGGTACCACATATGTATCGATAGCCCCCCATTCTTGCCCAGGAGACCCCCCCAAACTGAAAATAGCACTTTATAACATTTAAAAACAAAATACAACTATCCACACTATAAACGCAAGGGGTTAATTTAAAAAGAAAATGACATAGGGACCCCCTCCCAGGGGTGGGGGGACCCCGTTTGTTTTGGAATTTTAAGGGTTAGGGTTAGGCTAAGCCTAACCCTAACCCTTAAAATTAGAGAAAAAATGACATAGGATCCCCCCTCCCAGGGGACCCCATTTTTTGGGGGGAATTTTAAGGGTTAGCGTTAACCTAACCCTAACCCTTAAAGTGGACCAACACCCAGGATTTTCACTATCCTGGGTTTTGTTCCACTTCCGCGGGGGTGCCCCGCTGCGTGAAACCCCCGAGAAAGGTATAAAAAACTCACCTCACTCCGCTCCTACGGCGCATGCGCGAGCGCTCGTCCAATCAGAGCGCTCAGAGCCGCTGTGGTATGCACGGACAAGGGACGGACAACCACAGCAGCTCCGAGCACGCTGGCAGCCGCATCTCGCGCTTCCCTCTAACAGGGAGCGTGCCCGCGCCGGCCATTCACAAACGGCGCCCTGCTAGACAGAAGCGTGAGAGGTGGCGGAGGCCCGCGCATGCATCGTTGGAACGGGGATAAGGTAAGGCGAATGGGGCGTCCTGGGGGGTTTCACACAGCGGGGCATCCCGATTTCGGATGCCCCGCGGTGAGGGATCTGATCGGCCCTGGAATCTTATAGATTCCCGTGCTGATCAGCCTGGGTGTTGGTCCACTTTAAAAAAAAAAAAAGACGTAGCATCCCCCCTCCCGGGAAGGGGGGGGGGGGGACCCATTTTTTGGCAGAATTTTAAGGGTTAGGCTAACCCTAACCCTTAATTTTTTTAAAAAAAATGAAGTAGGGTCCCCCCCCCCCCCCCCGGGAGGGGGGACCCTACGTCATTTAAAAAAAAAAAAATAAGGGTTAGGGTTAGGCTAACCCTAACCCTTAAAATTAAAAAAAAAAATGACGTAGGGTCCCCCCTCCCAGGGGGGGGGGGACCTCATTTTTTTTTTGAATTTTAAGGGTTAGGGTTAGGGTTAGGCTAACCCTAACCCTAACCCTAACCCTTAAAATTCAAAAAAAAAAATGACGTAGGGTCCCCCCTACCCGTCATAACCAGCCCGGGACCAGCTATGGGGGCTTGTAGGCACAGAGTGGGGGGGCCAGCTTTTGTGGCCCCCCTACCCTGCAGCCTACGAGCCCACATACCCTATGTGGGCCCGGGCTCTTCTGCCCCCCCCTGGCCTTTGGGGAGGCAGGTAATAGGGGATGCCTCGTGAACTGGTATAAGGGGTCTCATGGACCCCTTACCAGTTCACAAGGGGTTAACAGTAAAAATAAACACACTGACACTTTAATAAAAAATTTTATTAAAAAATAAAAACTTTTTTTTTACTTTACTTACCTCCGATCGTCAGCTCCTTTGTCCCTCGATGTGTTGACAGATGTGATCATGCTGGCTGCAGTAGCAGAGGGGCAGGTGATGATCTGATCACCTGCCCCTCTGCTCCTGTGGCCAGCATGATCGCATCTGAATAAACAACAGCCGGGAGCCAGGACGACACCCGGTGAGTGACGTCACAAAGGGGGCGGGGCTTTGAGACGGGATCGCGATAAGCCCCGCCCCCAAAGGGGCGGAGCTTGAGCGATGGGACGCGATAAGCCCCGCCCCCAAAGGGGCGGGGCTTATCACAAGATGGCGGCGCCCGTCGGAGCAGGAGGGGGGAGAGCCCTTTCAGGCTCTCCCCTGAAGCTGAAGAGCCAGGGGGGGGGCGATCGGAGGCCCCCCCAGTGAAGAAGAGACCTGTCGGGAGGCAGCGCGACCTAAGGTAAGTGAATGTCATTTTTTTTTTTTTTTTTTTTTACACAGATAGCAGCTGCTGCTGCCGAACGGGGGGGGGGGGGCACTATTCCGGGGGCTCTCCTGGAGCCATCCGAGACCCCACGGGGGATCGGATGGCACCAAATTAAAGAGGAGACCCGGCCGGATCTAACGAGGGGTCAGGTGAGTATTTTTATTTATTTTTTTGCCCACTAGCAGGGGTAGATGCCAGGCACGTGAATTTTACGTGGCTGGCACTTAAGTCCAGGAGAAGCAACCACGTAAAATTTACGTGGCTGGCATTTAAAGGGTTAAACCCCAGAGCGCTGGCGGCGATGGGTTAAAAGTAGTTTTTTAACCCCCAAACAACCATATTTTTATAAAAAAAAAAAAAAAACATGTTTTTACAAACATTTTGTAATATGAATACATTAATATCAGACCTGTAATATCAATTCTGCACAAATTTTTTTTTTTTTTTTTACCTTAAAAAAAATATCTAACATTGCAGAAGTGGTCACAGAATTTTTGCCATTTAAAAAAAAAACAAAAACATTAATAGCAATTAATTAAGAATATTTAAAGATTGCTCCATTGAAATGCATTGGAGAGCGCCAGGTAGCGAGAGGTCATACCTGTCGCTGTTCAAGGTCGCTCGCTGGCGCTGTGGGGTGAGGCTGGAATAATGATGAATGATTCGCTATCTGGCGCTCTGTCAGTCGCTAAGCAGGATCGGCTTGATAAATGTGTGATTGCGGAGGGGAGCCGGCGTTCTCGTGGCGGTGAGCGTCATTACCGTTCGCTCACCATTCGCTACCTGGCGCTATCCCTTGTTAAATAAGGGCCATAGTAATGGAATCAGTACACGATGTCAGAATGCTGTTTTTTTCATGCTTCCGTTGTCTTTTTTATGCCTTTGACCTCTAAGAGCAGCACCAGGAAAATTATGCCTGTTGCATTTCTGCTGCCTTTGTCCTGCACTTTACGAGCGGATTTCCTCTTCAAACATATAATGATCATGTTGTATTCTGGTAGCTGTGATCTTGGTGCCAGCAACAAAATGAAATGCTTCCTGGCACCGTGACTGCAATTTCTGGCTGACATTGACGGCCAGTACTAATAGTGTCAGTGATCTCTGATGAGAACTGACATGTTTTCTCCTTGCTCTTTCGCAATCTCAGATGAGGAAAAAATATGGCTCTGCATGCTGACAAGAGTTGAGTACCATACATTGAAAATAAATATTGAGGCCAAGAGAAGCCCCTCTGTCTTGCAACTAAATGTGCAACAATGTGTTGCAACTGGCAATCAGTTTGGCTTCCATCAGTGCAGGGCTAAGGTCTATCCTACCCATCTAAGACAGAATGTTCTGTATTTCAGCTTTAAATAAGTCATATTTCTTATCACTGGAGTAACTACTGTATTACTTTAAAGTGAAAAAAAAAAACAGTAATTTGACTTTTTTTTGCAGGTTTTGTTACATTTAATTGGGGCATTTTAAACTCTGAATCAAGGCCATGGTGTAAACGATAAACTACGAAAACCTAAATTGAAACTGTTATCAGGAAGACTCAAGTTGACAGAGGCTACTGAGACAATTCTAGAGGCACTCAATAGGCTGACCTGATTTTTTTCAAGAAAATATTGGGACATTTAAAGCGGACAGTCGATTTTTTTTTTACTTTTAATTGAAAAAAAAAGGTCATGCATGCTTATTAACGACTTACCCACCTTACCTGCCCTCCAGCTCCCAAACATATCGCTCCCCCGTTGCCATCTTTCTACACCCGGGAGCAAAGAACATCTCTCTCCTGCGCTGCTGTCTTGCTACACCCAGGAGTATGTATCCCACAATCCTCCTTGGTGCAGCCTTTGACCATCCTGGTGATGAGAGCGGCCGGCTCTGACATTGGGATCAGCAGCGGCACGGTGAGGGGGCTATGCGGGATCAGGCAGCGCGGTAAGCAGGTGACGGCATTAAGTGGCACGAGTCGCTGCTCGATGAGGTAAGAAGCTGCAGACAGGCCGGTGACCTGCATCACCTCCCGATAGTCTGCAGCTAGCTGTTCATTCATGGAGTGTCAGCATCTGCTGCTCCGTGAACCCGTGGCTGCAGGGACATCTGGACTTTTTGTTTTAGACCCTTGGTCCACTTTAAGAGCCAAATTTAACAAAAAGAGGACAGTGTCTTTGGAGGTTTTTGTATGACTGTTTTATTTTTCTGAGGGCATAGAGTGCACCTATGCAGTTAAATGTAAGAGGTACTTAAAGACTTGCCTATAGACTTAGAGGCCGATTCATTAATAGCGGCAGGTAGCGACAGATGAGCGACAGTAGCGTTATTTTCACAGCGCCCGCTAGTATTCGCTGTGCTTGGCCGTTGTTCGGTTGTTGACAGCGACCCCGTCGGTGTGCGGTAATGTTGAATACGGGGTTAGGTGTCGCTGTTTGACAGGTTCCGCGCTGTATGGGAGCGCATGACAGCGACTGGCCATAGCAAACGGCTCCCAGCATATTCATTAACAAATCACGCTCAAAAAATTCTTGCGCTGTAAAATGCTTGTTTAAACCCCAGAGCGCTGGCGGCGATGGGTTAAAAGTAGTTTTTTAACCCCCAAACAACCATATTTTTTGAAAAAAAAAAAAAAACATGTTTTTCAAAACATTTTGTAATATGAATACATTAATATCAGGCCTGTAATATCAATTCTGCACAATTTTTTTTTTTTACCTTTATAAAAATATCTAACATTGCAGAAGTGGTCACAGAATTTTTGACATTTAAAAAAAAAAAAAAAACATTAATAGCAATTAAGAATATTTAAAGATTGCTCCATTGAAATGCATTGGAGAGAACCAGGTAGCGAGAGGTCATACCTGTCGCTGTTCAAGGTCGCTCGCTGGCGCTGTGGGGTGAGGCTGGAATAATGATGAATGATTCGCTATCTGGCGCTCTGTCAGTCGCTAAGCAGGATCGGCTTGATAAATGTGTGATTGCGGAGGGGAGCCGTTCGCTACCTGGCGCTATCCCTTGTTAAATAAGGGCCTTAGTAAGAAGGATACATTAGACAAAGCTGAACAATTTTAGGTAGGCATGCTCTGCTTATCTTAGATGGTTGGGACCGTCCATACAAGGTGTTATTAAAGTTAATAAAACCTGCAGCCTCCTCACCTTTTAAATGAAAGTTGTTTAGCTGTCCCTAGCTCAATCTCAGTGTGTGCACAAGCAAGGCTTTACATTCCCCCTGCTCAGGTTTTGAATGAGTATAGGGATCCTGGGAACCACTTACCAGTTCATTAATAGTGTAAAAGTCATAAAACACAACCCCCCCATTTAAACGTTTTACTAATAAAAACAACCTGCCTCTTCCCACTTGTCCCCCCCCATCTTCTCTAGGACTGATGTGATCAAGGTGTCTCCATGGTCTTTTGGGCTTTACGTGTCATCCTCAGCTTGCCTTAAGATGTGCTGGTGTCTAGGTTTCAGAGGGTAGGCACCTTTGTGGTCAGCCCAAAGGTCTTAATGTGGGAATAAGGGCTTTGGAGTGCCTCCATGACAGTAAAACTGGCTGAAACAGGGTGCTGCTGGAACAAGAACATTGTTATAATGTGTTTTTTATCCAGATCACCCTTATATCAGCTCAACAGACCTAACAAAGTGCTGGCTAGCTATAAAGCATAACATGCAGGTAGGGTACGGAATGAAAGCCTTCTGTTGTGCTGCTTGGAAGTGTAGGTTTTGTATTATTCCAGGTCTTTTTTCTTTTTTCTACGAGAACTTTAGTGTGAAATGCTTTCATTTTTGCATGATTTTTCATTTGGTAGCAAGACCTCCATAAAAATTATGAGAAAGGGGCTTTGAATCAACCCTATTGTGCCAAAACCCAAAAGCAGCCCCCTGGGTCACGTGACCCCAAAGAGATGCAAATGCCCCACATACACAATTGGCTGTGCAGATTGTGAGCAGATTCTGAGCAGATTGTGTGCGCATATATTTGTTATATTTATGTTTAGGTTTTTCAAGCTATGTTTTTAAATATTTGTACTTGTGTAAATGTTTACAGTTTTCCAGTTTTATTTTTTTATGTCAAAATCAAGGAGACAATCCTGTATTGCTTTAAATAGCTTTTTTTATTTTCAAGGTGGCAGTAAGTTAGGTGCTATAAATTCTTTCCCTTTTTGGCAGGAGAGTTGGGAAATCTTTCTTTTTACACACAGCCTTGTCACTGTAGTACATCTTATTCTGGAAGCATGAATTTGTGTCTGAAACTCATAAGATCTGCTCTCACTTGCTCATGTTCTAGGCTGTGCATTGTTTTTTACCTGCGTTCAGCCATGATGGGGCAGTTACCTTTTTAAACAGACTTTAATAAATGTGAGATGTTTTACTGTTCCATGGATGTGCTGACTGATTTACTATTTTGGCTACATCTTAGGGCTTTATTCATCAAGGGATAGCGACGGGTAGTGCCTTGTAAGCGAAGCGGCAGGTAGCATCAGGTGAACGCCGGCCGCAGCACGCAATACCACATTTATGAAGGCGATTTTAGTGAGCGACTCTTACAGCGATACGTAGCAACCGATTCATCATCACAGACGGCTCAGCGGATCCCGGCGGCGCTCTGGCTTTCAGATCGCCTGGTATTACCTGTTACTACCTGCCACTCTCCCATATATTTCAATGGATGTTCCTTTTCTTCTGTTTAAACAGGGTTTTGTTTTAATTATTTTTTTTTGTTTTCTATCAAATCATTGTGTGACCTCTCCTGGCCTATTTAAACTTTTTTTATTTTTGATTTTTTTATGCAGAATTGTCAATACAGGTCTGGTATTAAAGTGTTAATGTCACAGTGTTATAACAATGTAATTCCATACATTTGGGTTGCTGTTTGGATCCTGCTTGAATTGGTGATTTTCTTTTTTTAAATGCCTTTAAAATCATTTTCCTGGCACACTCAAAAATATCCCTGTTGTGTATGGCTTTACATGGCTATGCTTTCATTTTTCTTAAACAAAACTATATTGTTAAAGTAAGTAATAATAAAATAAAGGTTTCACCTCATGCCCCTCGCGTCCTTTTTGATGGGAGTTGCAAGCATTTGAGTGAGATGAGCTTGACAGTTTAGCTCCATTCTGAGTGCTGAGGCGGATTAGTGAATTTAAAATCAAAGTCGTCACTTTCTCATTCACACAGTGACAGCCAGTCATTTGACCACAGCACTGGGGGGGGGGGGGGGTTACTGGAGTCCAGCAGGGGCTTGACTTAAAGGTTGTTCCATTCTGAAAATACATTTTATATATGATTTTTACTACTTGCCAAAAGGGGACTATTCAACGTAATTAGCAGAATGTTTGGTGATTTGGGGCATCTGACTTTCAGGTGCTAGTTTTGGAGATCGATTTTGGATGCCCTGGGGGGAGGGAGTAAATCGGCCCAGGAATCTTATATGCCATGGGTTTTGGTCCACTTTAACCCCCTGGCCTGCTGTGGGGAAAGTGGGAGGGTTAAATTAAACCGGTGTGTTATTTCTCTCTGTAAGGATGATTGCAAGGAGAGTGATATTAGAGGGGCCCATTGCCAAATCAAGGTGGCAGCAGTGGCTTGGAGGAACGTGTTGAAATTGATAGTGCACCTCCACCCCTGGGTGAAATACCAGGCACCATAACAAAAACAGTTCCTTCTATATTTAATCGTATGTGTATCCCTGGTAGGCATTTGGATGGGGTGAGTGTTGGGAATATGGTTACAATTTAGGATTGATGGGAAGATGGGCTATATAGTAAATATGAGACCAATATATTTAGTGAGGTAAGGCAAACAGCTTGTGTATTGGTAGCAGATGGGATTGTTAGATATAATTGTGTTATTGAGGTGCGGTGGTGGAAGAATAAATCAAGGCAACTGGGCTCTGGAAGATGTTTTGATAGTCATCCAATGGTCTATATCATTGTAAAGTGACTTGTACAGGAATCTAGTAGATGCAATAACTCCAATCCACACCACCTGTCTACAATAAACAGTAGAGAGATGCTGAGTTGATTGCATTAGCATGACTGGAACTGTGAGGTGTTACTAAGTTGTCTTGGGTGGGGCATCAAAATTGTGGCAGCCTTCTTAATTTTCACCTAAACGGTCTCTTTCAAACCTTCTTTTGCCCAGCCTGCCCCAGTATTCAAGATGCATACTTGACTGTCATCAGGGCCCTGTGTTCTTCATATGTAGGTAACACATATAGATGGAGGAGGAGGAGGTCTTCCTGTGCTGTACCATCCACTGGTGTAACTCCTGTTTTACCGGTAGCTCTCTGGGCACTGCACTTTATGCTTTATTTTGTATGTTTCTTCTGGACCTAAACCCAGTTTTACAATATAAGTTGCATCTTCCACCCCGAGCATCCGATTTGAATTACCAAGGAAATGTCAGAAATCAGGAAATTTCACCCCTCTGTGCTCCTGTGCTGCTTCAGTGACCCACATGATCAAAACCTATTGGCCTCTGGTTATTGTCTTTGCAGTCTGTGAGACAGAGCTTTGCAAATGCTCACAAGGATTCATGGGGAGATAGCCTATATAGTAAATGCCTGCGTCAATGACAGGTACTTCCAGTGCTCCTGGGCAGATAGACATCCCAATGTTTGCCAGGTGATAGAGACACAGTAGACGCTGTAGGGCTTGGATGCTCTAACTGTGAAAAAGTGGCAAGCAATGTTCAGACTCACTGGATATAGTGTTTGCTACTAGAAGTATTTTAATATTCCAATAAATAATAGTAAGACATGTAACTGATTTAAACCAGCAGCATTTATTTTTTATAGAAAAAAAAAAGAAGGAAACATGAACAAATTCTCAAGGGGTCATGCACTTTTGGTAATCCCTCATCTGCTAGTCATTTACATTTGCTATTATGGATTTTTTCTACCCTATTCTGTAACAAATAAAACAATGTAATATGCGGATTACATGCCATATGAGGCATACTGATATAAAATCTCTCAGCTACAAATCCAGCAAACTATGGTGACACAAGACATTTGTCACCGTCCCTACTTCAATTAGAATACAATAGAGTACATTCACTGGAAATGTCAGACTTTTGGTAATATTACCTTCTATTTTTTTCATAATTGATTTAACTATTTTTATACTACTAGAACTCAAGCGTATATGTTTAATGAGCATTCTTCTTGACTGGTGTACTTTGTGGCTGAAGAATGAGGTTCCTGTTCCTTTTTGTCTTGGCTCAGTCCAGGAAGCATTGGGATCAGGTGTGCAAATCTGGCCAGGCATTCATGGCCTAGGTGAGGCAAAGGTATCTGGGTTACAGCTGGCCCCAGTGGGGTACAGCGGATAACAGCAAGGAATAATGGGTCCCAGCAGGACACAGTGAGTCCCAGCAGAACACAGATGGCATAGCAGACTTGCAGGTACCAGGTAGCAGGCTAAACACATGAATGACCAGCTGGATGAACAGATAACAAGCAACAGGTGGCACACCTGGAGACATGGATAGCAATATGATATATAGTCCCCGAACCCAAGCGCGGATTTCAAATTGAAATCCGTGCATGTGTTCAGCCCGAACTTTCACTCCCAACCATTGGCCCGGTGGGACATGTGACCCTGCCATATAAAAGATGGGTCCAGGTCTCCCTGATCATGCTGCCACTCAATCTGCATTAGATAGAAAGAGGTTCTACTGAGGGACAAGTAGGGCTTTTTACCTAACCTGCCTTGTAAGGACATTCTAAAAGGAAAAGTGCCTGGAGTCAGGGCTAGATAGGTTGTTAGGACACTTATTCAGAGGACTAGATAGGTTGGGTGCCATTACTCTGTAATATCACTTGCTCCAAGAACGTGGGTGTCAGTACTCAGTAATAGCATTTGCTCCAAATACTTGGGTGTCAGTACTAAGTAATAGCACTTGGGTGTCAGTACTCTGTAATAGTGCTTGCTCCAAGCTTTTGGGTGTCAGTACTCTGTAATTGCACTTGCTCAAACCACTTGGGTGTGAGTTCACTCTAACGCTACTTGCTCCAACCACTTTGGTGTCATTACCCTTTAATGCCAATTATTAGAGGACTATCCACTGGGTCAGAGTACTTTACGCTCTGTATAAGTAGCCCTATTGCTTATATAGTGTTGCAAAAAACTCCCATGTTACCATTTTACAACTGAAAATTTCTTACTAATTATTGCCCTTTTATGAAGGAGTCCGAGTCAGGAACTGATAAAGTTGAGGAGTCAGAGTCGGTCTTTGTCTTACCGACTCTACAGCCCTGTTTTGCACTCCATTTGGTAGTCTCAAACTAACCTAAAAGTAATGAATGCAGGATGTTATGTCGGTTTGACTGTGGTTGGGGCATCTGTTGAGCATTAAAGGGCCAGCACTCTTCACTAAAGTCCAGTATATTATTGTTTCAAGTGTGTACTACAGATCCCAGTCCCCTCTCTAATGGATTCACGGCCTGACAGAAAGTATCACTGTAATGCTGTGGGTGGCAGGAGGGGGCTCTTTATGCACACAATGGGACACCCTATTTGGGACAGGCTTCCCAGGGAGAGTGTAGGTCTGTTGTAAAGCATGGAGTCTGTAGATTTCAATATAACCTTCTTTTTGAGTGAGAAGCTGAAAGCAGCTGTTTAAAAAAGAGGACAACTGTAGTAAGACTAATGTAGTTGCAAGATTCCACGATATCTACTATGAAGTCAGGAAATGTACAATTGGAACACAAAAGGTTTTGTGAATTTGTGTATATATTCTAAGTGGGTACATAGGGATCACATTCTCTATTTAAGCCTCTCTCCAATCACCTGCTCCTCTTACCACCTAATGACTTTCATCAAGGTCTTGGTATAGTTGTAAGAATAAATCAAGGCAACTGGGCTTTGGAAGATGTTTCACTAGTCAGCCAATGGGCTATCTCAATTTTTGTGTAATGGGCACTGGTTTCAAGCACTTGGGTGTCAGTACTTTTTAATACCACTGTCTCCAACGACTTGGGTGTCAGTACTCTTTAATACCAATTGTTAGTGGACTATCCACTGGGTCAGGGCACTTAAAGCACTCTTATAAAAAAATGTTTAGTGTCCACTGATTAAAACCACTTGGTTGTCGGTACACTTTAATACCACTGGCTCCAACTACTTGGGTGCCAGTACTGTTTAATACCACTGGCTCCAACCACTTGGGTGCCAGTACTCTGTAATAGCACTGACTCCAACCACTGATGTGTCAGTACACTTTAATACCACTGGTTACAACCATATGGATGTCAATACTCTTGAATACCAATTGTACTATCCACTGGGCCAGGTCACTTAAGGAACATTTTTGTGTAATGCGCATAGGTTTAAACCACTTGGGTGTCAGTACTCTTTAATAGCACTTGGTCCAACCACTAGTGTGTCAGTACTCTTAAATACCACTGACTCCAACCACTTGGGTATCAGTACTCTTTAATACCAATTGTTAATGGACTATGCACTAGGTCCTCTTGAGAATGTGTGTTTGTGTAGTGTGCAGTGCAGTACCCTTTAATAGCACTTGCTCCAACCACTGGTGTGTTAGTACTCTGTTATAGCACTTGGATGGCAGTACTCTGCTATAGCACTTGGATGGCAGTACTCTGTTATAGCACTTGCTCTAAGCACTTGGGTGTTAATACTCTGTAATAGCACTTGGGTAGTAAGTACTCGCAGGGTGGGCTGCTGGGCCGACAGCGGCCAGGTATGCTACTGTCCAGCCAGAGGCCAGGTTTAGAGGCTTCAAAGGAGAAGGTGCAGTGCAGCTCATGGGCAACACTGGAGTGTGGCTGGAGGGAGTAGGAGAAGGAGGAAGAGGTTGAGACACCTAAAACTGAGGATAGCTTCTCCTTGACTCAGGGCCTGGCTTACATGAGCCACTACGTACATACGTACATAGTCACCAGTGCTGATTACTGGGTGGCCACCATGTTGTACATCACTTCCTTGATACCAGTACTGGAGCGGGAATGCAAAATTAGAGTACAAACATACATTGATGGACGCACTATTGGTGGAGTGCCAGCTTAAATTGAGGGCTTAGTGGCCACACGAGGCCTAGGTGGAGTTCTCAGTTTAATTTGAGGCTTCGATGGCCGCATGAGGCGGGGGAGGAGGAGCAGCAGGTTGCCAATGCAGTAGGGGCACCTCACAGAAGAGGTTGAGCATGGCCACAATGTGGAACAACTTATTCCATTGTCTGCCACATCCTCCACCACATCCACCACCATCGGGTACGTCCGTAGTACCAGAAGGCAGGCTTTGACTCGTATTCTGGATGAGTACCTGTCCACGTGTCTCCCGCTACTGAGTGATGGGTCACCTGTTCAATTTCTGATCAGCAAACTGGACATGTGGCCAGAACTTACCCACTATGCCTTGGAGGTGCTTGCCTGCCCTGTAGCAAGTGTTCTAATAGAACGTGTGTACAGCACCGCAGGAGGTGTCATCACCAACAGGAGGATCCATCTTTCCACAGCTAATGTGGACATGCTTATATACCTTAAGCTTAGCAAGGCGTGGATCTCATGGGATTTTGCTGTGTCATCACCTGAGTGAGTGTTTAAAGTGTTTGATATCTCCTCTTCCTCTTTTCCACTTACACTGCCATATCCACCTCCACCTCTAACACCTTCTGCTCCCCCCCAAACCTCTGACACCTTTAAAAATATATTATTTTTATTAATTTAGTTTATGTATATAATTATTTATTGATGGTAATATTTATGTATATACATATATATTTATTTATGTTATTAATTATTTACTTATTTATGTATATAATGATTGATTAATTTATATATCTATGTATGTATGTATTTATTAAATTTTTTAATTTTCTGTCATTATTTTGAGTACTTTCCCTAGCCCATTTTGTGCAGGACAGTGTCAGACCCTGCGAATACCTGTCTTCGTTGGGAGTCTGCAACCCCCAATCTCCAGCCAGCTTCATCCCCGTTTGCTGGGACACTATATATGCCTCACATGACACGGTTGCCCCTAGGACTTGATGGCTCAAAGATTGTAGGCTCATGGGAAGTGAGGACAGGTAGACTGAAGGTCAGAATGGGCGAAGTACTGGAACAGTTTGGGTGCTCTGGAACAGGTAAGTACTGGAACAGTTTGGGTGCTCTGGAACAGGTAAGTACTGGAACAGTTCGGGTGCTCTGGAGAAATCAAGCGAAGTCAGACATCAAGCCAAGGGTCACACCAGGAGGTCAGAGAGCTGCACAGTACAAAGGGATGAGACAGAGACGTAGTCGAGATTCAAGCAATTGGTCAATAACGAATGAAATCACAGGTCACAAAGCCAGCTAAATGCTATCACAGGCACTGGCACACTGAAGTAGTAATCCCTTTATAGGACTGAACCCAACTAGATTGGACAGGGGGGCAATGACTGTGATTGGTGCACTACGGATCTGTGAGTTGATTGATGTACTTGGAGACCTCTGGGTTGATTGCCCCATTTGAACTTTAAGGGCGTTCCGCCCAGAACTGGACCTCCTAGGATTGGCTCCTTTAAACAGCCACAGGACAGGACACGAGGCGAATGACAGTCGACGAGGGAGGAGGAGAGATCACTCAGTGCCGCACGCGCTGGTGCCTAAGGCAGAAGCGGCCACCGGGCAAGAGAAGCCCCGGCCAGCTGCCCAAGGACACCGTGGGCAAGGTAAGTCATTCAGGACAGGACATCAGCCATGTGTCCCCCACGCCCCTAATATAGCCCCCAACCCCCTTAAAAAAACGCATATTTGTTTTCTATTTATTTATGTACATATTTCTTTAATTTTTTTAGTTTTCTGTTCAATCACTCAGGTGTCCAACCACCCCCAATTTGGTCTCCAACACCCTTAAACAAATAATTCGTTTTTCTATTTATTTATATGCTTTAATTTTTGTTTTTCTGTTATTATTTTGAGTACTTACACTAGCTCATTTAGCCCCCCCCCCAATTTGGCCCCCATCACCCTTTTAAAAACTGATAAATATTTTTTTCATTTATGTATGTACTTCTTTAATTTTTTATTTCTGAGTAATTTCCCTAGCCCGTTTTGCGTTACCCGACCCCCCCTTAAACTAGACTCCAACCCCCGTAATTTTTTTTATTTTCATTCATGTATTTCATTTTTTGTTATCTGTTATTATCTTGAGTACTTTCCCCAGAACATTTTGTGCAGCCCTCTAGCCCTTGCAACCCTCATTTTACAGCCATTTTTAGTCCCTCAAACTCGGATCCCCACTGACTTCAATGGGGTTCAGGTCGACTTTGAAATGAAAGCATTCAATACATAACCAATTTAAGATGAATAAAGACTTTATTTAAGCAAATGAAATATAGATTTTTTTAATTTTGTAGCAACTCTAGCTGATATGACAGCTTTATACAACTGAGGCATTTCTTCTATAATTGCATTCAGATATTGTTTAGAAATCTTTTCCCTTTCTCTATACTCTGCTTTAAATGATTCTAAGCCAGAAGACCAGGGATACGTGGGAAGCTGGGAGAGAGACTTGGGCCCCTGTCAGGGGAGAGGGTGTGGGCAGAGGTATGGTCAAACGTCTCAAAATGTTCTATAAATGTTCTGACGCCTACAAGGTGTTGCTTCACTAGTATTGGGGGCAGAGCCGCCTAGGTAGGATGTTCCCGGACAGGACAGTGCGTGTTTTAGAGGTTGCAATGCGGAAGGAGACTTTATGCACATTTGGTGGACTTGCCCTATGCTGGCTCATTTTTGGAGCCATGTGTATAGGATGGCCAACAGAATTTTTCAAACCAGCATGAGAAAAGACCCATGGGTAGCTCTCCTACACTGCAAGCTCCCGGAACTCACAATGAAGCAAAATAGACTATTTGTCTGTTTACTCCTTGCAGCCAACAGACTATTGCCAAGGCATGGAATAAGCAATTTTCCTCAATTTTGGAGGTGTCGGCAAGGAGGAAAGGGTTTTTCATAAATGAAAGACTATCCAGTATCCTGACCGACTCCCATGAAAGATTTCTCACGACATGCGAACCCTGGAGACAGTATGCCTGGCTTGGCGAGCCTTTGCAGGTGTTGAACTATTCGTGCGAGATGGCGAGTGGAACGCAGGAAAGGCAGAATTTCCCCAGCCCCCTTCCCTGATCTTCCCTTTCCTTCTTCCCTCACCTCTTTCTCTTCCCTTTTGCTCCCCTGGTATCATTTCTTTCCCCTTCTTTCTGAATACTTTCACCTCTAACTTATCTAACAGTTCTTTTCCTATTTCTGAGTTTAGTTATGATTTACGGTCCAAGGAACACCTCAATTTGTGAATAATAAAGGTTTGTAGGTGTGTAGGTAACAGGGCATATTGCATGAGCCAGCAGACTCTGCAATCTGCATGGTCGATAGGAAATAAAGAAGGGAACGATGCCAACCATGCATGTCGTACTTGTTATCAACCTTGTGTAGCAAATATCATTAGCATTTTTCGCCATCTCCTGCGCGTGATGGCTGTATTAACCATGTATTTCATATATCTGTATTGTTTAAAACTTACAATGGGGGTCATGCTAATTATCTCGCGAAGCAAGTTTAACTCTAGGTGCATATTTGGGTGTGAATTGCAACCTGCATCACGGTGACCTTTGTAAGTTTAACTCACAAAAATGTGCAATAAAAAATATTTGTTCCACCTATACCTGTAATAGAGCATTTTTCCAATGATGTTAGGATTTCTTTTGGATACTTTGGTAAGCAAAAGCACCCAAAATTTGCAGTTTTTTTCTGCATAGCCCATAGGATGCTGTTGTTGTCTAACTTTCATAAAATAATCCTTACCTCAGTTACGTACAAAACAAAAAAGAATACCCTGACACTCAAATCCCCACCAGCCTGCAACAAAGCCTACTAAATGTGTTAATAAAAGAGACATTTCCATGGCACACATTCACATGCACTCACAATAAAACAGATAAGAAGAAAATGGCAAGCAGCACCACCAATTTATAGCTGGACTAGGCAGTGCACAACTGTCTGGGCAATCAGTCACAGACAAAACAAAAAGGCACTCAATTCCCCAACAGCCTGCAACAATTGGCCTACAACAAATCTGTCTAAATTTGTTTAAAACAGAAGGATTTTCAGTGCATACATTTGCAAATTTATGGTGAGCTGCAGGGACACGTTACAACACCTCTTTTTCCTGCAGTCCTACTCTAAACAGTGAGAGCTCCCCTATGTTTGGAACACATAAAAGCAATGGTTAAATTGTCAGCCTAACTTAACTGAGGCTGCCCAGGGCCTTTACCTTTGGTGATGCACATGTGGGGGGTCGACTCTACAACACGCAGTTGAAGGACCCTCAACATCAACAGACACTCACCACAAAAATCAAATACTCATCCGTAAAAATGCAGGTACATGTTCTTTGGGAAATATTTGAATATTCTTTGTTGCACATTTTGTGTGAGAACGTTAAAAGGCTCACTGAGTTGCACACACCCAAATGTACACCCAGAATGTGCCACACTTGCAGGGGGCTTTAGCTTCACCCTCCTGTTCTGTTCCAAGTAAACGCAGTGGGGTTTTAGTCTGAGACTGTGCAGGCTATTGTGATCTTTGAAGACTACCAGCTTTTTCTAGTCTTGTTCTGACATAACCTAAAGGTATTTAATGAATCCTGTTTTTGTTGACATATAGCATATGTGCTCTGTTCTGGAGAGATATCTGTAGTTTTAAAGCAGTCTGTTGCAACACTGGTCATATAGAGTTTGAAACTAATCTCCAAAAGTTGAGATACCTAGGAATAGTTTGTATCCAATTTCAAACCATAATTTGCTTTCTGTGTGACAGAGCAGCTGTTCTTGATGTCTTTCCCAAAGGAAATCCCTTTGGTTCGAAAATTTACACTCTTGTTGCAATTGTTATTATATTTATGTTTTTTACTTTTGACCCATTGAAATGTTTCATATTATTTGCTGTAAGAAAACTGTGTAAAAGTAAAAAATAACTTGAAAAATTGAGGTGTTCTAAAATGTGTAACCGATAGAGTATCTGTATGTAGATTGGACATATCTTTGTACCTACTTATACTTGAGGCATTTGCAGTGTCATAACTGAATGAGACAAAGCTCTGGTGCAGATTTTAAATACAACCCCAGCATAGTTCCCAGTAACTTTTCCTGTAACATACATCACCTAAGATACCAATATGCAACTTAATTGGCTACAAATGAAAAATTAACTCTCCCTTTCTGGGTATAATGTCATGTCAGCACAAGGCAAATAAATGGGGTGGCAGAGCAACAATGATGGAGCCCCTAGCCCAGGGCAGGCATTAGCACTGGGTGTACCCGGGTAGGTGCTGGAGTCCCTTCACCTTGTGAGGGCCAACCTTGTTCCCTCTACCCTTGGCTGCCCCTATGCAGGGCACAGGGTTTTGCAGTAACCAAACTAAGGACTATCAGCCTGGAGCAGATTGGCCATTGGGAGTGACTTTTTTTCTGTCAGACCTTCTATTTTTTTATTTCCTTTTATTTTTTTTCTTTCTTAGCATCTATTCTTTATTTCTTTCATCTAATCTTTCTGCTTTTCATTTTCTTGCTTTCTCTTTCTCTTCTATTATTTTATTTCCTTTTAGTATTTTTCTTTCTTTCTATTTATTGTTTCTTTCTTTCTTTCGTGTTAGCTCTGCCATTCTTTTTATTTCATTTTTTTCTGTCAATATTTCTTTACTTTCATTCTTTCCTTCCATATCCTCTTTCATTCCCCTGTCCCTTCTATCTCTCTTTCCTCCTTTCTTTTTTGGCATTCCCTTTACTATTTCTTTGTTTCTGTCATTTAGTATATGCTTTTATTATTTCCTCATTTGCGTTTTTATATTTTTTTATTTATTTCTATCCATTCAATTCTTTTCCCTTCTCTATTTCTTTCTTTCCTGCTTTCTTTTTTTGTTGTTCCTTATTTCTCTTTCTTACAAAGCAAGGGGCCCATTAAGACTCTATTGCCCAAGAACCCACATAAACCTGGAGCCGGCTCTGCCCAAGCCTCATGGGCTCCAATGCAGTTGCTACCTCTTCACCCCCTGTAATTACGCCCCTGGAGATTTTCCTGTCCATTAATTATGCAGCAGCAATGCTGAACCTTCATTTGTTAAATAGGACTATGGTACACACTAGCATTAGGACAATGTACAAAGAGGAGCTCTTAAAGGAGAACTGTCATGAAATGTGAAAATTAAATGCTATTATGTGAAAGGTTATAAAAATATTTTACTAATATACTGTATTTAAAAAAATCCCTTCTGTCCCCACAAAGGTTGAAAAAAAGCACAGAGCCAGCCGAATATCAGCAGTAGATGTGAGCAGACATATAAAACAAAATATTTACTCCATTAAAAACTTGCATCTAACCTGCAGAACTGCCTCATCACATGTTATATCCTGAGTGAGAAAAGCTGTCTTTCTTCACTCTCTAAACTTTGGATTGCCCTCTCTGTCGAGTGGCACCATCAATTAGCCATATTTTCCCCATACATATTGGGTTCAGTTCAGCACCAGGTGCAGAAAGTGCACTTTGGGTAAAAATTATATTCTTAGTATACAGTACGTCCTGCTCCAAATATAATACTTACAGTTGGGATATACTCCGCCAGATGGCGCTGGACTGCAGAGACATCGAAAACAGGCTTCTCCCGGCCCCAGGGACCTCCCACAAATCCCCAGAATTTCTCTGCAGTCTGACTGCGAAGGATGAGAAATTGTCTCTCTACTCGCAGGTGAGCGGGGTTATTAACCTGCGGCCCTGTAGGACTATTCCCACCCGTTCCACTAGTAATATGCCTCCCAGCCTTGGCTGCGCTGGTCGGGTGAAGGTAGGCAGCACCGCCGTTGGTGCTTAGGAGCGCTGCTCCACCGCAATCCCCCACCAAAGGGTAGGCGGTTCAGGCTGATGGTGAGCCTCTATGGGATGCCCTTTGGGGGGGGCGTGGCCCGTCTTTGGCGTGTTCCGCGTCATCGCTATTACTGGCCCGCCCCTCGAGGTATGCCGACGCCATCTTTTCTGACTTGGTTGGCCTATGCGCGACGGACTCCTACCTACCGCGGTCCGTAAGTGCCCTCGCGGGCGGCTTTATCTGCTTCACTTTTGTTACGATGTACTTAAGGTCTTGTCTGCTTATGTCTTTCAGGCAGGACGAACCCTTCTTGGCTTCTCCCGCCCTGTTTTTAGTATATTACTTGTAGGCCTTGTAAAAATTATACTCCCACGTCCCTAGCGGGTTATTGGGGCATCCAGGGTTGCTATATAGCATTATTCCCTATCGGCGTATAGCGCCGCTATAATCACCATATGGAGGCATCCCAGGATAATGTTACCGGGGTCCCTTTGGGACAAGACTGGCTGTGTGTAGCGTGTGGGCAGCCTCATGCTGATGCTGACAAGGCGCGGGTCTGTGTACCCTGTGCTGAGCAGGTGCTTGCATTGCAATCTGGCCTGCCAGTGGCTGCACCTCGTTTCACTTCACCTACTCCCCCAAGCTTAAATCTCACTCCTGCTGAGTTGCATACTAGTGGGGATTCTCAGCCTGATGTGTCTTCTAGACTGGCTACTGTTGAACAGATTATTGTGAAGTCTTTAGCGTGTAAGGCCCCTGCTAAGAAGCGGCACTTGACGCCTAATGTTACTGTTTTCCCTATGGGAACTGAGGAGTTTTGGAATCTGTGTGGCTATACCCCGTCTGATGAAGGGGAGCTCTTTTCTGATTCAGGCTCATCTGATGAGAGACCAAGGGGTCATGACGATTCTGGCTCTGACCCCTGGGCCCCGGATGACACTGACAGATTATTGACCCAGATTTTTGAGGTTCTGTCTATCTCTATCCCTGTTGAGGCTCCCAGACAAAGAGGGGAGCTTTTCCATACAGCAAGATCTCGTTTGGAATTTCCAGAGCAGGCACATTTACATAACCTTGTGCTCAAGGAATGGGAGCGCCACAGTAAACTTCTCGGGGTTCCAACGAGTTGGGATAGGAAGTATCCCTTTCCTGCTGAGGTGGTTAAATGTTGGTCATCCCCCCCCCCCCCCCGAGGTGGATGCCCCGATCCTAGGGCTATCTAACCACCCTGTCATGCATTCCCCTGATTCTACTACCCTGCGGGATGCCGAAGTATTGATCAGCTGGCATCCCACGCCTTTGCATGTGCGGGGACGGCGCTGCACCCGGTCTGTGCCTCTGCCATTACTGCTGTGGCCACTAGAACCCTTATCAGAAATATGCTCGATAGTGCCCCTGATGATTTGCCACTCTCCAGTTGTGATGTTTTTGTAAATTTTGTCCTATCAGCATTGGATGACACCATCAGAATGTGTGCAAGAACTTCTGCCCTTGTGGTGGCTATATGCCGCTCGGTTTGGCTGCACCAGTGGGCTGCTGCCAAGAAGGCCCTCACTGGTTTTCCCTTTAAAGGACTGCGTCTGTTTGGAGACCGCCTGGACCTTTTTGCTAAGGGAGGCAGGTTACCCCAGCGCAGGCGGCAACCTCGGCCCTTTCGGGGTCAGGGTTCCTTCTCCTCCCCTTACCGCGGTGCAAGACAGGGAAGGGGGGTGTCTTTCCCTGGGGCCCGGGGAGATTTCTGGGGTAGAGGCAGAGGACGTGGACGTCCTGGCTCCTCCTGGGGTCCAAAAGCTAAATCCTCTCCCAAGCCCCCTCAAGCATGATGGGGCGCCCTCACCCATCCGGGTGGGGGGACGGCTGCAGCACTTTGCTCACGTCTGGAGGCTTCATGTCTCAGACCGGTGGATTCAGGAGGTAGTGTCCTCTGGTTACAAGTTGGAGTTTGCTGCCGATCCCCCTCCAAGATTCATCAGATCCCGGACTCCTCAGGACCCTGTGTCAGCTCAGGAGCTAGTGCAAGCAGTGCAAGGCCTCCTGGAGCTGGGGGTCATCTGCCAGGTCCCTTTAAGAGAAAAAGGCAAGGGCTTTTATTCCAACCTATTCACAGTACCCAAAAAGGATGGTTCTGTCAGGCCCATCCTGGACTTAAAGATTCTCAACAAGTTTGTCAAGGGCAGGCGCTTTCGCATGGAGACTCTGCGCTCTGTAATCAGTTCCCTGCGCCAAGGGGATTTCATGACTTCTGTGGACATCAAAGATGCTTACCTTCATATTCCTGTGTTCCCAGGTCATCAAAGGTTCCTCAGGTTCGCTCTGATTGATCAACACTAACAATTTATGGCCTTGCCCTTCGGCCTCACTTCAGCTCCCAGGGTGTTCACCAAGGTGCTGGCTGGCGTGATGTCTCTGCTCAGATGTCAGGGCGTCCGCGTGCTTCCCTATCCTCCCTATCCCTACATCCTCATCACTTCCCAGTCTCTACATCAGGCAGAGTTGGATACTCAGCCAGTGGTGTCTACTCATTTGGATGGGTGATCAACCACCCCAAGTCCTCACTGTCCCCTTCCTTGGTAACTCCATTCCTAGGAATGAATCTGCATACAGTTCAGGCAAGGATCTTCCTTCCTTAGCAGAAGGTGGACAGTCTGATTGCACAGGCCCAGTCCCTCCTAGCTTGTCCCCATCCCTCCATCAGGCAGGGGATGCGGCTGGTGGGCCTGATTGTGGCGTGCTTCGAAGCGGTCCCTTATGCTCAGTTCCACTTGAGGCCTCTGCAACTTCACCTATTGTCTGTATGGGACAAGGACCCAGCGTCCCTGGACAGGGTCTGTATGCTCTCCCCCCTGGTCAGGAGGTCCCTCTTGTGGTGGATGGACTCAAGGAACCTGTTGGGGGGCAGATCCTTTCTTGCCCCTTCCTGGGAGACGGTCACCACGGATGCCAGTCTGTCAGGTTGGGGGGGTTTCTGGAAGTCCTTGCGGTTCCAGGGGAGGTGGGGCCCTCAGAAGGCCCACACACCTATCAATGTCTTGGAGCTACGAGCGATCAGGTTAGTTCTGGCTCGCTTGACTACTCATCTTCAGGGTTTGCCTGTTCAGGTGTGCTCGGACAACCAGACGGCAGTTGCCTACATCAATCATCAGGGAGGGACCCGGAGCAAGGGGGCCCTCCAGGAAGCGTCTCTGATCCTGACTTGGGCGGAGGTCAGTGTCCCCTGCATTTCAGCAGTGTACATCCCGGGGATGGAAAATCACCTGGCGGACTCTCTGAGCAGGGGGACCTCTCGCCAGGGAGAATGGTCCCTATGCAGCAGGGTGTTTCAATCTCTGTGTCACCGTTGGGGCCAACCAGATGTGGATCTTTTTGCGTCCCGCCACAATCACAAGCTTCCAGCTTTTGTCTCTCTGTCCAGGGATCCTCTGGCCCTGACCTCGGATGCACTAGCAATGTCATGGAAGGACTTTCAGTTCCTGTATGTCTTCCCCCCAATTCCCCTGCTGGGCAGGGTTCTGCGCAAGATTGCTCTGGAAGGGGTGCCAGCAATTCTGGTGGCCCCCAGGTGGCCAAGAAGAGTGTGGTTCACAGACGTGGTACAGCTGGCAGTAGATCAATACGCTCTGCCCTTGGTGCCAGATCTGATCACTCAGGGCTCACTACGCCATCCCAATTTACAAACTCTGGCTTTGACGGCTTGGCTGCTGAAACCTCCATCTTGATGGAGAAGGGACTGTCTTCCTCAGTTGTGGATATTTTGATTAAAGCTAGGAAGAAGTCTTCCTCTTCCATTTATTACAGGGTTTGGCGTGCCTACATTTTCTGGTGTGAGTCTAGGTTTCTTCCCTGTCGTGTGTTCTCTATTCCCAGGATTCTGGAGTTCCTGCAGCATGGGTTGGAGATGGGGCTCCAACTCAGTACTCTGAAGGGTCAGGTTTCTGCCCTGGCTATTTTTTTCCAGAAGTCCTTTGCTCAGCACCCTCTGATCAGGACTTTTTTTTCCAGGGGGTTTCTCATGTGCGTCCCCCACGTAAACCTATGGTGCCTGTTTGGGATTTGAACTTGGTTCTGTCAGCCTTGCAGGGTGCTCCCTTTGAACCTGTGCAGGATGCTGCCTTGGCCATTCTTACGCTCAAGGTTGTGTTTCTGGTGGCTATCACTTCTGTCAGGCGTGTGTCTGAGTTGGCGGCGCTGTCCATTCAGCCCCCTACTATGAGAGGCACCAGGACAAGGTGGTGTTTCATTTCAAACCTGATTTTCTGCCTAAGGTAGTGTCTGCCTTTCATTTGAATCAGGATATTGTTCTTCCTTCTTTGTGCCCTAATCCTAGCAATGCTAAGGAGAGAGTTTTGCACTCTTTGGATGTGGTTAGGTGTCTGAAGTACTATCTGGTGGCTACTGCACCTTTCAGGAAAACTGATGCTCTTTTTGTGGTCCCTTCTGGTCCTAGGAAGGGTTTGGCTCCTGCCAAGTCTACTATCAGCAAGTGGATTCGTCAGGCTGTGATTCAGGCCTACTCTGCTAAGGGGAAGAATCCTCCCTTTCGCCTTACTGCTCATTCTACTCGTGCTATTGGTGGTGCTTGGGCTTTTCAGCACCAGGCTTCTGTTGAACAAGTTTGCAAGGCCACTACTTTGTCTTCTGTTCTTACCTTTTCAAAGTTTTACAAGGTTGATGTTAGGGCCTCAGCTGATGCTGCTTTTGGCCGCAAGGTTCTGCAGGCGGCAGTGGTTTAAACCGCCTGCTGCTGATTTTTCTTGGGGATCCCACCCTACTTTATGGACACTGCTATTGGATGTCCCAACTGTAAGTATTAGATTTGGAGCAGGACGTACTGTATACTAAGAATAATACAATTCTGTGATTACTCACCTGTAGAATTGGTATTATGAGTATACAGTACGTCCTGCTCCAACCCACTCTTGGTTTGCATTTTCTTGGATCCCCTGTATGGTGATTGTTATCATTGTTATAGTTGATAGTTTGGATTGTTTAATTCTCCCGGCTTCTCCTTAACTACTTTTCAATGCTGGGGATTTGTGGGAGGTCCCTGGGTATTTGAGGGGCCGGGAGGAGCCTATTTTCGATGTCTCTGCAGTCCAGCGCCATCTGGCAGATTATATCCCAACTGTAAGTATTAGATTTGGAGCAGGACGTACTGTATACTCATAATACCAATTCTACAGGTGAGTAATCACAGAATTGTATTATAAAAGGGCATTTTACACCTGATGTTGAATCAACCACTAGGAAGGCAATGAGAGGTATTTTTTATCTTTTTTACTCCAAAATAGGTAGTGCGCTTTTTTGTACCTGGTGCTACATCAGAGAGAAAAGTAAAGGGTCAGAGTAAAGAACAGGGACAGAGTAAAAGAAATCAGAGGGACTCTTAGAAAAGAGCTCCAGCACCAGTAGAGGTTCGGTGATTACAGGCTTATTAGAGCCTGTCCATCAAACATAGACCTAGGTATTGGATCCATTAATCTTGAATCTAAAATTTAGAATTTCAACATTTTATTTACATTAATGGCAGTATATTGTATTTTATGTATCATGTTAGGATGGATCGGATGCTGAATAGGTTTTTGGCTTGTCTAGAGTAAACTGAGGTGTTGCAGTAAAAAACTTACTTTGTTTGCCTTAGGGAAGCAACTCAGCATATAGGAGTTGTTGCTGGGATGCAGTCCTTCAGTGTTCAAGTTATTTACCATATGTTCGCTCTATAAGACGCACCCAGGATTTAGAAAAGGGAAATACGAAAAAACTATTCTGAACCCAATGATGTGATAAAATATGCCTTCCTTATCCCCCATAACAGACAGCGTGCAGCACTCCCCCAGTCACTCCATAACAGTCAGTGTGGCAGCATGCATAACCCCCTGCAATAACCCCATAGCAGACAGTGTGGCAGAATTCCCTACCCCCCAAATTTCCCCATTACAGGCAGCGTGACTGGATCTCCCCCCTCAATTTCCTAATCCCCATCTTCCTGGCTGCCGCTGCTGCCACCATGCTTCTTCTTTGGAGCAGGTGCACACACATGCATGTGGACACACACACTTATCACCCAACAATGAACTCAAGCTACAGGACATGTCCACCTGTCCACCCACCGCCCTGACCAATGTGTGTGTGTGTGTGTGTGTGTGTGTGTGTGTGTGTGTGTGTGTGTGTGTGTTGTGGTTGTTTGCGCCCCTACGTATGTTGCAGCCTCTATGTCCTTGGAACCTTTTTTACTCAAAAGATCCTCTCTATTTTACATACATTATTTTTTATAAAAACATTATTCTTGTATGTTACCTATAAATACTAAATAGCCTTTGTGTTTTATTGTCATACAACTCTGAATCACAAAGTATATTGTAACGCACCGACATCTAGTAAACCAGTATCTTATAACTTGTACCAAGAAGAAGAAATCACATCCTCAGACAGTTCAGAGAGAAGATAATTGAGGAGCAAGCCAGAGGATGGATGCAAGAACTGTTTTAAGTTACTGAATATTCCTTGGAGTACAGTTAAATTGACAAATAGAAAGAGTGTGGCACAGCTGTAAATTTATCAATGGTGCGTGATTGGAAGGAGACTAGTGAGAGAGGCCACCAAGAGACCTATGCCAACTATGACGGTGTTACCAGTCTCAGTGGACCTGAGAGACTGGAGGGACTATGCATACAAACTTTTGCTTGATGCTTTACCATGATTAAATGTTACATGCCAATAAAACATAAAATGTGTCAAGGGCATGAATACCATCATGCTCTGTATAAAACTCATGGCAACTACCGCCAATGTTTAGTGTCTTTATAGTGCTGTGCTGTACGTTGTTAGTAATCTTGAGCAGCATGGATCTATAACGTATTTAGGTTTTTTCAAATGCTACACATACGTATTACTTCTCTAACCAATATGTATTTCTTTTTCTTTAGGTACTCATCTTTTTCTCTGGATATTAACTTTAAATAAACATCTACAAAACCAGAAACGCGGTCTGGAATAGTATTACGTGTCCTAAGAAGATATTTTGGAGCTGCTAGTTTAAGAGTTAAAAAAAGAGAAAAATGAAGATGGGCAGACAAGAAATGTGTCACTACCTACAGCTTATAGCTGCTTTCTTTTGCCTTTCTGGAATAAGCCAAGCTGAGCTTTCAATGTCTACATCCAAGCCTTACATTCAGCCTGGAAGATCAAGAACTAAGCGGAGCTGGGTGTGGAACCAATTTTTCGTGCTGGAGGAATATACTGGCACTGATCCTCTCTATGTGGGGAAAGTAAGTTTCTATGCTAACTTGCTCATTTCTATAACCTGCTGTTTTGTGTATTTTAAGCACTCTATTACAGCTTGGAACAGTGAACAGTAATTATGAGACAACAGAGGCAGATGGTTCATGTATCTCACACTCAGACTTGTCACTCTCTGTCATACCAGCTTCAATAAAAAGGATAAACAACAGTTTAGGTCATAGCTTGAAGTTTTAACTTTAACAGTAATAACCATTGAGTTTCCCCCATGTTTAAGACTGTAAATGCAGAATGAAAACATCATTAAAGACGATGTTTCATTATTTAGTGTTTTTTTATAATGCAAAGATTATAGTTACATTACCTACTAACACATCAAATTGTTTATACAATTTAAATTGTAATATAATACAACCTAATGCAATTAGTAGATTCTGTATTAGATATTAGATAATGTTTAATAATAAGGCCAAACATCTTTTGAGTCCTGACAATTTTAAACAAAGGTTAGAATCTCTTTTTGAATTCTTGAAATCTGAATTGTAGTGTATATTAAATACATATTAAAGTGGGGTAACCATTGGATCATTAGAAAAAGAGCAACTTCTCCGGAAGGAGGAATGGTAAAAGTACTTACTTTTGTCCTTTTCAAAAGACTGCTACATGTTTACAGTCAAGTTCCACCACTTGATTACTTTTTGTCAACAGGAGTGATCCCTTTTCTGGATCTGAATGGGGTCAGGGTTCTATTAAATGCTATTTTGTGGTTTCCACACTCCACTGCATTATCATTATGTACAATATGTAAATTCTTAGTGGGTTCTAGTGAGGCTCTCCTCAAACCAACCTCCCCAAACTTCTTAGGATATGTAATAGGACTGGGGACCCTGGAAGGATTTGGCTGGACTTTTCTTTAAATCCCAAATAACACAAGGAACACAATAACTCTAGGAAAATGTTATTTCAGGAAAAATACCTAGTCACATCCTTCACAAAAGTATTTTTTCTAATGGATTAACAGGCCCTACTACAGTGAAGAAATCAAAACATGTGAAATATTTAATTTGCATATGAGAATGTTAGGATTGATGTCTTAAACAGTACAGAAAATGCCATTTGCAAAGTTCCATACTAGGGCAATGGAAACAGATGTATTTCCCGACAATATGTTTAGTAGTAAGTTGTTGTACCGTGTTAGCCATCGATGTAAGCAGAAAATCCAAGGTTAAGGTAATACCATTTATTGGCTAACTCGACAATATGTTCAAACTCCCAGCCATGCCCACAGTAGCCGCAGTTGCCCATGACTCAGCAGGGGCACCCCTTTCTTATTGGTGGACATTATTTTTTGTTGTTGTTATTTTTTTATTATTGTATAACAGTCTTTAGCCTTGTTTTGAAGATTCACAATATTCAAGACCAGGAGGGGTTCCTACCAGTACATTTGTTGGAGCTGGGGGAAATCTTAATGGCTCAGGCTGGCATTGAACAGAGGTTTTGCATTGAGCATTGATTAGGAGTCCGTTAGACAATGCCACAGCAGGGCACCAAGGGAATGGCAGTGGCTGAGATGGCATGAATTCTACCTTGATTAAAATAATGCCTTTGACACTGTATTTGCCCAGGTGAGCATGAATCATGCAAAATAGTTTCGATCTGCTCTCCCAGGGGCCAATCTTTACCTAAAACAATATGCATTCACTGTCACTGAACACTTTACTATTGAAACCAAGGTTCCAGAAAACAGTGCCTTATCTACAGCAGCCATTTATAGAAGCAATGTTATGTTATTTAACAAAATTATATTAATTGTATTTAAGGGCCGAAAGGTCCTACATATAGTGGCTTTTGTGGCCAGTCTTTAGTGGATTAAGTTTGCAAGGCAGCTACCTGGTCCTTCTTGATATTTTTTCAGAATTATTATACAAGCTTTAATTACTGCCATTGACAGTCTCCATCTTTAGCCTAGAGTGACACAGACAGCACCCTAATATCAGGTTCCTTGTATTACTGTAACTTGCTGTCAATATGTTAGGACTGCTTTGAAACTTCCCAGTTTAAGTTACTTTAAATTAGTTTTAGCCCTTCTATCTGTGACCTCTGTGACCAAAAAATATATATATTTTAGCTGGAGTTGGGATTAAGCCTTTGGTGTCAGAAGAAAATGTTAGTGGCATTAAATGGGTGTTGTTCACAGCTATAATTTGTGCATTCTGCTTGCTAGCACCACCCTGCTCATACACCCACTACAAGACATATCTGTAAAACCTGGACCCACTATTGGCTGCCACTGGCGAGGCAAGATTTTGTCCTGGAACACTGTACATCTAAGGAGAACAAGTCTTGTGGGGATGTATGGCGGCACCGACCAACAACCATTTTGTGTAAAATGGGTGTTAATTCAGTTTGGGGAAGTCACTCAGTTCCAGGTGTTATGCTCTATAATACATACACTGTGAATGGGATTAATGTTCAGATGGTTAAATATAACCATTCCTATAGTGTCCTCGGCGGCAAAGTTCGATGCAACATTTAAATAACTTTCCAGCAGATCTTGTTGCCTCCATTTTCAGCAGAATAAACTGATTATTATTTGGTCTAATAGTTTTATTATAGGAATTCTGTTCTTGTGAATGGGCTCATTACATTCCTAATTAAACAAAGTGAACATTTCTAAGAATACTTTGTCTAATTTGAAGCCCATTTAGAAAAGTTCTACTTGGAGAGAAATCATATTACCTTAAGTACTAAAGAAATGGATTTTCACACTAAGCATGTAGTAAAGCCTATAAAATGTCTTCGGTCATTTCCTGTGCATATATGCAGAAACATCCTTACTCATTTCTTATGAATAGCAGATAGATGTTAATAGTTGCAGGACCTCTGAAAGCACCGAGTTGCCATCTAAAACAGAAGGTCTATGCACGTCATGACTTTCTTCTTTAAGCCAAAAGTATTTTGAGTTCAGTGAGTTCAACTTTGCAGATTTTTTCTTTAAGCTGTGCATACAAATTATTAGTGGGGAGAACAGATTCAGAGATTATTGTAATGAACAGTTATTAAATAATGTATGCTTACCGTATATTTAGTTATATTTTAGTTAGCACTTTGTTAATGTGAATCTAAGTTTGGCACTGTCACTTAAGATGTAAGCTGCACTTATCCTTCTCTACCATCAGTGAAGGCAATTTCTTGGATTTTCTTGGTCTTGCTGGTATCACTGTGACTGATGGCAGGGGTGGGGACAGTTTGGGACTTGGATCTGCTAAGCACTTTTAAAGCAGAAGTTCAGTCGGATAACTCCCCTGGTGCTGAGGCAGACAGGGGGTTACAAAGAAAAAACCCTTACCTCACCCCGGTCCAGCGCCGCGGTCTACCGGGTCTGCGTGGCCGCCGCAAAAGTCACAGAGCGGCATCCTCCACAATGTGCGCACTCCTGTCTGCCCATTTACTTGAATAGGTGGACAGGAACGCTCACAGAGCTGGGGGAAGCCTCTTTGTGCTTTCTTCCTAGATGGCATCCTTCCAACATGGCGTCGCCCAGGACCTTGAATGCCACAGGTGAGGTAAGGGTTTTTTTTTCTTTGTAAGCCCCCCCCCCCAGCTGTCCTGCCTCTGCATGATCTGAATTGACCGCTAAGTGTGGACTTCCAATGAGAAAAAATAGTTTCATTTTAATAGTGTGGGTTAATTAGAACTTCTCTTGCCAGTCATCCTTTTAATTCGGACCCTCAGTATGATTTAATGAAAAGCCCAAACCCTTAAAAAACTATTCCACAGCATCTAAAATTAATATATTTAAAGTTTTTAGTCACTTACTTAATATTATTTCCCCCACTGGGCTGCAACTCTGTTCAGGACTCTAGGATACAGGCTCCATGAGCCGCCATGTTGGATGTTTAAAGGCTCATAACATGCAGTAGATGCAGGTAGGACAATTTTTAACGTGAGCAATCTGTATGTACAGGGTGTTGGAAATATATAAGATATGCTCTTATTCAGGGTGAAGGTCCGCTTTAAGACCATCCATAAGTTTGCAATTACTGTACTTTGGCTTGTAAATAGTATTTGTAGTTTTGCCATCATATTGTCATCAGTGTATGATGGTACACTTGGTAATCTGCTGTTGGGTGCAGAGACTTTGATAAAACATGAGCAGCAGGGGGGCTGGTTGCATAGCATAGAACACTGCTTGGAGGATAGAGTGCACATGCACCTTGGGATCATGGAAGCAGGAAGCAGACCCAGTGAGAAGGGGGTTTCATGCAGCACAGAATCCCAAATCCCCAAATGTCCTTGTAAACTAAGATACTCATGTTGCCAGGGAGAGTACAATAGATCTGTTTACTTGCCAAATACAGTTCTTTTTTCTTACATTTCATCTGCTTATAGTATGTATTATTTTGTGTGTAAGGCAAATATGTTGGTTGCCTTATTAGGTGAAGCAAATCCTACTGAAGTTTTATGACCTGACAGATGCACCTACTGCATGAGTTATGACTTCATTTTCATCTGATATTTTATTTTGATGTTCTATCAGAGTTGGGATTACAAGAAGTACGGTATATCTTGTTTTCAGGCCTGGGTGAAATACATTTCTCTTGGGAATTCACTGTTTTGTTTTGGCATCATTATATGTCATTACAACATTGCAATAATGTTAGAGCTGTCATGTTTTATATTACATTGACTGCTTTGCCATATTGCAGGGTTTTTTTCTGGTATTTTAATTTTCCTGCTTTAAAAATGGCTACTTATCACATTGATGTATTGAAATAATGCTGAACTGTCTCAATGTTATTGTTGTATATAGAGTACTTGATTCTACAGTACATGCCATGGAAAGCAGTATAATACACTGTCAAGAGGCCGCCTGGAATTTTAATGTCCGTTTATAAGTAGAAAGGGAGCAGATCATTCAGTATATAGCAGGAAATAGTGGAAGACACAGCAGAGAGGATCACTTTACTGGCTTATATTTTCCAGCTGTGATTGTATAGCAGTCATTCAATACTATTGAAGAGACACACTCTGCATAATGCTAAAATGCTTGGTGGCACTTGCATGTTATTTATCTTTCTTCTGTAAACAATTTTGTGTCTATTTGAGTCAGAAATCTGTGCTGGATTTCTGCATTCAGCCCAACACTAAAGCTGCTATAGAAGACAGGGGGCTTTGTAGCAGTCTGCTATGGGCTGATGGGGCTCTGTCTTAGTATTATGTTGGGTGATAGGGTGATTCTGTCACAGTCTGCTATGGGGGTGATGAGGATTGTTCTATAACACAGTCTGCTATGGGGTGATGGGGGGATTCTGTCACAGTCTACTATGGGAGATGGTTGGTGGATGTCCTGCAACAAAGTCTGCTATGGGGTTATGGAGGATTCAGTCATAGTCTGCTGGGGGGTGATGGGGGTTGTTCTGCAACACAGTCTGCTGTGTGGTGATGCTGGATTCTGTCACAGTCTGCTATAGGGAATGATGGAAGTTGTTATGCAACAAAGTCTGCTATGCGATTATGTGGGGATCTGTCACAGTCTACTAAAGGGGATGGCTGGAGTTGTTCTGCAACACAGTCTACTAAAGGGTGAAGGAGGGATACTGTAACAGTCCTCTATGGTGGGGGTTGTTCTGTTTCCCAAATCAGGATGTCCATTTAACATCACCTTTTCCTCTATATTGTTTAATTCAAATCTCACAAATTGCATACTCCTCCATGACTGAAAATACCCCTCCAAAATGTTGGAAGGAGTATTTCTACTTTTTCGGAAAAAGTCTAATGCAACCGCTGGACACCTCCCTTGTCAGGCTTGTATTTTCACTTTTTAGCAATAGTTCTTCCTGCACTTTAAGGAAAGGTCTAGAAGATCTGCTTACCTTACTGCTGTTCCCATGCCAATGATCTCCGGTCGTACAGAGGCCACGCCACCCGCCAGCTCCTGGCTTTACAAACCAAGTCCAATCGGTGGCATGTGGGAGGCAGTAAAGTAAGCAAATGTTCTAGCTATCTCTTAGACTGCTTGTTGCTAGAGTATTAGGACGAGTCCAAGAATGTTTTCTTCTCTTTACTCTACTATTTAAATTCAAAATAACATATCTTCAGTTGCTGTGATAAACATACACAACATTTTAAGAAAACGTATTTGCATGAAATGCCCTTTAAACTGCAAATAGTAAACATTTTTTAGCAGTCCCAAGCTGGATCTTCTTAAATAAAAACAACACCCAATAGCTGTTTCAACATCTAGCTCCATCTAGCTCCATCTGTGTTTGTGTGATCAAGCATATGAATTTACGTCAATGAAGTGTACAGTATGTGTTATTTTGATGTGCACATAAGCACAGCTTATAATATATGGTAAAATAAGTCTTTACCTTGGGTCATTTGTTGGCTTGTCTACAGCTGTGGCCAAAAGTTCTGAGGTTTTTACAAATTTAGCTGATACGTGTTCAGTGTTTTTGAATCTTGTAGTCAGATGATATACTGGCGTAAAAAGATAGAAAAAACTAGTGTAAAAATTTCTAGTGTAAATGAGTCCGTGCTATTCTTAGAAAATAATTAAAATGTTCTCATGTGTGGGTTAAAAATCTTGTATCCAAAAAGGCTTCAAAATACAAAAGAAAAATAAAAACCCAATAAACACAGAAATAATTCTATGCCACAGAGTAAAACTTTTGACTAAAAGTACAAAAACAAAAGTGTCTCCAGAATAATGAGGTGTATCCAATTTATCCTTAGCTCAAAATTCACCACATGGAAAACAATAGTGTGCAGCTTTGTTGTTGGCTTTGTTCCTGTCACTTTAAATCTCCCCTCGTTACATTACTTTGCACTCCCCCACATATAAAATATAAAACAATAGACCATAGGGCAATACTGCTTCAAATAAAAGAAGGCCTATTTATTCCAATTATTCTTATTCTTATTTATTTGTATAGTGCCATCATCTTCCGTAGTTCTGTACAAAGTAGCAATTACAGACAGGGTATAAACATACAGTACATAGACTATTATAAATGCAGTGTTACAGAGTTTACAGTGAATATTCTGAATACAAGATACAATAGGAAAGAGAGTCTTGCCCTTGCAAGCTTACAGTCTAAAGGATTAGGGGTGAAGACGAGGGGGGAGGGATCACAAAAGCTGGCCCCCCCACTCTGTTCCTACAAGCCCCCATAGCTGGTCCCGGGCTGGTAATGGTGGGTAAGGGGGACCCCATTTCATTTTTGGGGGGGATTTTTAAGGGTTTTAATGTTGTCCCCCCCCCCCTATGACCTTATGTCATTTTTTTTTTAATTAAGCCCTTATGTTCTGTGGCCCAGCAGCTAAAAAAGGTTTCCAGCTGCAGCAAGAGAGCAGAAGCCAGATTGGTCAGCGTAGGACACAGGGATGGATGGGAGGTAAGTATTAAAAAGTATTAAATAAATAAATACAAATTTTTCTGCTTGTTTCTGTGTTTTTTTTACACATTTAACCCCTTGTGAACTGGTAAGGGGTCCATGAGACCCCTATGCCAGTTCACAAGGCTGGGGGGCTGGCAAGTCACCTGCGGCTAGCCGGTGACTTGCCGTTAACCCCCGGCACCCCAATTACCTGCCTCCCCAAAGCCCGGGGGGGGGGGGGCAGAAGAGCCCGGGCCATGGCTATGTGGGCTTGTAGCCTGCAGGGTGGGGGGGCCACCAAGGCTGGCCCCCTTGCACCCTGTTCTACAAGCCCCCATAGCTGGTCCAGGGCTGGTTATGATGGGTAAGGGGGACCCCATATCATTTTTTGGGGGAGTTTTAAGGGTTTTTAACCAGGAGGGGGACCCTATGTCATTTTTTTTTTTTTAAATTAACCCCTTATGTTTATAGTGTGGATAGTAGTAGTATTTTATTTGTTAATGTTATAAAGTGCTATTTTTAATTTAGGGGGTCTCCTGGGCAAGAATGGGGGGGGCTACCAATACATGGTAGGTTGGGCATTTTTCTGCTTGGGGGACCTTGCTCTTTCAGATTTAGCCTGGAAATCCTTTCAAAAATCACAGTTGAACATGTGTAGCGTAAAATAGTGAAACATGGTCTGGCAACAGAGGGTGACAAAAGCTGCAGGTAGGCTGGCAGCGAAAGGGTTAATTGGTAATGCCTATGAATAAAAGGCTAGTGGGGCCAGAATTGTGACATTTTTTTATAATGTATGGCAAGGTTGTGAGTCTCCAAACCTTTTCCCACATTGTATAGATGTTCTCTAATGCGGAGCTTAAGTGGTCTAATAGTCCTTCCTATGTATTGGTGACCACAAGGGCATTGTATAAGGTAAACTACTAAATCCACACACCAAACGACAAATGGTTAATTGCTGGGCTGGCCAATAAAGATACTAATCAGATAAGCAAAAAAAGAGAAATACTTTAATAATGGTGCTCAGGGGCACACAATGCATGTGACAAACAAGACTTACTGACACACACTAAATAAAATCGCAATGCGAAAAACATATATACATAAATGGAGGCCCCTGCCAGGCCGACCTGGACTCCACACTCACATCCACAAGCACTCCACTCACAGCAAGCAAGCTGGCCAGCATATCATATGGGAAGAAAAACCCTTATCCCTAGTTTAAGCAAGCTGCAGCATATATAAGGATCATGATCCCTGAGGGGGCCAGACGAGGAAACTGTTTCACCAAGTCCAATATAGAGCAGGTTAGTAGACACAGGAATTTGGGTTAGTTATATAGAGGCTCTAAACGCAGAGCACTTAAATACAGCCTTATATGTCTGTCCAGCATGTATAAATGGTGAAAGACTGTGGCAGAAGGGCATGCTGATTGAGAAGGACTCAGCGCCTGAGGCTATTTGAGGCAGTCCTAGGCGACCGGGTTAGTATTTAACATCATGATGAAAACGCCTTAGAATCCGTGCCTCTGCTGAAGACCAGATATGAATCTGTCAACCATGTCATCAGGGAGCATATAACACGATATTTCACATCAGTATACTTGCGCTCCTCCACGAGGGCCGGTATCGGCGCATAGAAGTCATCCTCGTCCTCCCTGCATAAGAGGCTCCTCAAGCCATCCAGGCGCAGTCACGCGGCGTGCGCCGCCAGCAAAATCGCCACTCTTAATTTCGTCCAAATCTTCCCCAGCAGAGGAATATCCACGCTAAAGCTTGCTAGTGAGTGCGGCCATGCTGCGAGAGAGCACGTGTGGTGGGCGTGGTCAGGGGCCCCAACCAACCAACAGCTGTTTCGCTCCTGCTCGGGAGCTTCGTCAGGGTAGGAGGGGCTACGTCCGACGCGTCCTCTTTATAGGCGGGCTTGAATGGCGTGGCAACCAATCACTGCACTGCGCTAGCAGCTGCGCAGTATGCAGACCAGGACGCTTGCTTGTAATAGTTCCTATTTCAACTTATCATCCTTAGCAACACGTCTGCGTCATCAGTCTAACCGCACGCAGCGCGCACATGCGCAGTAGGTTACACTTCACCGCCCATCGCCTGCGCTAGGTGTCTGGCTTATTCCGCGTTGCCCAGCAACCAAAGCTGTCCGGAACTACATTTCTTTAGCATCTGCAGTGCCTTTACAATAGCAGTCCAAGCGCCAGTTTTGTAGCCGCCCACATCTATTTGCAATGTATATGTAAAGTACTTATTATTCTATTGGGTTTTTGATGTTACATTTTCATAGCTCGGCATCACACATCCAGCACTCGCATACATATGTACATACACACCTTGACCTAAGTATATGCATAATGGCACCCACCAGCCAGGTGACAACCCATTCTAGCTATGCTATACAATCAACCAAAGCCCATACAGCCCATATTGCCATGAACCAACACATAAGGTTCATGGCAAATAGTACATAGTCAGTGCCAGGGCCCTATTTTTTGTCATCGCAGTCTGTCAAAGACAAAACCCAGATTGTAACTGGGCATGTGATGCTTAAAGCCTGATTCAGGGATCATTTTGTGGGAAAGAGAGGAAAAAAGGGGAAGAAAAGGAAAAGACAGAAGGGAAAAGGAAAGAGGGGGGGGGGGAGGGGAGGGAGGGGGTGGAGGAAGGGGGGTGAGGGGATGGAGATGTGGAGGAAAGAATGCCCCAAAGAACTCCCTACCCCACTAAAGAACCCCACCTGCAAGCTGGCTTATAAAAACGCTTTCAGGCCCATATCGGTGTTTAAACCCAACGGGAACATGGTACCCAATTCATAAATTAGCCTTGATTCTTGCTGCAACAGCCGTGTATCCCAGGATCCTCCTCTACTGGAGCCCTTCAATTTAAAGATACCGCATGCTTTCAGTCCCGTAGGGTCCCCATTATGGTATTGATGGAAATGTGCAGCCAATGGACTCCTTTCATTGTTACGCTTAATATCACTAATATGTTCACCTATACGAGTACGTAGTTCCCTTTTGGTTTTGCCAACATATTTTAGCCCACAGGGACACGTAATAAGATAAACAACATACCTAGAGGCACAGTTTATAAAAGCACTAATAGGGCGGGGATTTTTACATTTCGGTCCACTGAAACTAGTTGTTTTAGAAATAAATGGACACACCTTGCAGTGGCCGCAGCTAAATGAACCCACCATATTAATGATGTTCCTAGTTACTTGGTGGGCCCTATATTCACTTCGGACTAGTAGGTCTTTAATATTGCTTGCTCGTTTAGCCGTCAACAGAGGACCGGATCCCACAATTTTGGCTATCTTTGGATCCAATAGCAACACATGCCAGTGGGACTGTAATATCCCACGAAACCTATCCCAGTGTGTGCTATATTTCGTAATTAGGCGTACCGGTGGTTCGCCTTCCTTTCGCCTTTTCTTCCCGCCTCTTAGCAAATCACCTCTAGGAATCTCAAGGGCTTTATGGAAACACGTTCTTAAGAGGCGGTGGGGATATCCCCTCTCCCTAAATCTCGCAGCCAGACCACGGGCCTCCCTAGCGTAGGCCTCCACCGTACTACAGTTCCTTCTAATACGAAGGAACTGTCCCAGCGGAATGCCACGGCGCAGGGGGCCCGGGTGATGGCTGGAAAAATGAAGGAGAGTGTTCCCCGCTGTGGGCTTATGATATGTGGAAGTGATTAGGGTGTCTGCTTCCTTGGAAATGTTAAGATCGAGGAACTCAATTTTATCGGGGCTCACATTATAGGTAAGTTTTATATTGCGATCATTATGATTGAGAGAGTCAATAAACTCATCTAATTGGGCCCTGGTGCCCTTCCACAACAGAAGGACATCATCAATGTACCTAAGCCACAGGGCAGCGTGTGCCCGAAACTCCGCCCGCCCAAACACCTCGGCACTCTCCCACCGCCCGAGGTGTAGGCAGGCGTAGGATGGAGCACACGCCGCCCCCATGGCGGTCCCACGAATCTGATGATAAAACACTCCGTTAAAGCGGAAGAAATTATTTGATAATACAAATTCCAGCATTTCCACCAGGAATTCATTGTATGCTGCCTCCCCTGGGCCCAGTTCTTGCAAAGTGTCCTCCACAGCCTGCAGGCCTACTGAATGAGGGATGGAAGTATATAAACTTTCAACATCGACACTCACCAATAAGCAGTCGCCATCAAGACGGATGTCCTGAAGTTTGCGAAGCAGGTCACTGCTATCAAGGACAAATGATGGAAGTAACCGTACTAGAGGTTTTAAGTTTTCATCAATAAAACGGGCCACCCCTTCCAAGGAAGATGTTGAAAGTTTATATACTTCCATCCCTCATTCAGTAGGCCTGCAGGCTGTGGAGGACACTTTGCAAGAACTGGGCCCAGGGGAGGCAGCATACAATGAATTCCTGGTGGAAATGCTGGAATTTGTATTATCAAATAATTTCTTCCGCTTTAACGGAGTGTTTTATCATCAGATTCGTGGGACCGCCATGGGGGCGGCGTGTGCTCCATCCTACGCCTGCCTACACCTCGGGCGGTGGGAGAGTGCCGAGGTGTTTGGGCGGGCGGAGTTTCGGGCACACGCTGCCCTGTGGCTTAGGTACATTGATGATGTCCTTCTGTTGTGGAAGGGCACCAGGGCCCAATTAGATGAGTTTATTGACTCTCTCAATCATAATGATCGCAATATAAAACTTACCTATAATGTGAGCCCCGATAAAATTGAGTTCCTCGATCTTAACATTTCCAAGGAAGCAGACACCCTAATCACTTCCACATATCGTAAGCCCACAGCGGGGAACACTCTCCTTCATTTTTCCAGCCATCACCCGGGCCCCCTGCGCCGTGGCATTCCGCTGGGACAGTTCCTTCGTATTAGAAGGAACTGTAGTACGGTGGAGGCCTACGCTAGGGAGGCCCGTGGTCTGGCTGCGAGATTTAGGGAGAGGGGATATCCCCACCGCCTCTTAAGAACGTGTTTCCATAAAGCCCTTGAGATTCCTAGAGGTGATTTGCTAAGAGGCGGGAAGAAAAGGCGAAAGGAAGGCGAACCACCGGTACGCCTAATTACGAAATATAGCACACACTGGGATAGGTTTCGTGGGATATTACAGTCCCACTGGCATGTGTTGCTATTGGATCCAAAGATAGCCAAAATTGTGGGATCCGGTCCTCTGTTGACGGCTAAACGAGCAAGCAATATTAAAGACCTACTAGTCCGAAGTGAATATAGGGCCCACCAAGTAACTAGGAACATCATTAATATGGTGGGTTCATTTAGCTGCGGCCACTGCAAGGTGTGTCCATTTATTTCTAAAACAACTAGTTTCAGTGGACCGAAATGTAAAAATCCCCGCCCTATTAGTGCTTTTATAAACTGTGATTCTAGGTATGTTGTTTATCTTATTACGTGTCCCTGTGGGCTAAAATATGTTGGCAAAACCAAAAGGGAACTACGTACTCGTATAGGTGAACATATTAGTGATATTAAGCGTAACAATGAAAGGAGTCCATTGGCTGCACATTTCCATCAATACCATAATGGGGACCCTACGGGACTGAAAGCATGCGGTATCTTTAAATTGAAGGGCTCCAGTAGAGGAGGATCCTGGGATACACGGCTGTTGCAGCAAGAATCAAGGCTAATTTATGAATTGGGTACCATGTTCCCGTTGGGTTTAAACACCGATATGGGCCTGAAAGCGTTTTTATAAGCCAGCTTGCAGGTGGGGTTCTTTAGTGGGGTAGGGAGTTCTTTGGGGCATTCTTTCCTCCACATCTCCATCCCCTCACCCCCCTTCCTCCACCCCCTCCCTCCCCTCCCCCCCCCCCCCTCTTTCCTTTTCCCTTCTGTCTTTTCCTTTTCTTCCCCTTTTTTCCTCTCTTTCCCACAAAATGATCCCTGAATCAGGCTTTAAGCATCACATGCCCAGTTACAATCTGGGTTTTGTCTTTGACAGACTGCGATGACAAAAAATAGGGCCCTGGCACTGACTATGTACTATTTGCCATGAACCTTATGTGTTGGTTCATGGCAATATGGGCTGTATGGGCTTTGGTTGATTGTATAGCATAGCTATACAGGGGTTGTCACCTGGCTGGTGGGTGCCATTATGCATATACTTAGGTCAAGGTGTGTATGTACATATGTATGCGAGTGCTGGATGTGTGATGCCGAGCTATGAAAATGTAACATCAAAAACCCAATAGAATAATAAGTACTTTACATATACATTGCAAATAGATGTGGGCGGCTACAAAACTGGCGCTTGGACTGCTATTGTAAAGGCACTGCAGATGCTAAAGAAATGTAGTTCCGGACAGCTTTGGTTGCTGGGCAACGCGGAATAAGCCAGACACCTAGCGCAGGCGATGGGCGGTGAAGTGTAACCTACTGCGCATGTGCTCGCTGTGTGCGGTTAGACTGATGACGCAGACGTGTTGCTAAGGATGATAAGTTGAAATAGGAACTATTACAAGCAAGCGTCCTGGTCTGCATACTGCGCAGCTGCTAGCGCAGTGCAGTGATTGGTTGCCACGCCATTCAAGCCCGCCTATAAAGAGGACGCGTCGGACGTAGCCCCTCCTACCCTGACGAAGCTCCCGAGCAGGAGCGAAACAGCTGTTGGTTGGTTGGGGCCCCTGACCACGCCCACCACACGTGCTCTCTCGCAGCATGGCCGCACTCACTAGCAAGCTTTAGCGTGGATATTCCTCTGCTGGGGAAGATTTGGACGAAATTAAGAGTGGCGATTTTGCTGGCGGCGCACGCCGCGTGACTGCGCCTGGATGGCTTGAGGAGCCTCTTATGCAGGGAGGACGAGGATGACTTCTATGCGCCGATACCGGCCCTCGTGGAGGAGCGCAAGTATACTGATGTGAAATATCGTGTTATATGCTCCCTGATGACATGGTTGACAGATTCATATCTGGTCTTCAGCAGAGGCACGGATTCTAAGGCGTTTTCATCATGATGTTAAATACTAACCCGGTCGCCTAGGACTGCCTCAAATAGCCTCAGGCGCTGAGTCCTTCTCAATCAGCATGCCCTTCTGCCACAGTCTTTCACCATTTATACATGCTGGACAGACATATAAGGCTGTATTTAAGTGCTCTGCGTTTAGAGCCTCTATATAACTAACCCAAATTCCTGTGTCTACTAACCTGCTCTATATTGGACTTGGTGAAACAGTTTCCTCGTCTGGCCCCCTCAGGGATCATGATCCTTATATATGCTGCAGCTTGCTTAAACTAGGGATAAGGGTTTTTCTTCCCATATGATATGCTGGCCAGCTTGCTTGCTGTGAGTGGAGTGCTTGTGGATGTGAGTGTGGAGTCCAGGTCGGCCTGGCAGGGGCCTCCATTTATGTATATATGTTTTTCGCATTGCGATTTTATTTAGTGTGTGTCAGTAAGTCTTGTTTGTCACATGCATTGTGTGCCCCTGAGCACCATTATTAAAGTATTTCTCTTTTTTTGCTTATCTGATTAGTATCTTTATTGGCCAGCCCAGCAATTAACCATTTGTCGTTTGGTGTGTGGATTTAGCAATATACGTTGAGGTTAGCTGGGCGCCCCATATTAGCTTGAAGGGGCAGTGCCTATTTACTAATATATGTAAATGTCCTAGGGGTGCTTCCCACTCTTGCTTTTTTAGTTACTTAGTATAAGGTAAACTACACTGGTAAAATTAAAAGTAATAAAGGATTTAATCTGAATTTTGTTATCATTAGATTTTGAAATAAATTGTTTTACATTTATACATAATATTATTCCTACCCATTCAATCCCCATGCCTTACATCATCCTCAGTAATAAAATCCTTCATTTTTATATTTGCTTTTTAAAATGAAAAATGAAAAATGAAATTATAAAGCAGCTAAGAAGTTGATTCATTAATAACGCCAGATATTGGCAGATGAGCGTCTGTATAGCGGCGCTTAGAGTGACTGCTAGTAGACGCTATATGTCGGTGTCGGGCGCTGTAACAAAGCTTCTCAGTCGCTTTAGTAACCTGGCCCACATTGATGAATGTGATGTGTGTTGGGTGCTCTAACACCAGTACAGTGCTGCAGGGAGCAAGAGGTAGCGCCAGCTCAGTGCGACTGACTCTCGGTTCTCCACCGAGCATAGAGCGGCAGATGCTGTGTGATTAAAGTCTGTTTTTGAACACATATACACCTGTAACAAAGCAAAAACACACACAATACATAGTTTTAAGACTGTGACATTAACACTTTAGTGCCAGACCTGTAATGACAGGTCACACAATAATTTGGGCAAAAAAACGCAGTTTAAACAGAAGCAAATGAACAGCCATTGCAATGTATGGGAGAGCAACAGTGAGCGAAAGGTAATAGCTGGCGCTATGGAAGCTAGAGCACCGGCGCCATACGCTGAGCCACCTGTAATAATACTTTGGATGCTACATGGTGCTGTTAGAGTCGCTCACCAGATTTGCTTTCATAATTGTGGTTTTGCCTACAGCGCCCGGCGTTCACCAGACGCTGCCTGCCGCTACGAAGCACTTCCTGGCGCTATCCCTTTATGAATAACTCCCTAAGTGACAGGGCTATCTATGAAAAACTTTCTGGAGATCCAGCTAGGGAATATAAAGGTAAATTGGAGAAATTGATACATAAAGAATTCAATTTAGGCTTGATATCAAAAATAATTTTGCATTCACCAGACACCCAGGATATCCACAATTTATTGTTATCTAAAGTGCATAAGAATAGGGAAATAGTGAGTGGCATAGGGTCAGTTACATCGTAATTGGGACAATATCTTGATTCCTTTTTGCAATCTCTAGTTGCTAAACTTCCTTAAACTACATTGGTAGAATTAAAAATAATAAAGGATCTAATCTGATTTTATTTTATTTTGAAATACATTGTTTTACTTATTAATATTATTCCTACTCTTAAAATCCCCACATGCCTTACATTGTCCACAACTGTAAAAACCTTCCATTTTTATCAATTCTTTATGTTGTTTAGGGGAGGATCGGTATAACTATTACTCAAGTCATTCGATTTGGAGATGTAGATCAAACGTGGGTTTTTTTGGTAAATCTGGTCCTAAATCATTGTCACATTTTAATATGTGCCAGTGCCTTTTCATAATATAATCAATTGTTGATCAGGTCATATCCCTTATCAATAAAACTCTGTCCCAAAACATTAGTCTGTATTTAATATTCTTTCAACTGGCTACAATTCCTTCTTATTCTGAGGAATTGTCCCTTAGGAATATTTTGCTGCCGGCTGGGATGTTGGCAACTTTCTATAGACACAGATGAATTACGGTTTGTTTCTTTAAAGTCGGTGTGGGTGATAATCCTACCTTCCCTCTTTTCAAGTTCTAAAACTAGAAAATGAACTTTATGAAGATCATATTCCCCTGTGGAAATTATACCCCATTGATTATTATTATTTTATAATCCAAAAATATAGTGAGTGCATAGTATTAAGGTCATTTGAGCAGTTTTGTATTTTTATATGATGTTTTTGGTAACATTACATGTCAAGTATCTTTTTAATGTTTTGCATTAAAATATTAAGATATTGCATTAGCTATAAATAAAAAAAGTAATAAATGTAAATCATATTTCATTGTACCACCATGTTCCATTTTCTAATTCTCCATTAATAAAACCATTAAGGGTTAAGTCACACACATATTAGGAGCTACGTGTCTAGATCTCTGTAAGCCCCAGTTGAAGTCAACCATGATAAAACACGTTGGACGGAGCCTCTGGAGCCTCACGTATCCGGCCAGTGTGTGTATCGGCCTCACCTTGTTGTGTGAGCATGAAGAGATAGATCCCCAGTTACAAAGGATGACTATGCCACAGTGTGGTAACTATAACTAAAGGTATACAGTGCTAAAATTCACTGGGAAAGAGCATGGTCCACGTCAAAACAGCACTGACATTTGCAGTGCAAACTATGCGAGTGCTTAATTGGAATAAATAGGCCTTCTTTTATTTAAAAGAGAATTGCACTGTGGTCTATTGTTTGATATTTTATATATGGAGGAGGACAAAGTAACATAACAGGGGGAGATTTAAAGTGACAGGAACAAAGCCAACAACAAAGCTGCACACTATTGTTTTCCATGTTATGAATTTTGATCTAAGGATAAATTGGATACACCTCTGGTTGTTCTGGCTGTCTGGTAAGCTTTTAATGGTGAAGGAGACACATTTGATTTTGTGGTTGAAAGATTTGGAATAGATATTTGGAATACTAGATAGAGAAGTGTTTTGTTCTGTGGCATAGAGTTATTTCTGTGTTTATTGGGTTTTTCTTTTACTTTTAGATGGTATACTGGGTTTATGCAAAATGTCGACCCTTATTGCTGGATATCATCTGTGGCAATCCTGACTATTGGCAACGCATTCTTGCCTAATCAGTGTTTGGAGTTTATCAAAAATAAAATATATATATATATATATATTTTTATTTGAAGATTGACATCATGGGAGTTTCCTGACCATGGACTCAGAAAGTGAATGTTTTGTTTACTGAGCCACTAAGGGGGTTATTCAAGAAGGGATAGCGCCAGGTAGTGCCTCGTAGCGGCAGGCAGAGTCTGGTGAACACTGGACGCTGTACGCAAAACCACATTTATGAAAGCGAATCTGGTGAGCGACTCTAACAGAGCCATGTAGCGTCCGATGTATTATTACAGGCGGCTCAGCATATAGCGCCGGTGCTCTAGCTTCCAGAGCGGCAGGTATTACCTTTCACTCAGTGTCACTCTCCCATACATTTCAATGGCTGTTCATTTGCTTGTGTTTAAACAGCGTGTTTGACATTTTTTATTTATTTATATTCCAAGTATACAGCACGTCCTGTTCCAGAATATTCCTTACACATGGGTAATACATCCACAAGATGAAGCTGGACTGCAAAAAACAACTTGTGGCTCCTCCCGGCCATATATAAGTCAGGGACTTCCCACAAATTCCCCAGTTCTTATCTGCAGTCTGGACTGCGAAGATAGAAGATGGCTCTTTATACTGCGCAGGTGAGCGGGGCTTATCAGCCTGCGGCCCTGTAGGACTATTCCCACCCGTTCCGAACCCACTGCCTCCCAGCCTCGGCTGACTGGTTCAGGTGAAGGTAAGCAGCACCGGGGTCAGGTGCTGAGGAGCGCTGCTCCGACCGCAGTCCCTGCTTTGACATGGGTAGGTGGTATAGGCCTGTGGTGAGCCTTGTGGGATGCCCCCTCCCGCCTTTCGGGGCTCCCCTTAATCCCTATCCCCCTTAGGTGTCTGCCCCATCCTCTCCTTTTTATTACACTTTGGGCGTTATATGGCTGCTGCTTCCTTGCCTCTCTCTCCCTGGGGAGATCTCGGGGGGGGGGGGGGGGGGGGGGGGGTGTGCGGTATGTTAAGCAGCCTGAATTGCTTGCTTTGCTAATGTGCCTGCTTAATGTGTTTTTTACTGTTAGCCGCTGCCGCGCGCTTACCTCAGGCGCTGCCGCGCCGTCATTGGCCGCTGGGATCACGTGGGCGCGATACGCGCTCTTCGGGGGGGCGGTCTCTGCAGATGACATTTTCTGCATCACTTCTCCGCGGCCCGCCCCTCAAGGTATATGCGGATGCCATTTTACCTCCCGCTGCGTGTCTGCTGTCTCCTACCGCGGTCTGTGAGTGCCCCTGCGGGGTGGCTTTATTCATATATTTTATTGTTATATTCTTATGGGGATGTCTTCTTATGTCTTTAAGGCGGTTTAGACTTCATTGTGGTTTCTCCAGGTCCTCTTCCTTTTAGTTAATGCTATTGCTATTATATCTCCCACCTCCCTAGCGGGCTTTTGGGGCATCCCGGGTTGCTATCATTAGCGTTAACCCTATATTGGCCTGTTGTGCCACTCTAATCACCTTGTGGAGGCTTCTGGGGATAATGTGCTTGGGATTTCTTCGGGACAGTCCCGGCTATGTGTTGCGTGTGGAGTATCCCCTATAAGTGATGATGTCAGCAGGTGCTTGTGCTGCAGTCTGGGTTGTCTGTTACTGGGCCTGGTGCTGCACCCCCTCTGGCTTCGTCTACCCCCCCACGCTTACATCTGACCCCCAGTGAGGGGCATACTAGCGGGGAGTCTCAACCTGATTTGGCTGCACTGGTGGCCAGCATTGAAAAACATATTACTGGGTCTGCCCCGCGTAAGGTTTCTGCTAAGAAGCGGCATTTATCACCCGCGGTTTCCCTCTTCCCTGTAGAGGATGAGGGACCTTACTTACTGTCAAGCCCTTAACCCCTTGAAGAGGGGGAATTGTTTTCTGATTCTGAATTCTCTGAGGAACAACCTAAGATATATGGTGGTACCGGGTCTCCCCATATTTGAAGTGCTTTGTATTTCTCCTCCTGCAGTGGCTGGGTGAGCTTTTTCATACGGTTAAGCCACGCTGGGAGTTGCCTGAGCAGTCTCACTTTAATAATCTAGTGCTCAAGGAATGGGAACGGCCTAGCAAGCAGCCCGGGGTGCCCAAGAGTTGGGACAAGAGGTATCCCTTTCCCGCTGATGTGATTAAGCGTTGGTCATGTCCTCCCGAGGTGGATGTGCCCGTTCTAGGGTTGTCCAATACATCTGACATGCATTCTCCTGCCACTACTACCCTGCGGGATGGTGAGGACCGGCGCTTGGACCAACTGGCCTGTTATGCCTTTGCCTGTGTGGGGACGGCGCTGCGCCCAGTTTGTGCCTCTGCTATTACGGCTATTGCTATTAAAGGGGTGCTTAAGTGTCTCTTGGATGGAGCATCTGAGGATGCGGGAAGAGAAGAGTATAGATCTCTCCTGCTTTGCGAGGAATTTATTGCATATATTCTCTCTGCCATGGATGATGCCATTAGAATGTGTGGTAGGACTTCTGCCCTTTTGGTGGCTATACGCCGCTCTGTCTGGCTACGTCAATGGGTAGCTGATAATGCTGCTAAGAAGGCTCTCACTGGGTTCCCCTTCAAGGGGCTGCACCTCTTTCGTGAATGCTTGGACTTGTTTGCCAGCGGCGGTAGGTTACCTCAACGTAGGAGGCCGTCCTGGTCCTTTCGGGGGATGGGTGCCTTTCTCCCATCCTTCCGTGGTTCCAGAACAGGTCGAGGAGTCTCCTTGGCTGGGGCTCGTAGAGACCATTGGGGTAGGGGCAGAGGACGTGGCCGCCCCGGCCTCTCCTGGAGTTCCAAGCCAAAATCCTCCCCCAAGCCCCCTCCAGCATGAAGGGGCGCCCTCACCCATCCGGGTGGGGGGACAGCTTCAGCTCTTTGCTCACGTCTGGAGGCTTCACGTCTCAGACCGGTGGATTCAGGAGGTTGTGTCCTCTGGTTACAAGATAGAGTTTGCAGCCTTGCCACCCCCAAGATTCATCAAATCCCGGATGGCTCAAAACCCCCTGTCAGCTCAGGGTCTGTGCCTTGCTGTCCAAAACCTTCTGGAGTTGGGGGTCATCTGCCCGGTGCCTTTCAGGGAAAGGGGCAGAGGCTTCTATTCCAGTCTTGTCACTGTTCCCAAAAAGGACGGGTCCCTCAGACCCATCCTGGAATTAAAGCCCCTCAACAAATTTGTCAGGTCCAAACATTTTCGCATGGAGACCCTGCGCTCAGCAGTCAATTCACTGCGCCCGGGGCGACTTCATGACCTCTGTAGACATCAAGGACGCTTACCTTCATGTACCAATCTTTCCAGGTCATCAGAGATTCCTCAGGTTCGCTCTGGAGGATCAGCACTACCAATTTGTGGCCTTGCCTTTCGGTATCACCTCGGCTCCCAGGGTATTCACCAAGGTGCTGGCGGGCGTAATGGCTCTGCTGAGATCTCAGGGCATTCGCATCCTTCCTTACTTGGACAACATTCTCATCACGTCTCAGTCCTTCCAGCAGGCCGAGCTGGATACCTAGCTGGTGGTGTCCACACTGGAGTCCTTCGGCAGGGTGATCAACCACCCCAAGTCGTCCCTATGCCCGTCACTGGTGAGGTCCTTTCTGGGCATGACTCTGTATACATCTCAGGTCAAGATTCTTCTCCCTCGGCAGAAGGTGGAGAGTGTTCAAGCTCAAGCCAGGCTTCTTCTGTCTTGCCCTCATCCCTCCATCCGGCAGGAGATGCAGCTGGTGGGCCCGATGGTGTCTTGCTTCGAGGCGGTTCCATACGCTCAGTTTCACGAGACCTCTTCAACTTCACCTCTTGTCAGTATGGGATTGGGACCCTGTGTCCCTGGATCAGGTGTTTGTTCTGTCCCCTCTGGCCAGGCAGTCCCTTTCTTGGTGGCTGGACTCAAGGAACCTGTTGATGGGCAGATCCTTTCTGGCCCCTTGCTGGGAGACAGTCACCACAGATGCCAGTCTGACAGGTTGGGGGGGCTTCTGGAAATCCTTGAAGTTCCAGTGTCAGTGGGACCCTCAGGAGGCCCATACCCCTATCAACATTCTGGAACTGAGGGCGATAAGGCTGGTTCTCGCCAAGTTGACTCCACACCTTCGGGGTCGGGTGGTTCAGATCTGCTCGGACAACCAGACGGCAGTTGTCTACATCATGGGAGGGACCCGGAGCAAGAGGGCCCTTAAGGAAGTGTCCCTGATACTGTCTTGGGCGGAGGAGAATGTTCCCTGCATCTCAGCTGTGTACATCCCGGGGGTGGAAAATCTGGAGGCAGACTCCCTCAGCAGGGGGACTTCTCGTCTGGGAGAATGGTCAGCAGCAGAGTGTTTCGCTCCCTGTGCCACCGCTGGGGTCAGCCAGATGTGGATCTTTTTGAAACCCGTCACAATCACAAGCTCCCAGTCTTTTCTCTCTGTCCCAGGACCCTCTGGCCTTGGCCATGGATGCACTAGCAATGTCTTGGAAGAGCTTTCAGCTCTTTTATGTGTTTCCTCCGTTTCCTCTTCTGGGCAGGGTGCTGCGCAAGATATCCCAGGAAGGGGTGCCAACCATTCTGGTGGCCCCCTGTTGGCCAAGAAGAGTGTGGTTCACAGACAGTTGGCAGTAGATCAGTACGCCCTGCCCAAGGTTCCAGATCTGCTCACTCAGGGGCAGCTACATCTTCCCAATTTACAAATGATGGCTTTAATGGCCTGGCTGCTGAAACCTCCATCTTGATGGAAAAGGGGCTGCCTGCTTCTGTTGTTAATACTATGATTCGGGCTAGGAAGAAGTCCTCGTCATCTATCTACTATAGGGTATGGTATGCTTACATTGACTGGTGTGAGTCTAAGTCGCTTCCCTGTCGGGTGTTTTCTATCCCCAGGATTCTGGAATTCCTGCAACATGGTTTGGATTTTGGGTCTTCTACTTAGTGCCCTCAAAGGTCATGTTTCAGCTTTGGCCATCGTCTGGTTAAGACCTTTTTTCAGGGGGTTACTCCTGTGCGTCCTCCACGTAAGCCTACGTTACCAGTTTGGGATTTGAACTTGGTCTTATCTGCCTTGCAGGGGTCTCCCTTTGAGCCTTTGTGTGAGGCCCCTTTGTCCATTTTGACGCTTAAGGCAGAATAGGCTATCACTTCTGTTAGGCGTGTTTCTGAGTTGGCGGCGCTTTCCATCAAGCCTCCTTACTTTGAGAGACACCAGGACAAGGTGGTGTTTTGTTTTAAGTCAGATTTTCTGCCTAAGGCTGTGTCTGCTTTTCATCTCAATCAGGACATTGTTTTACCTTCCTTGTGCCCTAATCCTAGTAACTCTAAGGAGCGGGTCTTACTGCCCGCTGTTACTTTTTGGGAATCCCATCCTACCTTACGGACACTGCTATTGGAAATCCCATGTATAAGGAATATTCTGGAACAGGACGTGCTGTATACTTGGAATAATACAATTCTGTGATTACTCACCTGTAGAATTGGTATTTTAAGTATACAGCACGTCCTGTTCCATCCCAGCCTTGTTATCATTATTCTTAGTTACCTCTGTATGGTGATTGTTCAAATGTTCATTTTGGACTTTTTGTTATTATTGTTTCTCCCGGCTTCTTGTGTAACTGCTTGTCAATACTGGGGAATTTGTGGGAGGTCTCCGACTTATATAGGGCCGGGAGGAGCCACAAGTTGTTTTCTGCAGTCCAGCTCCATCTTGTGGATGTATTACCCATGTGTAAGGAATATTCTGGAACAGGACGTGCTGTATACTTATAATACCAATTCTACAGGTGAGTAATCACAGAATTGTATTTTTTTTCGCTCAAATCATTGTATGACCTCTCCTGGCTGCAAACAAACATTTTTAGAAACTTTTTGAATTTTTTATACTTTTATGCAACATTGTATTTACAGGTCTGGCAATAAAGTGTTATTGTCCCAGTTTTAAAACAATGTTATCCCATGTGTTTTCACTTTGTTACAGGTGTATGTGTTTAAAAACAGACTTGAATAACACAGCATCTGGCGCTTTATGCTATAGTGACCAGATTTAGAGCACCGACACTGTGTGTGTCCCTTTTTGAGAAGAATGGTGTGGAGCGCCGAGAGTCGGTCACACTGAGCTGGCGCTACCTTTCGCTCCCTGCAGCACTGTACTGGTGTTAGAGTGCACAACATACATCACATTCATCAATGCGGGTCAGGTTACTACAGTGAATGAGACGCTCTGTTACAGCGCCCGATACCCACTTACAGCGTCTACTAGCGGTCGCTCTAAGCGCCGCTATACAGACGCTCATCTGCCGATACCTGGCGCTAGTAATGCATCAGCCTCTTAGTTATCTTTTAACCTCCAAAAGCATTTTCCCCACTGTGTGTGCGGATGCACTGACACCTGCCTCCTGCCGTCCCTATGCAAGCTCTGCACTTTTGTCGAAAGGCTCCCGTAGCTGAATCCTACTTGGAACTTGCTGGACATTTTAAGTAACTGAACTCTTCTCGTTGAAGTTCTGGATTCAGGGGTATTCTTACAAGAAGCAATGCCCTTGCCTGCCAAATGATGCACATGTTTCTTTGGTGGTAACCATGGAAAACTGAAGCTAACAAACTTTTCCAGTACTATAACTGTGTTTGGTTTACTTTTGCTTTGTAAGCTATTGCTTTGATTTGTGTTTCTTATCACCCCAGTTTAACATTTTACCAGGCTTTGGAGACCACACTGATCCACTGGCATTTACTATAGCTCCATCCACGCTTCTTCTCCTTGAGTGAAAATTTAGACCAGCCTTGTTTTTGTGGCTGTGGAGCTCTCACATCAGTTGCTCATTACCAAACATTTATTTGATATGAGTCCACTTTTTATTATACAAAAAATATGTATTCTTGTAGTTAGTATTGTTGTAGTCAGTATTGTGCAACTATTTTTACTGGAGTTTTTAGAAAATGCTTCTAATAAACATATTTTTACCACACTGGAGTATTGGGATTAACCAGGTTTTCATTTTTTTTTTGTTAAGAGGTAGTCCAAGCTTTTTTTAACCCCCCTCACCCTGCTATACATCCCTCCTCCTGTATTAAGCCTGATTTGGGCAGTAATATAATAAAAAAGAAAAGCTCAACTGAAAACTACTGCTTATTCTGGTGAGGGTGGCAGCCGAAGACTTGAGTGACAGTTGGACTTGAGTGACAGACCAGTACAGCCACACTGCTACAATGGTGAATGACCTGTCATTCAAGGTCCCAATTTAAACTTCCATATCCATTGCCCGCCCCCAAGAGAGGGGTGGGTAGAGTGTTTTTAATTGGTTCGACTTGCTCTTTAAGATATAAATTAGCTTGCTTACAAAATATAATCATTTTTTGAATAGACACCAGTGTAAATATATATTTGCATGCGTCTGTAAATCTAATGCAGGTGCTATTCAGCAGTGCAGACAAATCCATCCTGTGCATATGTAAACCAGTTTCGCAGTTATGCGAATGCATGTTTGCATGTGAATATCTGCAGGCATTGCATGGGAAGTGCAGAAAATGCATGGGAAGTGTGTGAGGGCTTTTGAGCTGTGCGAGAATGTGCTAGCAGTGGATGGTATATGGATGATTCAACAGGATGTAAATATATATGCTTATGAAAATGGCAGATCTGTGACAATATATGCATGCAGGGATGCCTATGGATACATATCTGCTTCTGTGAGAAACCATGTATCTATCTGCACATATACATGTAGAGACACCTATAGATGCATACATATGCTAATATATCTGCTTAGAAGAGAAAACATGTATCTTATTTGCACAATTTTGTGTAAATAGATACATGCTTTCTCTTCTAAGCAAATCTATAGGCATCTATGCAAAAAGCAGTTATTTACTGCGTTTAGATTGTATTAAAAGACTGCAGATGTCCGTTTGCATGCAAGCATGTCTTTGGGTAACTATTGTCCTTGCTTGCAATGTGTGCCTAGCCTAACTACATTAGGAGTTGCCATTTTGATGGTTGGTTGCTCCGTGGCTACTTACCCATTAGGTAATTTGATAGTGGTAGTACAAGATACATGTGGAAGACTCTATTTTCGCATGAGAAAAGGCCAGACTCGCCAGGTAAATGGTGGAGAGCAATTTCCGCATACCTTGGCACCTTTTTTTCGCATGGGAAAGGACAGGTGACTCTGCTGAACTATGCAAGCATGTGTTTTCGCATGTGAATATATTTAGCATGTGAATATATATTTTATGCATACACATGTTCACACTTGATTCGCAAAAAAAATTTGCAAAGCAAAAAAGGGTGCTGAATTGCAAAACTGAAAAATAGCATGCAAACATGCATACTCCCGCAATAAAACAGTGCAGAAATTCAAATTCTCAGTGTTGAATCTGCCCTATTATGTTCTTTTTGGCTAGAGACCCTCTCTCAATAAGACATTGTGTTAAAACTGTTTGGAGAAGCAGGAAAACTGAGCATTTGCTAAATGAAAAAGAGGGAAAGGGTTCTCTGTCTTATTAACTACTGAATATACTCTCAATCAAAGCAACTACCAATCAAGCCCAATGACCAGGGTCTGCTGAAGTGGTTGTCAATGTACATCAGGTACATTCTATCAGTCGATAATCCTTGTACTTCTGTTGAACATGATCAGTTAACACAATATATATATATATATATATATATATATATATATATATATATATATATATATTACAGAGCATAACATTTATGTCTAGATGAAATTGGTACTCACTGTACTTTGTGTAAATGGTGGGTTCAGCATGGTAGGGGCGCCTGAAAAATCTGGTGGGGGCCCCATACTGTAATTTTTTTTTTTTTTAAACTGGAGGTCCAGTCATAACACAAACTATTACAAACAAAAACACTTTACCTTTCTCAGGAGCGAGGTGCATGGGTAGCGACTTAACAGGGTTGCACCTCACGCTCTGTGTGTGCTCCTGCCCACCCATTCCACGGAACATTCTTTTGCTTGCTCACATTTCTTACCAGAATATGGCTTTAGCTGGTCACAGGCTTCTCAGGCTTCCTTTAGTCAGGGATTCTGCTCTAAGTCATTGAATGCTTTCTAGTTGCTGGCTACCCAGAAGCTCAACAGATTCCTTTGGGCTCCTCCTGGCACCAATTTTGTGTACGGCTAGTTGCAGACCTCAACATGGCTAAGCCCCTTGTGCCTCATGCACCTGGCCCTTCCTCACAGCAGCACAACTGCAGACTTCTACAGATCCATCCAGTGTCAGCAGCCTGCATCTCATCTTTAAAGTCCTTCTGGCATGGATCGGGACTGAACAGGGCTACTTGACCAGCAGGACCCACCCAGCTTCCCTTGCTGGCCATACTCCAGGACCCAATGAAACACCTTACTGGCAGCCCTATATCCTAAGTTAAATGGTGGGAAACTCAAGATTGAGTCATTCATCCCCAGAGCCCTTGTGTAGCTCAATCTCTTCGTTTGCCATCGAGAAGTGCCTACTTCTATCTTTGGCAATTTGGCAACTTCCATTTTGACAAACAACCTATTACAATATATATATATATATATATATATATATATATATATATATATATATTTTCCCCGAAAATAAGACAGGTCTTATATTAATTGTAGCTCTAAAATATGCGCTTCCTGCCAATCCAACGGCTCTCTTCCAAGTTCCACTGCATTGCAGGTGTAGTGGTTTGCCTCTGCTGGTAACCAGAAGCAACCATAATGCTCTCATATATGCTCAGGAGTGAAGTAACTCCAGTTCAACTACTTGATATGTGTGTGTGGCTCTTACTTTCAGGGTAGGTCTTATTTTCAGTAAAACAGGATATATATATATATATATATATATATATATATATATTCCATGCAAAGAGTGTTTGTAAGCAAACAAGTTTTCGGAAAAGCAATTAAGTTGTAGCAATGAAGTGTGCAGTAAGTATGCAAATATCTTTAGTGGCTTCACTGGCAGTATGAACACATCCTTAATTATTTATTCTTTTTTTAAGTTTCCTTAACTAAATTGCTGTTCAGAAATATCACATTCCTTTTTGATCTTCTTTGCTTTGAATCTCTGTAGCACTTCTGCTTTTCAGGAAAAGTAGCACAACTAATTTTCATTTTTTTCAAGTTTAGTTACGCACGTTTTATTTTTCCCAAAACCTATACTTCCTTTAACACACACATCTACTTTTCTCAGCCTCATAAACCTAGAAGAGCCGTATTCTTACTAGCAGAATGCCAGTACATTTCCCTGCATGTCATTTGTAGAAATACACTATGCATGATTCAATGCAACGCAATGCACCCATTGCATCCAATGAGTCTTTTAATGATTGGCACAGTCACACAATTATATTTGCATCTTTAGTATACATCTACCCATCATACATCATATACAGTACATAAAACTATAAATAATATGTGTTTTCAGCATAAAAGCTATTCATGTATTTATTAGTGTATAAGTATTATAAGTATATAAGGTATTAGTATATAAGTATTTGCTTTTTCTGTCACTAATCCAACGTGAGGGTGAGCTCTCCTCTTGTCTTCGTGAAAAACACAATGCCCTTAGACACATACTTGCCCTTACAAGCTGTAACAAAGAACACTATCAATTGATAAGCAGGAACAGCTCTCCACCACACAATGGGTGACATAGTGGCCAACCTGTATATGGTAAATTAATGACGGCATGGCTATACTCACAAACAGGAGTTGCAAGCTTGCGAAAAGAACACCAAGAATGATAGATAGGGTGAAAAGTGGGATGGTGGAAGAATATGGCAATAAAAGCTTCAGACCTGAGAATCTAAGCAACAAATATCCAAATGCAACATACTGTAGAGCCTCACTTTGCTGACAGTAGCATCCACATCTTTCCATAAGCATGTATTGAATGTCGCTGCAAGTCAAAACATCTGTTAATAAAAAAACAGCTTACATTGGTACACTAGTTTTATCCCCATAAGCCTGCCTGTGTCAGTGCCTGTTTGTGTACCGATGGGCCCTCATGCTGGATTTAAATGCGACAATGTGCACTACTCTGTTCCGTCAACTTCTTTATGCTGCATGCCATATTTGCTTATTTTTACCATGCGATGGGGGTTGGCAGTAGATCTTAAAGGTGCTGATTGTTGTGATATCATTAAAGTTATCAAAAAACGCTTTGGTGTGAAAGTCTGAAGGAAAAAGTGATTTTTGACAAGTTGTAAAAGAATAGCAGTTGGCGACAACTATGTAATCCATTTTTGGCATGTAACACAAAGTATTTCCTATATTTGTGATTCTTTTCAAATTATTATCATTATAAAATACTTAAATACTTTTCCTGCATATTTTGCTCTTTGCTAGCTTAGGCTTCATTGCCACTTGACTATAAGGGTTCATACAACAGTGCCGCATTGTGCTTTGAGGAAGGTGAAGATCAAAAAAAAATTGTCTATATACGGCATTTCTTTTTATTTTAAATTAGGTATAGAGTGAGGCAGTATTCACATAATCAGTGCTAAATAGAGCAGATGCTCCTTAAATAAGGGCCCTATGCCAATATTCTTCTACAGCATGTGAAAAACATAGTTGTTGTTTATTCATTACCTTTAGGTTCATGAGATATCCATAGATTGGTGGCTAGAGGATGCATCTGTGCCTTCTCCCAATCATGACTGCCTTGTGGCCGGGTTGAGTGGACATCCAACCGCCCAGGCTGTCTGATTGGTGTAGGAGACACAGTTAGAAGCATGGCTTATGGGTGTGCTTTTCTCTGAGTGTGTGGTGAGCCGGGCTCCTCCCTTTCTGCTGAGCCAGGAGGAGGGTAAGATGCCTTTTTAAACTTTCAGCTTTGTGTGTGGCGCATGTATGATTATGTGCTCTGTAAACAGCCCTTTGCACCCACGGGGGATGTGGTGAAATGCTCAGCATGTTGTGACGTAGAAGTCACACGGTCATCATTGACTTTTGCAATTTGCAACATAACCCATGCAGTTCAATACCTTTTTTTAAAATAGAGCCATGCAGATGTCTTCTAATTTAGCTAACGGGGGCCTTGGTATACAGGGCCCTGGTCAGGAAAGAACAACATATACTCCAGCTAGTGATTCTGGTAAGGTGAGAAAAATCGGTGCAGACATTCTTCATAATCTGATGACTTTGAAGACCCCAAAGTTCCTTTGTCTAAACACAGAGCTTAGGATTCACTTGCGGGTAATTTAAATTTTGAAGTGACCTCCGACCATGGGGACAAGGATGTCTCCTTTGTTAATAAGGATCACATAAGAAATGCCATAAAATTGGTCAGAGCAGTCTTAACATTTCCCCTAAATAGTTTTTTCCTTATCACTCAAACCTGACAGGATGAGTGAGGTTCCTAAACATTGCGGTTCTTGGTATCCCTTCCCTGGCAATTTAATAAAGAAATGGTGTAATATTGCAAATATTGGTCATCCTATCTCATTACTCTAAAAAGGGCTCATACTTACCTACAAGTAAACCTGGAGCTCTTAAAGAACCCTCTGATAGGAGAGTTGGATCCCTATTAAGACACCAACAATTGACAACTGTCATCAAACTCACATTTTCTAAAAAAAACTATTCAAACAAGAAAAAACAAGTTATAGCTGAAAAATCAAGATCCCCTGAACAGAACAATATCCAACATGCATAGCCGCTGTCAAGTTGCCAAACACCCCAAAGTAAAGCATGTGCGTATGGGTAATTTTAATTTCAGCTCTGCTGACAAAGTGCGCACCTTGCGCTTTTTCACCAAAACAACCCTTTACATTTGGAATACCCCCCACAACCCATATATTCCCAGAAGAACACAAATTAGGCTTTCTAAGCATACCCAGCTTGTTGTAGTGGGCTCATCATTTTCAAAGAAATCCCTTGAAGAATTCTTAGGTTACACAGGGTCTCCCTAAAAAACAAGAAAAAAAAATAGCTAAATCTGAAAGTGCAAGGTCCCCTGTGCAGCACACAGGGGAAAAAAACATAGTGCACTTGATAGCCTCATTCCTCCCGATTACAACGGTATAACATATGTATTGGTTGCCCCCCATTCTTGCCCAGGAGACCTCCCAAACTGAAAAGAGCACTTTATAACATTTAAAAATAAAATACAACTACTATCCACACTATGAAAGGTAAACCCCAAAAATGGCATAGGGTCCTCCCTTCCTGGGGGGAATTTAAGGCTTAAAAATCCACAAAAAAATGACATGGGGTCCCCCCTACCCAGCATAACCAGCCCGGGACCAGCTATGCAGGGCTTGTAGGAACAGGGCGCATGGGCAAGCATTTTATTACTATTATTATGTTTTTTAATACTTACCTCCCATCCCAGAGCACTGTGTCCCATGCTGCTCACTGTTGCTTCTGCTCTCCTGCTCCTGCTTCTGCTGGAAGCATTTTATAGCTGCTGGGTGACAGTTAACAAAGGGTTAAATTAAATTTAAAAAAATGGTGGGAGGTCACCCCTACCCAGCATAACCAGCTGGGGGCTTGTAGAACAGGGTGCAGGGGCCAGCTTTGGTGGTTGGTTACAAGCCCCAAAGCCTAATATCACTGGCTCTTCTGCCCCCCCCCCGGCTTTGGGGAAGCCGGTAATGGGGGTTCAGGGTTAATGGCAAGTCACTCGCTTGCCAGACCCAGAGCCTTGTGAACTGGTATAGGGGTCTCATAGACAAAGGGTTAAATGTTAGAATACACAGACACTGAGAAAAAATATTTTATTATTTTTTTTAATACCTCCCATCCATTCCAGAGCACTGCTGCTGCTGGAAGCCTGTTATACCTGCTGAGTGACATGGAGTTAATTTAAAAGAAACTACATGGGGTCCCCCTTCCGTGGTGAGACCCCATGTTTTGTGGAGGCAGGTAATTGGGGAGCCGGGGGTTAATTGCAAGTCACCCGCTAGCTGCAGGTGACTTGCCAGCCCCCAGCCTTGTTAACTGGTATAGGGGTCTCATGGACCCCTTACCATTTCACACAAGGCTAACAGTAAAGAAACACACCACTCATAAGAAAAAATGTCTTTATAAAAAAAAAAATTGAAGGTGTATGCAGCTCAATGGCAATGAAAGTTGTGGACCTGATTCTTCATTGAACAGAGACCCTTGCATCCATTAATGCAGATATCTGTATTCCTGGCATAGAAAACCCCACAGCAGATTATTTCAGATGACAAAAACGACCAAAAAAATTCAATTCACTTTGCTTTCACTGGATCTCTCCAGGTGTAGATCTCTTTGGGTCAAGGTCCAACTGAGAAGTTTGAAAACTTTGTGGGCAGAGTAGGGGATCCTCTAGCCATGGGAGTGGACACTCGAGTGACTAGTTGATCTCAGTTCCATCTAGGTTATGCCTTTCCTCCTGTTCCTCTCATGCCATCGACTTTTGCGATGGCTACACCTGGACCAGGTCAAGATAATCCTACCCGGATCTAGTAAATCTCGCAGTGGACAATCCAGTTCACCTGCCTCTTCATACAAACCTATTGTCTCAGGGATGAATATTGCATCTCAATCTGAAGTCTCTATCTTTGACGTGGCTATTGAAAGGTCAATCCTAGAACAAAAAGGGTTTTCACAGTCCGTCATTAGGGAGCACTTGCAAACCCTCCTCCTGTAAGGTTATCAGCAGTGGCAAAACTTTATGGCATGGTGTGTTTCTTGGATATCGTTTTCCTATACCCAATATTCTCAATTTCCTACAATCTGGATGCAATTAATGTCAATCAGCACACTAAGGATCAAGCCTCCACCTTGACTATTCTCTTTCAGAGACCTATTGCAGAGGACTACTCTTGTAAGACTCTGCAGAGAGCTATGCACTCTGTTCTGTTGGCTCTTCAAAACACTTCCTTTGAACCACTGGATTGCACATTGCTTCTGGTGTTATCTCTTGCCTTTCTTGTGGCTATCACCTCTATCAGAAGAGTTTCAGAGTTGGTGGCCCTGTCTATTAAATCCCTATTTCAAATTGGTCACATTTTTGTGAGAAACAAAATTGTATAATTATTTTTATTCTTAGTTTAATTCGGCATCATATTTATTTTCTGCAGATTTTTAAATAATCTGCACAGCTAGTATGGTGCTAAATTGCACTAAAGGAAAAAGTCATTATAGTCTCTCTTCATCTGTGGATGGCCCTAAAAGAGTGAAATCTGCCCCTCCAAAAACATCAGTAAATAGATCAGAATGGCCATCCCTGGCTAAATGCAAGCAACCTTCTTTAAAAGTCAAAACCCACTGCACCAGATTAGAGGAATCTTGCCTACTATTGTTTGAGTCTTGGCATTCTGCGGTCAAGGGTAAATCAGGTTGGTTTATTTTTTCCTGTGGTTAGTTCTCTATTACTACTACTTACAACCTGGCTAAGATTGCTGAGGGAGGCTGGGGCATTCCCAGATTGAATCAGCTTTATTGATAAAAATGTCCGCAATCTCCTATGGATACTCCATCAGCCCAAATCTAATGAATAAACTGCAATAAGCACTGTGTCCTTGACATGACCAGAAGAGTGAGTTTTAAAACTTTTTTTTCCGCATACCCCATGGTGTGCTGTTATTCCAAATTCATAAAGAACACACTCATATCACAGGACTAATCATGTACCTCACCTGAAGAAATACCCAACTAAAAGTGAACCTTGCTACTCTACTACCTCTACTAAATAATTAGCCCCTCCATTAGTTAACTCAATGAAAATATAAATTTAGAGGAAGTTTCAAAGCAGGGAACTGCAGTGCGGTCTACCTGTGCTGGTGGTAATAATTAGGGTGATTTTCATGGATTGTAACTGTCATCATTATTAGCCTGCATGCTAGCATGTTTGCAGATTTTAGACAGAAAAGGGATTCAATAGATGCACTGTGATAATACTTAACATTACAATGGGCCTGATATGATGCCAAAAATAGGGGCATAAACAAACAATATTGCTTTCTATGTACGACTCCCCTCTGGGCCCCTCTCCTCATGTGACATTATTAGAGTTGTAGAGGAGAATCCATGGAGGCCCCATGGACTCGGCGGTTGACATGCCGGTAACCCCACATATTACTCCTATTTGGGGCATCGGGGGTGCGTAAGAGTCCGGTGCCCATTAGTATGAGCACAGGGTTCTTCCAGGGAAGGCCCATGGCACAGCCCTTAACCCATACCAAGGGGCATAAGGACTTGTAACTTGCAGGGATAGGGGCCATACAGCGCAGCCTCTGTGCCCTGGATTACAAGCCCTTACACCTGGGGCCTAGACTGGTTGCCTTTTTGGGGGAAGGGGGCGCACATTTTTTTAAAGAAACATGTTTAACCAAAAAAAAAGCCTGCTGTCTGTTTCATTCATAAAAAGAATGCCAGCTTTAGCAGCATTACTTTTATCAATGATTACTAGTACAACTCAGTGGCTGGGCCGGTCCCCCGTAAGGCTTCTGGAAAGAAGCGGCATTTAACTCCTGCTGTTTCCCTTTTTCCTGAGGAGGATGAGGGACAGTTCTCTATCTCTGGCCTGTACCCCCTAGAAGAGGGGGAACTTTTCTCTGATTCTGATTCCTCTGAGGAGCAGCAGGAGATTTATGGTGGTACTGGGTCTCCTTTTGGAGAAGACCCATGGTCTCAGGAGGATACTGACAGGCTGTTGGCTCACATTTTTGAAGTACTGTGTATTACACCTCCTGTCCCGGCTAAAAGGCAGCAGGGTGAGCTTTTTCACTCTGTTAAACAACGCTTGGAGGTGGTGTCCTCCGGGTACAAGATAGAGTTTGCAGCCTGGCCGCCCCCAAGATTCATCAGATCCCGGATGGCTCAAAGCCCCCTGTCAGCTCAGGGCTTGCGGCTTGCGGTCCAAAGCCTTTTGGATTTGGGTGTCATCTGTCCTGTGCCTTCCCAGGAAAGGGGCAGAGGCTTCTACTCCAATCTGTTCACAGTTCCCAAAAAGGATGGGTCCCTCAGGCCCATCCTGGATTTGAAGCGCCTCAACAAATTTGTCAGTTTTAAGCATTTTCGCATGGAGACTCTGCGCTCAGCGGTCAGTACCTTGCGCCCGGGCGATTTCATGACTTCTGTGGACATCAAAGATGCTTTCCTTCATGTTCCAATCTTTCCAGGTCATCAGAGATTTCTCAGGTTCGCTCTGGAGGATCAGCACTACCAATTTGTCGCCCTACCGTTCGGTCTTACCTCGGCTCCTCGGGTCTTCACCAAGGTGCTGGCAGGGGTGATGGCTCTGTTGAGATCTCAGGGTATTCGCATCCTTCCTTATCTGGACGACATTCTTATTGCGTCTCAGTCCTTCCATCAAGCCGAGCTGGATACCCAGATGGTGGTCTCCACACTTGAGTCCTTTGGTTGGGTGATCAACTATCCCAAGTCTTCTCTGTCCTTGGTGAGGTCCTTTCTGGGAATGACTCTGGATACATCTCAGGTCAAGGTTTTTCTGCCTCAGCAGAAGGTGGAGAGCCTGCAGACGCAGGCACGGTCTCTACTTTCTTTCCCTCATCCCTCCATTCGGCAGGGTATGCAGTTGGTGGGCCTGATGGTGTTGTGCTTCGAGGCGGTCCCCTATGCTTAGTTTCACATGAGGCCTCTTCAGTTGCACCTCTTGTCGGTTTGGGATCGGGGCCCTGTGTCCCTAGAACAGGAATTTGCACTGTCCCCTCTGGTCAGTCAGTCCCTCTCATGGTGGCTGGACTCAAGGAATCTCTTGGTGGGCAAGACCTTTCGTGTTGGGAGATTGTCACCACAGATGCCAGTCTGACAGGTTGGGGGGGGCTTTTGGAAGTCTCTGAAGTTCCAGGGTCAGTGGGGCCCTCAGGAGGCCCATGCCCCCATCAACATTCTGGAACTGCAGGCAATAAGGTTGGTCCTTTCCCAGTTGACCCCACACCTTCGGGGTCGGGCGGTTTAGATCCGATCGGACAACCAGACAGCTGTTGCCTACATCAATCATCAGGGAGGGAGTCGGAGCAAGCGAGCCATCAAGGAAGTGTCCCTGTTACTGTCCTGGGCGGAGGAGAATGTCCCCTGCATCTCGGCAGTTTACATCCCGAGGGTGGAGAACCTGGAGGCAGACTCTTTGAGCAGGGGGATGTCTTGGCAGGGGGAGTGGTCCCTCAGCAACAGGGTGTTTCCCTCCCTGTGCCATCGCTGGGGTCTGCCGGATGTGGACCTGTTTGTTTCACGCCACAATCACAAACTTCCATTCTTTGTCTCTCTGTCACAGGATCCTCTGGCCTTTGCCACAAATGCGCTGGCAATGCCTTGGAAGGGGTTTTGGCTCCTCTATGTGTTCCCTCCGTTTCCTCTGTTGGGCAGGGTGCTGCGCAAGGTAGCCCAGGAAGGGGTGCCAACCATTCTGGTGGCCCCCTGTTGGCCAAGAGGGGTGTGGTTCGCAGACGTCGTGCAGTTGGCAGTAGATCAGTATGTCCTCAGGGGCAGCTGTGCCATCCCAATTTACAAACGCTGGCTTTGACGGCTTGGCTGCTGAAACCTCCATCTTGATGGAAAAGGGTTTGCCTGCCTCTGTTGTTGATACCATGATTAGGGCTAGGAAGAAGTTCTCGTCCTTTATTTACTACAGGGCCTGGCATGCTTACATTGCCTGGTGAGTCCAAATCTCCTCCCTGTCGGGTGTTTTCTGTTCCCAGGATTCTGGATTTCTTGCAACATGGTTTGGATTTGGGCCTTCAACTTAGTACCCTCAAAGGTCATGTTTCAGCTCTGGCAATTTTTTTCCAAAGATCTTTTGCCAGTCACCATTTGGTTAAGACTTCTTTCCAGGGGGTTTCTCATGTGCGTCCGCCACGTAAACCTATGTTACCAGTTTGGGATTTGAATCTGGTGTTATCTGCTCTGCAGGGTCGTCCTTTTGAGCCTTTTCGTGAGGCCGCTTTGCCCATCTTGACTCTTAAGATAGCCTTTTTGGTGGCTATCACTTCTGTCAGGCGTGTTTCTGAGTTGGCGGCGCTTTCCATCACACCTCCTTATTTTGAGCGACACCATAACAAGGTGGTGTTTCGGTTTAAGCCAGATTTCTTGCCTAAGGTTGTGTCTGATTTTCATCTCAATCAGGACATTATCTTGCCTTCCTTGTGTCCTAATCCTGCTGATTCCAAGGAGAGGACTCTGCATTCTTTAGATGTGGCCAGGGTTCTGAAGTTTTACTTGGTAGCTACTGAATCTTTCAGGAAGACTGATGCTCTTTTTGTTCTTCCTTCTGGTCCTAGGAAGGGTTTGCCTCCGGTTAAGTCCACTATCAGCAAGTGGATTCGGTGGTGCAAGCCTATTCTGCTAAGGGGAAGGAACCTCCCTTCCCCCTTACTGCTCATTCCACTCGTGCCATTGGTGCCTCTTGGGCCTTTCAGCACCAGGCTTTTGTTGAACAAGTTTGTAAGGCCGCAACTTGGTCTTCTGTTCATACTTTTTCCAAGTTTTACAAGGTTGATGTTAGGGCCTCAGCTGATGCTGCTTTTGGCCGCAAAGTTCTTCAGGCGGCAGTGGTTTAAACTGCCCGCCGTTGTTCTTTGGGGATCCCACCCTGCTTTAAAGTGGACCTACACCCAGTATTTTGACTATCCTGGGTTTTGGTCCACTTCGGTGGGGCACCCCGATCTGGGGTGCCCCGCTGTCTGAAACCCCCCAGAAAGCCCCAAAAAACTCACCTCTCCCCGCTCCCACGTGACCGCGCCAGCCAATCACAGCGCTCAGAGCCGCTGTGGTATGCGCGTCCAAGGCCGCCTGGACGCGCATACCAGCTCTGCTGGCTCTGAGCGCTGGAGGCCACGTCTCGCGCTTCCCTCTAACAGGGAGCGCGCCTGCACCGGCCATTCACAAACGGCCGGCGCGGGTGCGCGCCCTGCTAGAGGGAAGCGCGAGACGCGGCCGTGGCTCGCGCATGCGCCGATGGAACGGGGCTGAGGTAAGGTTTGTGGGCCTCCTGGGGGGTTCCTCCCCGCGGGACATCCCGATTTCGGATGCCCCGCGGGGAGGGATCTGATCGGTCCGGGAATCTTATAGATTTCCGGGCCGATCCCCCCTGGGTGTTGGTCGACTTTAAGGACACTGCTTTTGGACGTCCCAAGCGTAAAGAATTTAGTGAAACAGGATGTGCTGTATACTTTATACTTGGAAAAATACAATTCTGTGAGTACTCACCTGTAGAATTGATTTTATAGTATACAGCACGTCCTGTTTCACCTCTCCCTTGTTATCATTATTCTTGGTTACCTCTGTATGGTGATTTGTTCAGATGTTTGGTTGGGGTTTCCTTCATTATTATTTTTCCGGCTTCTTGTCTAACTGCTTTGTAACACTGGGAATTCGTGGGAGGTTCCTGTCCTTTTTTAGGGCCGGGAGACGCCATAAGTCTCCTCTGCAGTCCACTGTGCCACCTTGTGGCGGATTTCCTAAGCGTAAAGAATTTAGTGAAATTGATGTGCTGTATACTACAAAATCAATTCTACAGGTGAGTACTCACAGAATTGTATTTTTAGTTACAACATGGCTTCTGGTTCCATGTTTTTGATCATTTTAGAGACTGTTACACCTGATAATCTTTGAATCCAGTTCACTTTTGCACAGTTTTACACCAGAGCACTTCACTTGTCCACATGAAGTAGGAGTCACCTGTAAAAATGGTTAGGCTCCCGATTGTTGTGGTGACTTTAGTCAAGTTTATTTAGGTGTGCTCTGTCAATACATTGAACACTTATGATGATAGATGCCAGCCTTTCAGTTGTTTACAGAGGACCAGTCTGAACGAGACAAGTAATTCCAGGAGATCATTCTGATGAAAATGTTTAGGCTGGTGGAGTTTATGCTGAAACTGGCAGTGAAGTTTTGGTGGTGTTGGTTTGAAATTCTTCTAGTGTTACCCCAAAGTAGTGTTTGCATTAGCAAGCAAATGAGAGAGAAAAGTGTGCTGTAAAATACTTTTCTCACAATATTTGCTTTTTATGCTTGTTTTGTTCTGTTTTTTTGCCATGTTTTATAGTTGTCTTGGGTGTATTTAACTCAGTTGACTATGTTTCATTCATCATTGCTGACTTTCCTTTACACCATTTTTTACAACTAGTGTCACTTGGTGTCCTGGTGATTATGTAAAGTCCTTATATTATGCAGTGTCCTTAAGTGAAAAAATAGGGAGCCTTATTTAATCCTTCTAGTGCCAGCTACGTAAGTCTCATGTAGCTGCCTCTCCAACCGTTAAGTGCCAGCTACGTGAAACTCACGTTTGATAGTGCCAGCGATTCGCTTCACCCAGGGGGCATCCGATCCCCCCCTGGGGCTTTCCTCTCTTCAAGAGAGCGCCCGTAATAGCGCCCCCCCCCCCCCCGCGCGATTTGTCAATTTTCTTTCTTGTAAAGAAAAAAAGAAATAAATAATGACATTTACTCACCTGCGCTCGCGATCCCTCCTGCTGCCTCTGTTTTTCACTGGGGGGGGGGGGCCTCCGATCGCCCCCCCCAGGCTCTTCTGTATAGAACAAGAGGGCCAAGATGGCCCTCTCCTTCCCTTCTTCATGTCGCTGGTAGCCCCGCCCCTTGGGGGCGGGGAAAAGTGACGTCTATATGACGTCACTCAGCAGCCTACATCAGCATCCACATTGATGCCGATGATCAGTGCTGTTGGATGCTAAGCAGAGGAAGGTTGGAGGGGGGAGAGGGTTGTGATCAGTCTCTCCCCCTCCAGCCCTTCTCCACCGAGCACCCAGTAGCTGTCATCATGGATCACCGAGGGACAGAGAACACAGCATGACCAGAGGTAAATAAAGTAAAAAAAAATAAATTACTTTTTCTCTTTGTCAGTGTCATTTTTTTCTATTTAACCCCTTGTGAACTGGTAAGGGATCTGTGAGATCCCTGTACCAGTTCACAAGGCTGGGGGCTGGCAAGTTACCTGCTGCTAGCGGGTGACTTGCCATTTACCCCCGGCTCACCAATTACCTGCCTCCACAATGGCCAGGGGGGGCAGAAGGGCCCGGGCTCCGTAGGCACTATGCTGGCTTTAGCCTGCAGGGCGGGGGACCACCAGAGCTGGCCCCTGCGCCCTGTTCTACAAGCCCTGCATAGCTGGTCCTGGGTCGGTTATGCTGGGTAGGGGGGGTCCTACGTCATTTTTGGGGGGATTTTAAGGGTTTTTAACCCTTAAAATTCCCCCAAAAAATGCCCTCCCCCCCCCCTGTCTTTTTTTTAAATTAACAGCATAGTTGTAGCTTATCTGAAAAACTGCTGTTTCAGTTTGGGGGAGTCTCCTGGGCAGGAAAGGGTGTCTACCAATACATATGTGGTACCGTGGTACCAGAAATGTGGCTTTCAAACGCAATAAGATTTTATTGACAAACTTACATTTTTTATTACAAAAAACACTACAAATTGTAGAAAATAGATTTATTTTTATTTTTTTGCACATATTTCACCCAAAAGTATTAAGAATACACTTTAAAAAGGCCAAACAAGACATTTCATGTTAAAGCCCAGACTCTGCTGAAATAAACAATATATAATTTTCCTGGAAAATCTCTGGAAATCCCTTCGAAAATCAAGGTTGAACATGTGTAGCGCAAAAAAGTGAAACGTAGTCCGGCAACAGAGGGTGACAAAAAATCTAGGTAGGCTGGCAGGGTTAATAAGCATTAGTGCCACATAGTACCACTGTTTGGGCTCAATTGTGGAATTTATGACAATTGATTTTAATGGCTACTTTTGCCTAACAATGTGTAGCCTGGACACCAATAACTCAAAAGCAACCAAAACGTACTGTAACATTTGTCCCCAGCAGTGATTTCTTTTAACTGTAATGAAAAAACACTGACCAGCATCAGAAGAAATACAGCACCAAAGATTTCAAGGAGGGAACAAAATCCTAAATATGATGTTGTGCGCCGGAAAAACAGCAGTACACTGGGCTGAGTCCAATGGGCGCTGACATAGGCCGATCAAAGCCTAAGTGCAACAATCAAAGCTAATTAGTAGCGTTCTGCGCAGCGACTGCTATTGCCAATGTAGTGCACAGCACCAATAAGACAGGAATTCCAGCTCTCTGAAGCAGGCACTATAGCCACAAAAATAATGCTAAAGGGCGCACATCATAAGTTAGGCCCAAAATTGTTTAAGTACTTTACACTTTGATTTTAGGAGCTTTTCTCTTTTTTAAAGGCCAGTTTGGCAAAAGTAAAGCTGTAAGGAGTAGTTATAAACATTAAAGCTGTTAAATTTGAGAACATATGTTCTGGGGAAACTGTAAATATACCATTAACTGAACATTTTATACAGTTAAGGAAATAGGTCAGAAAAGTTCAGCATTTACCAGCACCACAATACGTTCAGTTAGCAAGGTTGTTGATTTATTATTAAGGGCAACTTAGATGATGGTAGAAAAAAATTGTTCAAACACTTGTCCTTACTTAACCAAAGCTTACAGTTGGTTTGTACACTGTATCCTGAACATCAGTAATCTTAACTATTTTTATATCACGGCACTGTTTCCTTGTTTGTTGCAGTAGATGGCTTAAAAAGGTAATAAACTTCACATTGATTCCTTTTAAAACCACAAGATGTGATTCAGTTAATCAAAATGTGAAAAAAAGTCCTGCTAAACTCTTGAAAAGTCTAAACACCAACAGATGCAAACAAGTGATTACATTGCTTAGCAATATAATTAACTTCTCAGATTATTTTTCCTTCAGTTGTTAGGAATGCAATCTGTTGGGATTGGGTAATGACATTGTGGTGTATTTTGTGCAAATTTCCTTAAAGAGCAACAAACATTCTACAGGGTTTTTGAGTGGTTGGCTTTGATTCAAACAACATTCAAAAGATTCCTATTGTTTTTTAGAGTAAGAGGGTTATATCCTAAAATGAGCAGAGAGGCACATCTTGTATTCCTGCTTTCAATTAGATGTGTGTTCTAGCCACTATGCAGTTCTATTAATGATCCTGGAAATGAAAATCTGTGAGGATTGACTTGCAGAAAAGTAAACAAATGGGTAAAACAGGAAAAATATCTAATCAATTCCACTATTTTAATGAAAAGCTATGATCTTGAATGACTTGAATATACAAAGGTGCAATGTCTATTTTCTTGCACTTGATTGTTGAGGAGGGGAAGCCCTTAATCAGACTCAATGCTGATACCCCCTCCCATTCTGAGTGCTTAGTCAGCCAATCAGTGTGCTGCAGCTGGATAGGCAGTTGCTACCACTGAAGGTAAACTTTTTTTTCCACCTTAGCACAGCATCTGGAAAGGGGACACTGGGCCTCTGGACTTCCACCTCTGGACTTCCACCTATAAATGTTTTTATATGCCTGACAAGTATCTAGTGAGTTGGAGAAGTTCTGTATACTTCAAAAAATGAGCTGTGGGACATATCTCGGCAGTTGCTATAACATATGCTGTAAACTTGTGTTACTGTATTATTTTTGGACATGCATTTTTTTACTTTAAATATTCTATAATAATATTACTTTTACTTTTTTGGGGGGATTATATGTCTTTCTAAATTAAGCATATTTTTATTTTAGAAATGTAGGTTGCAGAGAACACAGAGCTTAGATTCAAATCTTGATTTTATTATTTTCACTTAAGGGAATATGTGTCAGAACCTATACTTAATTGGTCCCTTAGTGTTTAGTGTAACCTATACAGCTGATGGCAACACTGCTTATTAAATGGCATTTGAGCAAGTTTGAAAGTTTCGCAACGGTAGTAGATTCTTTGTTGATTTTATTATGACAGCACATACAGTGCTCAAATTATTATAAGTCAAAATACTATAGCTTTCTGCAGTCTAAACATTTTTTTATTAAAATAAATAACCCCTTTAACTGCACGGCATGTTTTGTGTACCAATGGTATGTTAAAAAGCCTATTTCTCTTAAGCTGGTCCTATGCTGAAATTAAACCCCATTCCCAACCCTGGGCATCTTCAGGCATGTTTACCTACACCATCCTTGCTCCTATGGCACTGCAGTTGCCTATATGAACACCAGATGCCAGACTGGGATGCCCAAAGTGAGGGGCACAGCACCCCTGAGAGCAGTTGTAGGATTTAGATCCGCTTTTCCTCATTATCTAGATTTGATGTTATCATTACTGCATTCTCTTACTCCATTGGGAATTGTAGTTTGCTAGTAGGAATTTAGGTGACACAGGAAGGTCCAACTTTAACTCTTAGCTTCTAGGTTAGAACAAAGCTCCATCATGTAATAATGCATTGCTGTGAGTAGACATCTTAGTCCAAGAAATATTTTTTGTTCTTGTTTGATTATGCTTAATTTTAGTTCACCTTTTAATGATTTCTAAAGCTAAAAAAACATTATTGAAGGACTGTGAGTGCTGGTGCTAGTTGCTTGAACTTTTGCGATAACTCAAAGGATACTTTTTATACATTTCAGACACTATTGCTCTAGCTGCAGTATTAGCAAAATTGCTTATACAGTCATATTGCTTTATTATTATTATAATTATTATTATTATTATTATTATTATTATTATTATTATTAATTGATGGGAAACAGCCAGACACTGAATAAGCCCACCACATACAGTACATTTTACATTCTACCAGTCCTGAAGACATGCTGTGCAAAACACAATGTATTGGAAGGTCTTAAATAAATGCTCTACAAGAATGTTTTAGTACAGCTTTGGCCCACAGGTAGTAACCACAAACTAAGGTGATATAAGGATACAAGGACAATGTGCCTAATCGCATAAGACATGGTAAGAAGCAAGCCAACAACAAGATGAGGCACAGGAAAAGTAAAGATGCAGGTTTGGAAACTTGCTCACTACATTAGACTGCAGGGTCTTGAACCTCTATTGCAATCTGAGGTGTTTGGACTGCCTCACTATAAAGGCCCTAGTGGTATCTCTAATGCACTGGCACTTACACAAAATATTTGAGACATGTCACATTTTCTGAATTTCAATTATAAAAAGGTTAACTCTGAAATTAATTTGCATAGTGAATAATAATAATAATAATAATTCAAATGCCTTACCAGGTCTTTGGCATTTACATGTTTTACATCTTGCGCGCACTCCCACCTATAGTAACCCTTACAGGATTACCAGGTTTCACTAGTACTAAGGGTTCCTTAAATAAGCTTCTACTTACAGTACCTAGCCCTGCCTGGGGTGAAGATCCCTGTATAATGTGCATTTGGTGCAGTAAACTTTGGTTTAATGGTGGTGTGGGAAGCATCCTGACTTGTGATTTACTGCATAGAGCTGAAAATAATATTGTCATGAATGACTTGCCTTCAGCCTGTGCCCGTGGTGTCCCTAGGCAACTGGCCAGGGTTTCTCCTGCCCAGCAGCCGCTTCTGCCTCAGATGCCAGCTCCAGCGGCGCGTGTGTCGCCGAGCGCGCCCTCGTCCACTGTCATTCTACTCGTGCTTGCGCGCGAGTACAGTCAGCTTATGTCCTCCGGTGGTGCTATACACAGAGTGGCCACTGGAGGCTGTTTAAAAGAGCTGAACCTAGGAGGTGCAGTTCTGGGCAGTATGCCTTTGGAGTTCAGCTGGGGCAATCAGCCCAGAGCTCTCTAAGTGCACCAATCAAACCACAGATCCGAAGTGCACCAATCAGCACACAGATCCAAAGTGCACCAATCACAGTCACTGCCTCCCTGTCCAATCCAGCCAGGTTCAGTCCTATAAAGGGATTACCATTTCAGTGTGTCAGTGCCTGTGATAGCGTTTAGCTGGCTTGTTTGTTCCTGCGATTTCCTGTTTATATCGTTATTGACCATCTGCTTGAATCTCAACCACGTCTTCGTCTCATCCCTTTGTACTACGCAGCTCTCTGACCTCCCGTTGTGACCCCTGGCTTGATGTCTGACTTCGCTTGAATTCTCCTGAGCACCCGAATTGCTTCCAGTATTACCTGTTTCCGAAGCACCTGAACTGTTTCCAGTACTTACCCCACATTGCCCAGTCTGGCCTCTGGTTCATCTGCCTTCAACCCCTGTAAGCTCACATCCTTTGTGCTATTAAGTCCTGAGGGCAACCGTGTCCCGCAAGGCGTATAAAGCATCCCAGCAAACGGGGGCTTGTCTAAAGGTGAAGCTAGCAGCGGAGATTGGGGATTGTGGGCTTACTCTGAAGGCGTGTGTCCCACGGGCCTGACAAATATCTCATGCATTGACTGTTGTTCCACATCTAGCTATCATCAGTGATTTTTCTTGGTTAGTATATGCCTAATCAGTAAACATACAAAGCACTTTAAACCATGTTAATGACAATAAATATACCATAACCAGTCTTAGACACTGGCACTATTCCTATGAAATCACAATCTAAAATATGTGGGATCAATCCAAAAGAGCCCCGAGCCAGCTGCTGGCTTTCCCGTGAGGCAATCAAATCAGGATGCCCACTGTGTGAACCTCCCAGGGTGCCACAAAACTCACCTCTTCTTCTACCCATTGTTTACAGCGCAGAGGGAGCAAGAGATGTTGCATCCCCAGCATCTTTGGGCTGTGTGCATGCTCCCTCCCCCAGCCATTCAAATAGACTGGGGGTGGGAGAACACCCCCTGCTGGAGATGTGCCCAATTTTTCTCCCAATTGTAAACATACCCATTTGACAAACATTAAATATGCATGGCAAATAGCTCTGACTGGATGAGAACCAGTGCAAGCGCTGTAGGGACGGGGAAAGTTGAGTTTGGGGGCTGGGGGCAAGGAACAAACCTGGAAAAGTCCAAATCAGGGGTTTTGTACTGCTTTAAGTATCATTGTTTGTTCTCTCGAACATGTGTTTTAGTGGAGCTCGCCAAGCCTTAAACCTTTATACCCTCTTAGTATCAAATGTTTTTGGACAGAACTATTTACAGAACGTCAACTAGCTTCACCTCATATTCCTGGAATAGATGTTTTTTGTTTGCCAGCTGTGGCACAACACACACCATGCTCTGCTGCTGTCATAAGTATTAGTAGCTCTTCCTCAAACCCTCCTGAATGGAAGTCATCTGACCATGCTGGATCAGAGACTGTTAGCAAGTAGAGCAGCTCTTCCAACCTCTGTCTCTCACAGTTTAAGATTACCTACAATAAAAATTACAGACCTCTCTATTTTTTGTAGGTGGTAAAACTTGCAAAACTGGCAGTGTATCAAATACTTATTTTCCTCACTGTAGCTGTCTCAAACTATCAAAAACAATGATTATTGTTATTATTATCTGTCCTTTTTATATGCTATGCAGTTCATGCTGCCTTTTAATTGGCCAGTAAAAATCATCTTAGAATGTGTTTTGGATCTAATCAAAACCATTTAAAAGAAAAGACTAATGTAATTGTTATTACTTCTGTTGCTGCTTGATTATAACCCACACAGTAGGTTGCTTAAGTATTACAGCCATGCATTTTGTAAAATGACATTTTGGAAAATAAAAGCCATTCCAGTAAATTAGTTATTTTTATGAAGTCATTTTCCATACAGGTTTCTTTGTTGACAACATGGTTTACTATAAACCCTTTAAAAAAAACTTTGGCTCACACACATGTACTGTAGTTTCTGCCCTTGCCATTGGAATTATTGCATTTTCGAAAAATAACCCAGCTAAAACCTACCAAAATGGTTGAGCCGACCTGTCGTATATGTGGGTGAATTGAAATATTTCCTTAGGCAAAATCCATTCCTCCTAATTTCACCACTTGGCTTTTGTTCACTTACATGGGATTAGTAAAATGTTGAAAATAAGTTGAAAATAGTTGAAAATAATTCCCAATATCACTGGTAACTCTATTAGTGGCAGATACGTCACAGCATTTAAATGAGTAGATATAAACTAAAAAATAAAATATAAAAATATTTCAAACTCCTAGCCCAACGCCACCCAAGTCCAACCAGCCTTTATACTCTCTTTTATCTTTTAGCTATGGGGTCCTTATTTTTGGTAAAAACAGGGTGTGTGAGTTGTGGTACAACTATGGGGCCTTGTCTTTGCTGACAAGAGCCCCTCAATTACTGCCACAACACCTACTATGCTTTTGGGTGCTGATATATCTGATCTAAACACCAGGCTCAGTTTTTTACACTTACAGTATCACATATTCCTCCACAAGCTCTGCCGAAACTCAAACTATACAGACTCTCCAAGCAGTCACAATCATATCTGACAATGTACCATATTTTTTCACCCCCATAAGATGCCATTATGTTCCCCAAAAGCTGAGGGAAATGCCAGTTCGTCTTATGAGGTGAATGTAGTCCGTTCCCCTTGCTGATAGGTTCATAGTTGTTTCTCCACTGTCTGTGCTGGCGCCCAGATTCACCATAGTCCACACCGGGGTCCAGTTCCTGCACTGTCCACATTAGGGCCCAGACAATCCATTCTTGCCTTGTTGTGAACATGTGCCCTGTGTGTGACCACCACAGGACTACCCAGGGCCTGTTTACTCTCCACCAGTTCCATTAGTGAAGAACTGGATTAGTTACAGGCTCTTCATTGAGTGCAGCAGCTACCATGCCCTGTGTGGTATGTGGCTTGCCTCTTTAGTGGCACAGGTGGATTGTTTTGTCCTCTGTTCTCCATGCTCATAGTCCCATATTCTGCTGTCTGGTCCCCTACCCCTGTCCAGACTCCCTCACTGGGAATCCCTAGCCCTCCCGGGACGCCAGGTGACTTAGTTCATCTGGGTGTGACACCTAGCTTTTCATATGACTTCTTCCTTCTAATGGATAGATACAATATTGGCCATTCTCCGATGATCAGGAACCTCATCTGTTGAAAGGTAATGGTTAAGCAAATCAGTTAGATGTTCTGCAATCACAAATCAGAGTTTCTTAAGAACCCTTGAGTGGATGCCATTTGAACCCATTGCCTTATTTACCTTGTGAGTGCCAGCTCACCCAAGACATTAGCCACCAAAGTCTCTGAAGCTGAACCCTATTCAGCTGGATGCAATGCCTTGGCAAAACATGTTACGGCTTTGGGAGCCACCTTACTGAATACTTAACAAAATACTGAAAAAAAAACCGAGCAAACTATTGTTTGCAGAAGATATATAGTAGTTAAAAATGAATAAATGTATATCCACCTTGTCTATTTACATAGTTCACAATAGGTATCATGTATGTGAATTACAGGCCTCAATATGTTTTATATATACATTTATATAAACAAAAAAAAGCATATCAGCCATAAGTGGAGCAAGGATTACTGGAAAATGATACATAAATAATTGACTGTGGTAGTGACTATATTGAAGGTACATAACTGTGTAAAATATAAATCGATCAAATGAACCTATGGACCCAAGGTAATAGAACTTGTTCCAAAAAATATGTAATTATCAGCTAGTCATGAAAGTTTAAGGAACAGATCCATGCTTAGATACTGTATACTAAGATCTTAACATTTTAGAATTTAGTTTAGTTCCATGTTAGAACCAACTGGCTCATAAGACCCAAAGCCTGTAGATTGTTAAAAACATAGCAAGAAAATGAGCCCATATGATATTTGTAATACATTGTATCCAAGGTAAAGCATAGGAGTATATTACAAACACACCAATATTGGAGACCCAAAGTACAATATGTAAACAAATTACCCAGAAATAAATGTGATTTAGTCAGGTATCCCTTGGATTTGGCAACGTCTTCCTCTTTTAGATCTTGTGCAGCATTAATAATAGTTATTTCTTTTTTTTAATTATAACTCTCTGTTAGCTACACTTCTACTTCATTTATACCACTTATAAGATAGCTGGGGCCTTGGATTCTGCGGACGCCAGCGTGGGACAGTGCCGGAGCATAAGGGCATCACTGGTGATGGAACTGGGATGGAGGGAACCTTTTTTATTTTTTTTGTCAGTTTGTTGGAAGTTTGGTTTGGACAAACCTGAATTTTTGGGGAAACAATTGCCCGACCAAAACTTTTAAAAGGTTAGTTCATCTCTACTAGGAACTGATCTGTGATATACAGGGACATAATTGTGATATATAGACTTCCTGGAAAATATTAGGATTTTCATAACCTGTTAATAATTAAATCAGTGAAATGGCAATGAAGGGGGACACTGTAATTATATGTGACTTCAACATGCCTGGTCTACATTGGAATATCCCAAATGCATCAACATTCAGGAGCAGGAATGTATTAGAGGAACTTAATGGAGCATCTCTAAAATAACTTGTGGAGTCAACCTGAGAGAAGAGAGAAGATGCAGTAACATTATCGGTTATGTAGTCATTAATTGGCATATGGTGTCTGAAGTTGATGTAGAAGAACATTTGTGTTCCAGTGACCACCAATGACATGAAAACAAGTATTGCGAAATCCTACAATAGAGTGCTACTTTTTCAGAAAATCTGATTTTGTGGAAATGGCCAAGTATAGTACGTAAAAAATAAACTAATTTTAAGGGTAATATAAATAAAAAGAATTGACATAGGTCCCCCTCTCCAGAAGGGGGAACCCTACTCTTTTGTGTTATTGTCTATTGTCTCTGTGTTATTTTCAAGGGTTAAACTGGGGTGCAGAGGCCAAGCAGAGGTTCATGACCCTAAAGATTACCAGCCTGCATAGCCCTTATGGCCCGCATTCTCTCCTGCACCCTTCTGGGCTTTGGGGATGCAGGTAATGGGACCGGCCCTTTCAGGCAGGTGACTTGCCAGTTCCTCCTCCGCCATGCACTGCTGCTATCACTGACAGCAGGAGAGATCGGTGGAAGCGCCCTGTTTGCTCAGCACTAGTCCTTAGTTTGCATAGTTACTCAGAGAGTTACTAGTTCTTTATGTATATTAGGAATTACTGTTTGATTGAAGTGTTTTCCTGAAATAAATGGGTACACTACCTTTTTTTCTATTCTGTTTTTTTCTGTACAATGTGTACCCAAGTCCTTCTATTCATTGCAAGTATCTCCTAGACATTGCAATCCTTGAACAAGAGGAACAAAACCAGTGTTTTTCAATATCCCAGATTTTGTTCTTCCTGCATGGGGCATCCCAATCACCCATGAGATGACACTTCCGTCAATCCCATGGTGCATGCATGGGCTGCTGGCTTGCATTTCACATAGCCATTCATAAATGTCTTGCGCATAACATAGATGCATAGAAGGCTGCGGCCCAGGACATGTGCTGCGGGCTCATCTGCTAAGGTGAGTCTACGGGCATAGCCAGGGGTTTCACACATGGGGTTGTACCAAATTGAGATGCCCTATGTACAGGGAGACCACCAGCCCTAGATATATATATATATAATGAAAATTCCAAGCCTGTCCAGCACTAACTTTACACAAAGATATATATATATATATATATATATATATATATATATAGTGGCTTGCAAAAATATTCAAAACTCACAACCAGGAATTAAAATGGATATCATTTAAATGTTCAAATGTAAACATTTGTCTTTTTTTATTGTGAAGTAAACAACAATCAGGATAACATATCTGTAAACTCCACTGTGCATAACTATGACTACCTCGCTAAAATCATTACTTTCAAGAGCCACCTTTTGGGGTAATTACGTCTGCAATTTGCTTTGGATAAGTCTGTATGAGCTTGCCACATTTTGCCATTGGAATACTTGCCCATTCCTCAAGGCAAAACTGCTCCAGCACCGCCGAGTTAGATGTATTCTACTGTTGTAATCTTCAAGTCTGACCACAGAATCTCATTGGATAAAGGCTTTGACTAGGCCATTTCAATATATTTGCAATTTTCACTTCAAACCACTTAATTGTTGCTTTAGCAGCATGCTTTTGGTCATTGTCCCGTTGGAAGGTGAACCTCCATCTTTCTACTAAAAACATCCCCACAGCACGATTCTGCCACAATCATGTTTTACTGTTGGAACGGTGTGATTAGGTGTGTAGGTTTTACACTAGACATCTCGCATATGAGAGTCTCCCATATGTCTTTTGGCCAGCTTAAAAAGAACCAACCTATTTTGCCTGTAAGTAAAGTATTTTTTTATTTGGTAAAGCCCAGCTCTATGGAGTGCACAGCTTAATATGGATGTATGAACTGATAGTCCAGTCTCAGCCTGGGAACCCTGCAGCTCCTTCAGGGTTTCCTTTGGTCTCTGTGCGGCCCCTCCAATTAATGCACTAATTGGCCTGAGAGTTGAAGGTCAGCGGCCCACCTCTTGGCAGTTTTGTTGTGGTATCATGTTATTTTCATTTGATGATAATGGATTTTATGGTGCTCCAGGGGTCATCAGAGATTTGGATATATTTTTATAACCTGACCCTGACTTGTACTCCTAAACAACTTTGTCCCTGACTTGTTTGGAGATCTCCTGGAGCTTCATGGTGTTTTTTGCTTAGTGGTTCCACTTGCCTAATGGTCTTGCAGCTTTTGGGGCCTTTCATAAAATGTGTTTATACTAACAGTCCATGTGACCCTTAGATTGCAAGCAGGGTGACTTTATTTCCCTAAGAATGTTACTTATGAAGGTAATTGGCGCACTAGATTTTTTTAGGGGCTTCATAGCAAAGGAGGTGAACACACATGCCAATTCTCCGTTTTTTATTTTCCATTTTGTTATGTATATATATATTTTTCTCATTTCACTTTGTTATTGTACAAGATTTACCGTATATACTCGAGTATAGGCCGACCCGACTATAAGCCGAGGCACCTAATTTTACTACAAAAAAATGGAACAAGTTATTGACTCGAGTATAAGCCGAGGCGGCTTTTTTCAATTGGAATTGGAGTTGACACACAGAAAGAGAGAGACATACACACACAGAAAGGGACACACACACAGAAAGAGAGACACACACACACAGGGACACACACACAGAAAGAGACACACACACAGAAAAAGACACAGACACACACACAGAAAGAGACAGACACACAGAAAGAGACACACACACACACTGTGGGTACCTGCTGCTGCTGCCGCCGCCGCTCTCAGATGCGCAGGTGTCGGGGGTCAGGGTTTGGCCGAGGTTACCCTGCAGAGGGGCCCCCCTCCCCTCCTCCTCCTGCCGCCGGTCGCTCCATTCAGCTCCGCCTGGCAGCCGCCAGCCGCTGCCGTTCTGATACTTGGACCAGTGGCAGTCGATTGATCGGGTCTGAGGTCAGCGTTCTCATCCACTTAGCGGGCTTCGATTGATCATGGCTGCGCTGTGCGTGTGTCTCCTGTAGGTGGCACTGGAGCCTGCGTCGCCGGCACTATGACGACATAGGCTTTCCCTGTCTTCAATCAGCAGCGAGGTAAGGAGATGGGGGCTTTACAGTTTACTTTACTAGTGGACTCGAGTATAAGCCGAGGCGGCTTTTTTCAGCCCAAAAAGTGGGCTGAAAAACTCGGCTTATACTCGAGTATATACGGTAATTAACTTGTGTTTGTGTCATCACTTCAGTTCAATTACCTGAGCAGGTAATTCTAAAAAGATTAATAATTTAGAGGTCAGATTTGCAGACCCTTTTGTTTGTACCTCAACCTGACCTATATCTGTGCAGTATCTGTGCAGTAATCTACTACATGAGCCCTCTTCGTATGTGTAAGAGCCCTCTAATGTACTGCAACCTTTCTCAGTAGTGCCTCCCATCATTTTTCTAACATTAAAGGAAAATATTTAACACTTTAATGCCAGCCTACCTAGAGTCACCCTCTGTTGCCATACCATTCACTATATTGCACTACATGTGTTCAACTGTGATTTTTGAAGGGATTTCCAGGGTTTTCCTGGGAAAATTATATATATATTTTTTTACATATTTGTAAAGTGTATTTTCAATATTTTGAAAGAATAAAAAAGCAGAATAAAAGCCACACTTTCTTTAAAAACAATATGCAAACAAGAAAAAAACAAGAATGATACCCAATAAGCATAGGTGCTGTCAAGGGAAGAGTTGCCAAATACCCCAAAGTAAAGCGTGCACATAACAGAAATTTTACTTTCAGCTCTGCAAAGTGCGCACCCTGCGCTTTTCCAACCAAAACAACCCTTTACATTTGGAATCCCCCCCACAAATCATATATTCCCAGAAAGAACACACGTTAAGCTTTCTAGGGGTACCCAGCTTATTGTAGTGGCTTCATCCTTCTGGAAGTCTTTGGTTTCACAGGGTTTACCTAAAAAAATTAATAAAAAAACATATTCCTAATATATCAATATGCAAACAATATGCCAGTATGGGAACCTTTTAACCCTTTAAGTGCCAAGCCCGTGAATTTTGCATGGTTGACTCTCTGACCCTTAAGTGCCAGCCACGTAAAATTTACGGGCCTGGCTTTTACCCCTGCTAGTGGCCAAAAAAGTAAAAAAAAAGACACTCACCTGACCCCTCTATCGATCCAGCCGGGTATTCTCTTTTACCTGGTGCCCTCTGGCTCTGGCAGGAGAGCGCCCACCCCCCCCCCCCCCGCTTCGGCCATGGGCACCAATAACTGTAAAAAAAAAAAGAAATAGATTTAAAAAGACATTTACTCACCTGTAGCCGCAATCCCTCCTGCCGGGTCTCGTCTTCACTAAGGGTTCTCCGATCGTGGTGAGAAGAGGGCGGGAAATTTCCCTCTTCCTCACTTCCTGGGTCGTCGGCTGCCTGCCCTGCCCTTTGTGGGCGGGGCGGATGACATCATCTATGATGTCACCCGGCAACCGGAATTTCCCATCCGCTCTGAGATGATCAGTAACACCGGGTGATCGGAGGAGGGAGGTTGGAGAAGCGAGAGGGCTGTGATCCCTTGCCCCCCCTGCCCCCCTCCACAGATCACCCGGCAGCTGTTATTGAACATGATCGCCAGGGGACAGTGGAGGATCAGAGAGTAGAGAAAAAAAATAATTCATGTCATTTTTTTCTGTGTGTGTGTGTGTGTGTGTTTATTTTTACTGTTTAATTTGTTTTTTACTGTTGAAATTCCTTCACAAAATCACAGTTAACCCTTTCGCTGCCAGCCTACCTGGAGTTTTTGTCGCCCCTGTTGCCAGACCATTTTGCACTATTTTGCGCTCCCCATGTTCAAATGTGATTTTTGAAGGGATTTCCAGGGATTTCCCAGGAAAATTATATATTGTTTTTTTCAGCATAGTCTGGGCTTTAACATGAAATGTCTTGTTTGTCATTTTTTAGGTGTATTCTCAATATTTTTGGGTGAAATATGTGAAAAAATATAAAAAAAAATCTATTTTTTTCAATTTGTAGTGTTTTTTTTGTAATAAAAAATGTAAGTTTGTCAATAAAATCTTATTGCGTGTGAAATCCCAATTTCTCCCGGTTACAGCGGTACCACATATGTATAGGTAGACACCCTTTCCTGCCCAGGAGACTCCACCAAAGTGAAACAGAGCTTTAGGAGATTTTCAGATAAAATACAACTATGCACCGCGCTAAGCGCACCTTGCAGTTTTTCCAAAAAAACAACCCTTTACATTTGAAATACCCCCAACAAACAATATATTCTCTGGAAGTACACACCTCAATCTTTCTAGGTGTACCAGGCTTGTTGATCTTGTTGATGTGGCCATAGCTTTCTGGAAGTAATCCCTCAATGTATTCTTTGGTTGCAAAGAGTTTCCCTAAAAAAAGGATAAAAATGCAGAATCAAAGCCACATTTTCCTAAAAAAAACTATAAACAAACAAGAAAAAACAAGATTACTCTGAAAAAGCAACATCCCTCGAACAGAACGATACCCAACATGCATTGCTACTGTCAAGGAAAGAGTTGGCAAACACCCCAAAGTAAAGCATGTGCGTAACGGTAATTTTACTTGAAAATTTCAGCTCTGCAGACAAAGTGCGCACCTTGCGATTTTTCAACCAAAACAACCTTTTACATTTGGAATATCCCCCATAAACCATATATTCCCTGAAAGTACACATGTTAAGCTTTCTAAATGTACCCAGCTTGTTGTAGTGGGCTCATCTTTCTGGAATTATTTGGTTGCGCAGGGTTTCCCTAAAAAGCTGAATAAAAAACACCTTTTCCTAAAATATAAATATGCAAACCAGAAAAAACAAGCTAAGTCTGAAAGCGCAAGGTCCCCCGAACAGAACAATACCCAACATGCAGAGGTACTATTAACCCTTTTAATTGCCAGCCTACTTGAGATTTTGTCACCCTCTGTTGACAGGTCATTTTTCCCCATTTTGGACCATGTTTTGCGCCATTTTTTCTGGAATTTTCAGAAAAATTATATATATATATATATATATATTTTTTTTTTTAAATATTTATTAGTTTTTTACAATAATATTAAGTAATAAAAATAAATAAATAAATAAAAATTTTTTTTTAGAAAATTGACTCCTTTAATTTAAATAAAAAAATGTATTTTATTAAGGAAAACCATATTGCATGTGAAAGCCCCATTTCTACCGATTAGAACGGTACCGCATATTTATCGGTAGCCCCCCGTTCCTGCCCAGGAGACCCCCCTAACTGAAACAAGTACTTTATACTTTTACAAATAAAATACAACTACCATCCACACTACAAAGGGTTAAATCGCGGAAAAAAATTATTTGGGGGGGATTTTTAAGGGTTAAAAACCCTTAAAAATCCAAAAAAAATTGACATGGGGTCCCCCTTACCCAGAGTAACCAGCCCGGGACCAGCTATGCAGGGCTTGTAGAAAAAGGGCACAGGGGCCAGCTTTTGTGGCCCCTGGCCCTGCAGGCTACAAACCCGCATAGCCCGTGGGCCCGGGCTCTTCTGCCCCCCCCCCCGGGCTTTGGGGAGGCAGGTAACGGGGGTGCCGGGGGTTAATGGCAAGTCACCCGCTGGTTGCAGGTGACTTGCCATCCCCCCAGCCTTGTGAACTGGTATAGGGGTCACATGAACCCCTTACCAGTTCACAAGGGGTTAACAGTAAAAAAAAAAAACACACACACACACACACAGATTAAAAAATTACTTCATTAAAAAATAAAAACTTTTTTTTTACTTTACTCACCTCTGATCCTCAGCTCCTGTGTCCCTCGCAGCTCTGATGACAGTTATTGTCATCGCTGGGCAGTGGAGGAGGGAGGCAGGCAATCAGATCATCACCTGCCTTCCTCCTCCTGTGGCCAGTGATGACAAGTGTCAGAAATGACAGCCCGGAGCCAAGACGACACCCGGGAGTGACGTCATAAGCAAAGGGGCGGGGCTTAGCGGAAAGATGGTGGCGCCAGTCGAGGAGGACAGGGAGAGGGCCTTTCAGGCCCTCCCCTGAAGCTGGAGAGCCAGGGGGGGGGGCGATCGGAGGCCCCCCTGGTGAAGAGGAGACCCGGCGGGAGCAATCGAACACTGAGGTAAGTAAATGTCATTTTTATATATTTTTTTTTTTTACATGTATTTTGGCAGCTGCTGAAGGGGGGGGGCTATTCCGGGCCCTCCCCTGCACCCGGGGGGGCCTGAGTGGGGGATCGAAGCCCCCCCCCCCGGATGAAGAGGAGACCCGGGCGGATCGAACAAGGGGTCAGGTGAGTGTTCTTTTTATTTTACTTTTACTGTAGCAGGGGGGTAATTCAAGCACGTAGAATCTACTGAAAGGGTTAAACATGATGCAAAATGGTGAAAAATGACCAGAGGGTGACAAAAGTTCAAGTAGGCTGGCAATAATAAGAGTATGTTTTTCCTATTTGCATATTGATATTTAAGGTAAACATGTCCTTTAATATGCTTCTTTATACATTTTTTAGGGAAACCCTGTGCAACCGAAGAAATCTTCGAGGGATTACTTCCAAAAGGTGGGCCCACTGCTACAAACTGGGTATTCTTAGAAAGCTTAACGTGTTTTCCTGGGAATATATGGTTTATAGGGGGTATTGCAAATGTAAAGGGTTGTTTTGGTTGAAAAAGCGCAAGGTGTGCACTTTGTCTGCAGAGCTAAATTGACCCTTATGCACATGCTTTACTTTGAGGTGTTTGGCAACTCTTCCCTTGACAGTAGGGAAGAGTAGGATGGGTATTTCAAATGTAAAGGGCTGTTTTTCTTTAAAAACTGCAAGGTGCACATAGCATAGTTGTATTTTATCTTAAAATCTCCTAAAGCGCTGTTTCAGTTTAGGAGAGTCTCCTGGGCAGGAAAGGATCTCTACCAATACATATGTGAAACTGTTGTAACCGGGAGAAAAGGGGATCTCACACGCAATAAGATTTTATTGAAAAAATTTACAAAAAAAATTACTGAAAATTGAAAAAAAATTTTTTAAATATTTTTGTACATAGTTTACCCAAAAATATTGAGAATTGAACATGTGTAGCGCAACATGGTCTGGCAACAGAGGGTGACAAAAACTCAAGATAGGCTGGCTTTTAAAGGGTTAAACAACATCTTTAGACCCAGTCTGCTTTGCAATCCTAGACTGTGAAACTTTGTTGATGCAGTATAATTACTTTGTCTTGTTTCTGTGCATAGTTTCGGTATAATGTATGACCTGAAACTTCCACATTATCGTGGTAGCAGAGTAGTAGCAGTCTTGATCCAATTTTAGGCCCACATAGCTGTTTCTGTTTCAGGCTGTGTTTTAACATACATATGCGAATAATGATCATTATTTGCATGTGCTGCAAACGTCCTTAGATTTCCTTTTCAATCATTCTGATTATTCTAATTAATTATGTAGATGCTTCTTCCCATCTCTCAGTGAATTTACCACCCTGGTATTCATAGGTACATCATTTTGGTGAAAGTGCATGTTGGTTCTTATAGTTCCTTGAAAGTTTAGTAGATACATGTAGGGGAAGGGTACATGGCTGCCTTCACAGCTATCTATAACTACATGAAAAGCAAGGTATACTGTAGTTTAAACACTGCTAATTTATAGCTTATTATTACGTGACTGGCTTTAATTACATTTTTGTTCATATGTTCATTGGAGTAGTAAATAATAATTTAATAATTTATATTTAATTGCTTTTCAATAAATGAACATGCAGCTCTGGAACTAAATTCAAACAGCATAACATCAAGAAATATAAAGTGTAGGTACTTGAACGTGAAAAGTCTCACATGCCCGGAAGAAATGCAGAAATAGTTGTGCAACATTTTAAAGGTTATTGGCAAGTAAATAGAGACATGCAAAATGTGTTTAGGGCATCCAGACACGTCACTGACCCCTCGACTTGAAGAGTCTGATTTGTTGTCTGATAATATTACCACAGGGGTAGAAATTCACATGAAATGCAATTTTAGATGTTTATTCCACTGATTCCCAACCATGCCCATCAGCAAATCACAAATCACTGAAGTACAATGATTCAGATTATCAGTGACTATTGAACTGATTTATGTAGCTGTGCCCAGATCTGTCACCATGACTGACAAAGGCACCATTAACCTCCGTAGATCACTAATTGCAGGAAAGCTATTGTTAAATAGTACAGAATCAATTTGCCACTAACTAGTCTTAGGAGACAAGTTTACAAATTGCTTGGCTTTCATGTGGTATTTAAGGTTTTCCTGGATAACGAATGTCTCTGTGGGCATATAGAAGGGCAAATGCTGAGTTTTTTTCTGATGACCTTGTAACCAACAACTTTTTATCAATATGACTGTTGGATCTGACAATTACAATACTGCAGTTAGAACTGACAAAAAAAATGGATTTTGCTCAAGCAAATGGGAGGTGTCTTTGACAATTGTGTTTTGTTAAAACCTCCCATGATATCTGTTCAATATAGTATCATTGTCCAGTAAATAGTAGATGAAAGGCTGCATTTAACTATCACTATACTTGGCTTGCTATAAAATCACAACAGAATAAACTAGATAACATGTGGTGAATATTATAAAAACATTATTGTTGTGAATAGCAAGTCATACCTGTGAAACTCTTCTCACAACATATCTAGCTATATAAAAAGCTTAGAAAGGACAGATCTGTATGTTTTGCCAAACTGGAATTTTGTAAATTCTGTGCACTATGAAGTCTGGAATATTATATGTTAATATGGATAAATGCAAAAGTATTGTAAAAAATTAGACTTTCATTGCATTTCATTTACTGTAAGTCGCCATATTTCTTGGGGAGACTTTTACTAGATTTTGTAAATCACATAATCATGAGATCTTGGTTGTTGTGGGTCTAATTTATTTTAGAACAGACCACTCAAATTATCCCTCTCTGAATTGAGTAAACCGTTTCCGTATAGAGCAAGGTCTGTTATTCTAAAAGAGAAAACAGGCTTTCACAAAATTATTTTCACAAAGTAAGACACAGAATGTTTGTGATTCTACAAAGTCCAACTCCAGACTTAGAGTTACACTTTTTTTACTACTGCCCCCCCCCCCCATCTTCTTTCCGGACCATGACCACCAAAACCGATTAATGTGAAACGTCTGTCAGTGGGGTGGAAAGAACATCATCTTACACAGTGGACACTTGTCCATTCATCATGTCTGTATTGGGAATGTGGTAAGTAGAAAAGGTGCCCAAACCAGTTAGGTAGGTGTTGGGGAACATAAAAAAACATCCAATGTTTCAAGAGTTTAAGCTTCCACAACAAGGACCTGAGCAAAACATAGATGAAGGCAGCACCTTTTTCTTAGTCTTTTTCTTAATCTTCTCTTAATGACGTTAAAGTCATTGTCCAGACGCAGTTTACTGTATTGCCATTGTGTAGGGCTACTCACGGCGATGTTCTCATTTTTTTCCCTTGGAAATTAAGTTATATTGCCATTGAGTAATTATAAACATAATTCTCCTCATGTTGTGCTGTCCTTTGTGATAGGAGTGGCAGGGCTGGGTGATGCAAGCACACTGTGTGCATTGCTTTGGAGTGGGCTGTGCTTGAGTAACAGTGCGAGGAGATCCATTCTAGCCTATCACTAATGTTTCTGTGACCAGAGCAAAGTGACATCATGGGATGGATACTGCATCAGGTAATCTCCCAGGCAATTGAATTAAATGTTTATCTAGTCATTCCCTTTTACACTATGAACTAGACCAGCGATACTCACCAGGCGGACCAGGGTCCGAATACGGACCTCGGCGCCAGATTTCTGGACCCCTGCCCTGACAGCCCTGCACTCAGTCGCTTCTGTGTTGCTGTGCTCAGCACTGCCCCCTACTTGATCGGGGGTGAAGTGCTTAGTCTCCCTGCCAGTGTCATGGCTCCCTGCATATAGCAATATGCAATATGAAGTACTGCACGGGCGGGCAGTGGCATTGCAAGGTACATACAAACTTGGCTTGTCAATCTCTTTGCCCCATCCAATCCTGTCCCGCTACCCCAGCTCAGCCCCATCCATCCCTGTCCCGCCAGCTTTTCCCCATCAATCCCATCCATTCCTGCCCCCCCCCCCAGATTTACCCCATCCATCCCAGCCTTTTTTTAGTTTTGCCTGTGGAATCCATAGCCACCCCCCCTCCAGTGCACGGATTTTTAACTATCCACCCCTGCGATAGCCCACCGCCCAGCCCGGACCTTCACCTCTCACTGGATGTATGTATATGGACCTTTTCAAGAGGGGGTTGAGTACCCCTGCACTAGGCAATGCTGTATCTTGCAAAGTACAGATCTGGTCAGCACATTGCCAAATGGTTCAGTATGATTCAGCACCGAAGAAAACATTTTCTACCGATCGACAATCGTTTTGTGAGCATATCTACTAATGCAGTAACTTGTATACCCAGCATTTCTTTTAGGTTTTTAGGTTTACTGATCTGTGGTTGAACTGCCCCTCTACAGAGCCTTCATAACAACACAGCTAATATTTGACAGGGTCAGGTCTAGCTAGGCGCAAAATAATTTGGGAATATGTTGCATATTTGACATTCAGTGACAGTGCCACATTGATTTGCTAACCAACACGTGTCTGGGGCAGTGTTTTCCAAACCAGTCCTCAAGGTGATCCAAAAGTCATGTTTTGTGGATCTTCACACAGGTGGACAGATGCAGCCATGAATACTTTAGCAGTGTCATTTAGCTGCCTGTGTGGAGAACACAAAACATGAGCAGTTGGTTGACCTTGTGGACATGATTTTGAAGCAGTGGTCTACGGAAAATATTTGGCTGTATTCTTGCATCTGCAACCATTAGTATTAGGTTGTTGTCAGCAAAACCTGTTGTCTTCTGTTTTTCTTATTTTTATTTCTGTAATTTTAGCAAGTCCTGTTTTTAAAATGTTCTGTCTTTTATTAATATTGATAATCCAATGTCATCCAGGGACTTTTAAATGATTTCAAAAAGTGTGCAGATTAACCTTTAACTTGCAATATGAAAAATAACTCGCCAAGTTAAAACATCTATGAGATGCAATAAATCTTGGAAAACGTAACTGTCCTTGCCTTGCAAAGCATTAGAAATAGTTATAGTCCAACATTAAAGCTGTTATGGTCTGGCGGTTTATAGCATTATATAGTGACAATTAGTTACAGTTATTAGTTTAGCTGGTTTACATCTTCACCTTTTAAAGTTTCAAAGTATTTTATGATGGTAATTATTCTTTCTTCTAGCCAGGTTTGTGATGTAAAAAGGTATAATCTATTGTGGTGGTCGTTCCCTCTTACAATATGAAGGAAATAACCTTCAAAAGCAAGGAAAGCAATGATTTTACTTTACAGTATATTATTAATTGTAGTTTTGCTATTAACCTTTTTAATCATTAAATGACAATAAATTCTTCATTGCAGAGGACTTGCTATTGCTGGCCTTTCACGACAGGAAATAGCATACAGAAATTGGTACTGTAATAAGTAGGCAGTTACTGTACAAGTTCATCATTCAAAGATAAAGCTTTAGCTTACCTGGACATCATAGAATTTCTTGTTTTAAATGAATGCCATGAAATTCTGACTGTTTAAATATAATTTAAAATTACATTTTAAAATTAGAAATCAAATCTAAACCTACTTTTATATAATTATCTTGTTCAGGGGTGGGCAATTATTTTTTCCATGGGGCCACATGAGAAACTAAAAATATTATGGAGGGCCGGGCAAACAGGCTGAACTCAGTTCTGCATTATATTAATTTGTATTTCTTTATAAAAAGCAGTAAATAGCATTGTTGTGACAAGCTGATATGAGTATATGTTATAGTTAAACAATGAAAAAGTGAGGTTGCCTTACAAAAAAATGTAATTTATTAAATAAATCACATTTTGTGTGTCCAGTGAGGTCTCACACAGCAGGGCATGATGCCTGTAACCCAACCCTGGATTCCTTCACACTCCAAAGGGATGGTTTACATGGGTTTTGGTCTGCTTTAAAACATCATGACCAAATCAGGTTAGGATGGAATAACTCCCCTCCTTTACATTATTATTAAAGTAACACAGCGCTGCTCACACTTTTTACTCAGTAGCAATGTGAAAAATTGCGGATTCCCTCACATAAAGCAGAACAAAACCCAGAGCGGCCACTAGTCTTCCCCCTGGAAGTCCCAGATCGGGATGCCCCACTGTGTGAAACCCTTTTTACTCAGTAGCAACATGAAGAATGGCAGACTCCCTCCCTCCTGGAACAAAGTCCCGATCTGGGATGCCCAGGTGGAAGACCAGTGGCCGCTCTGGGTTCATATCCACTTTAAGGGGGAGTTCACCATTTTGTCAAGTTGCTACTAAGTAACAAGCGTTTCACACAGTGGGGCATCCTGATCTGGGATACCCAGGGGGAAGACCAGTGGCCGCTCTGGGTTTTATTCTGCTTTCAGAGAAGCAGCCCGCCTTTTTTCACGTTGCTACTGAGTAAAAAGGGTTTCAAAAAGTGGAGCATCCCGATTTGGGATGCCCGGGGGAGGAGAGACCAGTGGCCGGCCTTGGATAAAAGGCTGTGTGAAACCCTTCCCACCTTGCAAAATGGTACCCTCCACCCTCCCAAAGGCAGGCATTGGTCTGGCAGAAATGGACTACGAGAGCCAGTGCACCATCAGACGCTGCGTACGGCATGTAACACATTTGTTGTGTTGCCACACAGTACAGGCCAAGGGCGGGAAGGGAAACTCCTCCCACAGCCAAACCTGCAGGAGGGAGCTGTCCAATAGGACAGCAGGCTCTAATCCACACACGCCCCCATTATATTAGACTCACTACAGAGGGGCAAAAGTGCTGTTCAAACCCAGCACTATCTTTTCTGGCAAGATTGCGTGGACAGTGGGCGGGACTGAGCGGCGGGGGCGGTGGCATCGTGCGGCCGCGCACCTTATAGGGAATGCTGGTCACGGGCCGGTCAAAGCCAATCAAAGGTCTGATCTAGTTGCTCCTTTACAGAGAAACACAGGGAGAATAAAGCAGGATGGACAGGGCAGCATGTGCAGCCTTTACTGCATTTTACAGAGTTGTGTTTCCAGTCACAGGCAGCTAATTGATCATGCTGTAGGAGAAGAAAGTAAAGGGAATGACACATCACTATGGTCATGTGACTTAAGAGTAAAACTTTTGAAGTTTGGGATGATGGGGGAGAGGCAACATTAAGATGTTTATGTAGATCAGGGGAAATAGCTATGTGTTCAGCAGACCCTGGCAGAATGTGGGATGAACTGAAATAGGAGAAAAGCAATGTGTGATGAAAGGGAAATAAAGCAATACAGAGCAAATTAAATGACATGGAGTCAAATAAAAGGCAAGGGAGACAGGGGCTGAGGAAGGACAACAATAGAGAAAGTGATAGAAAAGAACTAATGTCACAACCTCCCCAGCAACTTTTTCAGAAAGGGTGCCTGGTCCTCAGGAACCATAAAACCACCATCCCAGCCCCCTGCTGCCCAGCAGTGTTGATGTATCACTGCACAGTTCCATGTCACAGGGGTAAGAAATAACTCTACTATTCACATTAAATAGGAATTTGGGTTTTGCTTCATTAAAAGGGTACTCAGTTTGGCGGGTCCTGGAGTCTTTTAGACACCAGTGCTAGCCTAAAGGACTAATGTTCCTATTTAAAGTGGAGAAGAAGTTTTTCACTCACCTGGGTTTTGGTTCTCTTTACAATTTTTTCCAATTTGGGATATGTGGCTGTGTTTAAGTATTGTGATTTCCTTACTCCACTACCCATGGTGCATGATTTTTTTTACTAACTGAATGGAGAATTACATTTGTTGATGCTGATTCCAATGTATGTTTCAGTGACTAGAGCAGCGGATAATGCTGGGTATTGTGGCTTTAAAGCAGGTGACCACTGTGGACTGTACAAAATTAAAAAAAAAAGTCTATACTTTCCTGAATCACAGTAGTTCTTTTGTTCTCTGCTCAGAGGCTGACAACCCCCCCCCCCAGACAACTTATATGTGCACCCCTTGTTCCAGTTGCAGTACAAGAGAGCAGTCCCTATATTTTATAGACATGGGGGCATAAAGTCAACATTACCAGCAGATATGCTTATCAGCATTGGATTCTCAAAAAGATTCCAAAGTTGGTCAGAGGCATTCTGATGGCAGAATATTCCAAGCTCTGAGACATTTTATTTACCACCTACTATGGTATTAATGTATATATTGAATTGACCTATAAGCATAGCCACACACTGTTATGACATACTATCACCCTTTCGCTGCCAGCCTGCCTGGAGATTTTGTCACCCTCTACATGTTCAACTGTGGGATTTTTTTTGGGGGGGGGATTTCCCAGGAAAATATATATATATATATGTTATCAGAGTCTGTGCTTTAACATTAAATTTCTTGTTTGTCATTTTTAGGTGTATTCTCAATATTTTGGCTAAAATATGTGCAAAAAAAAAAAAAAAAAAAAAAATATATATATATATATATATATATATATTCTAAGTATACAGCACGTCCTGTTCCAGAAGATATTCCTTACACTTGGGATATACTCAAGTAGATGTCGCTGGACTGCAGAGACAGAAAAGTGGCTTCTCCCGGCCCCATATATACTAGGGACCTCCCAAAAAATCGCCAGTTCTTTTCTGCAGTCCTGGCTGCAGTGACTAGAAGATGGCTCTCTCTACTCGCAGGTGAGCGGGGCTATTAGCCTGCGGCCCTGTAGGACTATTCCCACCCGTTTCCTTTCACTGCCTCCCAGCTCAGGCTGCTCTGGTTCGGGTGAAGGTAGGCAGCACCGCTGTCAGGTGCTAAGGAGCGCTGCTCCAACCGCAGTTCCCCACCAAAGGGTAGGCCCATGGTGAGCCTTATGGGATGCTCCTCCCGCATTTTATGCCCCTCGCCCCCTGTCCCTTTTGGCTGGCCGTCTCTTCCCCCCTCGCTCTCCCTTGTAGATCTCGGGGGGGGGGGGTGCATGTATTTGGCACATGTTGTGTGTTGTGTTTTGATCCCTTTTGTATTGGTTGCACTGTTTTCTTTTGCCGCTGCCACCGCCGCACGTTTGTACTACGCTCCGCGGTCGTTGGCGACATCGCCTCAGGCGCTGCTGTGCCATCATTGGCTGGCCTTATCAGGTGGGCGCGTTTTCGTGCTCTTTGGGGGGGGGGTCTGCATCACTGTCTCCACGGCCCGCCCCTCGAGGTATATGCAGACGCCATTTTAGTTCTCTGCGGCACATGCAGCCTGGCGTCTCCCTATCGCGGTCCGTAAGTGCCCCTGCGGGCTGATTTATTTTATATAAATTATCTGTATTGCATATCGCTTATGGGATCTTTTGCTTATGTCTTGCAGGCGGGTCAAACTTTGGGGTTTCTCCTGGTCCTATCCCCTCTATTTAGTGTTAACTCTTATTGGAGGGCTATTTCATACCATTACTCCCACTTCCCTAGCGGGTTATTGGGGCATCCCGGGTTGCTTTTATTAGCGTCAATCCCTATTGGCCTGTTGTGCCGTGATAATCACCATATGGAGGCTTCTCAGGATAATGTGCTCGGGGTTCCTTCGGGACAAGCCCGGCTGTGTGTGGCATGTGGGGTATCCCCTATAAGTGATGATGTCAGGGTGTGTGTACCCGCGCCCAGCAGGTACTTGCGCTGCAGTCTGGGTTACCTGCTGCTGGGCCTAGTGCTGCACCCCCTCTGGCTTCGCCTACCCCCCCACGCTTACATCTGACTCCCAGTGAGCTGCATACCAGTGGGGAGTCTCAACCTGATTTGGCTACCCGGGTAGCCAGCATTGAAGGCATATTGCTGGGTCTGGTCCGCGTAAGGCTCCTGTTAAGCGGCGGCATTTGGCACCCGGTATTACTCTCTTTCCTGTGGAAGCTGAGGAGTTTTTTTATATTACTGGGTATAACCCCCTGGAAGAGGGGGAATTATTCTCTGATTCAGAATCATCTGAGGATGATTATGGTTATGCTGACTCTGGACCTGACCCATGGGCTTCAGATGATACTGACAGACTTTTGGCTCACATTTTTGAAGTGCTCTGTATCTCTCCTCCTGCCGTGGCTCAGCAGGGGGAGCTGTTTCATACTGTTAAGCCACGTCTGGAGTTTCCTGAACAAACTCACTTTAATAATCTGATTCTCAAGGAGTGGGAACGGCCTAGTTGGCTTTCCGGGGTACCTAAGAGTTGGGATACGAGGTATCCCTTTCCTGCTGAGATGGTTAAACGTTGCTCATGTCCTCCAGAGGTGGATGCACCAGTTCTGGGGCTGTCTAACACATCTGTCATGCATTCCCCTGACACTACTACACTGAGGGATGGGGAGGACAGGCCCTTCGGCCTCACTTTGGCCCCCAGGGTATTCACCAAGGTGCTGGCAGGAGTGATGGCCCTGCTGAGATCTCAGGGCATTCGCATTCTTCCCTACCTGGATGACATGCTTATTGCTTCTCAGTCCTTCCATCAGGCAGAGCTGGACACTCAGAGGGTGGTGTCCACACTGGAGTCATTCGGCTGGGTGATCAATCACCCCAAATCTTTCCTGTCTCCTTCCATTTTTTTTTCCATCTTTTCTGGGCATGATTCTGGATTCAGCTCAGGTCAAGATCTTTCTTCCTCAGCAGAAGGTGGAGGTCCTTCAAAAGAAAGTTCAGCTCCTGCTGTCTTGTCCCCATTCATCCATCAGGCAGGGAATGCAGCTGGTGGGCCTGATGGTTTCCTGCTTCGAGGCGGTTGCATACGCTCAGTTCCACATGAGGCCAATTCAGCTTCACCTCTTCTCAGTATGGGATCGGGACCCTGTGTCCCTGGATCAGGTGTTTGTCTTGTCCCCTCAGGTCAGGCAGCCTCTAGTGTGGTGGCTGGACTCAACGAACCTGCTGGGGGGCAGGTCCTTTCTGGCCCCCTGCTGGGAGACTGTCACCACGGATGCCAGTCTGACAGGTTGGGGGGGGGATTCTGGAGGTCCCTGAAATTCCAGGGTCAGTGGGGCCCTCAGGAGGCCCATGCCCCTATCAACATTCTGGAATTGAGGGCAATCAGGTTGGTTCTCGCCCACTTAACCCCACACCTCAGGGGTCAGGCTGTTCAGGTCCACTCAGACAACCAGACGGTGGTTGCCTACATCAATCATCAGGGAGGGACCCGGAGCAAATGGGCCCTCAAGGAAGTGTCCCTGATTCTATCCTGGGCAGAGGAAAATGTTCCCTGCATCTCAGCTGTGTACATCCCGGTGGTGGAGAATCTGAAGGCAGACTCTCTGAGCAGGGGGACCTCTCTTCTGGGAGAGTGGTCCCTCAACAGCAGGGTGTTTCGCTCCCTGTGCCACCACTGGGGTCATCCGGAATTTGATCTATTTGCGTCTTGTCACAATCACAAGCTTCCAGTCTTTGTCTCTCTGTCCCAGGATCCTCTGGCCTTGACCACGGATGCCCTGGCAATGACTTGGACGAGGTTCCAGCTCCTGTATGTGTTTCCCCCGTTTCCACTGCTGGGCAGGGTGTTGCGCAAGATAGTCCAGGAAGGGGTGCCAACCATCCTGGTGGCCCCCTGTTGGCCAAGAAGAGTGTGGCTCGCAGACATCATGCAGTTGTCAGTAGATCAGTATGCCCTGCCACTGGTTCCAGATCTGCTCACTCAAAGACACCTACGCCACCCCAATTTACAAACGCTGCTTTGACGGCCTGGCTGTTGAAACCTCATCTTGATGGAAAAGGGGCTGCCTGCCTCGGTTGTGAATACTATGATTAGGGCTAGGAAGAGGTCCTCTTCTTCCATCTATTACAGGGTTTGGAGTACTTACATTGACTGGTGCGAGTCCCACTCGCTTCCCTGTCGTGTGTTTTCTATTCCTAGGATTCTGGAGTTTCTCCAACATGGTTTGGATCTTGGTCTTCAGCTCAGTACTCTGAAAGGCCATGTTTCTGCTTTGGCTATTTTTTTCCAAAGATCCTTTGCTCAGCATCCCCGGGTCAAGACCTTTTTCCAGGGGGTTCATCACGTGCGTCCCCCACGTAAGCCTATGTTACCAGTCTGGGACTTCAACTTGGTTTTATCTGCCCTGCAGGGGTCTCCCTTTGAGCCCTTGCAAGGGGCTCCTTAGTCCATTCTTACGCTTAAGGTGGTCTTTTTGGTAGCTATCACTTCTGTTAGGCGTGTTTCTGAGTTGGCGGCGTTTTCCATCAAGCTTCCTTATTTTGAGAGACACCAGGACAAGGTGGTGTTTCATTTTAAGACGGATTTTCTGCCTAAGGTTGTTTCTGTCTTTCATCTCAATCAGGACATTGTTTTGCCTTCTCTGTGTCCTAATCCTAGTAACCCTAAGGAAAGGGTTTTGCATTCTTTGTACGTAGTCAGAACTCTGAAGTTCTATTTGGTGGCTACTGAACCCTTCAGGAAGACTGATGCTCTTTTTGTGCTTCCGTCTGCACCTAAGAAAGGCCTGGCTCTGGCTAAGTCCACTATTAGCAAGTGGATACGTCAGGCTGTGATACAGGCCTACTCTGCTAAGGGGAAGGAGCCTCCCTTCCGCCTTACTGCTCATTCTACTTGTGCTATTGGTGTCTCTTGGGCTTTTCAGCACCAAGCTTCTGTTGAAAAAGTTTGCAAGGCAGCTACTTGGTCTTCTGTTCATACTTTTTAAAAGTTTTACAAGGTTGATGTTAGGGCCTCAGCTAATGCTGCTTTTGGCCGCAAATTTCTGCAGGCGGCAGTGGTTTAAACTGTCTGCTGTTACTTTTGGGGATCCCACCCTACCTTACGGACACTGCTATTGGATGTCCCAAGTATAAGGAACGTGCTGTATACTTTTCTGTGATTACTCACCTTTAGAATTGGTATTATATGTATACAGCGCATCCTGTTCCACCCCACCCTTGTTATCATTATCTTTAGTTACCTCTTTATGGTGATTGTTCTTATGTTCAAATTTTCATATAATGGTTATAGTTCTCCCGGTCTCTTGCTAACTGCTTTTCAATACTGGGGATTTTGTGGGAGGTCCCTGGTATATATGGGGCCGGGAGGAGCCACTTTTCTGTCTCTGCAGTCCAGCGCCATCTACTGGAGTATATCCCAAGTGTAAGGAATATCTTCTGGAACAGGACGTGCTGTATACAGATAATACCAATGAGTAATCACAGAATTGTATTTTTACAATTTGTAGTGTTTTTTTGTAATAAAAAATGTAAGTTTGTCAATTTAATCTTTTGCATGTTAAATCCCAATTTCTCCTGGTTACAGCAGTAACACATATGTGTTGGTAGACACCCTTCCCTGCTCAGGAGACTCCCCCAAACTGAAACAGCACTTTGGGAGATTTTCAGATAAAGTAGAACTGTGCAACTGTATATATTCTCTGGAAGTACACACCTCAAGCTCTCTAGGTGTAGCAGGCTTGTTGACGTGGGCACAGTTTTCTGGATACAATCCCTCATTTAATTTGTGGTTGCACAGGGTTTCCATAAAATAAAGAATAAAAAAGCAGATTCAAAGCCACATTTTCCTAAACTAACTATATGTAAACAAGAAAAAAGTAAAATTGGAAAAAGCAACATCCCCCAAATAGAACAATACCCAACATGCATAGATATTGTCAAGGGAAGATTTGCCTAAGTAAAGCATGTGTGTAAGGATACTTTTACTTGAAATTTTCAGCTCTGCGCACCTTGCGCTTTTTCTACCAAAACAGCCCTTACATTTGAAATACCCCCCACAAACCATATATTCCCTGAAAGTACACATGTTAAGCTTTCTAAGCGTACCCAGTTTGTTGTAATGGGCTCATCTTTCTGGAAGTAATCCCCCAAAGAATTCTTAGGTTGCACAGGGTTTCCCTAAAAAATATAGTAAATAGCAGAATAAAAAACACCTTTTTCTAAAAATATCAATATGCAAAAAAAAAAAAAAAAAAAAGCTAAATCTTAAAGTGCAAGGTCCCCCTGAGCAGAACAATACCCAACATGCATAGCTACTTTTATCCCTTTTAATTGCCAGCATTCTTTAAATTTTGTCACCCTCTGTTATCAGGTTATTTTTCACCACTTTGCGCTATGTTTAACCGTGATTTTGCGGGAATTTCCAGAAAAATTATATATTTTTCTTTGTGGCAGAGTTTAGGCTTTAACATTAAATGTCTTGTTTGTAATTTTTCTACTGTTTTTTAAAAATATTTTAAAGTAAAAAAACTACAATTTTTTTTTTTAAATTGTCTCATTTTAAATGAAACATTTGTTTTAATAAAAGAAAACCATATGACATGTGAAACCCCATTTCTCCGGATTACAATGGTACCACACATATATATATATATATATATATATATATATATATATATATATCGGTAACCCCCTGTTCCTGCCCAGGAAATCCCTCAAACTGAAAAGAACACTTTATAACATTTACAAATAAAATACAACTACTGTCCATACTATAAAGGGTTAAATAAAAATAAATTGGCATGGGGTACCCATTTCCCAGGGGGTGACCCATTTTTTTTTTTTTTTTATTTTAAGGGTTAAAAAGCGTTAAAAATCCCCAAAAAATGATCTCCACCTAGCATAACTAGCCCAAGGACCAATTATGGGGCTTGTAGAACAGGGCACCCTGCCCTGCAGGCTCTTCTGCCCTTCTGCCCCCCTGGGCTTTTGGGAGACAGGTAATTGGAGGGCTGGGGTTAATGGCAAGTCACCTGCTAACCACAGACACAGAGAAAGAATATTGTATTATTTATTTTAATACTTACTTTCCATCCATCCTGGAGCACTGTGCCCCACGCTGATCACTTTGGCTTCTGCTCTTCTGCTGCTGCTGGAAGCCTTTTTTACCTGCTGGGTGACAGGTAACATGGGGTTAATTTTGAAAGAAAATGACATAGAGTCCTCCCTAAGGGGTAAAAAAATGGTGTAAGTTTCCCACCTACCCAGCATAACCAGCCCATGGACCAGCTATGGGGGCTTGTAGAACAGCATAGCCTAATGATCATGGGCTCTTCTGACCCCTGGGCTTTAGGGAGGCAGGTAAAGGGGGCCTCAAGGTTAAAGGCAAGAAACCTGTTAGCCACAGGGGACTTGCCAGACCCAGAGCCTTGTGAACTGGTATAGGGGTCTCATGGATCCCTTACCAGTTCACAAAGGGTTAACCATAAAAAAAAAAATATATATATATTTATTTTACTTTTTTTTTTACTGTAGCGGGGGGAAAGTCAGACAAGTAGATTCTACATGCTTGGCACTTAAAAGGAGTGGAAGCGAGAACATGCAAGTGTATGTATGGCTATTTCCTGCCCCCCATGACATGTAGCTAGCTAAAACATAAGTGCCTGTCTAATGCAGGTTTCACTGATGACATAAGGAGGTGAATTAGGTTAGTGTAGTGTTCTATATGACCAGGACCATCCTTGGCACAGCATTGCCAGAGAGGATGTAGGTCCACTTTCATTCATAAACATTTTGCTTTGACTGCAATTGCCAAGCCACACCTCTGTGGAACTATAGGAAGCAGATACATGTAAAAACTAACCAGTGTTTACCTGGGATCTTGTCTGAGAATTTACCTCAAGCTGTTGCAAAGCTGATACAAATATGTTTTCTATCCTTGCTGGCATAAAGAAGGTATTTAGGTATGCAAATTAGCCACTGGAATTCTTGACAATATCATAGACACCATAGGGTTGATTCAGAGCCTTCCATGTTCCATTTCGTTTTTGTTCTTAAGTGTGTAAATTACACATAGCTTTCATTAAGTATACATGCATGTTCGCATGATTCAGAGCCTCCATCAGGTGAGTTTTGTACTTTGTTTTTTAATTTTTGCAGCTGCGTAAGCAAGAATGCTGTGAATATGGCTCTCAAGACCTACTCCACGGATGATGCTTTCGTAGACATTAAAGCGAAACATTTGTCTCCTAGCGTTTTATAGCGTTTTTCCATGTACCTTGCAACAAAATGTTTCAGTGTCCAGCAAGGTCCTACTAGTTCCCATTAAAAAAGACCTGTTTTTACCCTTAATTTAGCCCCTAAATTCCGTTTTATTTTCGTTTTTGTGAAATTTATATGTATACGCTAACTTTTTTGGTGGCTTGTAAGCATAAACGAAACTCTTTTTTCCTATACCCTGGTGCCATGCTTGCCAAGCATTCTTCTTTTCTTATTCCTAGTTGTATATTTGGGATGCCCACTTGGATTTAATGTAAACACACCACACCAAACTGAGAGAGATTTACCTCAGAAAATAGATCAACTTCTCTCATGACACACACACACACACACACACACACACACACACACACTTAACAGCTGCTGGAGGGGATGAATATAACTATGTATCATTTAATGTAAGTCAATGGGCATGGCTGCCACAGAGTTGTTTACATTCTTGTTATAATGTTTTAAGAGCTTTCTGAGCAGTGCTAAGTGATTACAGCTGATGTACTTCTGGCCAGAGATAGCATTATTTAAAGGAGATTTAGGGTAATTTTGACTCTAGGATTGAGTTTTTCACAAGCAGGCCTGCCAGAAATCTTATTCATATATTACGTCAGGAGCAATTTACTAAACTTTGATTTTTTTGAGTGGTCCCCTTTAATGATAGTTTGTCCTTTAAGCACTAAATAGAGACATGTCAGTCAGGCAATTAGGTCAATGTCAATGATGGCAACAATTACATTTCTCTCACTAAAGTTTTTTTTTTGAGAAAGCACTTTTCTTTTCCCCTCATTGCAATGCAGTACCATATTTAGCTGTGCACAATTATTAACCAATTGCACGGCTAAATATAGTGCTGAATTGCACAGAGGAAAAAATCAAAAGAAAAAGCATTTTGTCTCAAAAAAACATGAAAAAAATTATGCTGGGTGCTGAATTATAATGGGGCAAATTCTGGGCTTTGTGTATTTCCTGGGAACATTGCATATGAATGGAATTGTGTGTATTTTTGAATATGAATAGTTTTTTTTCTTATGGACACTATATTTATGGAGTCGAAATGAATCAGCCTTAGGAAACCATTAAGCTATATATAGGCTGAAAAATATACATATACACTAGCATGAAGGTATGAATCATTTTCACTCATACTCGTAACTGGTTAAACAAAAAAAAACATCATCCTTAGAAGTGTTACTGGAAAATATCAGCTTGATAAAAGCTGCCTTTAAAGTAAGTGTAATTTGCCTTTGTTTTCCTTACTATATAAAATGTGTGTTAAATATCATCCTGATGACAGGCATCCTGATTGATTATCTGTCACAAATGCTTGTACGTGTTACTCATCTGACCCGTGCATCCTACAGTACATTGGGCACCTTTCCAACATGAATGCCTTCTTGTTGGTCACTGGAGGAGATGGGCACACAAGAAGTTGCAGACTTCAAAGAACTTGGGATGACAAGGTTTAGAACGAAGCCTAATTGTTAGGTATCTTTAGTGAGTAAACAGTAGATATGGTTAAAACGTCCTTGGGGGTTGTTTTAATATTTAATTAGGTCATTTTTAACTTGATGAAGTCTAAAGGAGAGAACAGAATAATATGAGCCTGAAGGGTACAGAATTCAGAACTAAGGACATGCTGAAATTGCACAGAGCAGCAGGGTTGCAGAGGATGCATCAATTTCTGTTACAATTATATATATATATATATATATATATATATATATATATATATATATATACGGTAATGCTGGGACTTACCTCATCAGTTATGGATGACTTCATTCAAAGCTGGAACAGCATCTATTTTATAAGCAATGTGTTTTGTTCCCTGTGCACAGGGGGAGGGGGGAATCTGTTTGCTGCTGAAAAGCTGGGTAATTGATATAATATCACCTTTCCAAACCTTACCCCGGCAAAATTGAGCCCAGTCTCCTCTGTGTATGGAGGCAACAGTGACCATGTGTCCACGGCAGCCAATTGCAGAACTCGGTTTCCTGGCAGGCATAGGTAATGGTGTTGTTGTCATTGGTTGACACTGGAGTCTAAAAGCCAGTACAGATCCACATGTTGTTCTGGTTTAACAGGGATCACGGAGGGGTAAAATATGCATTTTAACACGACGTTCAAGGGCTTACTAAAGGAGGTCATCAGATGTAGGCAGTTAGACAAACAGGCCTCTTTTCCAAAGTTGAGTTTTACTGTGCCTCCCTGGTTCACAACTTAGATTAGACTGTCTGGCTGGCTAATAAAGCAATGTCCACCATTTTGAAGTCCAGGAGCAACTTTCAATTATTACATCACATCCTAAACAGCAACTTGGCATGGTCAAACATCAACATCAAGCATCAACACACAGTTCCTTCCCAGCTTGCAGGCTAAAGGCAGTCCCTCCTTGGATATCTTATGAATGCCACTAAAGCATGTATTCCAATTTGTTGAAAAGACCCCCTATTATCACCCCGTGGGTAAACAAGATTAACAAAATAATAAGTTCAAGGGATCCTTTTTTAACTCACTGAATAGGCATGAATTGTTCACACAGACATGGTATCCTTGGATGGAATTTCTAGATTCTGAGTATTATAAATTCCTCTTGAATTAGTCCATTGATTTAGCCATTGTCGCACAATTCCTACCCCTCCCCAACTCTCCCCTCCACTCTATAACTACAACTTCTCCCCTATTCTCCTGTACTAACTCCTCCTGGCCTAGACGTGTTTTTATTGTTATCAGAATTTCCAGCCAAGGTTCATACAAGTTGTTATCCAATGCATACAAAATTGAAATTAATATGTTGTTTTAGCAGATTTGTTTTCCTTCTATAAGCAGAGTATTCGACAACAAACTAAAATTTTCTATAGAGATTTCAGGGGTTTATTGGTAGAACTCTGGTTTTGAAGATATTTAGCCTTCTCCTAATATTAATGAACCTTTGGTAGCCATGTCCTTGTTATGCATAACCTGCAGTGTTTTCTGTTGCTTGTAACCATATAACTTTGAGAATCTAAATAAAGAATATGTAAAAAAAACTATTCCCATCTCTAAGAGACAAGCCTCAAGATTTTATTTATGGTCTTGATTGGGCAAGGAACTGGAGGCATAAGAAACAGAACCCCCCCCCCCTTCCTTTTTGTGACTGGAGCAAAGAGACAGCATAGGAGTGACACTGCATCGGGTAAACTGCCAGGCGTTGAATTTAAAGTTTGACTAGTTAGTTTTTAAAGCCCAACTTCAGCATTTATATTATATAGCTCCTGGACACCAAGGAATTACTCTTGTAGAATAACGTGTTTCCCCCATGTCCTTTCCTTGTCCTGCAATGTGGCATGGAGGCGATCAGCCTGTGGCACTGCAGAGGTGTTATGGGAGCCCAGGTTGCTTTGATAGCAGCTTTCAGCTCATCTGCATTGTTGGGTCTGGTTCCTCTCATCTTCCTCTAGACAAAACCCCATAGATGCTCTATGGGGTTAAGGTCAGGTGAGTTTGCTGGACAGTCAAGCACAGTGATACTGTGGTTATTAAACCAGGTCTTGGTGCTTTTGGCAGTGTGGACAGGTGCCAAGTCCTGTTGGAGAATTAAAAATCCATCTCCAAAAATCTTATCGGCATAGGGAAGCATGAAGTGCTCGAGAATTTCCTGTTAGATGGCTGCGCTGACTTTGATCTTGATAAAACACAGTGGACCAACACCAGCAGATGACATGAATACCCAAACCATCAATGATTACAGGATTGTGTGCCTCTCCACTCTTCCTTCAGACTCTAGGACCTTGATTTCCAAATAAAATGCAACATTTACTTTCATGTGAAAACAACACCTTTGACCACTGAGCAACAGTCCAGCTCTTTTTATCCTTGGTCCAGTTAAGATGCTTCTTGCGTTGTCTATTGGTCATAAGTGACTTGACACATGGTACCTTCCAGATGAGCCCCATTGGTTGTGATTTTTGTATGCTCTGTGAATTTATTTAAAGTTGATGTTAGGGCCTCAGCTGATGCTGTTTCTGGCCGCAGGGTTTTGCAGGCGGCAGTGGTTTAAACTGTCTGCTGTTACCTTTTTGGGGATCCCACCCTACTTTATGGACACTGCTATTGGATGTCCCGATAGTAAGTATTATATCTGGAGCAGGACGTACTGTATACTAAGAATAATACAATTCTGTGATTACTCACCTGTAGAATTGGTATTATGAGTATACAGTACGTCCTGCTCCACCCCACCCTTGGTTTTGCATTATCTTGGATCCCCTGTATGGTGATTGTTATCATTGTTATAGTTACTAGTTTGGGTTGTTTTAATTCTCCCGGCTTCTCGTTAACTGCTTTTCAATGCTGGGGATTTGTGGGAGGTCCCTGGGTATTTGAGGGGCCGGGAGGAGCCTATTTTCGATGTCTCTGCAGTCCAGCGCCATCTGGCGGAGTAATACCCGATAGTAAGTATTATATCTGGAGCAGGACGTACTGTATACTCATAATACCAATTCTGCAGTTGAGTAATCACAGAATTTTATTTCTTTTCTTAATAATCCTATCAAGCCTGTTGTTATCCCGGATATCCTTCCACTCTACTTTCCATTAATATGCTTTGATACATCAATATGTGAACAGGCAGCTTCTTTAGCAATGGCCTTTTGTGGCTTACCCTCTTTGTGGGGCGAGTCAATGACTGCCTTCTGGACATCTATCAAGTCAGCAGTCTTCCCCATGATTGTGTCGCCTACTGAACCAGACTAAGGGACTTTTTTTAAATGCTTAAAATAAAAATGCTTAAAATTCTTTAAATTATTGTTACATTTATAAGTTACATAATAATAATTTCAACTGAATTCCTGAAAATATACACATTTTTGATGATGTTCTATTTTTTTTACTTGTAGAGTAAAACAGTATCCAACTGTTTATCAGATTTTCTTTTCCTCATTGTAATACACATTTGAACTTCTCAGTTTGGGTTATTGTAACCTCTGTGAGCATTTCTACAGGTTCCCTCTCAGCTGTTACTTGTTAAATTCAGAACAAAATACTTGTCAAGTTGACTAAAACAAGAGCCAGCATGATTAAAGAAACATGAGTGACAACCGTTCACAAATAGTGTGAAGTGAATGAGGCATGTACATTATTTTACAATGTCAGCTGGTTGGCAGCTATCAGACAGTCTATTGGCACTGTGTGACAGTTGACATTTCTAAGGGATGAAGCTGCTGCTGCTTCTGCTATATTGCTGCTAAAGGTGTTCATTTTGCTTCAGATTCTGTCACTTTTTACCTTGCTGTTTGGCTAAATAAAATCCTAAACCAAAGAAACAATGAAAAATAACACTTATTTCTATGGTTAAGACATGATAGGGAGCTTGCACTATAAATAGAGCCATTAGCTCAAGCAATTAAAGAGGACCCCAACATCACAGGATACAAAAAGCATATAGAAGAATTCAAACTTAGCCTGTATGCGGATGATCCTCTGCATTTGATTTCCCTCCCAAGTTCTCTCCTTGTTCAGGAAATTTAGTGAAAGGTCAGGCTACTGTATCAATGTAACATATGCAGAGGCCCTACCAATAAATGTCCCAGTTAACCAAAGACAAAGTGCTCAAAATAATCCCACAAAATAAAAAAATAAATAAATACACAAATAAATACATAAAAATACATTCTAAAAAATAATTTAAATAATAATATAAATAATAACAATATAATATAATAATAATGATAATAATAATAATAATAATAATGATGATAATAATAATGATAATAATAATACTATTTATAAGGGGCTTCAAAGGGAAAATTGGGGGGGTAACACCACTAAGTTTGTCTGCACAAAATGGGGTACAGACAGTACTAATATTATGTATCCTTTATTAAAAAAGAATAAGAACACCCACATAACTCTATAACAGGCTGTGTGACAGAATAGCAAACTGTGTGAAAGAAGCCCCCATACTCTCCTTTAGCAGACTGTGTTGCAGACCCCCATTATCCCATAACAGACTGTTAAAGAACAACCCCCATCACCCCACGACAGACTGTTGCAGAACAACACCCATCACCCCACAACAGACTGTATTGCAGATTAACCCCATCATCCCATAGTAGACTGTCACAGAGCTCCCCATCATCCTCCATAGCAGACTGTAGTCCAGAACAATCCTGATTGGCTGTGGGGAGGGCTAAAAGCCGATTGAGGGGCTGCTCAGCTGTTCAGGTTCGCCCATCCCTACACATTACCAATACCAATTCCAGTCTCCAATATTTCACACTTTTCTGGAACAATAAGAAGCCATGGTTAAATAAAAACACCATGTATGAGGGTATACCTACCCAATTTAGCATTATATAGATTTAGATTTATATTAAAAAGAGCACGGAGCAATTCTGTTTGATGAAACACATCTCTACTGCTACAAAGCAGACCATAGTCAAGTCAAATAGTGTCTATTGAAACAAAATCTGATTCTATGCCTCTATTTCATAAGATTTGGAACCACTAAAACTCTCTATGGTACTCTTTCTACCCATACATAATACATTACAATACATTAAGGTTCTTACAAACAGTAATATTTTAATTATATATAGTTATATTGTTTTTGCCTTTTTTGTGTGTAGAGATGTTTGGACAGAAAAACAGTTTACTCATTAGGTTTGATTTGGGGCTTTCATCATGAACAAGAAACCCTTGGGGCTTATTTATGAAATGCGCCATTTAAAATCTTTCTGATGGCTTTAGTGCCAGTTTTGGAGCACCAGCATCTCTTTCCACTTTGTGCCGCCATCTTTTCGGTGCTGCACAGCATATTTATTAATTTTTGCTACCCTGAAAAGATTGGTGCTGCATTTTTCAAGCCCTGGTCGTGTTTTATCATTAGAGTTACAAGATATTACTGCTGGGGACAAAGGGAACACATTGTTGATCTGTGTTGTGTTGGTCTGGTTTAAGTAATTTTTTTTTTCTGTTGGTCCACTTTAATGTACTGTACGCTTAACCGATAAAATTACTGTGTGATATAACTGACTTGCACCTGTATTGTCTTCATACTGTTCTGTAAAAATGTATTGAACCAGAAAAAAACCTAGCAAACTTTGTAGTGTGTTTAATTCCATTTGCAAGATGCATTTGCATCGTTGACATGTTACACAAACTATTTTTTATGTTTGATTTCAATATCTTTTTATTATAAAACACTTTATTACTTTTCATCCATTGTGCTTTATGGCACCTTAAACCAGACCTTCACCATGATTTATTGAAAAGTCCAAACCCTTAAAAAACGATTCCCCAGCATCTAAAGTTAATATATTTTACGTTTTTATTCACTTACTTATTATCCTTTCCCCCACTGGGCTGCATCTCTGTTCGGGACTTTAGGATACGGGCGCCGCCATCCTGATTCAGAAGCATCACACTTACTGAGGAGAGGAGAGTGGGATAAAGGGGGTGAATTATAACAGAGTTGGGGTCAGGAAAAGGTCAGCAGTCCCAAAATGCAGAGCAGCACAGTCAGAAGGCACTTCCTGTTTGCAGGCTGCCTGAAGTTCCATGAGTCGCCATCTTGGATGTTTAAAGGCTCATAACATGCAGTAGATGCAGGTAGGATGATTTTTGATGTGAGCAATCTGTATGTACAGGGTGTGGGAAACATATAAGATAGACTCTTATCCAGAGTGAAGGACCGCTTTAACCCTTCAAATGGCGATCACGTAGATTCTATGTTGTGGCTTCAGTGGGAGAGGAGAAAAAAATAAATGACTTTTGTGTGTGTGTGTGTGTGTGTGTGTGTGTTTCATTTAACTCTTTGTGAACTGGTAGAGAGCTCAATCTGCTTGGGAGTATATATTCACATCATTGTATTGTGACGATCTGGTCATTGTGTCTGATTTACTAATGCACTAATTGAAGTAGTTGATGCTAGATACAAAGTTGCCAACAAAAATCCCCAGTATATTGCTAAAAATAAGCATATGTCAGATTCCCACAGGATTTAAGTGGCAAAACAAATGGAAAACAGTATTGTTGACACTCGTTTTTAAATGTTTGTGTAGAATTTGTAACACATTTTGAAAAGCTTCTTTTATTTTGTAGAAATAAAATGTACAAACATGACACATCCAAGTTTGCTCCAGATGAGACCCAAGTGTCGACAAAGAAAATGAATTCTAAACTATTTTCAGGCATGTTTTTCCCTAGACTGTTCTAGCTTTATAGTGTGTGATTTTGAGCACAGCGTGGCTTAGAGAATGTATCTAAAATCTTTATTAGGTGCTAAAATGAATCTTTGCTTCCCAGAAAAATCTTCATTTAATTTGTAATAAACAAGAAGGCCTCTGTATATCATTTTCAGAGTAATGAATATTTTGGTTTTTAGCCATAAAACCTTGCATAACTCTGATACCAACAACAAAATGATTTACACTTAATTATTCTTTTTTTCCAATAGCTTCATTCTGATGTGGACACAGGAGAAAATTCCATCAAATATGTCTTGACTGGTGAAGGAGCAGGTAGTATTTTCAATATTGATGAGTTTACTGGGGATATACATGCCAGCAAGAGGCTGGATCGCGAGGAGCAAGCCTATTACACTCTTCGAGCGCAAGCTTTAGACAGGCAAACAGATAAGCCTGTGGAGCCTGAATCTGAGTTTGTTATTAAAGTACAAGACATTAATGATAATGAGCCGAAATTCCTGGATGGACCTTATATTGCTGGCATTCCGGAACTGTCACCTGTTGGTAAGAAAATTAAACAAATATGAGCTATATTGTGCTACAACATATTTTTCCAATACAAAAACATACCTGTATGTCAGGCTGCATTTTTACAGCCCTTAGAGCAAAAACACCATGCCTTTCACTTATAAAGCCCAAGTCCAGATCACCTAAATTGTATTTAAAGGGATTGTCCAAACAAAAACAACAAAGAGCTGATGATACTCATTACACAATAGTCATGACACAATATGGGATCTCAGAACCTGGTTCTGCTAAGCTCTATTAAGCCAGAATAGGAGCCAGAAGCTCTATTAAGCCAGAATAGGAGGATCTCAGAACCTGGTTCTGCTAAGCTCTATTAAGCCAGAATAGGAGGAAGCTTCTGCAGGGGACAACAGGTTAAAATTGTCAGCTTGTTGTTTTAGGCCAGACAGGGCCTTTAAGATCTGAACTAGACAAGATGTGCTCCAGGGAGTAAAAAGCGTAGAGTTCAGCAAGCGAATGACTTGACTCCAGCTGGTCAAATCCATATTGATGGGTAAAAGGCACCCCCAAAATAATTCCAATCTAGCATTAACTAGAAGCAATATAATCTGGACATACTAAAAACTGTAAAAAAAAATACACTGAAAAATATTGGTATAACTCCCACTCCCCCAAGTGGACCCTTTAAAATGCCATAAATTGTACAAAAATACAAAGAAGTTCAATTTCTTTCTTTATAGGAAATCTGTGGACAAATACAACTGATTTTTTTACAACTGATTTTTTTAATAAAAAATGTGCCAGCACTCAAAAAAATAATAATAAGTACCGATGTGGCACCAACATCAATCAGGGACAATAAAACAAGCAAATGATTTGATGCGAAATTGGGGTTAATGGGGTAAATGCAAAGCTGGGCAGGCTCAGAAATGTGCTGGCTTACTGTACCTGTTTCGGAATTTCCAGCACCATATACTTCTTCCTTTTATATGGGAAGCTTATGTCACATTCCTGAGAGACATGACGAAAGTATGTGAAAGAGCGTATGAGGTGATCAATTTATGCCCAAAAGTATTATTATATTATATGTTAATATGTACAAAACCTCTAACAGGTTAATTAGAAGCAGGATAACAGCTAATGTATTTTTGGTTAAACTTGGCCTTTTTTTATTTTTGCTAGATATACCCATAGTGGTCATTTTTTTGTAAAATGTCATATATTCAGTGATAGGCAGCTTATTTGGCACCCTAATCAAAATCGCTGTTACAGTGAACAGTTAAGCAATTTGAAGATAAAATTATATCCAAAAGGTTTATCACAACTTCTGTGGGTAGACAATTTTAATTCTTTCATCTTGCATGCACTACTTTTTTATGGTCCATCCACTTTTGAGTTTCAGTGTTATACCAGGGGGTTGTGAGGGCCATGGTAAAAGCTTTAGCTTGCACCTTTTGAGATTGTCTTTTGAGGGTTTTGATGTGTTCTAGGGTCTTTATCCATTTGAAGGAGCCATTCTCTGTGAAATGTCCCCTTTGCCATTAGCTGCAGCAAAACCCTAAACCAGGATCAGTCCATCCAGTGCTTAATGGTTGTAGATGTGCTCATTTCATTAAGTTCTTTACCTCTTTTTTTCTCCAAACGTAACTTTCGTAATTGTGGCCAAAAGGGTCCATATTCTAAGTATGTCTCACACCCTGCTTCGGAAGTAGTCATTACACTTGGGTTATGTCCAGCAGAGGGCGAACTTCTGCAGAGATGACTAGAAAAAAGAAGCCCCTCCCTGGCCCATAAATACCTGGGACCCCTCACACATCTCCCAGTTTTAGTCTCTGCAGACGGCGAGCAAGCAGAAGATGACGTCTCCTCCTTGCACAGGGGGATTTCAGGTAGCCGGGATGACTCCCGGCCCTCTTTTTCTCTATTTCCGCCCGAATCCCTGTTTGTTTTACCCTGCCTCCCCAGCCTAGGCTGCTGGTCCGGGCGAGGATAGATGGCACCTTTGGTGCTTAGGAGCTAATGCTCCACCGTGAGACCCTATACTAGAGGGTAGGCGGTTAACCGGGTTGGTGACCCCGGTTTGGGATGCCCTGTCCGTTTCCCCTTTTTCTACTACTGTAGTTGGGGATCCCTCCCTCCCTTTACTTAGTGTGATAATTGAAAACTAATTCCCTATGGTGGGGGGGGGGCTGTTGATTCATTTTGTATATGAGTGTGCGTATGTGTGTGTTTTTTACTGTATTTGTCGGCCGTAGTGGAGCTGGCCGTACTGTCATGGCGTCGCTCTCTAGTGTCTGAGGGGAGCTTCTCCCTCTCCTTGCTTGGTGGAGTGGGGGCGGGGCCGAGTGCTTGGCGCGCTGGCTGTGGCCCGCCTCACTCTCTCTCTCTATTGCTGGCCGGTTAATCCTCTTTGGGGAGGGGGCGGGCTGGGCGCTCGACGCGCTTGCCCGTCCCACTCTCTCTCTCTCTTCCCCACTCCTTCTCTGGCGCCCGCGGGGCGCCCGGTCTAGCTTATTGGGGAGGGGGCGGGGCCGGGCGCTCTACGCGCTGGTGGTGGCCCGCCCCACTCCTTCTCTATCTCTGGCGCCCGCTGGGCGCCCGGTCTATCTTGTTGGGGAGGGGGCGGGACTGGGCGCTCGATGCGCTGTGGTGGCCCGCCCCACTCCCTCTCTATCTCTGGCGCCCGCTGGGTGCCCGGTCTATCTTATTGGGGAGGGGGCGGGGCCGGGCGCTCGACGCGCTGACGGTAGCCCCCCCCACTCTCTCACTCTCTCTGGCGCCCGCTGGGCGCCCCGTCTATCTTATTGGGGAGGGGGCGGGATTGGGTGCTCAACGCGCTGTGGTGGCCTGCCCCACTCCCTCTCTCTCTCTCTCTCCCTCTCTGGCGCCCTCGGGGCGCCTGGTTGTTCTTCTTGGAGAGGCGGCGGGGCCGGGCACTCGACGCGCTGGCCCTCTTGTCTCTATCTGGCACCCTCAGTGGCGCCCGGTTTGAGCCCCGGCGATGCGGTCATTGGCGCGGGGTCGGGCGCGGTCCGGGATCCGCTCCGGCCCGCCCTTTTTCCTCTTCTTCCTGGCCGTCAAATTGAGGAGGAATGCATCTCCTGCGCATGGCTGGCGGTGAGTGCCCTGCGGGGCTTTGCTTGCTTTGTTTTTCCTGTTTTTAGTATATGCATTCTATGTTACGTATTTATATATATATATATATATATATATATATGTATTTATATGCCACTTTCTGTTTGCTTTTTGCATGTATGAGTGCTTGTCTTGCTACCTTATTTATGGGGGGCCCCTTGTCATTGTGTCCTGGGGTCCCTTGGGCTTGCAAATCCTCCCACTACCGGACTTAAAGGACATCCCGGGTTGCTTCTAGCGTAATTCCCACTGGTCGTTGCGACTACCATTCCAATCACCATTTGGAGGCTCCCCTGGATCCGGGCTCTGGCTCCCGGCAATGTGTGGGTTGGGGGTATCCCTTGTTGGGATGCTGTGCTGGTGCATACTATGTTTTCAGCAGGCTATAACACGGCAGTTGGGGGCCCGGACGCCTGGGTCAGTGCCGACGGCCTCATCGCCTACTCCACCTTAAATTATTCGTACCCCATGTGACGTGTCACTAGCGGGGAGTCGCAATCTGATGTATGGGCTGGATTGGCCAACATCGATAAATTGTTTTCTAGCTCTGCGGCCATGCCTGTGCACGGCCCAGCGGTTAGAGCATATGCTTATTGAACTTTATTCCCCAGCGGTGCAGGTTCAAATCCATATATATAAATATACTTTTATGGCCTCGACAAAGTGAAGACATCTGTCACTGGTAGTGCCGGTTCTTGATGTTCATGATTCCCTTGACTGGTCTGTTTATTTTCCGCTTGCGGAAGGACCTGTTTACGGAATCTGAGGATCAGCAGTTTGGAATGCTGATGCCGGGCAGGGGCTTGGGGATGCTGTGGTTATCCCCAAGTTCCTGGGCCATTTATTTGAGGTGCTGGCTGTTCCTCCTCCGGCGAAGTCCCCTCCGCGGAAGGGAAAATAATTTTTTTCTTGAGGCCTCTAAGCCTCGTCTGGGTGCCCAACTCAGCTTCATTCTAATATGTGATTATTGCGGTTCGGCGGGGATCTAGCCGGCTTCTTGGTTTTCCTCTGGAACGGGATAGAAGGTATCCCTGTACGGTGATCGAGGTGAAACGCTGGTCATCTCCTCCCTAGGTTGATGCGTCTGGTACTGGGATTGTACAACGCACCTGTGGTGCACTCTCTAGACGCCTCCACGATTGAGGATCATGAGGACCGTCGTGGTGATCAGCTGGCTTAACAAGCTCTTGCTGGCTTGGGTTCTGCCTTGCGGCCTGTTTGTATTTCTGTACTCTCGGAGTCCTGAGTGGCACAGGACCAGTTTATGAAGTCGCCCTCCATGCCACAGCATTTTTATGTGGTTGTCAGGTCTATGCTTTGGGGCCAGTTGCGGGGTCCCAGCTGGACCCAGCCAGCGCTGATTTGGCAGCGTTTATGTGGCGTGTATAGTTCCTGACTATGATCTTGTCTGCCTGGATGACACTATATGTCTGTATGGCGGAGCCTCAGCTTTGCTTGTGACTGTATGACGCTCTGTCTGGTTGCGCCGGTGGCGGCTAACATTGACTATCCTTCGGGGTATGCGGCTTTTTGGAGTCATATTGGACTCTGTTGCGTAAGGAGGCAGGCTTCCGCCACGCTAGAAGCGACGTTGCTCCTTTCACGGTGCCAGAGCTGGCAGAGGTGCTGCCTTCTCTATCTTCAGGGGTGATTCCTCTGTTCTCTGGTTTCCTCGGAGCCCCGGGCTGTGCAGGGGCCGGGGCTATTGTTTCAGCCCTTGTGGTTCTCTAACGGGATGGATCCTTCAGAACCATTCTGGTTTTTGAGGCCTTTCTACAGGTTCATCAGATCCCAGAAGTTCTGCATGGCGATTCTGCGCTCAGTCATCAATTCCCTTCATCAGGGGGATTTCGTGACATTTATAGACATCAGGGTTGTTTGCCTTTATGTACCAACCTACCCCGCTCGCCAGAGATTTCTCAGGTTTGGGGTGGAAGATCAGCGGTTTCACTTGTGGCCCCCCCTTTCCGGTTGCCTTCGGTGCCAAGGGTGTTCGCCAAGGGGCTGGAGGGCATAATGGCCCTTATCGGAGCCCAGGGTGTTTACAGTGGGCTGTATCTGGATGACCTACTCATTACTGCATCTTTTCTATGCTGGGTGGCGATGGCCTCCAGGGTAGTTACGTCGCTGGAAAAGTTTGGAGGGGTGATCACTCACCCCAAGTTCTCTGGCATGGATCTGGGTTCCGGTCAGGCCAGAGGGTTCCTTCTTCACCCTAAGGTGCAGAGGTTTTTAAGACCTGATATTTGTTCTCCTGGACAATCCTCGCCTTTCTTTCTGGCTAGGGATGTATCTGGCGGGATTGATGGTGGTTTTCCTTCTAGACAGTCCCCTTTTGCTTAGTTCCTCAGGCGGTCGCTCTAACTCCGTCTATGGAGGACTTGGGACGGCTGTTCCCGGTGCTTGGCTCGGTCCCTTCTGCTGTCGCCCAGGGTCCGGCAATCCTTTTCAGTGGTGGCTGGAGCTTAGCGGTCTGAGGGGCAGTTCCTTTTTGGCCCCTTGTTGGGAGACGGTTACCTCGAATGCCAGCCTGTCGGGCTGGGGAGGTTTCTGGATGGATTTTCAGTTCCAGGGGCTGGGGAGTCTTCGGGAGGCTCACGCTCCCATCTCTGTTTTTGGAATTCAGAGCTATTTGTTTGATACTGTCATGCTGGTTGCATCATTGACAGGTTTTACCGGTTCTGGTTCCTTTGGATGTTTGAACTGCGGTCGCTTTCGTCGATCACCAAGGAGGGTCTCACAGCAGGAGTGCCCTCAGGGAAGCTTCGCTGATCCTTGCATGGACGGAGAGCGATGTTACATGCATTTCAGCTGCGTTCTCTCTGGGAGTGGATAACACGGAGGCGGATTCCTTGAGCAGGGGATCCTCTCAATGCGGGAGTTGTTCTTTCTTCTGCAAGGTGTTCCGTTCCTTCTGTCGCAAGTGGTAGATTCCGGAGGTGGTTTTCTTTGACTCATGTTGCTATCACTAGCTCCCAACGTTTGGTTTTTGGTCTCAGGTTCCTCTGCCTCCGGCAGTGGTCGTCATATTTTTTGCCTGGAGGGGTCTGGGGTTCCTGTACCTGTTTCTGCCAAGGTGGTGCGCTAGCTGGCTCCTGAGGGTGTGTCAGCAATGCTAGTGGCTACAGGGTGGCCAAGATAGGCTTGGTTCTGCAGTTGCATATGCTGGCTTTGGCGGCGTGGCTGCTGCATCCTCCTCCATTTTCATAGAGGAAGTTTGTCTGATGCTGGGCTTCAGACCCTTGTTTGGGCTAGGAAGTGGTCTTCCTTTAACTTTCTCTACAGGACTTGCGGTCCTATATTGATGGGTGTGAGGCTTGGGCCTTTCCTTGCAAGGTGTTTTTGTTCACCAGGTTTTTGGGCTTCCGTCGGTACGGTCTGGGGCTCCAGCTTAAGTGCTCTGCTGGGGCAGGCCTCTGTCCTGGTGGTCTTCTGCTAGGGACTTCTGTCCTCTAACGGCCTTGCGTCTGTTTGGGATTTGTATTTATGCCTACACTACAGATTGCCTTTTGGTGGCTAGTGCTTCTGTTCGCTGTGTTTCCATGTCTTTAGGGATGTGGTTCTTCTTCCTTGTGTCCTTGGTCTAGCTTTGACGAGGAGAGGGCCCTTCTGAGGGTCCTGTTTACGTTCTATTTCTTGGCTACTTCCCTTTTTTTGTAGGAAGGAAGTCTTGTTTGTGGTGCCCTCTGGCCCCTGCCGTGTTTGGCATCGTCAAGGCTACCATTTTTAATGGATATGTTTGGTCCTTGTGTGGGCTTATTTTGCTAAGGGGAGGTTCCCCCTTTTCAGTTTGGCGGAATAAGTGGTGCGACTGCTACTTGGTCTTCTGTTCATACCTTTTACAAGTCTTTGTAAGGTTGCTGCGCGGACCTTAGTGGATGATGTTTTTGGCCGTAAAGTTATTCAAACGGCAGGGGTTTTCATTGGTGCATTTTTGCCTATTAGGATCCCCACCCTTTTTGGACACTGCTGTTGGATGTCCCAAGTGTAATGACTACTTCCGAAGCAGGGTGTGAGACATACTTAGAATAATACCATTTTGTGAATACTCACCTTGTAAAATGGGTATTGTAAGTATGTCTCACACCCTGCTTCGCCCCGCCCTGAGTTCTATTTTGGATCCTCTTTGGTGTTACTGTTTTTCTTGTAGTTTTTATTGGTTCTTCCTGGTCCCCTTACTGCTTTCTTATACTGGGAGATGTGTGAGGGGTCCCAGGTATTTATGGGCCAGGGAGGGGCTTCTTTTTTCTAGTCATCTCTGCAGAAGTTCGCCCTCTGCTGGACATAACCCAAGTGTAATGACTACTTCCGAAGCAGGGTGTGAGACATACTTACAATACCCATTTTACAAGGTGAGTATTCACAAAATGGTATTTTTTAATCCTATTGCTTCACAGGACTTGATTTCAAAATAATTAAAATAAATATAGACTCCTTCATGAAAGCCATATTGCTGCAGATGTATATGAAGAACAATGTACCACAGCTCCAGGGTCTGTTAAATCTGCCTGAAGGTATTTTGCAGTCAAGTGAGGGTTATGGTTTGCCTTTTTAGCAATCCTTTAGCTGTCTGAAATGTTTCTTGGTCTTCCTCCTGATCTTTTCATCTCCAACTTACTCAGTTGTTCCTGGTAACAATCATTTTGACCATACCACTGTAAAAAGAGGGATAAGTGAGAGTATAGTGTATCTAATACACCACATTCTTTATCTGGGTTACAACAAGTGCAAATTGTTTAAGCACAAATACATGAAACAATAAAATATTATTTAATGAGTATAATTCATAAGTCCTGTCTGTAAATTGTTATATAGCACAAACATTAAGTAAAACATATATATTTCAGTACCTGTTCTAGAATTACAATTTTACAATGTACTGCTATAGGTTGAAATCAGCTTAACTGAATGCCAATACCATTTTATTAAGGAACATCAGTGCTGCAAGTAACAGCAACAGATGCAGATGATCCCACATACGGAAATAGCGCTCGAGTTGTCTATAGCATTCTTGAAGGTCAACCATACTTTTCTGTGGAGCCAAAAACAGGTAAGCTAAATTTAGATTAAATATGTTATGGGTTTTAGTTAACTTATGGCAGTATATATCAGTCCAATGTTAATATCATAGTATCAATTCCAAAAGCATAACATGTTTTCTGTACATTTTAAAACACAAAGTGGAGAGTTCAAAAAAGTGTAGTGAATGACCCCTTTAGAGAGATTGGTTATCTCAAACTCACACAGGGGTTTACAAATTTTACAGAAAGAAAATTATTAAGAGAAAAAAATGACTGTAGGAAAATTACCATTTTGAGGAAGGGAAAACTTTGAAAAAACTTTTTTGGGCCCAGTCATGGGTGAAATGACTGTCAGTTTGTTTTAGAGTAGACCAAAAATCTGAAAAGACTTTCGACCCACTTACAGTGATCCCTATGGGGCATCTTGATTTAGGAATCCACACAGTGTGTAATGCTAATGAATAATCCTGATTGTTCACTGCCGGGATACATTATCCCACCTAGTTCACACTACTACCTAGTTTGAAGGTAGTATGTAATAGTGTGAAATAAATAAACAATAATAATACTAATAAGTATATTAGCCACCCGTCCCTGGAAGTGACCTGCAAACAATTGGCAGATGTTTTTCTCTCCCCCTCAGTATATGAGCAACTTGTCCCTGGAAGTGGCCTGAAAAGGACAATTAGCAGATATTCCTTTGTCCCTAGCTGTCCTTCAGTAAGTGAGCCACCTGTCCATGGAAGGGCAAAGAAATGGAGAGTCATCTTTGGAAATGGACCCCCCCCCTTACTCATCAGTAAAATAAAATAGATATTCTCAAATTGTCTGACACCTGTGAAAAAATAATATTTTGGTTATATTTTTAAAGTAATCTTTAATCTGTATGTTATTATTTTATGCAGGGCAATCTCCCTTAATTTGTTGGTTTTCTGTTATTATTTTGAGTACTTCTACTAGCCCATTTTGTGCTCGGCAATCGCCTTGGTGTAAGTCGTAAGTGTCCCACTTCCACCTCTTAACATAATAAAGCTCCGTGTAAAAATTTACAAGGTAGCCACTGTGTTACTTAAACCGGACCTTCAGCGTGATTTAATGAAAGGCCCAAACTCTTAAAAAACGGTTCCCCAGCATCTAAAATTAATATATTTTAAGTTTTTAGTCACTAACTTATTATTCTTTCCCCTACTGGGCTCCAACTCTGTTCAGGAATTCAGGATATGGGCGCCGCCATCTTGACTCAGAAGCATCACACTTACTGAGGAGAGGAGAGTGGGATAAGGTACAGGGGGGCGGGTTATAGCTGTGCTTTGCTCAGACAGAGCAGAGCTGGGGTCAGGTAAAGGTCAGCAGTCCCAGAATGCAGAGCAGCACAGTCAGGAGGCACTTCCTGTTTGCAGGCTGCCTGATAAGATGGCGGCTTCCATCTTGGATGTATAAAGGCTCATAACATGCAGTAGATGCAGGTAGGATGATTTTTAATGTGGACAATATGTATGTACAGGGTGTGGGAAACATATAAGATAGACTCTTATTCAGAGTGAAGGTCCGCTTTAAGTGCAGGTCTGTAGTGTGGGGTATGATGTCCTTATAATGTCTGAATGTAAGGACAGAAGTGTGCTAGGGAGGCAAGGCACCATGCTCCGAATGGCTAAAAGGTGTTTCTTAGTCACAGATTCATTTTAAATATAACAAGGTTCATGAGAATAAATAACTAAAACAATGGCCTTGATCCATCAAGAGTATCCATCAAGAGAAAAAAAGTCTCATGGTGATTCATCAACAGTGAAATTCTCAGCCTTTTTTCTAATGAAATTAAGTTTTTACTTCTCTTGATGAATCAAGGCTAATGACAAAAAAACAAAGAAAAGTGTTTTGCTATACAAAACACATATTCTTTTCCAACTGAAGGCAGTGTTAAAACTTCGGAATACATGAATATTTATAACTGAAATGCAGTGTACTATGACTCTTTTAAGTGGATGATGATTATTCCACTATAGCTGGCATCACGTTGGCCTATCTTTACTTATATTAATTCAGTTCAAGCTTCAGGGACAGCATAAAAATAACTTCTCTAAGATAACTAGCTGATACAGCAGAGATAGTTCTGATATCCTTTTCCAAAATCCCTCCTATTCAAATCTTAATTACATGGCAGTGTGTTCACTCAGGTATGAACAGTGGCATGCTTAACCACCATGCATACCATGCAAATGCATGGGCCCCCCATCTTGCAGGGGGCCCGCAGAAGCAGGGTTAGATCAGTGTCAATAAAGAATGGCACTTGGCGGGCAGGCGAGCTGCAGTGAGTGAGGGGCGCCGTTTAACACAATACAGAGTGTGTACACTTATGTACACTTATGTGAGACAACTGCTGCAGAATCCGTGCTCTCATCTCCATTCAGTTATGCAAGATTCTGTGACATCGAAGCAGCTAGCAAGCTGAATGGTGCAGAGCGGGCCACTGATTGCATCCCCGCTCACCTCTAGCTGGGGGAGTGCCTGGGCCGGCCAATCACAAATGGCTGCCCTGGTTCTAGCTTAAGTTATAGCAAGGCTGCAAGCTGCGCATGCGCCATTGGAATGAGGTTAGGGGACTGGATGTGGCGATTTAATGGGGTTTCACACAGTGGGGCATCCTAGTTTGGGGTTGCAACAGGCAGTAGAAATTGTATGAGTATATGGACAATTCCTATGCCATAGACGGACAATACCAGGATGCACCTCTGTGTGGAACCTTCCTGGGTTCACTCGTGCTCCCACAGAGCATGAACAGGCCATGGCTACATCTCCAACAAGGTGCGGCATTATAGTATTAAGCTATACAAAGATTAGGGCCCCAGGCATAACTTTGCATGGGGCCGCAGAAATGATAAGCCTGGGTATGAATGAAGTGTTTACTACTTCACTTATGCCTGTTGTGAAAGTTCAGCCCTTCACATGGCAGCTGTCTTATATACAATGGTGTCTGTCTCTATGAGACAGAACCAATGCATGTAAACAGGTGCTACAAATAATTTACAGACTGGCGATTGAGCCTCACTGCTGGCATCCATGGTCTAGCAATGAACGCAGGCTGTGACGCAACCATGTTGATTGCATATGTTAAGCATAGGGGCAGTGTTAGATGTATTTTTATGGAGCTTCAACTGTATTTCTCGACCACATTTTGTTTTTCAAACTGAAAGGTTAGATACTTCAACCAAACCAGTGTTACTTCTGCCACCCAGACCCACTGCTGCAAAACTTGAAAATGAGTGCCCTGTCAGTCCTCTCTGGTCCAAGATGGCAGCCATGAATGTGAGGGGTTATGCCCCACTGCATGCCTACCTAAATAATTGCAATAGTGGGGGTAGGGTCATGCAGACATGCCTTGCCTGGACAATTCATTTTGTTTTTAAAAAAAAATGAAAAAGAAAATAGCCTGGGATTCAGCATTCAAGTCAACACCAAATCCCACCTTTATCACCCTTATCTTAAACCCCCTGATTATATATAAAATACCTTATGTATTTTAAGTGAAAATGCTTTTTTTGCTTCCATTTCTGTGTTGTGGCTGAGCTGGTAAGGGCACATTACGCTGCAGAGATAGCTGTGGGACCATTGTGGCTTGCAATGCTCACTCAGGCCGAGACACAGAGTACTGTTTTGTGTGGTCCTAGAGGAATGGATTTGAAAGAAGCCCTGCTACAGCTTTTACTGATGTAGGGGGAAATGGAATAGAGGCATAAGGTAACCTGCTTGCTGCCTTATTATTGCCATTGGGCAATATTCACCGTCTTAAGTTCTCCTCTTTGCTGTAGGAATGGAGGAGCAGTAGAACAGAAGTGACCATTGCAAATACAGAAAGTGCAGTCTTAATTGTCAGGTGCCAACAACAAGTAAGTAAAGCTAAGTAAAGCTTCATTTCACACTTTTTGCTCTCATTACAGGAGTTATACGAACAGCTTTACCTAACATGGACAGAGAAGCCAAAGACCAGTATCTACTTGTAATACAAGCAAAGGATATGGTTGGTTTGATGGGAGGATTATCAGGCACAACATCTGTTACGGTGACACTTACAGATGTAAATGACAATCCACCGAAATTTCCCAGAAGTAAGTTGAGATTTTAAAGTATATGATTTTAAATCACCTTTAACCCTTTAAGTGCCAGCCTACCTGGAGTTTTTGTCACACTCTGTTGCCAGACCATTTTGCACTATTTTGCGCTCCCCATGTTCAAATGTGATTTTTGAAGGGATTTCCAGGGATTTCCCAGGAAAATGATATATTGTTTTTTTCAGCAGAGTCTGGGCTTTAACATGAAATGTCTTGTTTGTAATTTTTTAGGTGTATTCTCAATATTTTTGGTTAAATATGTGCAAAAAAAAAAAAAAAAAAAAAAAAATTTTACATATTGTAGTTTTTTTTGTAATAAAAAATGTAAGTTTGTCAATGAAATCTTATTGCGTGTGAAATCCCAATTTCTCCCGGTTACAGCGGTACCACATATGTATAGGTAGACACCCTTTCCTGCCCAGGAGACTCCCCCAAACTGAAACAGCGCTTTAGGGGATTTTCAGATAAAATACAACTGTGCTACGCAATATGCGCACCTTGCAGTTTTTCCAGAAAAACAACCCTTTACATTTGAAATACCCCCAACAAACTATATATTCTCTGGAAGTACACACCTCAGGCTTTCTAGGCGTACCAGGCTTGTTGATGTGGCCATAGTTTTCTGGAAGTAATCCCTCAATGGATTCTTTGGTTGCAAAGAGTTTCCCTAAAAAAAGGATAAAAAAGCAGAATCAAAGCCACATTTTCCTAAAAAAACTATATACAAACAAGAAAAAACAAGTTTAATCTGGAAACGCAACATCCCCCGAACAGAACAATACCCAACATGCATAGGTTCTGTCAAGGGAAGAGTTGCCAAACACCCCAAAGTAAAGCATGCGCATAACGGTAATTTTACTTGAAAATTTCAGCTCTGCAGACAAAGTGCGCACCTTGCGATTTTTCAACCAAAACAACCCTTGACATTTGGAATATCCCCCATAAACCATATATTCCCTGAAAGTACACACGTTAAGCTTTCTAAGGGTACCCAGCTTGTTGTAGTGGGCTCATCTTTCTGGAAGTAATCCCTCAAAGAATTCTTTGGTTGCGCAGGGTTTCCTTAAAAAATTTATAAAAAAGCTGAATAAAAAACACCTTTTCCTAAAATATAAATATGCAAACCAGAAAAAACAAGCTAAGTCTGAAAGCGCAAGGTCCCCCGAACAGAACAATACCCAACATGCATAGGTACTATTAACCCTTTTAATTGCCAGCCTACTTGAGATTTTGTCACCCTCTGTTGACAGGCCATTTTTCCCCATTTTGCGTCATGTTTTGCGCCATTTTTGCTGGAACTTTCAGGAAAATTATATATATATTTTTTTGCAGCAGAGTTTAGGCTTTAACAGGAAATGTCTTGTTTGTAAATTTTTTTTTTTTTTTTACAATATTATTAAGTAAAAATAATAAATAAATAAATAAAAAATGTTTTAAAAAAATTGACTCCTTTATTTTAAATAAAAAATGTATTTTATTAAGGAAAATCATATTGCATGTGAAAGCCCCATTTCTACCGATTAGAACGGTACCACATATTTATCGGTAGCCCCCTGTTCCTGCCCAGGAGACCCCTCTAACTGAAACAAGTATTTTATAACATTCACAAAAAAAATACAACTACCATCCACACTACAAAGGGTTAAATCGAGAAAAAAAATGACATAGGGTCCCCCCTCCCAGGGGAGGGAGACCCCATTTTTTTTTTGATTTTTAAGGGTTAAAAACCCTTAAAAATCAAAAAAAAAATTGACGTGGGGTCCCCCTTACCCAAAGTAACCAGCCCGGGACCAGCTATGGGGGCTTGTAGGCACAGAGTGGGGGGGCCAGCTTATGTGGCCCCCCCACCCTGCAGCCTACGAGCCCACATAGCCCATGTGGGCCCGGGCTCTTCTGCCCCCCCCTGGCCTTTGGGGAGGCAGGTAATGGGGGTGCCAGGGGTTAATGGCAAGCCACCCGCTAGCGCAGGTGGCTTGCCATCCCCCCAGCCTTGTGAACTGGTATAGGGGTCATGGACCCCTTACCAGTTCACAAGGGGTTAAATGTAAATAATCACACAGACACAAGCAGAGAAAAAATATTTTATTAATTTTTTTTTTTTTTTTTTTTACACTGTACTCACCTCCCATCCATCCTGGAGCACTCTGTCCCTCGGCGATCACTGGCTTCTGCTCACTTGCTAGAAGCCTTTTATAGCTGCTGGATGACAGAACACAAAGGGTTAATAAAAAAAAAAAATGACATAGGGTCCCCCCTCCCAGGGGGGGGGACCCCATTTTTTTTTTGATTTTTAAGGGTTAAAAACCCTTAAAAATCAAAAAAAAAATTGACGTGGGGTCCCCCTTACCCACAGTAACCAGCCCGGGACCAGCTATGGGGGCTTGTAGGCACAGAGTGGGGGGGCCAGCTTATGTGGCCCCCCCACCCTGCAGCCTACGAGCCCACATAGCCCATGTGGGCCCGGGCTCTTCTGCCCCCCCCTGGCCTTTGGGGAGGCAGGTAATGGGGGTGCCAGGGGTTAATGGCAAGCCACCCGCTAGCGCAGATGGCTTGCCATCCCCCCAGCCTTGTGAACTGGTATAGGGGTCATGGACCCCTTACCAGTTCACAAGGGGTTAAAAGTATAAATAACACACAACACACAAGTTTTTTAAATATGTTTATTAAAAAAAAAAAAAAAACATTTTACCTTTACTCACCTCCGATCTTCAGAAGCAATGTCCCGCGGCGATCTGATGCAGGTGACAGCTGGGCAGAGAAGGGGGGAGGCAGGCGATCGGAGGATCGCCTACCTCCCTCCTTCTCTGCCCAGCCATCACCGGCATCTGAGATGAGAACTGCCGGGTGCCCGATGACACCCGGCGGTGACGTCATTAGCCCCGCCCCGAAGGGGCGGGGCTAAAATCCAAGATGGCGGCCGCCATCGGGAGATGCGACGGAGGGAGGGCTGTTATGCCCCCCTCCAGAAGACAGAAGACCCGGGGGGGGTAATCGGAGCCCCCCCCCATGAAGAGGAGAGGCGGCGGGAGTCGGCGGGAGCGGAGGTGAGTAACTGTCATTTTTTTTTTTTTTTTTTTTAACAGGCAAATGCCGGCGGCTGCTGAAAGGGGGGGGGGGGCACCCTATTCCGGGCCCTCCCCTGCAGCCGGAGAAGCCCCGATCGGCGATCGGAGCCCCGCTGGCTGAAGAGGAGACCCGGCCGGACAAAACAAGGGGTCAGGTAAGTGACTTTTTTTTTAACTTTTTTTTCTGGGATTGGGGAATGCCAGGCACGTAAAATTTACGTGGCTGGCACTTAAGTGACGGAGAGGCAACCACGTAAATTTTACGTGGCTGGCATTTAAAGGGTTAAGTAAAACTTCTCAGGGCGATGGTTAGGGGCTGCAATTTATTCATACTGTACATATACAGTAAAAACTGGTCTAAGAAGGTTCAAGTTGACATGTAATGCATTAAATAAACAATAACACAGAATGTTATTGTGAAATCTGTAATGTTTTCAAGGGCTTTTAACTGTGACAAGTTCATTTGTTGTTTAAAGGGATTATCCAGGCAATTAAAGAAGAAAAACTCCACTCACCTTTTATCCTCCACAGCCCAATTCTTCTATTCACATGATTTCTATATCCAGTCCAGCGCCATCAGCCCTAGTAACGAACACACACCCCCATCAACAGTCACAATATCTGCTTTATTCACTGGAATTGGGGGGCCAAGCCTCAATTGCAGTCAATAAAGCAGGTGTGGGTGTGTCGCTTCGAGGGCTGACAGCGCTGGACTGGCTCTAGAGATTGGATGAGTTTCCAAGCACTGGATTAGGAGCATTTGGATGTAGGGGATATTTTATATATTTTCTTTTGGACAATGCCTTTAACAGCATCATGGTTTCCCTTGCTAAATCTGTACATACATATCTGAATAACCCTGGTGGTCAAATAGTCAGAGTGGCATAACAGGAACTTTTATTAAGGCACCTTTCTAAATGGGCTATGGGTGCATCAACAGATTTTTACACTATATTTGTTGTTTGTAAGAGAGGATAAAGAGTTTTTTTTTTTTAGTGTCAGGATAGGGTGGCATAGCGGGGGTTGCCCTTTGACTAGACATCCACTTTAACCCTAAAAATACCAGCAACTGGGCTAATTTACAGCTTCACAGTACCACAGCATGGATTCCACATGGCTGCCACTGGCCAGTGTGCAGAGCCATGCATATTTTTGCAAGTGTGATGCCCAATTTTATGGGGTATACAGCAGGTGGGGTACCAAATACAGGTGCATGGGAGATGAAATGGCTCTCATTTTAACATTTTTCACTTGTTTGATTTTGATAATCTGTAATACTTTTTTTTAATATTTGTAATTTATAATTCATTTCTTCATAAATGTTAAAAACCACATCACTGTGAGATGAGACTCTGCAATTTCCATATTAAACTTCACAGTCACTATAAGGTCAAGATGAAAATAACAAAGCCTGTGTGCACTTTTGAATAATATAATATAATAAAAATTCATACAAAATGAAAATGGCTGAAAAAGAAGGAGTAAGTGGCTCCTTTAATAAGAGCACCTAATACTGAATGCTGATGAAAAAAATGATAATGTGGTGGTTGAAGGTGTTAATAAGAGCTTCGATTTCTGTAAACTATTAAAATTGTAATGGAATAATTAGATAAGAGCTCTTTAATGAAGGCTCTTACGACACAATTTTTCATCCATGTTTGCATGCTACATTAAAAAAAGGCCTGCTATTCCAATTCATATTTTCTTATTTTGTTAAACTATATGATACAGCATTTGGTTTTGATAATTTTTTGGTTTATTAAGTTCAAGTTAATGGATTTTGTACTCCTTCGCCTTAAAGTAATATTAGAAGATTTGTGTTTATTGTTATGAATTAAAGAAGCACTCACCCAAAAAAAACAAAATAATTTGGATATCTTCCATAGTTAATGATAGGTAGGTGAAGTTTATTAAACATTTTTACAATTTTGTTGTTGTCAAGAAAACACAAAAAACATTTTCAACCCTGGCCGTGCTCCTTCCACATTTATTTTAAAGTTAAATCCATATCCGGTATTTAAAAAAAGACAGCAAATCACTTCCCCAGTGCTCACCCCATCCTTGCTCCTCCTCCTGGCTCCATGTGACCAGATGCTATCCCAGGACAGAATGGCACACCAATGTGCGAGCCAGATGGCTGAGAGTCAGGCGAGTGCTGCAATCATCAACCCCCCTCTTTGCTTATAATCTTAGATTTTCACTATCCCAGGTTTTGGTCCTTAAGACATAGGATGCTGCTGAGGTAAGAGAACTCAAACTTACATACCCAGCAGCAGTGTTCTGTGTGTACAGAGCTAACATCTCGCTTCTTTTAGATCTTGGTGTACAGTTGCCAATGGCAACAGATTGCAGGTAGTAAAAACTGCTTTCATAAAACACACATTTACCAATGTGTTGGACCCGCTGTCAGCTAATCAAAACAAGCTCGGAGAAGGGGCTTCCAGAATGCTGGAGTCCCCCCTGCACATAACCTCCCAGACCATCCATAATCTTCACCTTTACTATGAGTCAGTGCCAGGAAATGCGATTGGCTGGTGGGTGGTCAAGGGGGCAGGTCATTTCCGTTGCTGGCGCCGAGGATGCAATCATGGCCCATGTGACCACCGGCCAATCGCAGGACTCCTTTCACGGCGCTGGCGCGTAGTGAAGGTGAAGTTTGCGGGCGTTCTGGGGGCGTTATGTGCGGGAGTGGGACTCCAGCATTCTGGATGCCCCCCAAGCTTGTTTAGGTTAGCTGACAGCGAGACCAACAATCGTTAAAGAAAAAAAATGTTTGTTGGTCCGTTTTAAGAAAAAACTACAAAAATACCAGTTTCAGCACCTTGAGGACATTTTTTTGGCAGACAAAAATATACTCTTTCAGCAATGCCATTGCCAGTGGACTATATAGGTCTCTATGGCCAGTGGCCTCACTCTTTATGGGGCACCCTGATTTTGGATGCACTGATGTGTGAAATCCCGAGGATTGCTCTGAAACTCAGCTTTCTGGCAATCCACAGCACATGCACGGGCGGCCGTGCTAATTGTTTGGTGAAGCAAGGTGCACTTTGAGAGTGGTAGCAGCCATTTTGGAGCTTCCTCTCCCAGCATCTCAACACTGTTTCTGCCTGGATTCAACTGACAATGCACAGTAACAGGATGCCCTACAGCACTTCCTGTTTGCAGGTGGTCTGCAAATGCATGAGCCACCATTTTGTTTCTAAAATGTACTATAGCAGGAGTTAAAAAGGTAAATACATTTTTATGTGCAGCAATCTAAATTGCCCGGGGAAGGATGCATATGAGCAGTGTTTGTTGCGTTGGCCTCTGACTGTTTGTCCACTTAAAAACCCATTTTTGAAAAAGTGGTTGTGATGCATGTGATATGCATTTATAATTGAACATATACAGATGTATATCAAGAGACTTTATGACTTTTTTCTATATTTTATGTGTATGAGTCATGCATTTTATTTGTGTTTTGAAATTCAATAAAAATGTATATCCTCTTTACTGACAGTTTAACCATACTACAGTCACAGCAGGTACACACACTAAAGTTCTCCTGCAGTCCCCTAGTGTTGTGTAGCTGATTGTGTGTGCAATGTCTATTCATTGTGGATGAAACAAGGCCGAGAATAAGTCAGCACATGAACTCCCACTGCATCATGAATGACAGGACAGATCTGCCAGTGGCCACAAATACCTCCGGGGTGTGGGGGGCACTCAATTAAGGAACTTTGAAGGCACTGGAGGCAGAAGGAAAAATGGAAGAATTCCCCTTGGCAATTGATTTTAAAGTGGTCCCACACACAATGGTTGTGGGATGGCATTGCAACAGGTTTTGGGGGGTATTCAGATAGCTGGATCCTCCCTGATACATGACCCCCTGAAATCCTTGCCATAACCTGGATCCTCGGCTAAGATGCGGCCCTGCAATTGGCTCCCAGTGGTCATGTGAGTCAGCTTTGACCAGTGGCTGGGAAAGACAGCCCTCGTAACCGGTGGATAATTGCAGTACTGCATTTTGGCTGAGGAGGTTAAGATAAGGATTTCAGGGGGTTGTGGGGGTCATTGCATAGGGCAGCTCCAGCAATCTGGATGCCCCTGACCCTGTCACGATGCCATCCCACACCTGCTAGTTAGAAAATGGGTGTGGGATTGCTTTAAAGTTTGACCGGTCAATCCCCGGCTACCCAGGCACCACTTAATTTGAATAGTATATCTTGGATAATTGTAAATAATAAATCACCTGTACCCGTGATGGGACATTTTTATAGATGAGATACATAATTTATAAAATCAACACTTAGGTACTGATTTACTAAGGCTACGTCTGGCTTGGCCTAACATACTTTGGCATTCACAGCAAAATTGTATTTGCACCCTGACAGAATCCCACATTTACAAATGTGCAATTTTTCAGAGGGATCTGGCAGCAGCATTGTGTTGGGGGGATTTCTAGCACACCACAGTCAGCTGTGAATTGATTGCATTACAACAACATGGTGCAGGACATGATTTTACAGTGTCACAGCAGAAGGCGTGGCTACTATTACATTGTAACAGCAGCTAAGCGCCCAGCTGTTACAAGTTGCCACTTTTTAATATGCAACAGAAGGAGAGAGGCAGCAGTCTGAGTTACCGAGGTGACAAAGCTCAGAGAGCCATATATGGGGATGGGATGTTAAAACCCTGGGGTGGGCTATATCTCCCTCCTGCTGAGACTATAACAAACAAGATTAGTCATACTGAAAGCCTGCCAGCTCTCTGCTGAGAAGCCATTGTATTACATTATTTAAAGTCTATCTATAAGATTCCCGGGCCGATCAGCTCCCTGCCTGCAGGGCACCCCGATCGGGGGTGCCCCGCTGTGTGAAACCCCCCAGGACGCCCGCAAATCCTACCTGTTCCTCGTTCCAACGGCGCATGCGCAGGCCGCCGCCGCCTCTTGTGCATCCCTCTAGCAGGGCGCGCACCCGCGCCGGCCGTATGCGAATGGCCGGCGCACTCCCTGTAAGAGGGACACGCGAGAGGCGGCGGCGGGCGCTCTCACCTTGTCCGTCGACGGACCTCGCTTGTCCGTCGGCAGTGATTGGTGGAGCGAGTCACGTGGGAGCAGGGTCAGGTGAGTTTTTGGGGCTTTCTGGGGGGTTTCACACAGAAGTGGACCAACACCCAGGATAGTGAAAATGTGTTTTTCATAATTGTTTCTATCGTAATCACAAAAAAAATAATTGCACAGCCAATTAATGGGTGCTAATCCCTAAGTACTACAGCAACAAAAAATGGTTAGATGAGCCACTGGCCAAATGAAGGAAGTGCACACCAAACAATAACCATTATTCTAAGTATACAGCACGTCCTGTTCCAGAATATTCCTTACACATGGGAAATACATCCACAAGATGGCGCTGGACTGCAGAAAAACAGCTTGTGGCTCCTCCCGGCCCTATATAAGTCAGGGACCTCCCACAAATTCCCCAGTTCTTTTCTGCAGTCTGGGCTGCGAAGATAGAAGATAGCTCTCTATGCGGCGCAGGTGAGCGGGGCTTATATGCCGTTCTATATTGCTGCCTCTCAGCCTCGGGTGACAAGGTTTGGGTGAAGGTAGGTCAGTAAGCACCAGTTAGGTGCTGAGGAGTTATGCTCCTACCGCAGTCCCTGCTCTGACAGGGTAGGCGGTTTAGGCTGATGGTGAGCCTTTTGGGATGCCCCCCCCCGCTCCATGGGTTTTTTTCCAGGCTCAACCTGTGCAGTTAACCCTTATTCCCATAGGTGTTCCCCTCCACCCTCACTCCTCCCATTGCCATTGTCTTCTGGCGTCGTCTCCCTGGAAATCCTTTCTATTCCTGCCTCCGTTTCCCTCTGGGAGATCTCCGGGGGGGGGGGGGGGACTAGTGGTCTGCGTTCTGCGGACGGCGGCGTCATCGACCCCAGAGCTGCCGGGCTGGCAGCGGCCGGCCGGATCACGTGGGCGCGTTTCGCGCTCTTCAGAGGGGGCTCTGTGGATGACTATTTTCACATCTCATCTCCACGGCCCGCCCCTCGAAGTCTGCAGACGCCATTTTGCCTGCTGCTGCTGGCTCCCTGCGGTCCGTGAGTAACCCCGATGGGGTGTTTTTTTCTCAGGATATTCCTTTCTGCTGTATTCTTATGGGAATGTTTTGTTATGTCTTTCAGGCGGGTTAAAACTTCGGCACTGTGGTTTCTCCCAGCCAACTTCCCTCACTCACTTCCCTAGCGGGTTCTTGGGGCATCCCGGGTAGCTCTTTAGCGTTAACCCTTACTGGCCTGTTGTGTCATTCAAATCACCATATGGAGGCTTCTGGGGATAATGGGCCTGAGGTTCCTTCGGGACAAACCCGGCTATGTGTTGTGTGTGAGGTATCCCCCATAAGTGATGATGTCAGGGTATGTGTATCCTGTGCCCAGCAGGTACTTGCGCTGCAGTCTGGGCTGTCTGTTACTGGGCCTGGTGGTGCGCCCCCTCTGGCCTCACCTAGCCCCCACGCTGTTACATCTGAACCCCACCGAGGGGCATACTAGCGGGGAGTCTCAACCTGATTTAGCTGCACGGGTGGCCAGCATTGCAAAACATCTTGCTGGGTCTGCCCCGCGTAAGGCTTCTGCTAAGAAGCGGCATTTATCACCCGCGGTTTCCCTCTTCCCTGTAGAAGATGAGGGCCCTTACTCACTCTCAGGCTCTACCCCCTTGAGGAGGGGCAATTATTTTCTGATTTTGAATCCTCTGAGGAACAACCTAAGATTTATGGTGGTACTGGGACTCCCTTTGGGGAAGACCCGTGGTCCCCTGATGACACTGACAGATTGCTAAGTCACATTTTTGAAGTGCTTTGTATTTCTCCCCGGCAGTGGCTCCGCAGCAGCAGGGTGAGCTTTTTCATACGGTTAAGCCACGCTGGGAGTTCCCTGAGCAGTCTCACTTTAATTATCTAGTGCTCAAGGAATGGGAACGGCCTAGCAAGCTGCCAGGGGTGCCTAAGAGTTGGGACAAGAGGTATCCCTTTTCTGCTGATGTTGTTAAGCGTGGGTCATGTCCTCCCGAGGTGGATGCGCCGTTCTAGGTTTGTCCAATACATCTGACATGCATTCTCCTGACACTACTACGCTGCGGGATGGTGCGGACCGGCGCTTGGACCAACTGGCCTGTTATGCCTTTGCCTGTGTGGGGACGGCGCTGCTCCCGGTTTGTGCCTCTGCTATTACGGCTATTGCTATTAAAGGGGTGCTTAAGTGTCTCTTGGACGCGGCATCTGAGGATGCGGGTAGAGAAGAGTATACATCTCTCCTGCTTTGTGAGGAATTTATTGCATATATTCGTTCTGCCATGGATGATGCCATTAGAATGTGTGGTAGGACTTCTGCCCTGTTGGTGAATATGCGCCACTCTGTCTGGCTACGTCAGTGGGTAGCTGATAATGCTGCTAAGAAGGCTCTCACTAGTTTCCCTTTCAAGGGCCTGAGCCTCTTTGGTGAACGCTTGGATTTGTTTGAAAGGGGCGGTAGGTTACCTCAACGTAGGAGGCCATCCCATTACTTTCGGGGGTTGGATGTCTTTCTCCCATCCCTCCGTGGTTCCAGAACTGGCCGAGGAGTCTCCTTTACTGGGGCCCGCAGAGATCACTGGGGAAGGGGCAGAGGACGTGGCCATCCTGGCCTCTCCTGGTGTCCCAAGCCAAAATCCTCACCCAAGCCCCCTCAGGCATGAAGGGGCGCCCTCACCAATCCGGGTGGGGGGACGGCTTCGGCTCTTTGCTCACGTCTGGAGGCTTCACGTTTCAGACCGGAGGATTCAGGAGTTTGTGTCCTCCGGTTACAAGATTGAGTTTGCAGCCTGGCCACCCCCAAGATTCATCAAATCCCGGATGGCTCAAAACCCCCTGTCAGCTCAGGGTCTGTGCCTTGCTGTCCAAAACCTTCTGGATTTGAGGGTCATCTGCCAGGTGCCTTTGAGGGAAAGGGGTAGAGGCTACTATTCCAATCTTTTCACAGTTCCCAAAAAGGATGGGTCCATCAGACCCACCTGGATTTAAAGCGTCTCAACAAATTTGTCAGATTCTTTCACTTTCGCATGGAGACTCTGCGCTCAGCTGTCAATTCACTACGGCCGGGCGACTTCATGACCTCTGTAGACATCAAGGACGCTTACCTTCATGTACCAATTTTTCCAGGTCATCAGAGATTCCTCAGGTTCGCTCTGGAGGATCAGCACTACCAATTTGTGGCCTTGCCTTTGAGAATCACCACATCGGCTCCCAGGGAATTCACCAAGGTGCTGGCGGGCGTAATGGCTCTGCTGAGATCTCAGGGCATTCACATCCTTCCTTACTTGGACAACATTCTCATCACGTCACAGTCCTTCCAGCAGGCCGAGCTGGATACCCAGCTGGTGGTGTCCACATTGGAGTCCTTCGGCTGGGTGATCAACCACCCCAAGTCTTTCCTGTCACCGTCAATGATGAGGTCCTTTCTGTGCATGAATCTGGATACATCTCAGGTCAAGATTTTTCTCCCTCAGCAGAAGGTGGAGAGTCTTCAAGCCCAAGCCAGGCTTCTTATGCCCTCATCCCTCCATCCGGCAGGGGATGCAGCTGGTGGGCCTGATGGTGTCTTGCTTTGAGGCGGTTCCATACGCTCAGTTTCACATGAGACCTCTTCAACTTCACCTATTGTCGGTATGGGTTCGGGACCCTCGGTCCCTGGATCAGGTGTTGGTTCTGTCCCCTCTGGCCAGACGGTCTCTCTCGTGGTGGCTGGACTCAAGAAACCTGTTGGTGGGCAGGTGGTGGGAGACAGTCACCACAGATGCCAGTCTGACAGGTTGGGGGGGCTTCTGGAAATCCCTGAAATTCCAGGGTCAGTGGGGCCCTCAGGAGGCCCACACCCCTATCAACATTCTGGAACTGAGGGCGATAAGGTTGGTTCTCGACCAGTTGACTCCACACCTTCGGGGTCGGGCGGTTCAGGTCCGCTCGGACAACCAGACGACGATTGCCTACATCAATCATCAGGGAGGGACCCGGAGCAAGAGTGCCCTCAACAAAGTGTCCCTGACACTGTCTTGGGCAGAGGAGAATGTTCCCTGCATCTCAGCTGTGTACATCCCGGGGGTGGATAATCTGGAGGCAGACTTCCTCAGCAGGGGGACTTCTCGTCTGGGAGAATGGTCCCTCAGCAGCACGGTGTTTCGCTCCCTGTGCCACCGCTGGGGTCAGCCAGATGTGGATCTGTTTGCGTCCTGTCACAATCACAAGCTTCCAGTCTTTGTCTTTCTGTCCCAGGGCCCTCTGGCCTTGGCCATGGATGCACTAGCAATGTCTTGGAAGAGCTTTTAGCTCCTCTATGTGTTTCCTCCTTTTCCTCTGCTGGGCAGGGTGCTGCGCAAGATTGCCCAGGAAGGGGTGCCAACCATTCTGGTGGCCCCCTGTTGGCCAAGAAGGGTGTGGTTCGCAGACGTCATCCAGTTGGCAGTAGATCAGTATGCCCTGCCCAAGGAAGCAAACCTGCTCACTCAGGGGCAACTACGCCATTCCAATTTACAAACGCTGGCTTTAACGGCCTGGCTGCTGAAACCTCCATCTTGATGGAAAAGGGGCTGCCTGCCTCTGTTGTTAATACCATGATTTGAGCTGGGAAGAAGTCCTCGTCATCCATCTACTACAGGGTATTGCATGCTTACATTGACTGGTGTGACTCTAAGTCACTTTCCTGTCAGGTGTTTTCTATCCCTAGGATTCTGGAATTTATGCAACATGGTTTGGATTTGGGTCATCAACTTAGTACCCTCAAAGGTCATGTTTCTGCTTTAGCCATTTTCTTTTCTCCTTTGCTCACCATCGTCTGGTCAAGACTTTCTTCCAGGGGGTTACTCACATGCGTCCTCCATGTAAGCCTATGTTACCAATCTGGGATTTGAACTTGGTCTTATCTGCCTTGCAAGGGTCTCCCTTTGAGCCTTTGTGTGAGGCCCCTTTTCCATTTTGACGCTTAAGGTAGTCTTTTTGATGGCTATCACTTCTGTTAGGCGTGTTTCTGAGTTGGCGGCGCTTTCCATCAAACCCCCTTACATTGAAAGACACCAGGACAAGCCAGATTTTCTGCCTAACGTTGTGTCTGCTTTTCATCTCAATCAGGACATTGTTTTGCCTTCTCTATGCCCTAATCCTAGTAACCCTAAGGAGCGGGTTTTACACTCTCTGGATGTGGTCAGGACTCTGGAGTTCTATTTGGTCGCTACTGAATCCTTCAGAAAGACTGATGCTCTTTTTGTGCTCCCGTCTTGACCTAAGAAGGGTCTGGCTCCAGCTAAGTCCACTATCAGCAAGTGGATCCGTCAGGCTGTGGTACAGGCCTATTCTGCTAAGGGGAAGGAGCCTCCCTTCCGCCTTACTGCTCATTCTACTCGTGCTATTGGTGCCTCTTGGGCTTTTCAGCACCAAGCTTCTGTTGAACAAGTTTGCAAGGCCACTACTTGGTCTTCTGTTCATACTTTTTCTAAGTTTTACAAGGTTGATGTTAGGGCTTCAGCTGATGCTGCTTTCAGTCGCAAAGTTCTGCAGGCAGCAGTGGTTTAAACTGCCCGCTTTTACTTTTTGGGCATCCCACCCTACCTTACGGACACTGCTATTGGAAGTCCCACGTGTAAGGAATATTCTGGAACAGGAGGTGCTGTATACTTAGAATAATACAATTCTGTGATTACTCATACAGCACGTCCTGTTCCATCCCACCCTTGTTATCATTATTCTTACTTACCTCTTACTTACCTCTGTATGGTGATTGTTCATATGTTCATTTTTGAATTCTTGTGATTATTTTTCTCCCGGCTTCTTGTTAACTGCTTGTCAATACTGGGGAATTTGTGGGAGGTCCCTGACTTATATAGGGCCAGGAGGAGCCACAAGCTGTTTTTCTGCAGTGCAGTACCATCTTGTGGATGTATTACCCATGTGTAAGGAATATTCTGGAACAGGACGTGCTGTATACATATAATACCAATTCTACAGGTGAGTAATCACAGAATTGTATTTTTATTGAGCAAGGCAAAATCTAAAAAAAAAAACACACATCGACACATAAAATGGTTAAAAACAATGGGTGAAAACCACCCAAAGGGAATCCAGATGCCAGTCCCAGCCACAATATAATCATGCAGAGTAAACAGAATAGGGAAGATACCAATCTAAAAGTATAAGGTGCAAAGGCAATACAATACAAAAAGGCAATAAAAGAGCAGTACTAATACCAATATAAAAAACTGAGATAAACATTCAGTGAGAACAAAGTGTTAAAATGAATAAGAAGACACTGTAATGCAAAATAGTGCAATACTAACAATGCAAGACTCCCCTGAACGGAATTGCAGACCTGCAGCATAAAATGGAGTGGCATCACCCAGCACCCATACGTTCTGTGGCTCTCAACACCACTGCAAAGGATGAAGTAATGAGAAATGAGTGCTCATCTGTATTTATGTGCCTGATAAACAAAGGATATCCTGCTGCCATCATGAGAGCGCACGTCTATGACGCCCCGACTGCTGACATGACCGCAGACTGCTGACATGACCGCAGACTGCAGCTGGGAGTGAGCCCAAGGGATGGTACAGGGCAGGTGCCTTTGTGCACCCTGCCCTCTCATTTTGTTGGTTGGTTGTTAATATAGGTCTACCCAAATGGGTGCACATATTCTGGCAGGCACACAATCACATGGTGACATCTCGCTCTGCTGCAGATACTAAATATCTATCCAAGCCTATACTTATATCTACAATAATTGATTATGGTATGATTATTGACACAAAGAAAATGTATATATTTACATCAAATACTCATATTTAAACATAAAGAAGCGCAAGAATCTATAAGCCCCTCAATGATCCAGAGGAAGCACAAGAATTTATATACCCCACACAGATGTCACTGTTAATAATAATTAATACCTTCACAAGTGTGATAATAAATTGGTTGTGAGATGATTATGCAATATGATTATAATAGCAGTGCCCAAATAGTCCACATCTGCTACATCTGCTATGGATATATATAAGCACAGGATCAAAATCATGTAATGTTGTATTACTTGTCGCAAATAAAATAAATACTGAGCATGAATACAGAGGGAGCCATTTGGAATATGGAAAGGGTTGGCAGACAATAGTAAGGATGGACAAAGAGTGAGGTGTTTTCCTCAATTATGTTCTGAGCTGATTCTGCAGTTCTTTTAAATGCTGGTCCCAAATATGGTGAAGTGCCAACACAAGTACTAAAAGAAAAATAATACTGAGTGAGATGGAACTTATAAATTCATAATAACAAACAAGTGATTGAAAAAAGAAAAGAAAAAACACATACATATGAATTATCAATGTAGTGAAAACAATTATAATAAAATTATATAAAAGCAACCGTGAGTAATATGGGCACCAATCCACAAGATCTGCCAAGGAATGAGTTTAAGGAGACATCCTCATTTAGGCCAAATGGCCTAGAGAAAAAACCTTCCGTCTCTCTCATTGCAACAACTGCCATTTTAAGTTACCTCCTCTGCCACCAATGTTTACCTTTTCCAGGTTTGCAGTGACCCGTAGTCCACTAGGCAAACTTGGTGTGCCTCTAGGAGATGTTTGTCCATGGCTGAAATCATTTTCCCTAAGGCCACATCCTGGGCTGCTAATTTGATGTTAGACATGTGAGCCTGGACCCGCATCTGAAGTGCATTTTGGGTTTCCCCCACATAATGTTTAGAACAGGGACAGGTCAGTAAATAAATCACAACTTTGCTCTTACAATTAATAAAAGAGCCAATCAATTTAGCTTTACAAAGTGACTATGGCAAATTCGGTCCCTCAAACTCGGGGACCTTTTTGCTCTTAAACAGGGGCCATTTTGAACCCAGGATATTAGTGCTGGGTCAGTTTTCAGAATGTACCAGTGTTTGCTTAGGATTGATTTAAAATCATTCCATTGGTTCTTCTAGGGAGAAACAAATCTGACAAACTTCGATGTGGTCTTTTTTTTTTTACCTTAAGAAGTTCTTCCCGATTGGTATTCTGTGTCCTGATCCGGGCTTGGTCCAAGAGATGTTTAGGGTATCCACAAGTGAAAAAACGAGTTGTCTGATCACTTGCATGTACCATAAAATCCCTATTTTCTGTGCAGTTTCTACTTTCACGCAAGTATTGTCCCACAGGAATGACTGCTTTGAGTGCTGCTGTATAGAAACTTTCATAATGTAAGAGACTGTTAATTTACCTTTTTTTGCTATATAAATGTGATATAAATTTAAAATCAGGTAACTTTCATCTTTCAGCTTTAGGGACACATCCAAAAAGACAACCTGTGTGTCAGAGATTGTACAATCAAGATACGGAATCAATTCATGTTCAAATGCTCAAAGAATTCCCAACAAAGTTGGGCCGATCCCTGCCACAAGATAAGGACATCATCAATGAAACGTTTCCAGCCCACAGTGTTGGACTAATACCATTCACACACCAATTTGCAACTATTCTGAGAATAGATTAGCTGCAGAGGGTCTGCATCTGGCTCCCATGGCACAGAGGTCTGACAAAACAACTGTCCATTAAAGACTTACAATCCAACTTGCAGATCATAATAAAAGAGGCAGTCAAAGGTGGGAAGGTTGAGTGACAGCTGAATAACAAAAATATATTTTTATGACATTTTACAAAAGGCAGTGACAAATGCTGTTATAGATGGGGTTTATACATTTTTTTTAGATGAACATGCCAGGGTAGCTACCATTTAAATATACCTAAAGTAAAGAGCCTGTCTTCTCCACCAGGCAGACCAATGGTTTATAGGTATTTGTGACCTAATAGAACCTATACATACCTTTATAGACAGACACTTACAAAGTCATGTCACTAGCCTGTCATCATATGTCCGTGACTCCATGGACCTGCTTCGAAAGTTGGATAGTCTGCATCTTCCCTTAGACTGTTTGTTGGCCACATGCGACATTGAGTCACTCCATACTATTATACCACATTAAGTTGCTTTTGAAATGGTCAAGTATTTTCTTGAACCTGAATCAGTGAACAAGAGGCAGTCCCATGACTTGATTCTGACCCTGCTGTAGATATGTCCTAGTACATAATTATTTTGTTTTTAATGGACAGTATCTTTGCTAGACCTCTGGAGTTTCCAGGGGGGGCAAATGCGTACCCTCTGTAGCTAATTTGTTGCTGGTGGTGGCAATTGGAAATTGTGTTTGGTTTGGAATGTAAATGGTACCAGCCCCACATTATGGGCTGGTGCTGTTTCATTGCTGTCGGGAATTCTTTAAGCATTTGAACATGAATTTATTTTGTATCTTGCTTATTTTCACTATATTTGCCTCATGGGTTGACTTCCTTGATGTGTCCCTAAAGCTGAATGATGACGGTTACCTGATTTTGAATTTATATTGCAAAAAAAATGGCAGTTAGCAATATCAGCAGCACTCAAAGCAGGCGATCCTGTGGGACAATACTTGCATGTAAGGAGGAACTGCACAGAAGATAGTGAATTTATGTAACATGTAAGTGATCTGACTACTTATTTACCAATTGTGCTTCCCCACACGTCTAAAGGTTGAAAAGCGGTATGTCAGATTTGTTTCTCCCTATAACAACCAAAGGAATAGATCTTAAATCGATCCTAAGCAAACACTGGCACGTTCTGAAAACTGATCCAGCACTAAAACCCTGGGTTCACCAGGACCCACGTTTAAAAGCCAAAAGGGTCCCGAGTTTGAGAGACCAAATTTGCTGTAGTCACTTTGAACCCCCTTATTTGGCTCTCCTGGTAGGGACAAATAAGAGAGCAATTCATGTGGGACATGCACAGTTTGTCCATGTGTTAAGAAACAAACTATTATCAATTGATGTGCCAGGGAAGCTAAATCAATTGGCTCTTTCGTTAATTGAGCAAAGGTGTGATTTATTTGCTGACCTGTCCCTGTTCTAAATATTATGTGGAGGAAACACAAAATGCACTTCAGATGCAGGTCCAGGCTACATATCTAACATTAAATTAGCAGTCTGGGTTGTGGCCTTGGGGAAAATTATCTCACCTGTGGTAAAACATTTCCTAGAGGCACACCAAGGTGACCCTGGTGGACTACAGGTCACTGTCCTGGAACGGGTAAACCTGGGTAGCAGAGGAGGTAACTTAAGAAGGCAGTTGTTGCAGTGATCAAGAGGCTGGATTTTTGTGCAAGAAACACAGGCTCCTTTGGCCTAAATAAAGATGTCTTCTTCAACTCATTCCTTGGCAGATCTTGTTAATATGCCCCCTTATTACTAACAGTTGTTTTCACTACATTGATAATTCTTATGTATGTGTTTTTTTTCAATCACTTGGTTGTTATTATGAATTTATAATTTTTAACACACTCAATTTGTATTATTTTTCTTTTAGTAATTGTGTTGGCACTTCACCTTAATTGGGACCAACATTTGAGAGAATTGCAGAATCTGCTTGGAACATAATTGATGAAAACGCCTCACTACTAGTCCATCTTTACTATTCTTTGCCGACAATTTGGATGTACATATGGATGATCCAACAATGGATACCAAATGACTCCATCTGTATTCAAACTCATTCATTTCATTTGGGACCAGTATTTGAGAGAATTGTAGTATCTGCTTGGAATCTAATTGATGGAAATGTCTGTCTTTGGTGCTTTTATTTTGGATATACATGTGGACATCTCACCATCAGAGGCTCTTTGTGGTACGCCCACATTAATTTTTTTTTGGCAATATGAATTTAGGTGCTTCTTATGTCATTACGGATTGGGATTTAAGTGTTTGGATACACCACAGGGTCTTACTTAGTGGAGCAGCTCTAGTCTATCAATCTTGACATTGATTCTTAGTGGGGTGCTACAACATTACATATGATTTTGATTGTGTGCTTATTTATGCCCAAAGCAGATGTATAGCTATCACTATGATTGTAATGCAGTGGACTATTTGGGCACTACTTTTATAATCATATTATATGATCGATTTACTATTATCACAGGTGAAGTGAATGTATTATTAGAATAATGATTAATCAGTGACATCTGTATGGGATGTATAGTTCCTTACGCTTCCTCTAGATCCTTGTGGGGCTTTTTTTTGCTTGTGTGCTTCTTTATGTGTAAATATGAGTAGTTGATGTAAGTAGTATAGGCATAAGATAGATTTTTAATATTTGCTTCAGAGCGAGATGTCACCGGGGGGTTGTGTGCCTGCCCCGTTGCTGCCAGAATATGCGCACCAGTTCGAGTAGACTTTTTTAACATCCAGCCAGCACAATGTCAGGGCGGGGCACATGACGCACCCTCCCTGTACCATCCCTTGGACTGTGCTTTCAATGTGTCAGAGGATGCCATCTGATCCCTGCTGCTGTCCGCGACCGCTTCAGCAGACCGGACATCATAGATGAGCACCCTGCCCATACTACATGTGCGCTCTCCTGATGCCGACCGGATATTTGTTTATCAGGCACATAAATACAGGTGTTTATGTGTATTTCCATTTCTCATTGTTTCATGATTAACCCACGGACCGCTTGGGTGTTGGATGATGCCACTCTATTCTATGCTGTAAGTCTGCAATTCCCTTCAGGGAAGTCTTGTATTGTTGGTATTTCACTATTTTGCATTACAGTGTCTTAACAGGGTCATTTTGACTGCATTAAAGCGGACCAACACCCAGGGGGGATCGGCCCGGGAATCTATAAGATTCCCGGGCCGATCAGATCCCTCCCCGCGGGGCATCCGAAATCGGGATGTTCCGCAGGGTGAAACCCCCCAGGAAGCCCACAATCCTACATTTTCCAGGTTCCAGCGGCGCATGCGCGTCCGCCACCGCCTCCCGCGCGTCCCTCTAGCAGGGCACGCTCCCGCGCCGGTCGTTTGTGAATGGCCGGCGTGGGTGCGCTCCCTGTAAGAGGGACGCGCGGGAGGCGGCGGCGGATGCGCTCTGCTTTAATATGTCCGATTCCAGAAATACCATGTGACTTCCAAGAGTTCAGGAGGTTGCTTAGTGATCTAAACTGAATAAAATTATTCTCAGCAAATAGCGATTCATAAGACGGTGTTACCTTAATCCCCAGATAATGTAAGGCCCATAAGAGGAAAAAGTTTGATTTAAGTAGGTCTACTTCACTATGGGACAGGTTTACATTTAGGGCTACTGACTTCTCGCTATTAAACGTAAGGCCTGAAATTTTTGCAGGTAGTGATATATCAACTTTGGTTAGGGATAGGAGTATGTCATCTGCAAATAGACAGATTTTATGATATGCACTTGCTCTCGGCCCTTAATGTCCAGATTCTGATTCATAAGTCGGGACAAAGGTTCAGTTGCCAATATAAAGCTTATTGGTGAAATTGTCCCCCCTAGCATGTTCCTCTAGAGGAAGGGAGTCACCCATAATTTTTAACCTTGTTTTATGTGGTTCTGTGTGTTTTTTTAATGCGGCCGTGCTCAATAAATATGTATTAAAATGATTATTGTTTGATGTGCATTCCCTTAAATTGGCCATTGGCTCCCCTGGCCATTTTTTGTTTCTATTGTAATCGGTTGTGATACTTTATAAAGCAGTCATGCGCCTTTTAATGGAATGTAGATATCTTACAGTACAATGTGATCTGTACATCATGCTGTGGGACAGAAAGTACTCTGTAGAGATTGTCTCTTGTATATAACTGTCTGTGTGGCTGCCTCTCTACTACTCTGTGCTGAGCTATGGGGACAGCTCGGCCAGCTAGTTTCCTTATAGTTGGAACAGTGAGACTCAATAGGAATACAATAGGAATGTTATGAACATTAGATCTACAGTTTACAGGAATTTCTAAATCAAGATTCACATTGTTTTATACAGTAGATTTACTTAAGCACAGGCCAGTCAACTAGCAAGTTGTTTTATCTGCCTGTGCTGGCACACTTACAGTAATTAGACCCTTCGTATTATTGAAGCCAAAATTGTTAGTCACTTATGTCACATCTCAACTTGACTCCCCTGCTTGCTGTGTTGGATAATATATAGAGAACTATGCTTTTAGTTCAATATTTATATAACTCTGACAACTGTATCAGAGATTATTATCAAAATAAATTATAGATGAAAAATCTGAAAAAATAATATAATGTTCCTGTTTGCTATTTCTTTTTTTATAGAATCTGATCAATACTATGTTCCGGAATCGCTACCTGTTGGCTCAACAGTGGCCAAAATAAAGGCAGAAGATGCTGATACCGGACTAAATGCTGAAATGGAATACAGGATTGTTGATGGGGATGGCCAAGGAGTCTTCAGAATTGCTGTGGATAAAGATACACAAGAGGGAATTATTTTAATTCAAAAAGTATGATTATAATTCCTGTTTTTCTGTCCTCGCATGTGTGTATTTGTTTACAAAGGCTGCTTTGAGTTTCTTGCTTCATATAGTGCTGAAATTGGCTATTGAGTGCCTGGGAACAATAATGTTTAACCATTTTTTACTTTTTCTCCCTGTGTATAGTCCCAGCGCTCAAGTGATGCACAAATGTATCACTGTATAAAATCCTGATTATGCTGTGCATTTTTAGATTTCACTTCTTTTTATATTTTTCATTGCGTATATTACAGAACATGTTGACTTATATTTACAAAACATTATTATTAGTTATATTTGTTTATCAGACTTACACTATGCACTGTATAGCTTGTTTATGGCATCCCAAGTGGGGCCAAAATATAATCCGGTAATATTTGCATATAAATGTAGGGTAAACCCCCAAAGTCAGTTATACTTGTGGATACCATTCTGACACTGGTGTTATCTTTCATAGAAAATATGATCAAAGGTTTGGTTTACAGATTATAATACAGTTCATGGCTATTGTATGAAAACTGGTAGAGGGAATCATTATTTTAGTATGTTATATTAAAAATAACTTTAGACACAGGTTGGGGTCTGCAGATTGCACAGTTTATTTTTTGTGTAGTTTGTTACTAGATGGTACTCTGGTACTTTTTTATTTATGGCATAGCTCATGTCATTATAATCTATGTATATAGCACGTCCTGTTCCAGGATATTCCTTACCCATGGGTTATACATCCACAAGATGGCGCTGGACTGCAGAAAAACAGCTTGTGGCCTCTCCTGGCCCTATATAAGTCAGGGGCCTCCCACAAAATCCCCAGTTTATTTCTGCAGTCTGGGCTGAGAAGATAGAAGACAGCTCTCTCGTGGCGCAGGTGAGCGGGGCTTATTGCCTGCGGCCCTGCAGGACTCGTTCTGTCCCATTGACTGCCTCCCAGCCTTGGCTGACAAGGTTCGGGTGAAGGTAGGCGATAGAAGCACTTTGTGCTGAGGAGCTAGGCTCCTACCGCAGTCCCTGCTCTAACAGGGTAGGCGGTTTAGGCTAATGGTGAGCCTTTTTGGGATGCCCGCACTGCCTCATGGGTTTGGCCAGGTTATCCTGTGTGATAACCCCTATTCCCATTCCCCCTCTATCTCCTCTCTTCATATTGGCCTTGGGCGCCATTTCCCCCGGGGTATTCCATTGTTACCCTCCCTCACTCTACCTTAGGGAGATCTTGGGGGGGGGGTTGTCTGGGCTGTGATTTTAGACATATGTGTGCCTGTTTCTTTATTAAAACATGTTGTTGCGCGTTTGTACTGCGCTCCGCGGCTGGCAGCCCTATTCACCTCAGAGCTGCTGGGCCGCTACTGGCCGGCTAGATCACGTGGGTGTGCTTCACGCTCTTCGGGGGGAGGCGGGCTCGTATCTCCATGGCCCGCCCCTCGAGGTTGCGGATGCCATTTTGTCTTCTTCCTGCACTGCTGGCTCCTTGCGGTCTGTGAGTAACCCCGGTGGGGTGAATTTTTCTCTGTTTGTTCTTATGCTTTATTCTTATGGGAATATATTGTTGTGTCTTTCAGGCGGGATAAAGCTTCGGTCCTGTGGTTTCTCCCGGCCCTCTCCCCTCATTATCTCCCACTTCTCTAGCGGTCTATTGGGGCATCCCGGGTAGCTCTTTAGCATTAACCCTTACTGGCCTACTGTGCCTGTTCAAATCACCATATGGAGGCTTCTGGGGATAGTGAGCCTGGGGTTCCTTCGGGACAAGCCCGGCTATGTGTTGCGTGTGGGGTGTCCCCAATCGGGTATGTGTACCCTGCGTCCAGCAGGTACTTGCACTGCAGTCTAGGTTACCTGTTGCTGGGCCTGCGCCCCCTCTGGCTTCGCCTACCCCCCCACGCCTGCATCTGACCCCCTATGAGGAGCATACCAGCGGGGAGTCTCAGCCTGATTGGCTGCACGGATAGCCAGCATTGAGAAACATACTGCTGGGTCTGCATCGCGTAAGGCTTCTGCTAAGAAGCGGCATTTGTCTCCCACCGTCTCCCTCTTTCCTGTGGAAACTGAGGAAGTTTTTGACACTACTGGTTATTCCCCCCTGGAGGAGGGGGTATTGTTCTCTGATTCAGAATCATCTGAGGAGCAACCCAGGTTTTATGGTGGTACAGGGTCTCCCTTTGGGGAAGATCTATGGTCCTCAGATGAAACTGACAGGCTCTTGGCTCATATTTTTGAAGTGCCCTATATCTCCCCTCCTGCCGTGGCTCCGCAGCAGCAGGGTGAGCTCTTTCATACGGTTAAACCACGTTTGGAATTCCCTGAGCAGTCGCACTTTAGTAATCTGGTGCTCAAAGAATGGGAGCGGCCTAGCAAGCTGCCAGGGGTGCCCAAAATTGGGACAAAAGGTATCCCTTTCCTACTGATGTGATTAAGCGTTGGTCATGTCCTCCTGAGGTGGACACGCCTGTTCTGGGGCTGTCCAATACATCTGTCATGCATTCCCCTGACACTACTCCCCTGAGGGATGGTGAGGACCGGCGTATGGACCAACTGGCTTGCCATGCCTTTGCCTGTGTGGGGACCGCGCTACGCCCGGTTTGTGCCTCTGCCATTACAGCTATTGCTATTAAGGGTTTGCTTAAGAGCCTCTTAGAAGGGGCCTCTGATGACGCGGGAGGAGAAGAGTATAGATCTCTCCTGCTTTGCTATGAATTTGTTGCATATGTCTTGTCTGCTATGGATGATGCCATTAAAATGTGTGGTAGAACTTCTGCCCTGTTGGTAGCTATACGCCGCTCTGTCTGGCTACGTCAGTGGGTAGCTGATAATGCTGCTAAGAAGGCTCTCGCTGGTTTCCCCTTCAAGGGCCTGCGTCTTTTTGGTGAACGCTTGGATTTGTTTGCCAAGGGCAGTAGGTTACCTCAACGTAGGAGGCCGTCTCGGTCCTTTCGGGGATGGGTGCCCTTCTCCCATCCTTCCGTGGTTCCAGACCTGGTCGAGGAGGCTCCTTTACTGGGGCCCGCGGAGATGACTGGGGAAGGGGCAGAGGATGTGGCTGTCCTGGCCTTTCCTGGGGTCCCAAGCCAAACTTCTCACCCAAGCCCCCTCAGGCATGAAGGGGCGCCCTCACCCATCCGGGTGGGGGGGTGGCTTCAGCTCTTTGCTCACGTCTGGAGGCTTCATGTCTCAGACCGATGGATTCAGGAGGTAGTGTCCTCCAGTTACAAGATAGAGTTTGTAGCCTGGCCGCCCCCAAGATTCATAACATCCCGGATGGCTCAGAACCCCCTGTCAGCTCAGGGTCTGTGCCTTGCTGTCCAAAACCTTCTGGAGTTGGGGGTTATCTGCCAGGTGCCTTTGAGGGAAAGGGGCAGAGGCTACTCTTCCAATCTTTTCACCGTTCCCAAAAAAGACAGGTCCATCAGACCTATCCTGGATTTTTGTTTAATCTTATTTTATTATTAATTTTAGAACACAATACAATACAGAAAGAAAAATAAAAGGCACAAGACACAAAGCAGAATATAATACAATACACATGTCATAGCTAACCCCCCAATAGTCACTTCAATCTCCCATATCACTGGATGGTGCCCCTCTCCCCCGCCCCAACTTCCCTCCCCTCACCCGTCCCGCCATCCTTGCAACAACCGTCATGCCGCGGGGCCACCTACCCCCCCCCCCCCCCGCCGGGACGGTGGGAGAGGACGCCCCCAGCCCGAAACACCAGCAAGGGAAGTATGACATATGGCCGAGCCCAGGGAAGGCCCGCATTCAGTACATTAAATCAGTACACCTTCCAGAGTCTATCAACGCTCCAAACCCTCCCCTGGCACTCGCCCTGAAAGATACCAAACATACAACACGAAGGACACCAACAAATACACAACCACATCCATCCACACTGAAACACTAGGACCCAGGGGAAAAAAAAAAAAAAACCCTTTCTCCACACCCTACTCCCATCTACAGCGCCACCTACTGTAGTTCCAAAATCTTCCTTTGGCCAGCATCAGAGTCTTTGAACATTATCCATGCAACCCATGTGTGCATGAATTTCTCATTCTCCCCCTTCAGATCCGCCGTAAGCTCCTCCATCCGCATGATGTTTTTAAGTTCATCGTACCTATCCTGGATTTAAAGTGCCTCAACAAATTTGTCAGATTCAAACACTTTCGCATGGAGACTCTGCGCTCTGCTGTCAATTCACTACGTCCAGGGGACTTCTTGACCTCTGTAGACATCAAGGACGCTTACCTTCATGTACCAGTCTTTCCAGATCATCAGAGATTCCTCAGGTTCGCTCTGGAGGATCAGCACTATCAATTTGTGGCTCTGCCTTTGGGTATCACCTCGGCCCCCAGGGTATTCACCAAGGCACTGGCGGGCGTACTGGCTCTGCTGAGATCTCAGGGCATTCGCATCCTTCCTTACTTAGAAAACATTCTCATCATGTCTCAATCTCTCCAGCAAGCCGAGTTGGATACCCAGCGGGTGGTGTCCACACTGGAGTCTTTCGGCTGGGTGATCCACCACCCCAAGTCTTTCCTGTCACCGTCAATGGTGAGGTCCTTTCTGGGCATGACTCTGGATACATCTCAGGTCAAGATTTTTCTGCCTCAGCAAAAGGTGGAGAGTCTTCAGGCCCAAGCCAGGTTCCTTATGTCTAGCCCTCATCCCTCCATCCGGCAGGGGATGCAGCTGGTGGGCCTGATGATGTCTTGCTTCGAGGCGGTTCTATAAGCTCAGTTTCACATGAGACCTCTTCAACTTCACCTCTTATGAGTTTGGGATCGAGACCCTCGGTCCCTGGATCAGGTGTTGGTTCTGTCCCCTCTGGCTAGACAGTCTCTCTCGTGGTGGCTGGACTCAAGAAACCTGTTGGTGGGCAGATCCTTTCTGGCCCCGTGCTGGGAGACAGTCACCACAGATGCCAGTCTGACAGGTTGGGGGGGCTTCTAGAAATCCCTGAAAATCCAGGGTCAGTGGGGCCCTCAGGAGGCCCACACCCCTATCAACATTCTGGAATTGAGGGCGATAAGGTTGGTTCTTGCCCTATTGACTCCACACATTCGGGGTCGGGCGGTTCAGGTACGCTCGGACAACCAGACGGCGATTGCCTACATCAATCATCAGGGAGGGACCCGGAGCAAGAGGGCCCTCAAGGAAGTGTCCCTGATACTGTCTTGGTCAGAGGAGAATGTTCCCTGCATCTCAGCTGTGTACATCCCGGGGGTGGAGAATCTGGAGGCAGACTCCCTCAGCAGGGGGACTTCTCGTCTGGGAGAATGGTCCCTCAGCAGCACGGTGTTTCGCTCCCTGTGCCACCGCTGGGGTCAGCCAGATGTGGATCTGTTTGCATCCCTTCACAATCACAAGCTTCCAGTCTTTGTCTCTCTGTCCCAGGACCCTCTGGCCCTGGCCATGGATGCACTAGCAATGTCTTGGAAGAGCTTTCAGCTTCTCTATGTGTTCCCTCCTTTTCCTCTGTTGGGCAAGGTGCTACGCAAGATTGCTCAGGAAGGGGTGCCAACCATTCTGGTGGCCCCCTGTTGGCCAAGAAGGGTGTGGTTCGCAGATGTTGTGCAGTTGGCAGTAGATCAGTATGTTCTGCCCAAGGATCCAGACCTGCTCACTCAGGGGCAGCTACGCCATCCCAATTTACAAATGCTGGCTTTGACGGCCTGGCTGCTGAAACCTCCATCTTGATGGAGAAGGGGCTGCCTGCCTCTGTTGTTAATACCATGATTCAGGCTAGGAAGAAGTCCTCATCGTCCATCTACTGTAGGATCTGGCATGCTTACATTGACTGGTGTGAGTCTAAGTCGCTTCCCTGTAGGGTGTTTTCTGTCCCTAGGATTCTGGAATTCCTGCAACATGGTTTGGATTTGGGTCTTCAGCTTAGTACCCTCAAAGGTCATCATATGGTCAAGACTTTCTTCCAAGGGTTTTCTCACGTGCGTCCTCCACGTAAGCCTATGTTACCAGTATGGGACTTGAACTTGGTCTTATCTGCCTTGCAGGGGTCTCCCTTTGAGCCTCTGCGTGAGGCCCCTTTGTCCATTTTGACTCTTAAAGTAGTCTTTTTGGTGGCTATCACTTCTGTTAGGCGTGTTTCTGAGTTGGCGGCGCTTTCCATCAAACCCCCTTACTTTGAGAGACACCAGGACAAGGTGGTGTTTTGTTTTAAGCCAGATTTTCTGCCTAAGGTTGTGTCTGCCTTTCATCTCAATCAGGACATTGTTTTGCCTTCTCTATACCCTAATCCTAGTAACCCTAAGGAACGGGTTTTACACTATCTGGATGTGGTCAGGACAGGAAGGTATATTTGGTGGCTACTGAATCTTTCAGGAAGACTGATGCTCTATTTGTGCTTCCATCTGGGTCTAGGAAGGGTCTGGCTTCAGCTAAGTCCACTATCAATAAGTGGATTCGCCAGGCTGTGATTCAGGCCTATTCTTCTAAGGGGAAGGAGCCTCCCTTCCGTCTTACGGCTCATTCTACTCGTGCTATTGGTGCCTCTTGGGCTTTTCAGCACCAAGCTTCTGTTGAACGAGTTTGCAAGGCCTCTACTTGGTCTTCTGTTCAAACCTTTTCTAAGTTTTACAAGGTTGATGTTAGGGCCTCAGCTGATGCTGCTTTTGGTCGCAAAGTTCTGCAGGCGGCAGTGGTTTAAACTGCCTGCTGTTGCTTTTTGGGGATCCCACCCTACCTTACGGACACTGCTATTGGATGTCCCATGGGTAAGGAATATCCTGGAACAGGACGTGCTGTATACTTAGAATAATACAATTCTGTGATTACTCACCTGTAGAGTTGGTATTATAAGTATACAGTACGTCCTGTTCCATCCCGCCCTTGTTATCAATATTCTTAGTTACCTCTGTATGGTGATTGTTCATATGTTCATTGTTGAATTCTGGTTTTGTTCTCCTGGCCTTTTGTTAACTGCTTGTCAATACTGGGGATTTTGTGGGAGGTCCCTGACTTATATAGGGCCGAGAGAGGCCACAAGCTGTTTTTCTGCAGTTGCAGCGCCATCTTGTGGCTGTATAACCCATGGGTAAGGAATATCCTGGAACAGGACGTGCTGTATACTTATAATACCAATTCTACAGGTGAGTAATCACAGAATTGTATTTTTCATTAGTTGGTTAAGGCTATAAAAGGCCCAGATACCAGGAAGTCTAGGTTCTGGTTCTTCAGAAGCTAGGAATCAGAGGTTCCAGTCAGAGAGCAGTTCTAGAAAAGAGAATGAAGCAGACCAAAACCCAGGTTTTTCACATTACTGGGAAATGCCGATTAGGTATTTCCTACCTCTCCAGCGATCCCATGGTGCATGTGTCGACTTTCAATGACAATATATTATTAATATTGTTTATATATATAGCGCCATCATCTTCAGTAGCGCTTTATATATTGCTGAATCAAGCTAGCCAGAGTAGATTGCATCACCAAGCAATCTATTCTAAATGAATGAAGTGCTGTTCTCGCTTCAGGAGGGTGCCCGAAATAGCGCAAACCCCCCCCCCCCCCCCACGCTTCGGTTAACTGTGAAAAAAAAAAAGACATTTACTCACCTGCGGCCACGATCCCTCCCCCGGGGTCTCCTCTTCACCGGGGGGGGGGGGCTCCGATTGCTCCCCTGGGCTCTTCCGTGGTGATAAATCGCCCTCTTCCTCACGTCCTGGTTCGCAGCTGTTAGCCCCCCCGCAGGGCCAGGTGACATCACAGTGACGTCACCTGACAGCCAGCTTTTCTGCTGCTCACCCGAGATGATCAGTGTTGCCGGGTGCTTGAAGGCGAGAGGTCAGCTGGAGGAGAGGGCTGTGATCCCTCGCCCCCCCAGCCCCCCTCCACCAAGCACCCAGCAGCTGTCATCGGGGATCGCCGGGGGACAGAGGAGGATCAGAGGTAAGTAAAAAAAATAAATAAATACATTTGTCATTTTTTTTTATTTTGTGTCTGTGTGTTTATTTTTTCATTTAACCCTTTGTGAACAGGTAAGGGATCCATGAGATCCCTATACTAGTTCAAAAAGCTAGGGGCTGGCAAGTCACCTGCAGCTAGCTTAACCTCTGCACCCCCAATTACCTGCCTCCCCAAAGCCCGGGGGGGTGCAGAAGGGCCCGACCCGCCCTGTTCCTACAAGCCCCCATAGCTGGTCACGGGCTGGTTATTTCGGGGATGGGGGACCCCATGTCAGTTTTTTTTTTTTAAAGAATTTTTAACCCTTAAAATTCCCCCCAAAATTGGTGTCTCCTCCCCTGGAAGGGGGGACCATATGTCATTTTTTTTTTATTAAGCTCTTGTTCTTTCGCCCAGCAGCTATAAAAGGCTTCCAGCAGCAGGAGAGCAGAAGCCAGAGTGATCAGCGTGGGACACAGTGCCCAGGGATGGATGGGGAGGAAAGTATAAAAAAAAAAATAATAAATAAAATATTGTTTCTCCTTGTGTCTGTGTGTGTTTTTTTTTACACTTAACCCTTTGTGAACTGGTAAGGGATCCATGAGACCCCTATACCAGTTCACAAGGCTGGGTGCTAGCAAGTCACCTGCGGCTAGCGGGTGACTTGCCATTAACACCTGGCACCCCCAATTACCTGCCTCCCCAAAGCCCAGGGCGGGGGCAGAAGGGCCCGGCCCGTGGCTATGTGCGCTTGTAGCCTGCAGGGCAGGGAGGCCACCAAAGCTGGCCCCTGCACCCTGTTCCTACAAGCCCCCATAGCTGCTCCCGGGCTGGTTATGATGGGTAGGGGGAACCCATGTAAATTTTTTGGGGGATTTTTAAGGGTTTTTAACCCTTAAAATTCCCTAAAAAATGCCCCCCCCCCCCCCCCAGGAGGGGGACCCTATGTCGTTTTTTTTTTTTTAATTAACCCCTTATTTTTATAGTGTGGATAGTATTATTTTATTTGTAAATGTTATAAAGTGCTCTTTTCAGTTTGGGGGTCTCCTGGGCAAGAATGGGGGGCTACCGATACATATGTGGTACCGTTGTAATTGGGAGAAATGGGGCTTTTACATGTAATATGGTTTTCATTAATAAAACAAATGTGTTATTTAAAATGAAGGAGACAATTGTCTAAAAAATATTTATTTGTATGTTTTTTTTACGCAAAAATATTTAAAAAAACAGTAGAATAATTACAAACAAGACATTTCATGTTAAAGCCTAAACTCTGCAGCAAAAAATGTATATATAATTTTCCTGGAAATCCTGGCAAAAATCACGGTTAAAAATGGCGCAAAATGGGGAAAAATCACCTGTCAACAGAGGGTGACAAAACTTCAAGTAGGCTGGCAATTAAAAGCGTTAATAGTACTTATGCATGTTGGGTATTGTTCTGCTCGGGGGATCTTGCGCTTTCAGATTTAGCTTGTTTTTTCTTGTTTGCATATTGATATTTTAGGAAAAGATGTTTTCCAAGTATACAACACGTCCTGTTTCACTAATATTCTTTACGCTTGGGATATCCACCACAAGGTGGCGCAGTGGACTGCAGAAGAGACTTGTGGCCTCTCTCGGCCCTATAAAAGGACAGGAACCTCCCACAAATTCCCAGTTTCCTTCTGTAGTCTGGACTGCGAAGATAGAAGATGGCTCTCTATATTTCGCAGACGAGCGGGGCTTACCAGCCTGCGGCCCTGCAGGACTATTTCCACCCGTTCTGGACCCACTGCCTCTCAACCTCGGCTGCCTCTCAGCCTCGGCTGCCTGGTTCGGGTGAAGGTAGGACAGTGCCAGGGTCAGGTGCTGGAGGAGCGCTTCTCCAACCGCAATCCCTGTACATGCAAGGGTAGGCGGTTCAGGCTTATGGCGAGCCTTGTGGGATGCCCCTTCCTGCCTTATTGTGGGCCTTCCCTTGCCCCCCCTCCACTGCCCCCCCTCCCTAGCTAAGCATGCTTTGGGTGCGCCTACCATTGCTGTTTGGCTGTGTGTTTCACATTGTATTATTGTCTGTTTTTTACTCTTATTGTCCGCGCTCGCCGCTGCGTCATTTGTATGGCGCTCCACGGCTGGTGGCGACTTTCGCCTCATGTTTTGCTGCGCTGTCATTGGCGCTGGGGGGGGGTCACGTGGAGCGTGATTCGCTTTTTGCGTCATACCTCCGCGGCCCACCCCTCAAGGTCATTGCGGGCGCCATTTTGTTTGAAGCTTGTCTTCTCCTGACCTGCCGTACTGCGGCGCACTGCTGGCCTGCCTGGATGTGCGATTGGCTTCTTGGTTCGTGAGTCCCCTTCGGGGTTGTACTGTGCTCTTGTCACCACATTATGGGAATGTTATGTGTGGTTTTCTTATGTCTTTCAGGCGGGATTAACGTGACTCTGGTTTCTCCCGGCCCTCTTTCCTTTTGTCATCTCCCACCTTCCCTAGCAGGTTTTGGGGCATCTCGAGTGGCTCTTGCTAGCCTTAACCCTATACTGGCCACTGTGCCCTTTTTTAATCACCATATGGAGGCTTCTGGGGATAATGTGCTTGGGGTTCCTTTGGGACAAGCCCAGCTGTGTGTCGCGTGTGGGGTAACCCCTGTGAGTGATGGTGTCAGGGTATGTGTGCCCTGCGCCCAGAAGGTATTTGCGCTGCAGTCTGGGTTGCCTGCTAAGCTGCCCAGCTCTGCGCCCCCTTCTACATCACCCACCCCCCCGCGCCCGCATTTGACCCCTAGTGAGGGACATGCTAGTGAGGAATCACATTATGACTTGGCCTTGCGAGTGGCCAGCCTGGAAAGGCATATGGCTGGGCCAGTCCCCCGTAAGGCTTCTGGCAAGAAGCGGAATTTAACTCCTGCTGTTTCCCTTTTTCCTGAGGAGGATGAGGGACAGTTTTCTTTCCCTGGCCTGTACACCCTAGAAGAGGGGGAACTTTTCTCTGATTCTGAGCAGCAGGAGGTTTATGGTGGTACTGGGTCTCCTTTTGGAGAAGACCCATGGTCTCCTGAGGATTCGGACAGGCTGTTGACTCACATTTTTGAAGTACTGTGTATTATACCTCCTGTCCCGGCTAAAAGGCAGCAGGGTGAGCTTTTTCACACTGTTAAACAACGCTTGGAGTTCCCTGAGCAGATCCACTTCAATAATTTGGTGCTCAAGGAGTGGGAACGTCCTAGCAGGTTGCCCGCGGTGCCTAAGAGTTGCGACAGGAGGTATCCATTTCCAGCTGATGTGGTTAAGCGCTGGTCGTGTCCCCCCGAGGTGGATGCTGCCGAGCTTAGGTTGTCCATGCATTCCCCTGACACTTCTACTCTGAGGGATGGTGAGAACCGGCGTGTTGATCAGCTGGCCTGTCACGCATTTGCTTGTGCAGGGACTGCGATGCGCCCTCTGTGCGCTTCTGCCATCACGGCTCTTTCTCTTAAAGGGCTAGTCAAGTGCCTTCTGGATAATGCCTCGGATGCCAATAGGGGGGAGGAGTATAGATCCCTCCAGCTTTGCTATGAATTTGTGGCATTTATTCTTTCTGCTATGGATGATGCGGTCAGGATGTGTGGTAAGACTTCTGCCCTTTTGGTGGCTATACGCCACTCTGTTTAGCTGCGTCAGTGGGCGGCTGATAATGCTGCTAAGAAGGCTCTCACTGGCTTCTCCTTTACTGGGCTACGGCTCTTTGGGGAGCACCTGGATCTGTTTGCCAAGGATGGTAGGCTGCCTCAACGCAGGAGGCAGCCGCGGCCCTTTCAGGGGGCTGGTTCTTCCCTCCCCTCCTTCCGTGCTCCCAGGTCTGGTCGGGGTGCACCATTTGCAGGGGCACGTAGAGACCCTTGGGGCCGTGGTAGAGGCCGTGGTCACCCCGGTCTATCGTGGGGTCCCAAGTCCAAATCTTCCCCCAAGCCCCCTCAGGCATGAGGAGGCGCCCTCACCCATCCGGGTGGGGAGGAGCGGTTGCGGCTCTTTGCTCACGTTTGGAGACTGCGCGTCTCAGACCAGTGGATTCAGGAGGTGGTGTCCTCCGGGTACAAGATAGAGTTTGCAGCCTGGCCGCCCCCAAGATTCATCAGATCCCGGATGGTTTAAAATCCCTTGTCAGCTCAGGGCTTGCGACTTGCGGTCCAAAGCCTTTTGGATATGGGGGTCATTTGCCTGGTGCCCTTCCAGGAAAGGGGCAGAGATTTCTATTCCAATCTGTTCACTGTCCCCAAAAAGGATGGGTCCCTGAGGCCCATCCTGGATTTGAAGCACCTCAACAAATTTGTCAGGTTCAAGCATTTTCGCATGGTACCTTGAGCCCGGGCAACTTCATGACTTCTGTGGACATCAAAGATGCTTATATTCATGTTCCTATCTTTCCAGGTCATCAGAGATTTTTCAGGTTCGCTCTGAAGGATCAGCACTATCAATTTGTGGCCTTACCGTTCGGTCGGGTCTTCACCAAGGTGCTGGCAGGGGTGATGGCTCTGTTGAGATCTCAGGGCGTTCGCATCCTTCCTTATCTGGACGACATTCTGATTGCGTCTCAGTTCTTCCATCAAGCCGAGCTGGATACCCAGATGGTGTTCTCCACGCTCGAGTCCTTCGGTTGGGTGATCAACTACCCCAAGTCTTCTCTGTCTCCATCCTTGGTGACGTCCTTTCTGGGCATGACTCTGGATACATCTCAGGTCAAGGTTTTTCCACCTCAGCTGAAGGTGGAGAGCCTGCAGATGCAGGCACAGTCTCTGATTTCTTGCCCTCATCCCTCCATTCGGCAGGGAATGCAGCTGGTGGGCCTGATGGTGTCATGCTTCGAGGCGGTTCCCTATGTTCAGTTTCACATGAGACCTCTTCAGTTGCACCTCTTGTCAGTTTGGGATCGGGACCCTGTGTCCCTGGATCAGACATTTGTTCTGTCCCCTCTGGTCAGTCAGCCCCTCTTGTGGTGGCTAGGAATCTCCTAGTGGGCAGGACCTTTCTGCCTCCATGCTGGGAGACTTTCACCACAGATGCCAGTCTGACAGGTTGGGGGGGCTTTTGGAAGTCTCTGAAGTTCCAGGGTCAGCGGGACCCTCAGGAGGCCCATGCCCCCATCAACATTCTGGAACTGCGGGCAATAAGGTTGGTCCTTCCCAGTTGACCCCACACCTTCGAGGTCGGGCGGTTCAGATCCGATCGGACAACCAGACGGCGGTCGCCTACATCAATCATCAGGGAGGGACTCGGAGCAAGCGAGCCCTCAAGGAAGTGTCCCTGATACTGTCCTGGGCGGAGGAGAATGTTCCCTGCATCTCGGCAGTTTACATCCCGGGGGTGGAGTACCTGGAGGCAGGCTCTTTGAGCAGGGGGATGTCTCGGCTGGAGGAGTGGTCCCTCAGCAACAGGGTGTTTCACTCCCTGTGCAAACGCTGGAGTCTGCAGGATGTGGATCTGTTTGCTTCACGTAACAATCACAAACTTCCATTCTTTATCTCTCTGTCACAGGATCCTCTGGCCTTTGCCACGGATGCGCTGGCAATGCCTTGGAAGGGGTTTCGGCTCCTCTGTGTGTTCCCTCCGTTTCCTCTGTTTGGCAGAGTGCTGCGCAAGGTAGCCCAGGAAGGGGTGCCAACCATTCTGGTGGCCCCCTGTTGGCCAAGAAGGGTGTGGTTCGCAGACATCATGCAGTTGGCAGTAGATCAGTACGTCCTGCCCAAGGATCCAGATGTGCTCACTCAGGGGCAGCTGTGCCACCTCAATTTACAAACGCTGGCTTTGATGGCTTGGCTGCTGAAACCGCCATCTTGATGGAAAAGGGTTGCCTGCCTCTGTTGTTGATACCATGATTAAGGCTAGGAAGAAGTCCTCGTCCTTTATCTACTACAGGATCTGGCATGCTTACATTGCCTGGTGTGAGTCCAAATCTCTTCCCTGCCGGGTGTTTTCTGTTCCCAGGATTCTGGAATTCTGGTTTGGATTTGGGCCTTCAACTTAGTACCCTCAAAGGTCATGTTTCAGCTCACCGTCCAGTCACCGTTTGGTTAAGACTTTTTTCTAGGGGGTTTCTTATGTGCGTCCGCCACGTAAACCTATGTTACCAGTTTGGGATTTGAATCTGGTGTTATCTGCTCTGCAGGGTCGTCCTTTTGAGCCTCTCCGTGAGGCTACTTTGCCCATCTTGATTCTTAAGGTAGACTTTTTGGTGGCTATTGCTTCTGTCAGGCGTGTTTCTGAGTTGGCGACGCTCTCCATCAAACCTCCTTATTTTGAGCGAAACCAGGACAAGGTGGTGTTTCGGTTTAAACCAGATTTCTTGTCTAAGGTTGTGTCTGCTTTTTCATATGAATCAGGACATTGTCTTGCCTTCCTTGTGTCCTAATCCTGCTAATTCCAAGGAGAGGACTCTGCATTCTTTAGATGTGGTCAGGGTTCTGAAGTTTTACTTGGTAACTACTGAATCTTTCAGGAAGACTGATGCTCTTTTTGTTCTTCCTTCTGGTCCTAGGAAGGGTTTGCCTCCGGCTAAGTCCACTATCAGCAAGTGGATTCGTCAGGCGGTGGTGCAAGCCTATTCTGCTAAGGGGAAGGATCCTCCCTTCCGCCTTACTGCTCATTCCACTCATGCTATTGGGGCCTCCTGGGCCTTTCAGCACCAGGCTTCTGTTGAACAAGTTTGTGAGGCCGCAACTTGGTCTTCTGTTCATACTTTTTCCAAGTTTTAGAGGGTTGATGTTAGGGCCTCAGGTGATGCTGCTTTTGGCCGCAAAGTTCTTTAGGCGGCAGTGGTTTAAACTGCCCGCTGTTGTTCTTTGGGTCCCCCCCCCCTTTCTTTACGGACACTGCTTTTGGACGTCCCAAGCGTAAAGAATATTAGGGAAACAGGACGTGCTGTATACTTGGAAAAATACAATTCTGTGAGTACTCACCTGTAGAATTGGTTTTGTAGTATACAGCACGTCCTGTTTCACCCCTCCCTTGTTATCATTATTCTTGGTTACTTCTGTATGGTGATTTGTTCAGATGTTTGGTTGGGGTTTTTCCTTCATTATGTTTCCCCCGGCTTCTTGTCTAACTGCTTTGTAACTCTGGGAATTTGTGGGAGGTTCCTGTCCTTTTATAGGGCCGGGAGATGCCACAAGTCTCTTCTGCAGTCCACTACACCACCTTGTGGCGGATATCCCAAGCGTAAAGAATATTAGTGAAACAGGACGTGCTGTATACTACAAAATTAATTCTACAGGTGAGTATTCACAGAATTGTATTTTTTTATTCAGATTTTTTATACTTTTTTTAGGGTATCCCTGTGCAACCTTAGAGTTCGTTGAGGGATTACTTCCAGAAAGATGAGCTCACTACAACAAGCTGGGTATGCTTAAAAAGCTTAACATGTGTACTTTCAGGGAATATATGGTTTATGGGGATATTCCAAATGTAAAGGGTTGTTTTGGTCGAAAAATTGCGCACTTTGTCTGCAGAGCTAACATTTTAAAGTAAAATTACCGTTATGAGCATGCTTTACTTTGGGGTGTTTGCCAATTCTTTCCTTGACAGTAGCTATGCATGTTGGGTATTGTTCTGTTCGGGGGATTATGCTTGTTTACGTGTTTTTTCTTGTTTGCATATAGTTTTTTTTAGGAAAATGTGGCTTTGATTCTTCCTTTTTATTCTTTAGGGAAACTCTGTGCAACCAAAGAAATTATTGAGGGATTACCTCCAGAAAACTACGCCCACATAAACAAACCTGGTACTCCTAGAAAGCTTGAGGTGTGTATTTCCAGAGAATATATAGTTTGTGGGGGGGTATTTCAAATGTAAAGGGTTGCTTTTCTGGAAAAACTGCAAGGTGCGCATAGTGCATATCACAGTTGTATTTTATCTGAAAATCTCCTAAAGCTCTGTTTCAGTTTGGGGGAGTCTTCTGGGCAGGAAAGGGTGTCTACCTATACATATATGGTACCGCTGTGACCGGGAGAAATTGGAGTTTCACGCGTAATAACATTTTATTGACAAACTTACATTTTTTATTACAAAAAAAATATTTTTGCACATATTTCACCCAAAAGTATTGAGAATCCACTAAAAAAGGCCATACAAGACATTTCATGTTGAAGCCCAGACTTTGCTAAATTTCCTGGGAAATCCCTGGAAATCCCTTCAGAAATCAAGGTTGAACATGTGTAGTGCAAAATAGTGAAATGTAGTCTGGCACTTAAAGGGTTAAACATCCAACTAAAACTGTTCTCCCCAAAAACTTGTCCTATGGACCAAAAAATAAGGAAACTTGTTATATTGACTTAGAAATAGAAACACAGTTTCTAAACCTTGTAGAAAAAAAGATGAGATCGCCCATTGGATTAATCACCTACTTTTGTTGCTGCAATGAGTAAATTCTCACTCCTTTATGCAACAATGGTAGCATAAAGGCTGTGGCCAGTGGTAAATGTACATGGGAGAAAAAGTGGTCTCTCAAGCTCTTATTATCTCACTCTGTTGTTTTATGAATTAATAGCATAGCAGTATTTGTAATAAGAGTAATACCTTTTCCACATGCCTATTCCCCCTTTTATTTCCAGAGTTGATAAAGCAGAAAGATTGTTTTCCCATCTGACCATACCTTGTAATTAGTTTTTACAGTGCAATCCATGATTATCTCAATAACTCTGTTTTAAAAGTGTAGTTTTTTCCAACAAAATACTCCTCTGGGATGGTAGACTGATCAGATTTAAAATACAAATCTTGCAGTCTATTATTTTGAGGACATATATTATTTTTAATTGGCAACCTGGAAGAAAATGATTGCAGAAGCAATCAATTTAGGTATATTGTTTTTCTGAATTAAATAGAATCACTCTATAAAATGTGTACCTTCATTTAACTTTATTTACAGAAGAAGTGCAACTGACTAGAAAATGTAATGTTATTGCAGCCAGGCAGATGTTGCAGTTCATAAACCATACAAGGCCAGGTCGTTTATGGAGCTGGTTAATTTTTTCCCCCTTGGAACGAGTGACAAAATAAATATGCTTTAAATCATACTGATCTCCAATATATACTAAGTGCCTTTCTGCAAGTAACCAAGCTGTATGTTACTATCATGTGCCATTGATTTAGTGGTGTCCTGTGCAAGGTATAAGGATGTGTCTCTGCACCTCAAACATATACATTCACACTCTCGTTATCACTACACAAATTTAAAAGTGACACTAAGCATTAAAAACTCATTTAAACACAGTAGGTTAACAAATGTAGTCTTTTGGTCTATTCCTCTACCATCTTTGCACATCTAGAGACTGACATTTTTGCCCATTCTTATTTGCTAAGTAGCTCAAGTGAAGTTACATTGGATAGAGCATTTGTGAACAGCATTTTTAATTGAGTATTCTTTGATTAAACTCATTCCATTGTACCCATTCCAAGTCTTCTGCAACCTCTAAGTTTTTTTTATCCTAGATTGCCCTGTATTTAGTTCCATCTAAAAAACCCATCAACTATGGGCACTAAAGAAACAGCAAGGCACTATATATATATATATATATATATATATATATATATATATATCTCAAAACAATAAACTATATAAATTATCCAGCATTGCGCCACAGATGGCTGCGTCCATGTTTTTCTGTTCTTCACTTTTTTTTTTATAATCTAGCATGTTGCTACAGTCCAGTAATCATTAATTAGTTTATTGTTGCAATGTATGTATAATGTGTATACTAGGAATATTTCTCCGCAGTAGGCAGGGAGGAGCTTCGGGAAGAACATGAAGAATACATTGGGACACCATTTATACATACATACAGTTTTGCAACCAGATATTTGTTTCATATAGATTACAAATAATAAAGTGTTATGACTAGATACATCATATGTAATAAATTTTATACAAGCCATTTTCATGCTGCTTCCTTTGTCCAGGGTAGTTAAAGCGGACCAAAACCCATATTTTTAACTAGCATCCCCTGAATTGCTCCCCCAATGAAGAATACTCTTTGGCAATTTTCAGTGCTCCTGCTTCACTCTAATCCAAGATAATGGCCCTTGTTTTAGCTGTAAAGCTCCGCCTCCTCTATTCCTTGCCATTGTTGTGTGTGGCAAAGATGTCATTGCCACACCTATGCAATGCCTGATCATCGGCCATCTTACAGAGAGGGACAGCAAAAAAAAAATCAGTGTTTTACGACGATTCGAAAAACAAAAATATCTGTTTCTAATTCTACAGCCTAAGAATGGAGTATTAACAGGGGCTTTGGCCAAATGTATTTCAAAAGTTTGGTGGGTTTTGGTCCACTTTAAAGGTTATTTGTTTAATTTCAGAATGGGAAGTGGGGGGTTCTTGAGTATAGACATTTTAGCTAGTGGGACCCTGTATTGGTGACCATTTGGTAAATGGGTGAAGAAGATTAAACCAGGATGTAGAGAATCCCCCCCACACACAGTCACTACTTAAAGGTAGAATCTTTGGTCATGTGCCCATAAATTCAATCACCATCCCCACTGTTTCAGAAGTGTTGCACCAGCAGCCCAAGTTGTTTAATGTTAAAAATCTAAAAATATAACTCCGCTTTGTTGTTGTTCTTGTCTCTCTAAGACCTGCAGTGCAATTGCCACAAATTCCAAAACCAAGCCCGCACTTTCATTAAACAACTGTATTGAGCTAGTGAGATGCATTGTATCTGTTGTTGATTTGAAAGAGAAAGTGTGTGTCTCTCTCTCTCTAGCCATCAGCTCCCACTCTCTTGACTAAGTGCCTGTTACACAGGTGCCTTGGTTGGGTTTCTGCCACTTACTCTGAATGCCCCATCCTACTCTCCTACAAAGGTTTTCACTATAATGTATAAATGATCCATTTTTGGACCCTTTTAAGTTGGCCTACAGAGAAAAAAAGATCTGTAGATAATGCCTCCACAATCTACGGCACTTGGACTTACCAGTAAACTATTGACCTATTTCCATGAACAAATAAATCAACTAATCGCTGAGCAAGCAAACAATCATTTGACTTGTGTGCAAGTGGAAGACTTGTATTGCCGATGGTAACACAACTAGAAATGTTATGACAGCCAAAAAAATTGATCATAGTGGACATTTCTACAAATCGTCATTCTCTGCTTGCGTTTTCTCTTCTCTTCTCTTCCGCAAATCGTTTTGTGGAAATTGGCCATAAGCCCTACTACAGGAGAAGTGAAGGTAGATCAGGTACTTCCTTACAGACAAGGATCAGCAAGGAAAGCTAAGAAAACATATATTTCACTCTTCCACCCCAATGTTGTGGAAGAGTTGTGTTATTCTCATCTACTCTTCTCTATACACCAACAGCTAATCTTCCAGTCATCAGTCCATCAAGCTCCTGGTGCTCATAGATAATACCACACTAAATGGGCTCTAATACAGACAAGACTTATTGCACAAGGAAATTGATCATTATAGTGACAATATTTGCAGTCTTTATAATCTTACTCTGGGTGACTTCCCAGTAAGCACTGTGAAGTCATACTGCTTGTTGGGCATCATAATCGCGCAAAACATCAAACTGCCATACCAAGAAAGCCCAGCAGAAGATGTATGGCTTCCCTGTGCCAACTAAACAGGTTCATAGAGACATATAAGTTTGATGGCAGGAGACCATATGGTCAATCTAGTCTTCCCTTCAGTGTGTATGTTCACTTTATCTTAGGATAGATGTATGCTTATACCAGGCAAACTTTAAATTTGCTTACTGTTGATTTTTCAGCTACCTCTGCTGAAAGTTTGTTCCAAACATCTACTAATCTTAAATATTATTTCCTGATCTTCCCTCTACCTAGCTTCAGATTGTGCCCCTTTGTTCTGTCATTAAGCTTCTTCTTAAAAACACTTCCCTCCTGAACCTTATTCAAACCTTTCACATATTTAAAGGTCTCAATAATGTCCATTCTATCCCTTCTTTCTTGCAGGCTGCACAAATTAAGTTATTTAAGTCTTTCCTGATTAGTTTTAAGTTTAAGTCCTTACACCATTTTTGTTGCCCGCCTTTGCAGAACAAGTCTCCAGAACTGCACTCAGTATTCTAGTGGTAGCCTCTCCAGGGCTCAATACAGCAACATCATAGCCTTCTTCTTCCTACTGTTGATGCCTCGAGCTATGCAGCCGAGCATCCTGCTTGCTTTTCCTACTGCTTGGTTTCACCGTTCCCTCATTTTGCAACTTTCAGCAATCAGTATCCCTAAATCTCTCTCCTCTGAAGTCCTGGCTAACACAGTAATGCCCATACCCAAATACATGACATTTATCCAGTAAAGCCAAATCATTTGCCATGCCTCTTGTCACTTACAAACATATTAAAAACAGTGGGGCCCAGGACCGAGCCTTGGGGTACACCACTTGTAACTTGCCTTTCTTCAGATTGCATGCCATTAACAATAACATTCTGATACCTATCCTTCAGCCAGCTGTAAATCCAGGGGTTCAGTCCTAACGTCAATTACTTATCTATGAGCTCTGCTCCACAGCATCACTTTCATCCAATACTCTAGTAACATTATCAAAGAAAGATTAGTCTGACATGCTCTGCCGCCAGTAAATCCGTGCTGTTTCAGGTTCATCAGGTTGTTAATTTTAGATGGGTAATTATCTGTTTTTTCAAGAGAGTTTCCATTGTAGTTTGGCCACTACATATGTTAAACTAAGTGGCCTGTAGTTACTGGCTTCTTTTCTACTCTCCCTCTTACAGATTTATAAAACATTGACCAATTTTCAATCATCTGGAACCTCACCTGAAAGGGAATGGCTAAGTAAATCAGTCAAAGCAGCTGCACACAAATCTGAGTTCTCTTAGAACTCTGGGGTGAATGCCACCTGTACCCATTACCTTATTGGCCATTTTTCCTCCGTTTGCCCTTTAGCAGCTTTTATCATCAGTTTTGCTTACCTCTGTTTAATGGTATACAATAAACAATGTCTGCATTTCCACTTTCTTTATACTTCTTATAAGCACTTCTTTTCTTTTACTATAGTGCTGACTTCCCTAGTAAACCAGAGCAGTTTGTTTCACATATTGATTAGTTACCTTTAAGATGCCCATTTTTTAATATCCCTGGTCAGCCCACTACATTTAAATTATGTTGAACTTCTGGTCTACACAAGTGTATACTGCAGAATATTACAAAATGCCCATTGTTATCCCAGTAAGGTAATAGGAAATTAACACAAGTTGATAAGTTGGGCTCTCTAGACATAGAAGTGGGATTTCAAATAGTGGCCCTACCCAAATCGCCTGGAGAGATGCAATACCTAAGATTTGTAGACAGAGAATGCATTGGTTCTACCCAGCTTCACAAATAACACATAGCATGCAGCATTCTCAACCACACCCAAACCTACCAAAAATGTTTCAAAAGTACAGCCACAATTAATAAACGGGCAGGCTGATTCATTACCAACTCGGGGTATCGGCAGATGAGCGTCTGTACAGAGGCACTTAGAGTGACTGCTAGTATATGCTGTGATCGGCTATCGGGTCCTGTAACAGAGCGCCTCAGTCACTGTAGTAACCTGGCTGGCATTGATGAATGAGATGTATGTTGGGCGTTCTAACACCAGTACAGCGTTGCAGGGAGCGCTAAAGGTAGCACCAGCTCATTATGACCGACTCTCAGCGACTCACACCATATTCAACAAAAAAACAGACTCACACAGCGTAGGCGCTAGCTATGGAAGCTAGAGCTCCGGCGCTATACGCTGAGCCACCTGTAATGATGAATTGTACTCTACATGGTGCTGTTAGAGTCGCTCACCAGAATCGCCTTCATAAATGTGGTATTGCGTACAGCGCCCAGTGTTCACCAGACGCTGCCTGCCGCTACAAGACACTACATGCCGCTATCCCTTGATGAATAAATCCCATAGTGTGAAGAATTCCCCCCCCCCCCAACAGTGTTGCCACCCATTCTAACACCACTAGAACCTTGCTTGCAGATGTAGATGCATCCCTGTAGAGTATTGTATAAGAAGACTGAATTAAAAACATCAATGACATGCAACTCTTTTTTTCTACATAGCTGTTAATAAAAGGACTTTTTAAATATTACTTGTCTAGAATGCTGAAACTTTATTAAACATAATTTGTATTCTGGATATGTAGTGCCCCATAATATGATAGGCATAATGATGTACTTCTTAATAGCTTTGTGTAAAATATAAGTATTGCATTGGACAAGGACTAAAAGTGATTGAGAATTATGAGCTGTCTGTATTATTAATAAAACGATAAGGTCACCTGTAGAGGACTGTTAAATGGTAAATCAAACTAAACCAAAATTTTAAACAAAAAGTTTAGATAGTTGGATCTTCCTTTTTGGCAAAATGATTGAACTGCTCTAAACATACTTCTGTTTGTTCAAAAATCACAGATGACCTTTTGTATATATATATATATATATATATATATATATATATATATATATATGGACACCTGTAGACTTAAAGTGGACCAAACCCCCCATTTTTAACTTGCATCCCCTGAATTGCTCCCCATGAAGAGTACCATTTTCCAATTTTCAATGCCTCTGATTCACTCTAATCCCAGATGATGCCGCCTGTTTTAGCAGTTTTAGCCTCCCCCATTCATTTTGCCACAGCTGTGTGTGGCAATTATGTAATTGCCACACCTATACAATGACTGATCCCATGTAATATTACAGAGAGGGACAGCAAAAAAAACAGTGTTCCAGAACGATTTGAAAATCAAAAATATCTAATTCTAGTTCTACACCGAAAGAAGGAAGTAAAGGCAGGGGCTTTGGCTAAATTTATTCAATGGGTTTTGGGCCACTTTAATCATCCTGTGTATTTAACCATTGCATGTAGATTTGAGGGCTGAGGAGGTTTTATATATATATATATATATATATATATATATATATATATATATATATATGTGAAGGCTTTTAAAAATTGCATATAGATGTCATGGAATCTCATGCCAAACATTATTATTTTATATAAATAAATAAATATATGGGCACTGTAGAAAGAGAGTCCTTTAGGAGTTCCGCTGAAGCGTTGATTGGGGAAAATGGCTGATTTCAGGTATTTTTTACAATGATTAAAGCTGACTAGCACCCCAGTTCAGGATACCTTAGGGTGGGAAACTCAGTAGCTCTAAGGGTTCACAGATGCCCGAAACTGTGCTCCTTTTATACCATAATTGTTGAACATATCTATGCTCAGGGTCAGCCTCTTAAACTCCCAATTTCTTTTTGTAGTATGGAATAGTGATGGTGATTTAGGTGATAAATATAGGTGCATATATAGCTTTAGGGCATAATAAAATGCCTAATTATTTATTGATCTCATAAGAGGTTGGTTTCATTTGTTTCTAGATGTCTCATTCATTTCTGCTACAATATGTTACCTGAATTACTACTGTCCAGCTTCAGCTTCAACCTGAATTTCTTACTAATTGTAAGCAAAATGCTGCTAAAGAATAGGCATATCAGAAGGTACTCTTTTGAAAGTTCTTAGTTTGTTATACCAAGAACAGAACAAAAATACTTATGTACAGATAAACCTGTGACCATGAATAGGTCTTGTGTGCGTTAGGTAATAGAATCAAGAAAACATTCCCTTTCTTATTTCATTTTGACAGTCAGTTAGACTGAAGCAGTTTTTTTGTCCAATGTCCCATGAAGAAACTTTGGGGGAAATTGCCCCGACATCACTGACAGTGTACCCATGCCACAACTACAGCATGTCCACAGAATCTGATCTTCCTTAATTCAGACCAATGGCCTTACACGATTAAGAAAATAAACTCACCAGAATTCCCTTGCCCCGTCTGCATGCATGATATTTAAAGGAGCACTATCGTGAAAATTTGCATTAAAAAAGAAAAATAATTAAATAGCCTGACAATAGCTTCTAACATGTGTATAAATAATGTGGTGATAGAAAAGAAAAAACATGTATGGCTTACCTTTAACCCTTTAAGTGCCAAGCACGTAACACCTACGTGCTGGCTTGTCTGGGCCTTAAGTGCCAAGCCCGTAGGTGTTACGTGCTTGACTTTCCCCACTGCTAGTTTAAAAAAAAAAAAAAAACTCACCTGACCCCTCGTTGGATCCATCCACCCTTTAATTTGGTGCCATCCGATCCCCCGTGGGGGCTCGGATGGCTCCAGGAGAGCCCCCGGAATAGGCCGCCTCCCCCCCCCCCCCCCCCCGCTTCGGCAGCAGCAGCTGCTAACTGTAAGAAAAAAATAAAATAAAAATGACATTTACTTACCTGTGGCCGCGCTGCCTCCCGCCGGGTCTTCTCTTCACTGGGGGGGCCTCCGATCGCCCCCCCCCCCGGCTCTTCATCTTCAGGGGAGAGCCTGAAAGGGCTCTCCCCCTCCTCTCCCAACGGGCGCCGCCATCTTGCCGTTAAGCCCCGCCCCTTTTGGGGGCTTATGACGTCACTCACCGGGTGTCGTCCAGGCTCCCTGCTGCTCTTCATTCAGATGCGATCATGCTGGCCACAGGAGCAGAGGGGGAGGTGATCAGATCATCACCTGCCCCTCTGCTACTGCAGCCAGCATGATCGCATCTGTCATCACATCGAGGGACAAAGGAGCTGACGATCGGAGGTAAGTAAAGTACAAAAAGTTTTTATTTTTTAATAAAAGTCATTTTTTCTTATGTGTCAGTGTGTTTTTTTTTTTTTTTTTACTGTTAACCCCTTGTGAACTGGTAAGGGGTCCATGAGACCCCTTATACCAGTTCACAAGGCTGGTATTACCTGCCTCCCCAAAGCCCGGGGGGGGCAGAAGAGCCTGGGCCCACATAGGCTATGTGGGCTCGTAGGCTGCAGGGTGGGGGGGCCACAAAAGCTGTATCCTCCACTCTGTTCCTACAAGCCCCCATAGCTGGTCCCGGGCTGGTAATGCTGGGACCCCATTTCATTTTTTGGGGGGATTTTTAAGGGTTTTTAACCCTTAAAATTCCCCCAAAAAATGCACCCCCTGGGAGGGGGGACCCTATGTCATTTTTTTTTTAAATTAACCCCTTATGCTTTGTCACCCAGCAGCTATAAAAGGCTTCCAGCTGCAGCAGGAGAGCAGAACCCAGATTGATCAGCATGGGACACAGGGATGGATGGGAGGTAAGTATAAAAAAAAAAAAAAAAAATATTTTTTCTCTCTGTCTCTGTGTTTTTTTTACATTTAACCCTTTGTGAACTGGTAAGGGGTCCATGAGACCCCTTCTACCAGTTCACAAGGCTGGGAGCTGGCAAGTCACCTGCAACTAGCAGGTGATTTGCCATTAACCCCCGGCACCCCCAATTACCGGCCTCCCCAAAGCCCAGGGGGGGGGGGCAAAAGAGCCCGGGCCCACATAGGCTATGTGGGCTCGTAGGCTGCAGGGTGGGGGGCCACAAATGCTGCCCCCCCCCACTCTGTGCCTACAAGCCCCCATAGCTGGTCCCGGGCTGGTAATGCTGGGTAAGGGGGACCCCATTTCATTTTTGGGGGGGGGATTTTTAAGGGTTTTTAAAAATTTCAAGTAGACGGTTATTAGTACATATGCATGTGGGGTATTGTTCTGCTCGGGGGACCTTGCTCTTTAAGATTTAGCTTGTTTTTTTCTTGTTTGCATATTGATTTTTTAAGAAAATGTGTTTTTTACTCTGTTTTTTCATAATTTCTTTGAGGGAAACCTTGTGCTACCTAAGAATTCTTCAAGGGATTGCTTCTATAATGATGAGCCCACTACAACAAGCTGGGTACGCTTAGAAAGCTTAGCATATGTTCTTTCAGGGAATATATGGTTTCTGGGGGGTATTCCAAATGTAAAGGGTTGTTTTGGTAGAAAAATTACAAGGTGCGCACTTTGTCTGCAGAGCTGAAATTTTCAAGTAAATTACCCTTACGCACATGCTTTACTTTGAGGTGTTTCACAACTCTTTCCTTGACAGTAGCTATGCATGTTGGGTATTGTTCTGTTCGGGGCATGTTGCTTTTTCAGATTGGACTTGTTTTTTTTTTTTTGTTTGCATATTTTATTTTTCGGAAAATATGAGTTTGATTCTGCTTTTTACTCTTTTTTAGTGAAACTCTGTGCTACCAAAGAATTCATTGAGGAATTACTTCCAGAAAACTGCACCTATGTAAACAAGCCTGGTACACCTAGAAAGACTGAGGTGTATACTTTCAGGGAATATATAGTTTGTGTGTGTGTATAATTTGTTTTGGGGGTATTTCAAATGTAAAGGGTTGTTTTTCTTGAAAAACTGCAAGGTGCGCCTAGCGCTTAGCATATTTGTATTTTATCTGAAAATCTCCTAAAGCGCTGTTTCAGTTTGGGGGATTCTCCTGGGCAGGAAAGGGTGTCTACCAATACATATGTGGTAACGCTGTGACTGGGATAAATTAGGATTTCACATGCAATAAGATTTTATTGACAAAATTACTTTTTTTATTACAAAAAACACTACAAATTGTAAAAAAATAGTTTTTTTTTTATTTTTTTGCACATATTTCACCCCAAAATATTGAGAATACACCTAAAAAAATGACAAAAAAAACATTTCATGTTAAAACCCAGATTCTGCTGAAAAAAAGAATATATAATTCCCTGGGAAATCCCTGGAAATCCCTTCAAAAATCACAGTTGAACATGTGGAGCGCAAAATAGTGCAAAATGGTCTGGCAACAGAGGGTGACAAAAACTCCAGGTAGCCTGGCAGCGAAAGGGTTAAAATGAAAATGGCTCAGTCCATTTGCTAAATGGGGGGGTCTAATGGGTTTATTCAGTGACGTGATAGATGCAGTAAACAGCCCTGTGTGTGTGAGGTGCTGCTTCTGTGATGAGTCAACCAACTCAATAAATGTATAACATCTGTACTAAATAACATGACTGAAAAAAAATCTACTTTGAATGACTGTATATATATAGCGAAACAAGTCCTTGAGTGACCGACCCTGGAATCTAACTTTTGCTTTGGCCACTGGCCTTTCCTTTGCACATCCAAATGGGGGATGCCCCACTGTGTGAAATGCTACCTGGGTCACCACAATATCCACCTTTTTCCTGGCTCCCATGACGATGTTAATGGCTGCGGCCGCATCCTCAGCATCTCCGAGATGAGGTGCGCTCCCTCAGATAGCCATTCTTATAGACCACGTGCCCATTGATACTGCTGCTCCTGGTCCTCATTGCTAAGCTCTGCGTGCAAACAGCACAGATTGGATGAGAGCATGTGCATGCGCCATGGGACAGGGAAAGGTACATTTTGACAGGTGAGCTGGGGAGTTTGTGTGAAACACACAAAGCTGAAAAGAAGAGAAAATGGAAAATGGAAAGATACTGCAGACAGAGTCAGGTTTGAACCTTTTATTCTATGGTTTAAAAGTTCAAGCTCTATTAGCTGAGCTATGTAGCCTGCTAAAGGCAAGTGAAACTTTATAACGTAACAACTCTGGAGTTCCACAACACTCTCATTTTCTCCCTGCAGTCTCTCTCCTTCAGACAGCAGCAGAGATAACAAAAAATGTCAAAATAATAAGAAGAGCAATAAAAACAGAGAAATACAATTGTGTGGAAAAGGAAAAAAAGAAATAGTAGGAAGTAGGGTTACCATCACCCTTCTGCATGCAAAGCAATCACTAAACGTGCAGGCTGATTTATTACTAGCGACAGGTAGCGACAGATGAGCGTCTGTAGCAGGCATTTCAGAGCACCCGCTAGTAGTCGCTGTGCTCGGCCGTGGGTCACTAGCTCAGAGTAACTCAGTCGCTGTGCAGCATTGTTGAATACGTTGTGAGGAGTCGCTATATGAGCAGTACAGCGCTGTATGGGAGCGAATGGTAGTGACTGGTCAGTGCGATCGACTCACACAATATTCATCAAAAAAACAGCCTCACACCGCCGCTGTAGCCCAAAGTGCCGGAGGCCATGTGATTAAAGGCTGTTTTTGAACATGTAACCACCAGTAACAAAGCAAAAACATAAGGAATTACATTGTAGCAACATTGTAACATGAACACTTTAATGGCAGACCTGTAATGTCATTTCTGAAGAAATATATGAAAACTAAAAAAAATGTGAAAAAAAATGCTTTTTCAATGCCAGGAGAGGTCACAGAATTATTTGAGATGTAAAAAAAAAAAAAAAAAAAAAAAAAACACAGTTTAAAGAGAAGGAAACGATCGTCCATTGAAATGTATGGGAGAGCAACAGGTAGCGAGAGGTCATACCTGGCGCTGTGCAAGGCTGAACGCCGGCGCTGTTCACTGAGGCTGTGAAAATGATGAATCAGACGCTACATGGTGTTATCCCAGTCGCTAAACAGATTCTGCTTGATAAATGTGTAATTGCGTGCCGTGTCCGGCGTTCACCAGTTGCTACCTGTCGCTACCTCTCATTAACCAGCCACTACCTGATGCTATCCCTTCATTAATTAGGGCCTCAGTGTTCTTAAAATTGTAATTGCCTTATTTCTTCTTCATCTACTGATTTCTATAAATAACACAGTACAACACATTACTGCTAGGAACTTAAAACAAAGTAAATGGATTTACCCTTTTATATGGTATGAAAATGGCAATAGAAGAATATTTGTACAAAAGAATAATGCAGATATTTTCTCTTTGATACAACAATATTTAATTTTTGTGTACTTTTCAGTATCAGGGTATCATTCTAAATTTTTGTTCTGTAAAGTTTAGTCAATTTAGGGGAATTATTTTGGTTTTGATGTTAAGTTTTTTTGGTTTCTAGGAACTGGATTATGAAACAAAGACAAGTTATACACTGAGGATAGAAGCAGCAAATAAACACGTGGACAATCGATTTCTTAGTGTTGGCTCATTCATGGATACAACTACAGTGAAAATTATCGTGGAAGATGTTGATGAGCCTCCAATATTTTCTCAACCAATGTATACAATGATGGAATCTGAAGCAGCAAGGATAGGGACAAGTATTGGAACTGTAGCCGCACATGACCCAGATTCATCAAACAGTCCTGTGAGGTATTGCTTTTTAAAATATTTTCATATACTAATAAACACGTTAATTTAAAGTTTATTAACACAAATAAATTGTGTAAGAGTAAGAATACTTTATTTAACTATTCCATAAAAGTAAACCTTACTGTTATGGGACATACCATTCTTAAAAATCAGATACCCTGCCATGATCATATATAGAGTGGGAGACAAGGCAGTGCTTCCTCTGTTAAAGTGGACCAAAACCCGCACTGGAGACTATGAGACTACAGGGCAGGCTTATTACCTCCCCCCAGGGGATCCCGAACTGGGAAGCCCTGCTGCGTGAAACCCCCCCAGGGCACCCAGTAAACTCACCATTTCCCTGAGCCACGGTGATGCTGCTTGCAAGTGTGTCTATGATTCTATTCAGCTGCTTTAGCCATGCTGTGGACTCGAGAAAAGGTGAGTTAGCTTGGCAACCTGAGGAGAATGTGAGTATAGTGATTTTTCTATATTGACCAGACAGGTCCTTTAACTAAAGTGGTGTCCCCCATCTTCTTTAGAGCTTTTTAAAAATGCTCTGAAATAAATCAGTGTCTTAAAGTGAGAAGAGGGGTTAGTAAAAACAAAATAAGACTGTAATTTACTTTGTCATTACAATACATATTATTTGCTTGTTTATTAATTTCTTTAAAAGATTTAAAAACAGCTTGGTAGCAAGTGACTTATATGTGATGTTTGACTATTGCACAAATGTGACATTCATTTTGGTATAGTTCTCTTAGGGACATAGGCTTACATGGGGATTTGGTACCCAGCAGTCCACGTCCAAGAAGCAATGATGCCAGGTCCCTTATTGGGAGCGTGAATCTTTTCACATTGGTTGGAGGCCCTTCTAGAAATCCCCTTTGTTTCCAGGGGTATTAGAGAGAGTTTTTCAATAGAATTTACTCATGTCCTGCCCACAAGTTTTCTTGTTTCCCCCCCTGCCAAAAAACAGGGAGGAAAGACTGGCCATAGGAAACAGTAGTTTCAAAGTTAAACATGGGGGATAATTGTTTCAGCCCCCTGCCAACAGGTGGGGATAGGTTTTTCCCCTACTATTTCTGTTGTACAAAGCTTCCAGGAGGTTTAAGTGCATCCTAAATTTAAAGAAATGTAATCTTTCAGTATGTTACAGACGTCTTTCGAATGTAATCTATATTCTCAGTCAGAAATTTGCACCAGGTTCCTTCAAAATCCTGAAGGCAGGTGCCAATGAGCCTTTGCACTCAAGCCTTCTTGATATTCGCAATAAAAATAGGAGACCTAATGCTTCACTTCCAATTTGTTTGTCCTTCCTTTGGTCCTGCATCAGCTGCCAGGATATTTACCAAGGTTCTAGTGGCCCTGGTGCTCCAAGCCAAGGGTCTTGGGGTTATTAGCCTTAGCCGGCAGTAAGGAGGGGTCAGCTGCACTCAAGGACTCTACAGCTATATGTTCTAAGCACCTGAGACAAGTCTCTGGAATCCCTAGAAAGGGTGTTAGAAATCTCCAACTTGGGAAAGAGTTCACTAAATTGGTGGATTTGCGAGGACAGATATGTCAACAGTCAGCCTTAGAGAGAGCCCAGGGAGTAGATTGTAACAATGGACACCTGCCCTTGGGGCTGGAGGGGTTGAATTGCTACCAGTAAAGGAAGCCTTGTTCACCTTCACACACCATCTGAAGGGGCGACACGTTTAGATCAGAACGGACAATGCAACAACAATGTCCTACTTGAATCGACAGGAAGGGACAACATCTCCCCGATTTCAGACAATGGCAACAGAAATTCTGCTCTGGACAGAACAGAACCTGTTATTTTTGTCGTCTTTTTATCTGAAGGGATCCCTAAATCAATTGACAGACTTTCTAAGTTACTCTCTACTGTTGAATGAGCCAGGACCTATTTGATAACATTTGTGTCCTGAGGGGGATTTCGCATCAGGAAAAGATCACAAGCTAAAAAAGAAACCTCGAGAGCTTCTGAGGAGACTGGACCTGCTTGCCAAGAATGCCAGAGATGGCATTTGCTTCTGTAGACCCTGAAGTCAACATGCTTCTAAAGAAGTGTTTTTTCAAGAGGTGACAAGAAAGATGTATTTGAAACTCTGGAAGACCTTTAAGACATGGAAGATTCAGATTGGTAGACCTGCCTCTAACCTCCCGGTTATAGAAACATAGAAACATAGAAGGTTGACGGTAGAAGGAGAGAATACACTCCATCTAGTCTGCCCTTATGTATACTGTATCTACTTATCTTAGGATAGATGTGTGCTTATCCCAGGCATATTTAAATTCAGTGACTGTTGATTTTTCAACTACCTCTGCTGGAAGTATGTTCCAAGCATCTCCTACTCTTTTTAGCATTGCTCCTGATCTTCTCCCCAGCAAGCTTTAGGTTGTGCCCCCTTGTTCTATCATTAAGTTTCTTATTAAAAACACTTCCCTCCTCAACCTTACTCAATCCTTTCACATATTTAAAGGTCTCAATGATGTCCCCCCTCTCCCGTCTTTCCTCCAGACTGTACAAATTAAGTTCTTTAAGTCTCTTCTGATAAGTTTTAAGTTTAAGTCCTTCTACCATTTTTGTTGCGCGCCTTTGGACCTGTTCTATTTGAATAATGTCTTTTTGCAGGTAAGGTCTCAGAACTGCACACATTATTCTAGATGTGGCCTCACCAGGGCTCTATACAGTGGCATCACAACCTCCCTCTTTCTACTGGTGATGCCTCGAGCTATGCAGCCGAGCATCCTGCTTGCTTTTCCCACTGCCTGGCTACACTGTCCACTCATCAGTTATCAGTAATCAGTACCCCTAAATCGCTTACCTCCGAGGTACTGGCTAACACCTTACTGCCCATACGGTACTCAGAGCAGGGATTCCTTCTACCCAAGTAAATGATGTTACATTTAGAGACATAAAACTCTAGTTTCCACAGTTTTGACCATCTATCCAGTTAAGCTAAATCATTTTCCATGTTGCAGACACCTCCAGGAGTGTCCACCCTATTACTAACCTTTGTATCATCAGCAAACAGGTAAAATGTTCCTACCAAGCCTTCTCCTATGTCACTTACAACCATATTAAAAAGAATGGGGCCCAGGACAGAGCCTTGCGGCATACCACTTGTAACTCGACTTACTGCTTACTTGCTGATTACTTATGCTCGATTTCCTCCAGGGGGGAGTTGATTTGGATCTCAGTGTAAGCACTTTTGAAGGTTCGGCTGGTGACTGATGGGAGTCCTGACAGCTTTGTCAGCTTCTCCATTTGAACCAGTTTTTGACTCACCTATTAAATTCCTCACTCGGAAGGTTTTTTGGCAATTACTTCCTCCCACAGAATCAGTGATAAACAAGCACTAGTCTGCCGTCATCCCTTTTTTCCAGATTTTGCAGGATCAAGTGGTATTAAGAGTGGTATTAAGGGTGGACCCATGCTACCTACCGAAGATGTAAACTGATTTTCATCGAACACAGGAGATTGTTCTTCCGTCAGCAGATAGTAAAGATTCTTCTGTGAATAGATCCTTGGATGTAAGGGCATGTCTTCTGGAATATCTTCATCCAACCAAAGATTAGAGAAAGTGGACAGTCTATCTGTCTTATTTCAGGTTCTAGGAAGGGCTATTGAGTGTCTAAGTCAACCTTGGACCGTTGTATGAAAGAATACAATCAGTTTTGCCTACAATAGATCGCCAGTCCCTAGGAGAATTACAGTTAAGTGTCTCTTCATCTTGGGTAGAGCAAACTGGGGACTATATTGTACAGATTGGTAAGCCGGTCAACCGGTCTTCAGTCTATCTGTTTGTTATACATTACCATTTGGACTTGTTAGCTGAAAATCAATCCTTTGGCAGAAGTGTGCTCCGAGCAGCCTTTCCCACCCAGTACAGGTAGATCTTGCATATTGTCTCATAAGTATGCTCTCCAGAGGATGTTTTAAGAAAGATTAGGTTACCTGGTAACTTATTTTCTAAACATCCAAATGGGCAGCACACAAACTTCCCTCCCTCAGAATATTATGAATGTATTTCATTTTTTAATTACCAATAGTGTACTGGTCTGTCTTTTTTCACATCTCTGAAACAACTGGCGAATGGGAGGAGTCAAAGATTTATTCTCTCTGGTGGTCATGTGTTCCATCCTAGGAGCGGAGACATTAAGTCACATAAGCATGGTGCCCGCTCAGGTGTTTATACTGAGAGAGCATGATAGGATCCTTGTGTATCAGTATCCCAGATTTCATACATGCTGTTGTCACAGGCAGTTGTGCAAACTTGCACTAAGACTTCAATTGGGTCTTAGTGCTAGGGGCATTTTGGGGTCTTTGTCTAGTGATCAAGGCTTATTCTTGTAATGCAAGGATCCACTTTTTTAGGTCACTGCACTTTCCAAAAGGGCAAGATGATATCTTGGGGCCTTTTATCTACAAGGTTCCTCCCAGCCTGTACGTGCCGGTACTGGATTTTGATGACTATGATTCCCTTGATTGGTCTGATTATTCCCCACTTTAGGAGGGGCAATTGTTTAAGGAATCTGATGCTGAGGATCAGCAGTTTTTTGATGCTGATGCTGGGCAGGCGCTGGGGGATGACGTGGCTACCCCCAAAGTCCTGGCCCACCTATTTGAGTTACTGTCCATTTCTCCGAGTCCCCTCTGCAGGAGGGGGAATTCTTTGGGTCTTCTAAACCTCGCTTGGAGTTCCCAAATCAAAATCGTTTTGAAAGCATGATTCTTAAATAATGGGAGAGGCCTAGCCGGCTCCCCGGTGTTCCTCAAGGATGGGATAGGAGGTATCCCTTCCCTGTGGACGCGGTGAAGCGCTGGCCGTCCCCTCCCGAGGTCGATGCGCCCGTTCTGGGATTGTCCAACACCTCCGTTGTACATTCTCCAGACGCCACCACTCTTAAAGATGGTGAGGACAAATGCATGGATCAGATGGCATGTCATGCCTTTGCCAGTGTGGGTTCAGCCTTGCGGCCTGTTTGTGCCTCAGCGCTCGCCACTGTGGCTACCAGGTCTGTGGTTAGGGACCTGTTGAGTGGTTCCCAGCTTAATCCGGCCATTGATGAATTCACAGCCCTTAAGCGGTGTGAATTATTTACGACCTTTGTTTTATCTGCTATGGACGACACAATTATTATGTGTAGTAGAACCTCGGCTTTGCTGGTGGCTATTCGCCGATCGGTCTGGTTACGCCAGTGGGCGGCTGACATTGCGGCTAAGAAATCTCTCACAGCGCTACCCTTCCTGGGTACGCGGCTGTTCGGGGATAAATTGGATTCAGTGGCGAAAGGTGGAAAGTTACCTCAGCGTAAGAAGCAGAGTTGCCCCTTTCGGGGGGCCGGCTCCTTCAATCCTTCCTTTCGCAGTGCCAGAGCAGGCAGAGGCTTTGCCTACTCTAATTTCAGAGGTGATTCCTGGAACAGAGGCAGAGGACGCGCACGTCCAGGCCTTAACTGGGGTTCCAAGCCCAAGCCTGCTGCCAAGACAGCTCAGCAATGAGGGGACGCCCTCACCCTTGCGGGTGGGGGAACGGCTGCGGCACTTCTTCCAGGTCTGGGCCCAAGAGGTCACAGACAAATGGATCTTGAAAGTGGTCTCTTCTGGGTACAAACTGGAGTTCCGGCCTCCTCCCAGATTCCTAAGGTTTCGGGTGCCCTCGGATCCCCGGGCTGCGCAGGGGCTCCTGTTGGCTGTAAAGAATCTTCTGGTCATGGATGTCATATGCCCGATGCCATTCTCAGAGAATGGCCGGGGCTATTATTCCGTCCTCTTCACGGTTCCCAAAAAGGATGGATCCATAAGACTTTTGGATTTGAAGCTTCTCAACAGGTTAATCAGAACCAAGAAGTTCTGCATGGAGACTCTGCGCTCAGTCATCAATTCCCTTCGTCAGGGGGATTTCATGACGTCCATAGACATCAAGGATGCTTACCTTCATGTACCAATCTTCCCAGCACACCAGAGATTTCTCAGGTTTGTGGTGGGAGATCAGCACTTTCAGTTTGTGGCTCTCCCTTTCGGGTTGACTTCGGCACCAAGGGTGTTCACCAAGGTGCTGGCGGGCATAATGGCCCTTCTCAGAGCCCAGAGCATTCACATTGTGCCGTATTTGGACGACCTCCTCCTTACGGCATCCTCTCTCAGTCAGGCGGAGCTGGACACCAGGTTGGTGGTGGCGACGCTGGAGAGGTTCGGCTGTCTTCCCAAATCTTCTCTCTCCCCCGGCAGTCCCTTCAGTGGTGGCTGGAGCCAAGCAATCTGATGAGGGGCAGATCCTTTCTGACCCCTTGTTGGGAGACGGTTACCACGGATGCCAGCCTGTTGGGCTGGGGAGGTTTTTGGAAGACATATCAGTTCAAGGGGCTGTGGGGTCCTCTGGAGGCTCACACCCCCATCAATGTCTTGGAGCTGAGAGCTATTCAGTTGGTTCTGTCATGCTTGACGCATCACCTACGGGGCTTACCGGTTCCGGTTCGATCAGACAATCGAACTGCGGTAGCTTACATCAAACACCAAGGAGGGACTCGCAGCAGGAGTGCCCTCAGGGAAGTTTCTCTGATTCTTGCATGGGCGGAGAGCAATGTTCCATGCATCTCAGCAATGTACATTCCAGGAGTGGAAAACACGGAGGCGGACTCTCTGAGCAGGGGGTCCTCTCGCCGAGGGGAATGGTCTCTCAACCACAAGGTATTCCGGTCCCTCTGTCACACGTGGGGGTTTCCGGAGGTGGATCTCTTTGCCTCACATCACAATCACAAGCTCCCAAAGTTTGTGTCTCTGTCTCAGGATCCTCTGGCCCTGGCAGTGGACGCCATGTCGCTTGCCTGGAGTGATCTGGGGTTCCTGTACCTGTTTTCCCCCTTCTCCATGGTAGGCACGGTGGTGGGCAAGCTGGCTCTAGAGGGTGCGCCTGCAATTTTGGTGGCCCCAAGGTGGCCAAGACAGGTTTGGTTCGCAGACGTCGTAGGCATGGTGGTAGATCAGTACAGGCTGCCTCTGTTTCCGGATCTGATCACTCAGGGTCAACTACGTTACCCTAATTTACAAACGCTGGCTTTGACGGCATGGCTGCGGAAACCTCCATCTTAAGGGAGGAAGGTTTGTCTGATGCTGTGATTCAGACTCTTGTTAGAGCTAGGAAGAGATCTTCATCTAACATCTACTACTGGACTTGGAAGTCCTATATTTACTGGTGTGAGGCTAGGGCCTTGCCTTGTGGGTGTTTTTCGATTCATAGGATTTTGGAGTTTCCTCAACACGGTCTGGAACTGGGGTTCCAGCTTAGTGCCTTGAAAGGGCAGGTCTCTGCCCTGGCGGTTTTCTTTCGAAGGTCTTTTGTCAGCATCCTCTGGTTAAGACCTTTTTTCCAGGGGGTCACTCATGTGCGGCCCCCCTAGAAAGCCTTTGTTGCCCTTTTGGGATTGGAATTTGATTCTGTCGGCCCTCCAGGGGCCTCCTTTTGAGCCGGTGCAGGATGTTGCACTTTCTATGCTCACTCAAGAGGTTGCCTTTTTGGTGGCTATTACCTCTGTTCGACGTGTCTCTGAGTTGGCGGCTCTGTCCTTTCAGGCCCCTTACTTTGAGAGACACCAGGACAAGGTGGTTTTTCGCTTTAAGCCAGATTTCCTTCCTAAGGTGGTTTCTGCCTTCCATTTTAATCATGCATTTCTCCCTTCCTTGTGTCCTAAGCCTAGCAATGACAAGGAGAGGGTTTTGCACTCTTTGGATGTGGTTCGTTGTGTGAAGTACTATTTGGTGGCTACTTCTCTTTTTCGTAAGACGGACGCCTTGTTCGTGGTGCCCTCCGGGCCCAGGAAGGGTTTGGCGCCCGCCAAGTCTACCATTAGTAAATGGATACGCCAGGCCATTGCTGGGGCCTATACTGCCAAGGGGAAGGTTCCCCCTTTTCAGATCACTGCTCATTCTACTCGTGCTGTTGGTGCTTCTTGGGCTTTTCAGCACCAAGTTTCTGTTGAACAAGTTTGTAAGGCCGCTACTTGGTCTTCCGTTCATACTTTTTCCGAGTTTTATAAGGTTGATGTGCGGGCCCCAGCGGATGCTGTTTTTAGCCGCAAGGTTCTGCAAGCTGCAGTGGTTTAATTTTGTGCATTTTTGCCGAATTGGGATCCCCACCCATTATGGACACTGCTATTGGATGTCCCACATGTCATGAATATTGGAAGCGGGGTGTGTGACATACTTGGAATAATACCATTTTGTGATTACTCACCTGTAAAATGGGTATTATAAGTCACACACCCCGCTTCATCCCGCCCTTTTTTGTATTCTGGATCCTTTATATGGTGAACCTTTTATGATTAAGATTTTTATTATTGGCTCTTCCTGGTCCCCTTACTGCTTTCCTATTCTGGGTAATGTGTGGGAGGTCCCAGGTATTTATGGACTGGGAGGGGCTTCTTTTTTTCCTGTCATCTCTGCAGAAGTTCGCCCTCTACTGGCCATAACCCACATGTCATGAATATTGGAAGCGGGGTGTGTGACATCCTTATAATACCCATTTTACAGGTGAGTAATCACAAAATTGTATTTTGCTTCCTGAAATTATTGCAAATTAAATAGGGAGTTTTGCTAGTCTAATTTTCAGTTTTTTAAATGGCACTTCATTACAAAGATCACATCAGTGTGCTCACACTTAACCTTGGCTACATAAAAGGGAACAAAACATGAGCAGTACAGTATATTTTGCAATTTGCAGTTAGGTCTACAGAATGAAAAATGTCATGAAGAAAGAGAAAAAATATTTTTTTGCAGCTAGTCACATTTTTATCATTTCCCGTGCTTTTACATTTAGGTCACAACCCAAGTTTCACATTTAAAACTTAAATTTTTGCCTCATTGATCATGTGCTCATGGAGAAAATTAAATTATTTCTTATTGTGGAACACTTTCATCTTCATACAAAATGGCAGACACATTGACATGTGAAATTGAGAAAAGCAGTGACTGTGTAAACCTTTTACATAGTGTGAAATCACCATATATTATCTTTTCTTTTAACTATGTAACATAGCACAAGGCTTGACAGTATAATGAACAAAGCAATTAATAGGGAAATTGAAGACTAAACATCCATTTAAGGTTGCTATTCAGCTGTCTGGATACGGTGCAGATTGTATTCATATTCACTTATGTTCAGTTACAGTAGGTTAAAACATAACATGCCCATGCCTGAATATACATAATGCAACATAATGTGACATTACTGCAAGGAAGACCAGTACTGCTACTATCACATGATATTGTAGCATAATTTCAGGATATTAATAGGGATACACATGTGAACCTGCACAATTAACAGTGTGTCACTGGATTGTATACAGCTATTCAGCTGTCTGGACAATTTAGAGATTGCATTTATTATGTTATGTTCAGTTGCAGATCACTGGATTGCATTCAGCTGGGAATTTAGACAACATTAAGTTCTAAAATATACAGTTCCTATACTGATTACTTAGCTATAAGGTCAATAAAGTGTTATGTGTATTTATTGTATATCAGTGTGGACATTTTTTATTAGTTTTATATAGCTTAGCTGTTGTGAATAGACATACCAACCTGCTATAAATTGTGATTATTAAAATAATAGCTACTAGCTACAAATTCTGTATACTGTGTAAGGTTAATAAGGAATATGTCCAAGTTATTAAAAAACTCAGGCTCGCTACCATATTGTCCTGTTGACTGAGTCGGTCCCATTGCAGCACTTCCAGCTCCAATGTTCACACTCCTGAATTCCCATCCCCAGGTTCCACCAGTTACAGAATATTACATGTTGATGCATTATCGTTGTGCTCCCAGCTGCCAAGGAAGCCTGCTCCCTTCTGACTGGCAATATGGATAAGGCTGGATGGAGAGCATGCCTGTCAGCACCAAAGCTGAGGGAAAGGGAATGATGCAGCCCTCATGACTACACGGGATAGAGGGCTGACAGATGAGTGAGAGTTATTGTATTACCCTGGTCAGGGGCTAGTGGTCTCTAATCTCCAACTCATTAAACAGTTTCACTTCAGTGTGGGTACCAATTCCAAAAATACTAAAAGAAAAACGTGGTATAATACAAGGCACAATGCTAGTAAAATTTTTTATTAAAACACATCTTAGAGGTGCATGCATTTGGCTGTCAATGGCAGCAATACGACTTACCTCCCTGGTGATCCATAAAAATCATGCCAAATTTTAGAAGTTTCCTGGTGACAATTAACAATTAACAGATTTTGGCCTAGATAGCAACTTAAAGAATCCTTGTTAATGAAAATAGAGATATGTGATGAGCTTGAGAGTAAATTTTAGGATTATTTCCTCCAGAACTCCTCCCTAGACACTTCCCCTGTAATTAATTGGGCAGTGCATAAGACCATTATATGGGGTGCTTGATCCACATAGCTAGTAGAGCCAAAGAGAAATTTGCAGAAAATTGGCATTACTTTGTAAGGGCCATAAAAAATAAAGATCTCATGACTAGAATTGATTTTAGATGGGATCTTAATGTTCTGCTCACTACCAAGGCTGAAAATTATTAATTAATTTATCATTAAAATAAGATGAGGTAAACAAAAATTCTATAGTGCTAGTGATACAATTTACACACTTTTGGCTAGAAGAGTAGAACTGAGTATTAAAACATTTGTTATTCTCAAATGTTGCTTATGCACTGGCCACCATTCCAGTGATTCCCAAAAGGTAGTCTCAGAATTTCTTGAACATATCTTACAACTTTGATTAAGAGTTTAAAGAGCAGTAGGTTGTGGAGGCAAAAAGAACTCTAAAAAATGTCAAGGCCCCAGTCCAAACGGCCTAACGGTACTTTACTTTGGTGATATTCTAACCCTGCATCTGACAGCCCTATTTAATACACATAGAAGTGAACAAGCACCATCCAGGAGTTTAAACTCTGCAATTATGAGCATAATTCCGAGATTTCAGTAATTACAGCCTCATATCAGTTATGAATGTTGACTTGAAATAAGAGATGAACGATCTTGTTAAAAATTTGATTCAGATGATTTACTGGATGATTTAATCAGATTTAATTTCCCCAAGCCTGCCTATAGTGTGGGAGGGAACAACACACTGCCTATGAAAATGGGATGGGGGGAGGCCACACTGCGTATAGGGCATAGGAGGGGGAATGCCACATTGCCTAAGGGGAATGGGAGGAGGGAATGCCACACTGCCTATAGGGAATGGGAGGAGGGAATGCCACATTGCCTATGGGGAAAGGGGGGATGCCACATTGCCTAAGGGGAATGGGAGGGGGAATGCCACACTGCCTATAGGGAATGGGAGGATGCCACACTGCCTATGGGAATGGGAGGGAGGAATGCCACACTGCCTATGGGGAATGGGGGGGATGCCACACTTCCTATGGGAATGGGATGTGAGGAATGCCAATGGGAATAGGGTGGGGGAATGCCAAATTGCCTATGGGAATGGGATGGGGGAACATGCATCACAATGGAAGATGCCTAGAGAATGAGGAATGTATCAACATTGGATGTTGATGCATAATTTTATAGGTATCGATCTGCAATAAACATTTATGTTATATTCTTACTCCTGGACAAAGCAAGAACTTGTCACTACTGCATCAATGTCTTAACGTGATCTTATACCCAGAAATTAAGTTTATGTTGTCACCTTCTATCCCTAGCCCTGTACCTGAAAATAGCCTGTTTTTCTTTTTTTCACTAAACCCCTTGCCCAATATTCATGGAAACACAATGCAGTATGAGGTTTGCCTCCCTGGTCATGCAGCAGCAGCACCCCTGGTGCTTTCCAGTGATGATAAATTCAGGTATGGGCTAAACTGGCACATGTGGTGTATGTGGCAGGTTAGCTTGTAGTGCCTTCAGATTTATTGCAGTTGTTAAAATTGATAAGGCTGACTGCATGAAATGTATGTAACTTTATCATTGCTGGAGAGCATCCAGGGAGCCACCAAGTGTTTTTTATACATTTTGGGCAAAGACTTTACAGTTGCAGCAGTAAAACAGTAAGTGTTTATTGAGATGTAATCAAAATTATACCTAAAAACTGCAAAATGTAAGACAATTGTACTGTTTTTTTTGTAGATACTCAATTGATCGCAATACGGATTTAGAGAGATATTTTAACATTGATGCCACCACTGGGGTTATTACAATTGCAAAGCCTTTGGACAGAGAGACTAATGCTGTTCATAACATCACTGTTCTAGCCATGGAGAGTCGTAAGTTAAAATTATATTTTTTAATGCTACATCTAACTAATGTATAAATGCATTTTTTTTACACTTTTGATAGAAATGTGGGCTAGTAGTAGTCCCAGAGGTATCTAGATGCTCAATTGGGTTTTAGTCATAAGGATAGACCAGCACTTTACGAGCTCCATTTTCACTTGTGTATCTAAATGTTGGGGCTCATAGAAGCCTGCAAAACTTTCTCTAGCAATCCCTCTCTACCCCCTCAAATTTATACATTCATGGTCCAGTCTGTCAGTGTTCTGCTTTATTCTTGTGCAGAGCAGCCATTGCAGTACAAGTCCAAGGCACTGTTTCCAAAAATCTGTCTATCTATGGTATCATTTCATCAGAGCTTTACCAAGGTCCCTTTGAAAGTATTGACCTTAAAATAGGATAAGGTCCATTTGTCCAGACAACTGCATAGACCATCTAATCACATAGCCCTAAAGCTTTCTATGTTCCTTATTTCTTTTTTTTAAATTAAGTCCCCAAAGCAAAGAAAATTTATTTGGAGGTTTTGATTCATTTTTAAAAGCTGAGTGGCACAGAAACATGTTTTTCTAAATCGCCTATTGCTTGGATGTCTTTCTAATGTACTCAGGCTAAACTTTGGTTTTGCTACTCTAGTTTACCCTGGAGGAGTGACTGTTTAGAGTGGGGGTGTCAAACTCCACCCTGAAGGGCCAGCAACAGGTTATATCTTTTGGATCTCTGCATAGCTGTCTCAGTAGCTCTGTCCGGGCACCAACTGTTTGCCTGTTTGGAGATCTGCAAATCATGACCTGTTGTTGGCCCTTCAGGAGGGAACTTAAAGCGTAACAAAACCCACCAAACTTGCGAAATACATTTGTCCAAAGCCCCTGCCAATATTCCCTTTTTCAGGTGTAGAACTAGTAATGGAAATGTTCCCTTTTTAAATTGTCCTGGTTTAATTTGCTGCCCCTCTTGGTGAGATATCAAGCAATCAGTCATTGCATAGGTGTGCAATGACATCATTGCCACACAGCGGCAATGAATGGAGGAGGTGGAGCTTTACAGTTAAAACAAGGGGAATTATCTGGGATTAGAATTAAGCAGGAGCACTAAGAAATGGCATTAGGTGCTCCTCATGGGGGGGAGCAATTCAGGGGATGCTAGTTAAAAATGTGGGGTTTGGTCCGCTTTAACACCTGTGGCTTAGAGTTTCAATAGAAGGCAGAGGGTAAGGCCACCTTTAACACAACTGTAAAAAGTGCTGCTCTGCAAAAGATTAATTAGGAGTAATTAGATTTGCATTGAATTGAATTGAATTGGTACAAAGAAACATTTGTCTACACAAGCCCCTCTCAATGCCACCATTCACTTACTCCAGGGAGAGCTTCTTTGATGGCATCTTTAGCCAAGAAAAAAGGAAATTAGATCAGGTAGGCTTGACAATTTAAAAATTTCAATGGAGTTTTTTCATTCACTAATCTAGAAACAATGACAATTGCCAAAATTTTTTGTTGAGACAAGGCTCACTTGCAGTATTCATTTTTTTGCTGGTATTTGCACAACAAAAAATAGTTTTCCACATTTCTGCAACTTACATGTACAGTTTCTTGAAATAATTAGAAGAAAAATATTTATTTTGCTCTTTCTTGTGTAATGATTAAGGTGGACCAACACCCGCACTGAGTGGGTGTTGGTCTCCGCCACTATGTGACAGGCTGGGGGGGCATTCAGAATGCTACAGCTCCCCCCAAACATAACCCCCCCCCCCCCGAATACCTTTCCCTTGTTTCCCCACCAGCAATATAGCGCAGCGATTGGCCATCCGGCCATGTGTATACTGAACAGTCTGGATGCACCCCACAACCTGGTTTGTGGCAGAGACCAACACCCATGCCAAATGGCCTCCCAATATCATGTTTAGGGGGGAAGGGTCTTATTCCTGGCTAGGAAAACCCTTGGTGGGAGTATTTCAAGGGACCATATCAAAATAGCAAAATGATATACAATGTAAGAAATTATACATTTAATATACAATTTATTAAATCATACATATTGTGAAATATTTAGCTTCTTTTTACATAAACATTTTTTTCACATATTTTCCATCATATATTCCAAGAATTATACACAATGGAGATAATCATCTCCTTTATTCCTTCTCACTGACGGTTAGTCTTTGTGTACAGTTTGTAGCAAGATATTGTTTTTCAGTTTGCAGCAAGCATAGGGTCTGTTAACCTCAAATGTAGCAAGTGTAAATGTGCAGACGTTTCGTGTATAGCTTCCTCAGTGCAGGTTATAATAATACATAATGCATGATATTAACAGTTTGTAGCAAGCTAGCTATGGTAATTTTCTATAAAACGTATATCAGTATTTTGTGCATGTACCTTTAAGTTAGATAGTAGAGATGAGCGAACTTTTGAAAAGTTCGATTCGGCCGATTCGCAGAATTTCACAAAGAAATTCGGGTTCGGCCGAATCGAACTTTTACGAAGTTCCCCATCAAAAATGCCGGCATGGTGGGAGCCTCTGATGACGCGCCCTCAGATGACAGCTGAGAGCGGCGCCGGCCTCCACGCTCCGGACCTGCAGGTAAGTGTTTGCTTTTTTTTTAAATGCCGGCATGGTGGGAGTGGGCCGGCCGGTTCCGCTGACAGCGGAGCGGGCTGGCCCGCTCCCACCATGCCGGCAAAAATGCTTTTTTTTTTTTTTTTTTTTTTTGTTTTTTAAATGCCGGCATGGTGGGAGCGGGCCGGCCGGCCTTTCAGCGGCCTTTCAGCTGACAGCGGAACCGGCCGGCCCGCTCCCACCATGCCGGCATTTTTTTTTTTTAATTTCAGGAAAAATTCGATCGGCACGAACCACAAAATATTCGGGTTCGTGCCGAATCGAATATTTCCTGAAATTCGGAGCGAATTCCGGTTCGTCCGAACCGGTTCGCTCATCTCTATTAGATAGCATGAGAAGAGGGCGCTTGCTTTTCTGGTATTTATGGTATAATTATGCCAGAGATTCCTGAGGTAAAAATATATACAGTTTGAGTAAATTTGTGAACAGAGGTCTGGAGTGGTGAAATTAGGTTTACCTCAGTCTAAGGAGCTGTGATCCTTTTTGCCTGTGCTAAGGCTAGGATAAAATAATAGCATTCAGTATAATAGTGATAGTCTATAGTGATGAAGTGGCGGCCGCCATATTGTTGGGGGTAGTCTGGAATTTGTAAATCATATACAGCTATTACCAGAGAACGAGCGCTCTTCTCCACATTTATATGTATAAATTCTCAGTTCCTTAGTACTTGTATTTGTCAATTACAGCCATATCTGCAGCATATCAAAAAAAAAAATATATATATATATATATATATATATATATATATATATATATTGTGGTAAGGTGCAAGGTGCCGTCATTGACGGAAGGTATGTGGCACCAAGGTACCTGGCCTTGGTGCAGTAAAGCCGTGTAGTTTGTTTCCCAGCATCAGTTGCTAATGGCAGTCTGGTGCTGAAGTTTTAGTATAGCCAAAAGGCTAACCCGGGGCGGTTTTACTGGGATGGAGTAGAGCAGGGTGGGGCTCCATCCCCTACCCAGGTTTTACAGGCCGCATAAATAGCCTGGGAAGTCAGCTGTGGGGGGTGTGTGTCTGGAGCTGACTTGTGAAGTGAGACTCTGTGGGCCTGGCTGAAAACTCCTGTGCAGGCTGGCCTGTCTGGTTCATTTCTGCTGTATTTTCCTGAAAAGGTGGTGTAACTCAAAAATACATTCTGTTTATGGATTTTGTGTGAATAAACATGGACTTTAAGTTATCACGTTCGCCTTTGTGCCTCTATACTGCAAACATCCTGCTGTCTACCAGAGCGGGTCCCCACATTTGATGGAGGATGCGGGCAAAACAGCGAGGCCGTTGCTAGGAACAACCGACGGAAAAGTTTTTTTTTTTTTTTTTGGATGTCCTACATTAAGCCTGCCAAGCTGTTACCTGTGACCGCAGACAAAATGGAGGCTGTCGTAAAAGCGCTCATGGAGGTGAATCTGCAGCAGCGCGAGGACATCAAGCAGCAGCAGTAGACCAACCAGCTTCTGTTACAACATGTGATGGCGTTGCAAGCTGCAGGAGCATTCAAAAGTGTCCTTGACGCCCGGAAAGCTGTCCGCATAGCGATTACGAAGATGACCTCTTTGGATGATGTCGAGACCTACCTGGCGGTGTTTGAAAAGGTGGCTGCAAGGGAGAAGTTGCCTCGTTACCAGTGGGCTGATGTCATCGCTCCCTTTCTGGCATCTGGACCCCAGCAGGTGTTGTTTGATCTTCCAGACGACCAAGCCGTTGATTACCCGACTCTGAAGGGTGAGATACTGGCCATACTGGTGGTGAATGTGTGGGTTCGGGCTCAGCGGGTGCATCAGTGGAGCTATCAGTCGGCAGAGCCGCCAGACCCCAATACTATAAACTGCTGCACTTGCTGCAAAAATGGCTGCAACCAGAGATATTAAGCCCCATATGACCGCTATCCTCTTGACAAAGGTCTATTCCGGACCTACTTACCTGCATCCTTTACTTGATTATGTTTTTGTTTGTTTCATGCCTTAAAGGGAAATACTTTGCAAACTTGAATGTACTCTTTTTGTTTTGCTTGAACTTGATCTAGTCTTCTGTCTATCCAACATGTGTTATAGTTTTTGCATCTGTATTTTCCCTGCTTGTGCTGAATGTATATACTGCTAGCCTTTTGCTATAGAACCTGATTGATTTCACTTTAAATAATCTTGCACTGTTGTACTGCACTATCATATGAGCATTAAATCATGAATCGCATTACATAGTCTTCTCTTGGTGTTCATGACCTCCTATATTGCATTTGTTTAGTATATTCCTATACCTGTTGGGCAGAGGTATTTTGGAGGTGATCTTGAACCCTGATCCTTACATTCTTTTTTATGCTGTCTGTGACAAGATAGTTGTCATTTTCCTAAACAGTGTGCCACAACCAGTTTTACTAACCAGTACAAGGTATTACCCTTTGGTTTACATGGCACTCCCGCTACGTTCCAAAGGTTAATGGATATTGTCCTCCGGCCACATTGTCCTTATGTTTCGGCATATATCTGGCCGATATCATCATCCATAGTACGGATTGGGAAAGTCACCTGCCCAAAGTCCAAGCCGTAGTGGATTCCCTCAGGAGGGCTGGTTTGACGGCAAACCCAAAAAAGTGTGCCTTGGAAGAGGCTTGTGGCTTGGAAGAGACTAAATACCTGGGCTATGTGGTTGGGCGAGGAGTGGTCAAGCCCCAGGTTAGCAAAATAGAAGCCATCCGTAGCTGGCCACGTCCTAACACTACCCGCCAAGTAAAGTCATTTCTGGGGTTAGTAGGGTATTACATGAGGTTCATTCCCAATTTTGCCACCGTAGCAGCACCTTTGACAGACCTGTTAAAGGGAAGCAAGTCTGTCATGGTGAGATGGAATGAACATTTTTTTTTTTTTTTTCTCTCCCCACCACCCGAATTTTCCTAGTGGAAGTGTTACTTAGCCTACCTGTGCTGAGGAACCAACCTGAGAGACACCACGATGAGTAGAACGTGCGGCGGCCGGCAAGCTGGGGAAATGGCGGCGGCGGACCTCTCACCACGTGAGTAGGCCCGGATAGCTGCGACCGCTTCTTGCACCAACATCTCGACGGGTAGCGCGGGTTCCGAGCGGAGCGGGCTGCGAGTGGGCGTCGGATGTGTGGACCCCCGGCTCCTGTGAGTGAAGTCGTTCCTGCGGCGTGAGAGAGCCAACCCAGGGCTGCAGCAGGCGGCGGAAAGTGGAGCGTCGGCTGCGGACCCCCGGCTCCAGGGACGCTGCAGCTACGGTGGGAGAGCGGGCCCACCCGGGGCTGCGCGGGCAGCAACGGCAACAGAGCTACTCCTCGGCGGTGCGGCACCCCCGTCCTGTCCCGTCGTCTCAGCAGCGCGGTGGCTTCTGATCATCCTCTCTCCCCAAGTATGCTGTGTCAGCAAGCATCATCAGTATCCAGGTGAGCTCAGCCTTTCTGCACAGACTGATACATTCATGATACAACACTGGCCTGCCAACAACAGCATCACCAGTCTCCAGGAAGACCCAGCACATATCTTTACTTAACAAATATCTTTATTTAATATCTTTATTTAACAAAAGTCCAACACCAGCAAGTACATAATACATCACAACCAGAAACATTTCCCCAGGAACAATAAACATCTCCTTTCACAATTACTGGGCGGACATCCCTGACTGCGTCACAAACAGCAAGCACTTCAGTTCACGCCTATGTTGGCCTGCACAAGCACAAGTACTCAAAGGAAAGAACCCTCACGAAAACCTGCACACAAGCCTTAACAAACAACCGTTACGCAAACCTGCGCATCTATTAAGTTGAACTGGAGAAATAACAACATATTAAGGCACATCAAACAAAGCTAACATAGCAAAAGAGTCTAGTTCCTGAACCACAAACATATACCAATTGAGGAATAACCACCAGCCCCCCCCCCCCCCCCCCCGCAATAACCACAAGAACCTTGCAAGCCTCCCCGTCGGACAACCACTGGCACACAATCCATCCCTAACCAAACACCATCTCCGGTCACCATACCAGATCCTACACCCATACAGACACCTCTGTCACACAATCCATCCCTAACCAACCCCCCATCTCCGGTGAACATACCACATCTTACACCCACACAGACACCTCCGTCACACCATCCATCCCCAACCAACCCCCCATCTCAGGTCAATATACCACATCCTACACCCACACACACTCCGTCAACCACCACTAACACCCCTCCAACACTCACCCCCATCCATATACCCACAACCACCACAAACCCCCCCAATCAGACAATCAGGTAACAAAGTCAAACGCCATCCCTCCTACAACTCAAAATATTCAACCACTTTCATATACCCACAACAACCACATACCACCCAAACAAGCCCAATCCGGGTAACAAAACAAAAAACGCCCACCCCCACTGGGATACACTTACAACTCCGGAACCTCTAGAATTCTCCTTTTAGCCCAACCTACCAACCTATACCACAAACCACCGGCGTCCTGTTCCCAACCAAAATGTGCCTCACATACTCCAGGGAAACACTTCTAAATACATCTGCTCCCGGATGGACATCCTTCTCTGCCCTAAGAATCCTTGTCACAGACCACATTGCCAAGGTGAACAAGGTAAGTGCCAAAAGAAGACGGAGAGGAAAAAGGGCAGGAATCTTGGTAAGACTAAAAAGGAGAGGTCTACGTTCGGCACTTCCGTCGATACACCTGGCAAATCTGCGTTCCCTTCCAAATAAAATGGAAGAACTACAAATTTTGTGCAGGAATTATGCAGAATTTTCAAACTCTGCTATCCTTTGCTTCACTGAGACATGGCTAAATGATCGCATACCGGATACAGCCCTGGAACTCCCTAACTTCAATATCATCCGAGCAGACAGGAATTGTGCTCTAGCGCAAAAATCGCGAGGAGGCGGCGTATGTTTCTTTGTGAACTCAAATTGGTGTAAAGACACAAATATCCTGGCTCAAAGTTGCTCCACACACCTTGAATTACTAGCATTAAACTGCAGACCTTTTTATGCCCCACGGGAATTCTCCTCATTCATATTGATTGGGGTTTACATCCCACCACGTGGATCCGCAAAACCCGCTCTAGACGGTCTGGTCGATTGCATTCTTGAATGCGAAAAGAAACATCCCCAAGCCCTCATCATCGTACTGGGCGATTTCAACCAGGCAAAACTAAACTCGGAACTCCCTAAGTTCTTCCAGCATATCATCTGCCCCACCAGAGGAACGAACTCCCTAGACCACTGCTACACCACCATCAAAGGTGCCTACAAACCTGTAGTCAAAGCCGCACTAGGCCACTCAGATCACGCACTCATACATCTAGTCCCAGCATACAGGCACAAACTGAAATTCTGCAGACCCTCACTCATCACCTCAAAAAGATGGACAGCTGAAGCGGCGACCAACTTACAAGCATGCTTCGACACAACGAACTGGGAGATCTTTGAAAACACCATGGACATCAATGACTGGACTGACAAGGTCACGTCGTACATCAAATTCTGCGAAGACATGCTGATTCCAACCAGGACCTTTAAGAAACTACCACAAAACAAACCTTGGTTCAACAGTACGATCAAAAACCTAAGGAAGAAAAAAGAATCAGCACACAAACAAGGCAATCTTACTGAGTACCGGAAATATAGAAATCTCCTTACCAAGGAGATAAAAGCAGCAAAAAGACAATACTCGCATAAATTAGAAAATACTTTTTCAAAATCCAACTCAAGAGCCTTATGGGCGGGTGTTAAGCAAGTAACAAACTTCAAGGGCACCGCCCCTACTATCAACCCGAGCATGGATCTCGCAGAAGAACTGAATCAGTTTTACTGCAGATTTGATACAATGATGCTAAGGAAAAATACAGTGAACCCCCCTCCAATGATGAGTAGTACACCCAACAGGATGGCTATGCCCGAACTAAACTTAGGAACGTCAGATGTAAGGAAGATCCTACTCACGCTCAACACCAAGAAAGCATCTGGCCCTGATGGGATCTCTCCAACGTGCCTAAAAGTGTGTGCGGAACAGCTGGCCCCAATCCTTACAGATATCTTCAGGGGCTCACTGAAGGCGGGCATAGTCCCGAACTGCCTGAAGGACTCAGTCATTATCCCAATTCCTAAAACAGCAACTGCCATAGCTTTGAACGATTACAGACCCATCGCTCTGACCCCAGTGGTGATGAAAGTCTTCGAGCGTTTGATAATACCAGTCCTAAATGAGGCTATCGGCTCAAAGTGGGATCCACTACAGTTTGCGTATAAAGCGAATAGATCTGCAGATGACGCGGTCAACCACACAATGCAACTCACACTAAATCATGTGGATCAACCCAACTCATACGCCAGACTCCTATTCGTAGACTTCTCTTCCGCCTTCAATACTATAGATCCCCAAATTCTGAAAAGGAAACTGCTCACACTGGGCATCTCACCAGATCTCTCTGACTGGATCACCAACTTTCTAACAAACAGAACCCAGAGAGTCAAACTAGGTCCCTTTATCTCCTCAAGCAGAACTACAAACATAGGCGCACCACAAGGTTGCGTTCTGTCCCCCCTCCTCTTCTCCATATACACAAACGACTTCACGTCAACAGACCCATCAATCAAAATCATCAAGTTTGCAGACGACACCACCCTAGTAGGCCTTATCAGCAACACAGACGAGACTCCGTACAGAACACAAATAAATAGCCTGGTAACCTGGTGTGATGAGAATAACCTCATCCTGAACACCCAGAAAACGGTTGAGCTGATTGTCGACTTCCGGCAGTCCCATCCAGCACACCGTCCCATCGCCATGGGTAAGGATGAGGTCAATATCGCCACCAGTGCAAAATTCCTCGGAACAGTGATCACTAATGACTTGAAGTGGAGTAGGCATGCCGCCGTTGTCCTAAAGAAGGCTCAACAGAGACTGTATTTCCTTAGACAACTGGCGAAATTCGGAATGTCCAAAAGGATCCTGAAGACCTTCTACATCGGCGCAGTAGGCTCACTCCTGAGCTCTTCCTTCACTACCTGGTATTGTGGGATCACTGCCAAGGATAAGATCAGGCTGAAGAGGATCACCAGGACCGCTGAGCGGATCATAGGGTGTCCCCTACCGGACCTAGATGAACAATTTAGGGAAAGGATCCGCTCAAAGGCAAAGAGAATAGTAGGCGACCCCACACATCCAGGCAACCCCTTCTTCAATCTTCTACCATCTGGACGAAGGTACCGGGCCATCTCGACCAGAACCTCTCGGTATAAAAACAGTTTCTTCCCGCTAGCCGTCAAAGCCCTGAACAACCACCTCTAAGACTCCTGGAAAACCCCTGATCCCCAGCCACTTAATGGATCATTGCATGTACATAGTTCCACTGTAAATATGTAAAGATGTAAAACTAGCTACTGTTGATATATATATATGTATATAGTCGTAGGTCTAGCGTTTGTTTAAGCTCTATGGAGAACCTCCCTTCCAAAAAGTATTCCATGTTGTATTCTGTACATACTTGGCGACCAATAAAGTATTCGTATTCGTAAAGCGTTCTCCACTTTGAAGTCTACCCTGTGTGGGTCTCCGGTGTTAGTGACACCCGACTTTAAGAGGGAGTTTATAGTGCAGACTGATGCCTCCGAGGTAGGTCTCGGTGCGGTACTGTCTCAGGTAGTCAACAGGGAGGAGCACCCCTTTGTCTATGTGAGAGAGAGTGCCTGGCCGTTTTCGTTTGATTACGGACCATTCTCCCCTCAAATGGATGTGCCAAGCTAAGGACAGGAATGCCAGGGTCACCCGGTGGTTCCTGTCCTTGCAAAATTTCAAATTCTCGGTAGAGCACAGAGCGGGACGGATGTTGGGTAATGCGGATGCCCTATCCCGGGCACATTGTTTGTCATGCGTCCACCCCCTCAGGGTTGAACAAAGGGGGGGGGGTATGTGGTAAGGTGCAAGGTGCCGTCATTGACGGAAGGTATGTGGCACCAAGGTACCTGGCCTTGGTGCAGTAAAGCCGTGTAGTTTGTTTCCCAGCATCAGTTGCTAACAGCAGTCTGGTGCCGAAGTTTTAGTATAGCCAAAAGGCTAACCCGGGCGGTTTTACTGGGATGGAGTAGAGCAGAGTAGGGCTCCATCCCCTACCCAGGTCCGGGTTTTACAGGCCGCATAAATAGCCTGGGGAGTCAGCTGTGGGGGAGTGTGTGTCTGGAGCTTACTTGTGAAGTGAGACTTTGTGGGCCTGGCTGAAAGCTCCTGTGCAGGCTGGCCTGTCTGGTTCCTCTCTGCTGTATTTTCCTGAAAAGGTGATGTAACCCAAAAAGACGTTCTGTTTATGGATTTTGTGTGAATAAACACGGACTTCAAGTTATCACGTTCGCCTCTGTGCCTCTATACTGCAAACATCCTGTCGTCTACCAGAGCGGGTCCCCACAATATATATATTCTTCCCTCCTACCCAGGCTGCCCCACAGTGCATCTCGTGTCCAGCTTATCAGCACTGGCCCGGGCTGGCCCTGAAGGCTGATGGAGGAGGACCTGGAAGAGGTAAGTTCCTAGGCGGTCGGGTTTTTTGTTTAACGGGTGGCAGGGCAGCCCGGGTCCCGCTGTTCACCTGCTCTATAGTAAGGAGGGACTACAGTCATTTCTGACCATTGTTGTCCTTTAAGATTACAGCTTTTCTGCAGTTACCTGCATTTTCACTACTTCCACTTTATTGTGGCAACTTGAAGTGGAACTATTACACAACGCAACCCTTAGACTAAAAAAGGCTTGGCACCCCTGCATTAGAAGGTCTACTAAAATTACAGAGAGATTTTTTTTAACGCCTCACTAATTGGTCAGCACTACCAAGTTCTTAAGATAATTCATTCAGATCTTAAGTATTTACTTTGTCCATCCAAGTACAATGTATATTATTTCATACATTTACAGTAAATATACATAGCAGGTAGTAAGGCAAAATATGTAATTGACTCCTCCAATGGGTTTCGATATAGATTCTTCTTAAGGGAATATCTTACTCCGGCTAGTTTTTAAAGATATTTTACCTCTGGGGTGCTTTTTACAATGCCAAAATAATGTTAAAATATTCTATATATATATATGTTGGGCAGAGCTGGCCAGATTTTAGCAGGTGGTGATATTGTTGTCACATCCCAATCTGATTTTATTGAAGGCATGGCTGCGCTGAACCTAATGCTGTAGCTTCCACCATCCTCTCTTACCAAATGCTCAAAAAGACCGTTTGATCAAAAAGGCCTGTAATTTTAAAAAAGGTGAACCATGTGCAGCAGTGCCAGACACACAATGCGGGGTCCTGGCATTCGGACTGAAGGGGTGATAAGGGTCAATAGTCTGCTCAACCATAAGTAAAAGAGCACTATCATGAAATAGTGTAATATAATGTAAGATTAATAAGAGGCAAACTTTAAACTTCAACATTAGTAAATAATGTTGAGAATATTTTATCCATCTGTTCTAGTGGAGCACAGCAATTCTTCTCACAGCATAGCCTTAGAACAGTACAATCCTTTTACATATATTGTGAGTAGTAAAGTTAACAAGCCTGGGGCTAGTCAAGTCAACATTCTACCGAACTGCAAGGAAATAGGAGAAAAGGGGCAAAACTGGGTAGGCCAGGCCAGGCCAGCCCTAGAGTCTTAAAGACTCTTGCGCCAATGGACAGCTTCCCCTCGATGCATCATCATTTGTGATGCCCCACTGTGTGAATCCTCCACAGTTCGCCATAAACTTACCTCTATATGGAATCCCATGCTGAAAGCTCCAGTCTCTTGTGGCATTCAGGGGGTGGGGCATTACACCAAAGGGAGGGTTCCACCAAGGGACATGCCACATAGTGTAGGGTTGAAACAGGAAAAAAGGGTTTGGTCCTCTTTTAACAGTCAGTTAGCTGGCCAGTCTATGCTGAGGTAAGGTCTAATTCAGACTTTAAGTGAAGCTTAGGTTGGTACACATTGAATCTATGGCAGCTGATGGATGTTAAGATTTATATAATATTGCTGAAGCTGTTAGTAATTAGTTTTCTCTAACATCAACTTCAACAGTTTTACTGTACCAGGTCTTCCTTCCTTCTTTGGGCTGCCAGATCAGAATCACAGACTGGATTAGGTGAAATACGCAAACCACTAGCTTCTCATGAGAACTGAACTCCAGGCCTTTGGCAGCCTTACTTGCAGCCTTTAAAATGGCTTGCAAACTAAACCCCACTGAAAGGAAAACTCCCCTTTTGTCAAAAGGAAAACTCCCATTTTTGGTGATGTAAAATTGACATTTGTGTTATGATATTGCCCCTATACCTGTGATTTACAAATTTCCTATATTCCTTTGTGTCTGTCATCCTAAGATGGGGGTGTTTTTTTCTGGCCTTGAGTAAAGTACTGACTACATTTCCCAGACTGCTTCCACTGTAACAGGTGAACTCTTTAGCAGTAATGATTCTTCCACCTGAGAACACTGCCTATAATCCTTTAGCTATTGAACAGAAAACTGCAATCCTCCCTATCTGAATAAGTTGAATTAAAGCAGAAGAGGTTAAACCTGTCTCCTCTTCGCTGGCCAATCAGATGATTAGCCAGAGTAAGGAAGTTTTTGATCTGTACTTTTAACACACTAGTTGATGTACATTGCTAAGGTAAATACATTGTTGCTAAGGAAAACTTATCTTTTACAACACAGAATTGCAAAAAAAATAGAAAAGAAAAAAAATAAATAACAGATAAGTTTAGCACATTGGTTCCATCATTTCAACACGCTAAAAATGAAATTTAAAAAACTGAATAAAAGTAGAATTACCCTTTAATTCTTCTAGCGCCGGCAATGTAAAATTTATGTGCCGGGCTTTCCCCCCTGCTAGTGCCCCTCCCCCCAAAAAGCCACTTAACCGACACCTCAATCGATTCAGCCAGGTCTTCTCTTCACTTGTGGGGCCTCCGACCCCAGCAACTCCGGCTTCAGGAGAGGGCCCAGATTAGAGACTCCCCACTTCTGCTGCTGCTGGCAACTGTAAAAAAAAATGACATTTACTAACCTCCATGCGCGATTGCTCCCGCCGGGTTTCCTCTACACTGGGGAGCCTCTAATTCCCCCCAGGCTCTTTTGCCTTCAGGAGAGGGCCTGGAGTAGGCCCTGACCCCCCCCCCATGCTTCCGCCTTCGAAGTCACTACCACCTCTAGTCCCTTCTTCTTAGGGGCAGGGCAGATAACATCATCCCACTGGTGTTACTGGTGAAATTAGCTATGCATGTTGGCTATTGTGGTGAGGCTTCTTCTGGATTGCTTTCTACTTCCCTCTATTACTAATGAGGTGCTTACAAATGGGCATAACCACCACATATGCCACATGTGCCCTTTAACCTTGCAACCACTGAAGCAATAGGGGAGTTATCCAGGAAAAATCTTGATAGTCTGGCTGGAACCATATGCCATCTTAAAATAACTTTCAGGTTTGTCTCCACTAAATTTACATTTCAGATACCAGGTCCTGTCTGAAATCTTTCTCCCATGTACTCATATATAGCACTTGTGTTTGAGACAAGAGCAGGGATGAATATATCAGGGATAATCTGAGGCTCACTTAGGGACTTCAGGCAATACTGTTAAAATGCAGTTATTGTTATCGTCTTCCCTGTTTTCCTGTCACAGGATTATAAAAGATAAAGGATCTGGCATGCTTTAAAGTGCTCCTGAGTTGGCATTTTGAATACTGTCTGCAAAACCTGTAGAGTGACAAGACCATCCTTTTTGTAGAAATGCCCTATTCTTGTGAGTCCATTCCTTTTCCGCCATTCAAAGCCTTGAGTTAGACCTGGAGTAAACTCTGAGTTATTTAGCTACCTCACTTTTAAGTCCACAAAACCATTTCAATTAAAATACTCAAAACTTGATTTAAGCTAGTTAGTGGGCAAGCACAGCCAGAAGAAAGCAGCAAGCTGTGTGGACAGGACTGGATTATCTCTTCCTAGAGATCTTTGTGTACAGTTGCCAACTGCAACATATTGGAGGTTGTAAAAACTGCTCCCATGAAACACACATTTGCCAACATATGAAAGAAAAATACTTTTCTTTTGAACTCCTCTGAGTAAGATCCTCCTTCCCTCTTTATTTACCCTGGTGGGTGAGTATGGGGTGAATCAAGTGAGTGTGTCATCATAGGTAGAGAAGGACGAACCTGAACCGCAAAGTTCGCAAACCCGAACAGGGACTTTTTCCAGAAGCCATGTTCGAGTTCAGCATCCAGCCCGAACATGGATAAGCTGGTTGATTGGCTGCTGAGCAGCCCATCAACTCAATTCACCTAGGGTTGCAGCATTATCCTCACTTAAGAGAGCATCTTTTTGTATCCCTGGCTAGGGCCAGTTTGAAATGCCACTGCCGCTGCTGCCGACAGAAGAGGATCAGTACTCAGGTGAGTTACAGCAGTGCTTCTGCTACACACTCTGCACCCCCCAAATTTCGGCCAGACTTGCCAAACCCAAACTTTGAGGGGTTCGCCCATCTCTAATCATAGGTAAAAGCAATTGAAAAGAATGTATTTATTCATTTGGACCATCATCTCCCCTTGGGAAAATCTCATTGTTGACCTTTTAACATTTAAGTACATTCCTCTTAGTGTGTTTCCCTTTTTGCATTCCATGTCCTCTCTTTTCCCTCCTGTTTTCCCTTTCTTTTCTTCTGTGTCCCCTTCTCTTCCTTCTTGTTCCTTCTCAATGCCCTTGATGCTGGGATTTTTTTGCAGTTAGGGAAGTTTGTTTATTTGGTGATTGTCAGTGTCTTTTACTAAAAAAAGTATCTAGTGATAATTCCAGGTTGGTTGCTTTAATCATTTCTGCAACTCAGAGCAGCAAAGTTTTTTTTAGACCTAATAATGTTGGCCTGGGGAGGTTCTCAATTGCTAATAGCCCCCTTGCACATAAAAAACCAGCAAGCCCAGATAATCCCACCTGCTTCACATTCTGGTTAAATCAAGTCCCATGATTTGATGCTGGCTGTCACATGGTCTGGAGTCCTCATCCGTGATCCCGGGGCACTGAAGGAAACTTTAACCCTTTCGCTGCCAGCCTACCTGGAGTTTTTGTCACGCTTGGTGCCAGACCATTTTGCACTATTTTGCGCTCCCCATGTTCAAATGTGATTTTTGAAGGGATTTCCAGGGATTTCCCAGGAAAATGATATATTGTTTTTTTCAGCAGAGTCTGGGCTTTAACATGAAATGTCTTGTTTGTAATTTTTTAGGTGTATTCTCAATACTTTTGGGTGAAATATGTGCAAAAAAAAATTTGTAGTGTTTTTTTGTAATAAAAAATGTAAGTTTGTCAATAAAATCTTATTGCATGTGAAACCCCAATTAATCCCGGTCACAGCGTTACCACATATGTATAAGTAGACACCCTTTCCTGCCCAGGAGACTCCCCCAAACTGAAACAGCGCTTTAGGAAATTTTCAGATAAAATACAACTATGCACCGCGCTAAGCGCACCTTGCGGTCTTTCCAGAAAAAGAACCCTTTAAATTTGAAATACCCCCCAAAAACTATATATTCTCTGGAAGTATACACCTCAGGCTTTCTAGGCGTACCAGGTTTGTTGACATGGGCGCAATTTTCTGGAAGTAATCCCCCAATCAATTCTTTGGTTGCACAGAGTTTCCCTAAAAAAGAATAAAAAAGAAGAATCAAAGCCACATTTTCCTAAAAAAAACTATATGCAAACAGAAAAAAACAAGTAAAATCTGAAAAAGCAACAACCCCCGAACAGAACAATACCCAACATGCATAGGTACTGTCAAGGGAAGAGTTGCCATACACCCCAAAGTAAAGCATGCGCATAACGGTAATTTTGCTTAAAAATTTCAGCTCTGCAGACAAAGTGCGCACCTTGCGATTTTTCAACCAAAACAACCCTTTAAATTTAGAATATCCCCACAAACCATATATTCCCTGAAAGTACACATGTTAAGCTTTCTAAGAATACTGAGCTTGTTGTAGTGGGCTCATCTTTCTGGAAGTAATCCATTGAAGAATTCTTAGGTTGCACAGGGTTTCCCTAAAAACAATGATAAAAAAGCAGAATAAAAACCATGTTTTCCTAAAATATCAATATGCAAACAAGAAAAAACAAGCTAAATCTGAAAGCGCAAGGTCCCCCGAGCAGAACAATACCCAACATGCATAGGTACTATTAACCCTTTTAATTGTCAGCCTACTTGAAGTTTTGTCACCCTCTGTTGACAGGTCATTTTTCCCCATTTTGCGGCATGATTAACCGTGATTTTTGCTGGAATTTCCAGGAAAATTATATACATTACATATACATTTTTTGCAGCAGAGTTTAGGCTTTAACATGAAATGTCTTGTTTGTAATTTTTCTACTGTTTTTTGAATATTTCTGCTTAAAAAAACAAAAAAAAAACAAAAAAATATATATTTTTTAAACAATTGTTTCCTTTATTTTAAATAAAACCTTTTTTTTTAAATGAAAACCATATTGCATGTGATAGCCCCATTTCTCCCGATTACAACGGTACCACATATGTATCGGTAGCCCCCCCATTCTTGCCCTGGAGACCCCCCAAACTGAAAAGAGCACTTTATTACATTTACAAATAAAATACAACTACTATCCACACTATAAACATAAGGGGTTAATTAAAAAAAATGACATAGGGTCCCCCCCCCTTTTTGGGGGAATTTTAAGGGTTAGGGTTAGGCTAACCCTTAAAAATAAAAAAATATACAAAAATAAAAATTTCCCCCCAAAAAATGGGGACCCCCCCCCCCCATGTCATTTTTTTTTTTAAGGGTTAGGGTTAGGGTTAGCCTAACCCTAACCCTCACCCTTAAAAAATTTATTTTTATTTTTTTTCTTAATTTTAAGGGTTAGGGTTAGGCTAACCCTAACCCGTAAAAATAAAAAAAATGTACAAAAAAAAAATTCCCCCCAAAAAATGGGGAAGCCCCGCCTATGTCATTTTTTTTTGTTTTTTAAGGGTTAGGGCTAGCCTAACCCTAACCCTCACCCTTATAAAAAAAAATTTTCATTTTTTTTTTTTGAATTTTAAGGGTTAGGGTTAGGCTAACCCTAACCCGTAAAAATAAAAAAAAAGACTTTTTTTTTTTTTTTTTTTTTTAAGGGTTAGGGTTAGCCTAACCCTAACCCTAACCCTTAAAATAAAAATAAAAATGACGTAGGGTCCCCCTTACCCGTCATAACCAGCCCGGGACCAGCTATGGGGGCTTGTAGGCACAGAGTGGGGGGGCCAGCTTTTGTGGCCCCCCACCCTGCAGCCTACGAGCCCACATACCCTGTGTGGGCCCGGGCTCTTCTGCCCCCCCCTGGGCTTTGGGGAGGCAGGTAATTGGGGGTGCGGGGGTTAATGGCAAGCCACCCGCTAGTTGCAGGTGGCTTGCCAGACCCCAGCCTTGTGAACTGGTATAAGGGGTCTCATGGACCCCGTACCAGTTCACAAAGGGTTAACATAAAAAAAAAACACACACACAAAAATGTCATTTATTAAAAAAAAAAAAAAAAAAAAAGAGTTTTTTTTTACTTTACTCACCTCACCCGATTGTCAGCTCCTGTGGTGATCAGCTGTCAGATGCCTTGGTGATCGCTGGCCAGAGGAGGGGGGGCAGGGGATCAGAGCATCCCCTGCCCCTCCACTGCTCTGCCCAGCGATCACCAGGTCATCTGACAGCTCAGCCGAGGAGAGGCAGCAAGAGGCCCGCGAGTGACGTCATAAGCCCCGCCCCCAAAGGGCTTAACAACAAGATGGCAGCGCCCGTCGGGAGAGGAGGGGGAGAGCCCTTTCAGGCTCTCCCCTGAAGCTGAAGAGGCTGGGGGGGGGCGATCGGAGGCCCCCCCAGTGAAGAGGAGACCCGGAGGGAGGCAGCGCGACTGCAGGTAAGTAAATGTCATTTTTATTTATTTTTTTTTTACAGTTAGCAGCTGCTGCTGCCAAAACGGGGGGGGGCTATTCCGGGGGCTCTCCTGGAGCCATCCGACCCCCCACGGGGGATCCGATGGCACCAAATTAAAGAGGAGACCCAGCCGGATCCAACGAGGGGTCAGGTGAGTATTTGTGATTTTTATTTTTTTTACTAGCAGGGGGGAAAGTCAAGCACGTAGATTCTACGTGCTTGGCACTTAAGTGGAGTAGAAGCAAGCACGTAGAAACTACGTGCTTGGCACTGAAAGGGTTAAGGTGAAAAGTGAAATAGAAGTGTTCTTTTTGAGCACCTCATAGACTCTGTACTACTCTGTGCCATGTCTGTCTCTCTGCTGTATCAACCCCTACATCTATCCCCAAATCCTTCCCTATAAAAAATAGCACAGAAATGAACCTCATAACCTCCTAATGCATTATTTCTGTTTCTGGTATTATTTTCTGCAAACAATGCTCACCTCACCCAGGAAGTTTGCATAATGTACTGCAGACTCCAACTGACATCCTGAACCTTTACAAAAACTGTGCCATGCTGTAATCGACATAACACCAGCCACTTAAACTGGACCAACAGCCTGGCATAGTTCGAAAAGAAAGTAAATGACTATTTTGGAGCTTCCACTCCTAGCATCTCAGCCATGCTGCTGCCTGGATTCAGCTGACATAACTGACAATGCACAGTAACAGGAAGCCCAGCAGCACTTCCTGTGTGAAGGGGGCCTGCATGCATGAGCCACCTTTCTGTTTTTAAAATTTACCACAGCAGGAGTTAGAAAAAGGTAAATTAATTATTTGCAGCGACCAAAATTTCCCTGGAGAGGGATAAATATAAATGCTGTTTGTTATGTTGGTCTCATTTAAGTCATTTTTGACTGTTGGTCCGCTTTAACAGCATGTCGTATACCTGACAATCATTAATGCGTATGGCAGTTCAACAGATAAATGCACTGATGTCCTTTCAGTACTTAAAAGGGCAGCATTGCTAGTATTGCTCCTGAAATACCATTTATTTATACAATGTATCCCACTTTTGTATGATTAGCAAAATAATCCAGAAAAAAAGTTTTAGAACTGACAGGAGCCAAGAGATTTGAAAAAACTATCAGCAGCAGAGAAGAAATCAGCAAGATGTTCTCTATTATATTGTGTGGGTTTATCTTATGTTGCCAAAGAGATTGTTAATAATCTCTCAAAGTACATTCTATTTTTTTAACAAAAGGAGGAAAATAGGTTATTGGTTCTTTCAGTATATCACTTTATATTGTTACTTCTAGTAGTAGAATTGTATTGTCAAATGCACATTTTTACATTGTACAGATGCCGTACACTTTGTTTATTTCAAACAATCAATACTGAGCACCCTAATGGATATACTTGTCTTTCTGTGTCAAGAATAAAAGTTGTTATATCAAATTAAAAAGTAAATACTATATGATACTAATAAAGCTTGGTTTAGTGTGTTTATGTTCATTTATATTGCTGTACTACAGTAGTATGTGTATATGTTTAGAATTCAGATTGTGGGCAATGATCATTTGTCTAGGTCAGGGGTTCTAAAAGTTTTGCAGTCCAGGGACCAATTAAAAATAATTTATTTATCTACCCCTCCTTTATTTTTGCAAACAGGAAACATGGACAGTTGCCAATAGCAATAGATTGCAGGTGGAGAAAACTGCTTCCATATAACAAACATTTGCCAACATAAGAAAAAAAAATACTAGATAAACTCAACACCTTAAGGACATCCCTATGGCACATAACAATTATATGCTTTCAAAATTCCATAGAAGAAAGAAGATTGGGTCAGGGTTAGGAAGACCACCTGACAAATGCTCAATGACCGCCAGTAGGCAACAGTTTAAAACTACTGTGTTAACCCATTAAAAAATCAACACAAGATTTTCACTCTCCTGGGTTTTATTCTTCCTGTTGAGGGCATGCCCAAAAACTCAACCTTTACTCATTGCATGTGTGTGCCAGCCTGCAGCTTAGGTTTCACCCTGAATGAAGTGTGCACCGCTGGCCACATCCCCACTTACCTTTAGCTGTTGGCGTGCCCTCGCCAGCCATTAAGAGATGCCTACCATGGGTATATGCCCCAGCTCAAGGTATCTGCTATACTTTCCATGTTCCAGAGATGCAATGCATGTGGTTCCTGGGTTGTCACACAGTGGGGCATCCCAATTTGAGTGTGACCACCGATGCAGTCTTATAGACTCTAAGAAGGTGGTTGCTACACTTTAAATAGAGCAATGTTTTACCAATTTTTTTATATTTATTTCCACAGAAAACCCAGCCCAAATTGGAAGAGGCTTTGTTGCTATTAGCATCCTTGATATTAACGACAATGCACCTGAATTTGCTGTGGAATATGAAGCTAGTGTTTGTGAAAATGCTCCTCCAGGACAAGTAAGTGCTAAATGACAACACTTTGGAGTAAATCCTTTACTAATCTTACCCCCTAGACATAAGCTCTCCCTTATGTTGCCTGCTCTATTTTGCCTAAGGGAGTAGTCTTTCCTTTTTGCAGTTATTGCTTTTGAGTAAACATTCACCTTAGCTTCTGACCGTTGCAGTTATTGCCCTTTCCAATTAGCTTAGCCTGCTAGTATTATGTTTCTTGTCATTTTAAAATGTGCATTGCACATAGTAAGTCCATTTAAAATTTCCAGGTGGGTAAGATTTACACAAATACCACTAAATAATAATCTGCACATCACATCCCTAATGCTGGTGTTGGTGATGGTTTAATCTCACAACAAACCATGTTGCACTTGTTCAGTATATTATTTAGAAACATTTGTACATAGCACCATTCTTCCTTGCTCTGGTGGCCAGAACAGGTCCTTCACACCTGAATCTCTCCAATTGTATTTGGACTCCCTATTGACGTATGTTAACTCCAAATGCCTAGAATAAAATATCTACATAGTTATAAACAATATCTATGTCACCTATAAAACTGCCTTTTCCCAGATGCAGATGATTTTCACTTTAATATGTGCTGAGATGCAAAGACCATCAAAGCAACCTCAAAGTATTTTATGATATCATAAAAAAAAAACCTAAAGCTCAGAATTCCCCCACTCTTTACCCAAAGGCATTCTGCATACAGTGTGCACATATTCCAAAAATTCTTATTTCATTGGAAAAATTATGGAAAAACAGAGAAACAAATCCTTGAATTGCACACTAGGTTCACAATGATCCTTCAGTTGTAGTGCACACTTCATGTATAATATGCTTACCAGAAGGCAAGCCAACAGCTTTAAGATAATCTCATCTGTTAATATTGCCACATTGATAGCCACACTGAGCGCACCTTGCTTCATCAAATACTTAACATGACCCACAATGTGTAAATATAAAAGATTAGCGGTAAAAACAAAGGGCCTGGAGTACACTGGATGATCTCAGGGCTTGGTTATATATTATTTGTAAGTCAGATCTCAGTGTGCATTGTGTAAAATATATTGATACATAAAAATACGTGCATTACCATAATTTCATGCAGAATGTCTTACTGTATTTTCCTCACGCTCCACAGCAGTGACTCAGAATGATAACCCATGTAAAGAAAGTATAGGAACAAAATGGTGCAGTATGTCCAAGACTAAATAGCTATTTTAAGTAAAATTGCACTCACAAACAATCAATTAAAATCAAGCAGAATTAAAATACAGCTCCGTTGTTCTTAGTAGTTCTCACCACATAGACATCCAAGGTAGCATGTATCCAGTAAAAATGTAATAGCTATTTAGTCTTGGACATACTGCACCATTTTGTTCCTATACTTTCTTTACATGGGTTATCATTCTGAGTCACTGCTGTGGAGCGTGAGGAAAATACAGTAGTGGATTATGAGATTGATGTCCTTCCCTATTAACCAATTGATTTGGAATTCCACCCATTGGAATTATTGTGGGTGAGAAATTGGATTAAGCACGCTGGAGACCGGGGTCCAATTTGAAGGATTTCATCTACCTCTGCCTTATTATTGATGGCTGTCTGGTAAGAGGCTTGAGTGATCGGTGGTGGATTGTCTAGCCTAGGAAGAGCACGCGTGGACCGAGTTTTATCACTGTGGACTCTTTAATAGCTCTGTGTATATTTGTATATTGTTTACTTCTTGGTGTTTGTAGGAGGTGGAATCCTACTTGCTACACGTTGAGCTGTTCCTTTTATAGATTTATATTTAATTCTGAGTAGCGCGGTATCACACTTTTATAGAATGTCTTACTAATTACACTTTTACCACAGGTGGGTGATAATAAAAACAAAGATAACAGAAAGAATGTTCATTGAACCTGGAAACTAGAGAGGAGCGAACTTTTCAAATCCCAAAGACATTCGGTATTATCCAAATGGCATTTTTAGCAAACTCGCTCAAGAATTAATTAAAAATAAGCTGACTTCAGCCCCTGTTCCAGTCCCAGGCAACATCCACTTCCTCCAGCTAGCTGTGCTGTCTTCAGCGGGACAGAGAACCTACATTTTCTGCAGCACGCTGGACTCCCAGCATGTTGCTTCCTGCTCCAAGGAGGGGCTATGTATACCAGTGAGTCAGTTTAGTCTGCTTATAGAAAAGTCCCCTCCCTACAGCAGTGAGAGAAATGTCAGAAGCTGGAGAGATCAGCATAAACTGAGCGGAGGGCACCAGTGGTTAACGAAATAAGTGGGGGGGACCCCTTTACTAGTTCACAAGGCAGAAGGGGCTGGCAAGTCACTGCTAGCAAGTGGATGACTTGCCATAAAATCGTCTGCATCCCCAAATCCCAGAGGGTTGCACAGGAGCCCACAGCCTGTGAGGGCTATGCAGGCTGGTAGCCTTCAGGGCCAGGAGCCAGCCACTCAACCTCCCTTCCCTGGACTACCAGCCCCCATAGCTGGTGCCTGGGCTGGTTTTACTTGGATGAGGGAACCCCACACCGTTTGTTTTAAAATTTTAATGGTTTAACCCGTAAAAGTTAAAGAAATGGGGTTCCCCACCCCTCCAGAGAGGGGAACTCTATGTTGTTTTATTTTTTTTTTACTTTTTAAGGGGTTGGTCCTAAAAAAATGATGTGTCTAGGTCTGTAATAAATATGTTCCAAGGTTGTGAAAAAAGTAACATTTTTAAGACATCCTGGATGAAATATTAAAACGATATTATGTTTATGTATGAATATACTTTACACAATACACACTGAGATCTGAGGTGAATAACCAAGACTTGTTTAAGTTGATCTAACACCGTTGATATCCTCCAGTGTACTCCAGGTCCTCGCTTTACCACTAATCTATTTAGTCTATAAAATATTTGTATAACTAATAAAATTAAAATGCATTATTAGTAATAATTTCTAATAATTGAAACAGCAAATAAAGTGCATCTAACTAAAACGTTAAAAAATATCATACTTACCCAATCTCCTGCACACCTGATCCCAAGGAGCCTTGATAGAGAATTATCCATTGTTCTGCTTCCAGCCTTGGCCTTGACAGCGTTCTCTCCAACTGGCTTCCTTGTTGGTCATGTGAACATCTTATGCTTATTAGTATTGAATGGTCAAAGGGATACAGCAAGAAAAGGTAATTGTTAGATCATTGTTTTGGGCTATGTTTGGCACTGTCCTAAACAGTTTTCCTTTTCAAATGAAGAAGAAATGAGTTTTACAGTATGTATGCTGAGCTTAAAAATGGGGGTAGAGCTATAGACCACCAGTCGAGCATTATGATTGGTGGTCTGTGGCCTGTATCTCTCAGTTTGGTGTGGGGTGCTGCTGGCACAGCTTTCCCCTTTTGCTTATGTGTGTAACAAGATGGCTACTCCCATGCAGTTCTGCAGCAAAGAATCTGCCTGTTAATCCAGAACATCTCCATGGAATTAAGCCCAAGCCCTGTCAAATAGTTTTTGCCATAGGGGGCTTTTGGTGGATCAATTTATTAAACTTTCTTTTTTTTTACTTTTGGACCGCTTTAAGTTTTAACTAGAGATCAGCTACTTAACTCATTATCTAAACTCTCATAAGGTTATTGAAAATTGTTTCTTTTTAGCTGAGTAAAATCTTTTTGTAAAAACACAAAGGTTGCACCAGAGCATTTTTTTGTTTAATTTATATTTTTCTCTATATTTAAAGATTATTCAGGAGATAAGTGCAGTGGACAGAGATGAACCATCTAATGGTCACTGGTTTTATTTCAGTCTACCACCAGATGCAAGCAGTATAAACTTCACATTACTGGACAATAAAGGTAAGTTTCATTTCTGCACTATTTTATATGCTGAGTTTAAAGTAAGTTAGAAAGCATTTAAATGTAATGATTTAAGATTTAAAATAATCATTTTGCTGTAACTATGGTGGATATAAAAATCTACACATCCCTGTTAAAATGTCTTTTGTTTTTGTCATTTAAAAAAAACTAGACCAAGAAGGTTAATTTCTCTTTAATATTTAATATTTACATGGTAATGTGTGTAATTTAATTGAAAAACAATTGGATGGAAAAATAAAAGTAAAATTAAAATTTAAAGTAAAATTAAAATGTGGCTGCATAAATATGCACACCCCTAAACTAATGCTTGGGTAAGTACTCTTTGAATGCAAATCTAGATTTGGCAATATTTACCTTTCTTTCTTCTTCTCTTCTTTCTTTCTTTCTGCAAAAGTATAAGGTCTAAGGGTTGTGTACAACCCTCTTTAGGTCAACCAACAGATTTTAAATTGGATTCAGGTCTGGGCACTGGGTGGACCATTCCAAAACTAAAATCTTTTTCTGGGGAAGCCATTCTTTTTGCTATATGGAAGGTTACAGCTGCAGACACCAAAGCATTGCCTGCGCCATGCTTCATTTCTTTTGGTAATGCACAGCTTTGGCTTTGCACCAAACATATATTTTTAATTTATGACCAAAAAAAATCAACCTTGGTCCCCTCAGACTATAACACAGTCCCCACATGCTTTAGGCAGACTTGATGTAGGTTTTGGCAAAACATAATATAGTCCTTTGTAATCTAACCCACAGTCAGTATATTACCAGAAATACCTGCAGCTCCTCTAATATTGTGGGATTTTTGGCAGCCTCCCGGACCAATTTTCTCGTCTTCATTTTTGAGGAACATCCAGTAATGTCATGTAATTATTATTATTATTATTATTATTATTATGATTAATGTATTAATTATTTTAATAAAGGTAGAAAAAAATTCTACTGTTACTGAATCACCAGACAATGACAAAAGACAATGAAATTCAATGGCAGCTTTTACTACAGTGTAGAAAGGAGTAAACACTTCTCTACTTTTCTTAGGAGTAAAAAAGTGCCATTGACTTTCATTGTTTTCTTAGCCGGTGATTCAGCAACATTGAAATTCTCAGGCTTTTTTCTCATGAATTGAATCTTTTACTACCATGAGAATTTTTTTCTACCTTTATTGAATCGAGGCCATGGTGTTAAAACCTGCTGTTTCAACAAATGTGTGTAGACATTTTATACCCACTACAAGGCTACACAAATACCAATATAGAATATTGGTGTAAAAGTTGAAAACTACTAAAATGCATGCTCATAGGCTATGTGAAAATCTGGCGAAAGCCATATTTTAATCTACTCCTTAAGGAGACATTTTACCCATGTATCAATTTATCTTTAAAAGGGAATATCGGCAAGTTCTAGTGCTACAGCAGTTTGATGAAGTGTGCCTATACTAAGCTAGCTCGTGGGCAAATGATTATTAAACAATTCAAACATAATAATTTATAAGTTGATGAAAAATTTTCACGGTTTGCTTCATCGGAAGCTTTTGCCTTTGTATGGTAATAGGGAAAGCTAAATTATATGTGTAAGAACAAAAATTATGCTTTTTGTGGGGATTTCTATTCTGCAACAATATAAAAGTGAGACCACTCAATACTTTTTTGTTAATATATTAATTACAAGTGTTTAGCCTTGTGACACAGAGCTCTAAACAAACAAAGCTGCAAAAAACATGTGAATGATAAGTTGTAGAGGCTGGCTAGCAAGGAGAATCATGCTAAATATTTGTTGAATGCAGTGTGCATTGTGGTGTGGATTGCAACCTGCAACCCAGTGAACTTTTTTCATCAAAAAATTGGCATTTTTACATGTAAGGTACATCATATATCGAGTAAGGTAAGGGGTATTTTTTTAAGTTTGGAAATAACAGCATCTTATGGGCTATGTTAAATAATTCACCATTTTACTGCATAGCCCATAGGGTACTGTGTTTTCCAGATTAAAAAAAAAATATCCTTAAAAAAATATCCTTAACTCTTTAAGTGCCAGCCTACCTGGAGTTTTTGTCACCCTTTGTTGCCAGACTATTTTGCACTATTTTGCGCTCCCCATGTTCAAATGTGATTTTTGAAGGGATTTCCAGGGATTTCCCAGGAAAATGATATATTGTTTTTTCCAGCATAGTCTGGGCTTTAACATGAAATGTCTTGTTTGTAATTTTTTAGGTGTATTCTCAATATTTTTGGGTGAAATATGTGCAAAAAAATAAAAAAAAATCTATTTCTTACAATTTGTAGTGTTTTTTTGTAATAAAACACTTGTCAATAAAATCTTATTGCGTGTGAAATCCCAAATCCTCCCGGATACAGCGGTACCACATATGTATTGGTAGACACCCTTTCCTGCCCAGGAGACTCCCCCAAACTGAAACAGCGCTTTAGAGGATTTTCAGAAAAAATACAACTGTGATATGCGCTATGCACACCTTGCAGTTTTTCCAGAAAAACAACCCTTTACATTTGAAATACCCCCAACAAACTATATATTCTCTGGAAGTACACACCTCAAGCTTTCTAGGCGTACCAGGCTTGTTGATGTGGCCATAGTTTTCTGGAAGTAATCCCTCAATGTATTCTTTGGTTGCAAAGAGTTTCCCTAAAAAAAGGATAAAAAAGCAGAATCAAAGCCACATTTTCCTAAAAAAACTATTTACAAACAAGAGAAAAAAAGTTTAATCTGAAAAAGCAACATGTCCCGAACAGAACGATACCTAACATGCATAGGTTCTGTCAAGGGAAGAGTTGCCAAACACCCCAAAGTAAAGCATGTGCGTAACAGTAATTTTACTTGAAAATTTCAGCTCTGCAGACAAAGTGCGCACCTTGCGATTTTTCAACCAAAACAACCCTTTACATTTGCAATATCCCCTATAAACCATATATTCCCTGAAAGTACACATGTTAAGCTTTCTAAGCGTACCCAGCTTGTTGTAGTGGGCTTATCTTTCTGGAATTAATCCCTCAAAGAATTCTTTGTTTGCGCAGGGTTTCCCTAAAAAATGTATAAAAAAGCTGAATAAAAAACACCTTTTCCTAAAATATAAATATGCAAACAATAAAAAACAAGCTAAGTCTGAAAGCGCAAGGTCCCCCGAGCAGAACAATACCCAACATGCATAGCTACTTTTAACCTTTTTAATTGCCAGCCTACTTGAGATTTTGTCACCCTCTGTTGCCAGGTAATTTTTCCCCATTTTGCGCCATGTTTTGCGACATTTTTGCTGGAATTTTTAGGAAAATGTATATATATATTTTTTTGCAGAGTTTAGGCTTTAACTTGAAATGTCTTGTTTGCAAAATTTTATTCTGTTTTTTACAATATTATTATTAAGTAAAAAAAAAAAAAAAAAATACTTTTTTTTAGTAAATTGTCTCCTTTATTTTAAATAAAAAATGTATTTTATTAAAAAAAATCATATTGCATGTGAAAGCCCCATTTCTACCGATTAGAACGGTACCACTTATTTATCGGTAGCCCCCCGTTCCTGCCCAGGAGACCCCCCAAACTGAAACAAGTACTTTATAACATTTACAAATAAAATACAACTACCATCCACACTACAAAGGGTTAAATCGAGAAAAGAAAATGACATAGGGTCCCCCCTGCCTGGGGGGGGGGGGGGTCAAACTTTTGTGGTTTCTTCCGGTCCTATCCCCTCTATTTAGTGTTAACTCCTATTGGAGGGCTATTGTATTCCCTTACCTCCCACATCCCTAGCGGGTTATTGGGACATCCCGGGTTGCTATTATTAGCGTCAATCCCTATTGCCCTGTTGTGCCGTATTAATTACCATATGGAGGCTTCTCAGGATAATGTGCTCGGGGTTCCTTCGGGACAAGCCCGGCTGTGTATTGCGTGTGGGGTATTCCCTGTCAGTGATGACGTCAGGGTTTGTGTACCCTGCGCCCAGCAGGTACTTGCGCTGCAGTCTGGGTTACCTGCGGCTGGGGCCAAGTGCTGCGCCCCCTCTGGCTTTGCCTACCCCCCCACGCTTACACCTGACTCCCAGTGAGGTGCATACCAGTAGGGAGTCTCAACCTGATTTGGCTGCCCGCATAGCCAGCATTGAAAGGCATATTGCTGGGTCTGGTCCACGTAAGGCTCCTGCGAAGCGGCGGCATCTGACACCCGGTGTTACTCTCTTTCCTATGGAAGCTGAGGAGTTTTTTGATATTACTAGATATACCCCCCTGGAAGAGGGGGAATTATTTTCTGATTCAGAATCATCTGAGGATCAGACCAGGGGTTATGCTGAGTCTGGGTTTGACCCATGGGCTTCAGATGATATTGACAGACTTCTGGCTCACATTTTTGAAGTGCTCTGTATCTCTCCTCCTGCCGTGGCCCCGCGCCAGCAGGGGGAGCTGTTTCATACTGTTAAACCACGCTTGGAGTTTCCTGAACAAACTCATTTTAATAATATGGTGCTCAAATAGTGGGAACGGCCTAGCAGGCTTCCAGGGGTTCCAAAGAGTTGGGATAAGATGTATCCCTTTCCCGCTGAGATGGTTAAACGTTGGTTATGTCCTCCCGAGGTGGATGCACCAGTTCTGGGGTTGTCTAACACATCCGTCATGCATTCCCCTGACTCTACTACACTGAGGGATGGGGAGGACAGGCGCATTGATCAGCTGGCTTGCCATGCTTTTGCCTGTGTGGGGACCGCACTCCGTCCGGTCTGTGCCACTGCCATTACGGCTGTTGCTATTAAAAGCCTGCTCAGGGGTCTCTTAGATGGGGCTCCTGATGATGCAGGTAGTGAAGAGTATAGAGCTCTTCTGCGTTGTGAGGAATTTGTTGCATATGTTCTCTCTGCCTTGGATGATACCATTAGAATGTGTGGCAGGGCATCTGCCTTGTTGGTGGCGATACGGCGCTCGGTCTGGCTGCGCCAGTGGGCAACTGACAACGCTGCTAAGAAGGCTCTCACTGGGTTTAACTTCAAGGGGCTGCGCCTCTTTGGTGAACGTCTGGACTTGTTTGCTAAGGGAGGCAAGTTACCTCAGCGTAAAAGGCAGCCGCGGTCCTTTCGGGGTTCAGGTACCTTTTCTCCTTCCTTCAGGGGCTCCAGAATTGGACGGGGAGCTTCCTTTGCTGGAGCCCGTGGAGATTTTTGGGACAGGGGCAGAGGACGTGGCTGCCCTGGCCCCCCCTGGGGTCCCAAGACTAAGTCCTCCCCCAAGCCCCCTCAGGCATGAAGGGGCGCCCTCACCCATCAGGGTGGGGGGATGGCTTCGGCTCTTGGCTCAGACCGGTGGATTTAGGAGGTAGTGTCCTCCGGTTACAAGATAGAGTTTACAGCCTGGCCGCCCCCAAGATTCATCAAATCCCAGTTAGCTCAAAACCCCCTGTCAGCTCAGGGTCTGTCCCTGGCTGTCCAAGGACTTCTGGAACTGGGTGTCATCTGCCGGGTGCTCTTGAGGGAAAGGGGCAAAGGCTATTATTCCAATCTTTTCATTGTTCCCAAGAAAGATGGGTCCATCAGACCCATCCTGGATTTGAAGCACCTCAACAAATTTGTCAGATTCAGACACTTTCGCATGGAGACTCTGCGCTCAGCTGTGACTTTCCTACGCCCAGGGGACTTCATGACCTCTGTAGACATCAAGGATGCTTACCTTCACGTACCTATCTTTCCAGGTCATCAGAGATTCCTCAGGTTCGCTCTGGAGGATCAGCACTACCAATTTGTGGCCTTGCCCTTCAGTCTCACCTCGGCTCCCAGGGTATTCACCAAAGTGCTGGCAGGAGTGATGGCTCTGCTGAGATCTCAGGGCATTCGCATTCTTCCCTACTTGGACGACATGCTTATCGCTTCTCAAGATCTTTCTTCCTCAGCAGAAGGGGGAGAGTCTTCAAGAGAAAGCTCAGCTCCTTCTGTCTTGTCCTCATCCACTTATCAGGCAGGGAATGCAGTTGGTGGGCCTGATGGTGTCCTGCTTCGAGGCGGTTCCATATGCTCAGTTTCACATAAGGCCTCTTCAGCTTCACCTCTTGTCAGTATGGGATCGGGACCCTATGTCCTTGGATCAGGTGTTTGTCCTGTCCCCTCTGGTCAGGCGGACTCTATCATGGTGGCTGGACTCAAGGAACCTGCTGGGGGGCAGATCCTTTCTGGCCCCCTGCTGGGAGACTGTCACCACGGACGCCAGTCTGACAGGTTGGGGGAGCTTTTGGAAGTCCCTGAAATTCCAGGGTCAGTGGGGCCCTCAGGAGGCCCATGTCCCTATCAACATTCTGGAATTGAGGGCGATCAGGTTGGTTCTCGCCCACTTAACCCCACACCTGCGGGGTCGGGCTGTTCAGTTCCGCTCGGACAACCAGACGGCGGTTGCCTACATCAATCATCAGGGAGGGACCTGGAGCAAGAGGGCCCTCAAGGAAGTGTCCCTGATCCTGTCCTGGGCGGAGGAGAATGTTCCCTGCATCTCAGCTGTGTACATCCCGGGGGTGGAGAATCTGGAGGCAGACTCTCTGAGCAGGGAGACCTCTCGTCTTGGAGAATGGTCCCTCAGCAGCAGGGTGTTTTGCTCCCTGTGCCACCGCTGGGGTCAGCCGGATGTGGATCTGTTTGCGTCCCGTCACAATCACAAGCTTCCAGTCTTTGTCTCTCTGTCCCAGGATCCTCTGGCCTTGGCCATGGATGCCCTGGCAATGTCTTGGACGAGGTTTCAGCTCCTGTATGTGTTTCCCCTGTTTCCCCTGCTGGGCAGGGTGCTGCGCAAGATAGCTCAGGAAAGGGTGCCAGCCATACTGGTGGCCCCCTGTTGGCCAAGAAGAATGTGGTTTGCAGACATCGTGCAGCTGGCAGTAGATCAGTATGCCCTGCCCCGGGTTCCAGGGCTGCTCACTCAGGGGCACCTATGCCACCCCAACTTACAAATGCTGGCTTTGACGGCCTGGCTGTTGAAACCTCCATCTTGATAGAAAAAGGGCTGCCTGCCTCGGTTGTAAATACCATGATCAGGGCTAGGAAAAGGTCCTCTTCTTCCATCTACTACAGGGTTTGGCGTACTTACATTGACTGGTACGAGTCTAGCTCGCTTCCCTGTCGTGTGTTTTCTATTCCTAGGATTCTGGAGTTTCTGCAACATGGTTTGGATCTGGGTCTTCAGCTCAGTACTCAGAAAGGTCATGTTTCTGCCTTGGCCATTTTTTTCCAAAGATCCTTTGCTCAGCATCCCCTGGTCAAGACCTTCTTCCAGGGGGTTACTCACGTGCGTCCCCCACAGTCTGGGACTTGAACTTGGTCTTATCTGCCCTGCAGGGGTCTCCCTTTGTCCATTCTTACGCTTAAGGTGTTCTTTTTGGTGGCTATCACTTCTGTTAGGCGTGTTTCTGAGTTGGCGGCGCTTTCCATCAAGCCTCCTTATTTTGAGAGACACCAGGATAAGGTGGTGTTTCGTTTTAAGCCAGATTTTCTGCCTAAGGTTGTTTCTGTATTTTATCTCAATCAGGACATTGTTTTTCCTTCTCTGTGTCCTAATCCTAGTAACCCTAAGGAGAGGGTTTTACATTCTTTGGATGTGGTCAGGACTCTGAAGTTCTATTTGGTGGCTACTGAATCCTTCAGGAAGACTTTTTGTGCTCCCGTCTGGACCTAAGAAGGGTCTGGCTCCGGCTAAGTCTACTATCAGCAAGTGGATACGTCAGGTTGTGATACAGGCCTACTCTTCTAAGGGGAAGGAGCCTCCCTTCCGCCTTACTGCTCATTCCACTCGTGCTATTGGTGCTTCTTGGGCTTTTCAGCACCAAGCTTCTGTTCAACAAGTTTGCAAGGCCGCCACTTGATCTTCTGTTCATAAGTTTTACAAGGTTGATGTTAAGGCCTCAGCTGATGCTGCTTTTGGCCGCAAAGTTCTGCAGGCGGCAGTGGTTTAAACCGTCTGCTGTTACTTTTGGGGATCCCACCCTACCTTGCGGACACTGCTATTGGATGTTCCAAGTGTAAGGAATATCTTCTGGAACAGGACGTGCTGTATACTTAGAATAATACAATTCTGTGATTGCTCACCTGTAGAATTGGTATTATATGTATACAGCACGTCGTTTTTAGTTACCTCTTTATGGTGATTGTTCAATTTTTTATAATGGTTATAGTTCTCCCGGTTCCATTTTAACTGCTTTTCAATACTGGGGAATTTGTGGGAGGTCCCGGGAAGAGCCACTTTTCTGACTCTGCCGTCCAGCGCCATCTACTGGATGTATAACCCAAGTGTAAGGAATATCTTCCGGCAACAGGACGTGTTGTATATATATAATACCAATTCTACAGGTGAGTAATCACAGAATTGTATTTTGTGAAACCTCCAATGATCACTTCAAAACTCACATTTCCCAGATCCCACAGCAAATGCACAGGCCGTGGCTGCATCCCGGTCTTCTCCAGTATGTACCTGAGCCAGCCTATGCCAATGAGTGGCATAGTAAAAAGGTGAATTAAATGTTCTGCGATTGCCTGGCGGGCCACACGTGCTGAGAACAAAGAAAAGGTGACTTTATGAGCAATGCTGGGGGAAGCAAAACCCAGGAGAGTGGAAATCCTAGTTTTTTCCTTATTAAGCCTTCAGAAATTCCTAATTGCTCCTGAGCACCCAGTGCTCACACACACACCAGGGCCCAACAATTACAACCCAATGTTATGGTCTATAAACACAATAAAAATATTAAGCACCTGATATTGTTTAAATGAAACAGACAAGTCTTCTTAAAGCGGACCTCCAGTCAAAAAATGAAAGCTTAGTAAATTCTTCCCCTAAAGCCCTACTGTGGCAATTAGTGACTTAAACTTATTGAGAGGGATTAACACCTTGTAGATGTTTGGAGGAGCAGGCCATCTTGCCACACACAGAAGCTGATTCTGAAAAACTCTCTCAGTCAATATTGCCTCATAATTCTGTGCAATTATCTCTTATTATTAGCCTGAAGTAGTTACCCTTTATCTGTAATGACTCATCTTTAAATAAAATACATTGTATACATTGTATCCCCTCACTAAGAGCTTTTGCGACAGCCGCTGAGACATCGTAACGGCTCCCCTCACACAGATGTCTTTTGCTACATTCATTGTTTTGCGTATGTGAAAAATGGCAGGCAAGCTACTCCTTGTTTCTGCATATATCCATTTCAATTTGGTGTGAATTTCTGCTGGCACAGCACCCTCCTAATTTGGTGTGAATTTCTGCTGGCACAGCACCCCCCCCTAATTCTCATGTGTAAGCAGGATGATTAGGTGTGTGGCAAGATGGCAACCCCCATGTAATTCAAGAGTGATTAATCTTTATGCCATTCCACAACATCTGCATGGGGTTATGCCCACTGAAACTGCTTATGCCACTGATCATAAGAGGGGAAGCAATTTACTAAACTTTCTTTTTTTTGACTGGAGATCCACTTTAAAGTGGACCTATCACAAGGATTTTCACTATCCTGATAATAGATCCGTTTACCAGCGGCATACAGATTTTGGATGCCTCGCTGTGTAAAACCGACTGGATCACCCACACAACTCACCTTTCCCCAGTTCCCACAGGGCATTCGGGGGATCTAGTCCAGTCAGCTCTTTATGCCATGCATATGGAGCAGGAGAGGCCGCATCCCCAGGCTCCCTTCAGTCTGCGGCACTCTGATTGACGGGGAGGCCGATTCATTAATAGCGCCAGGTAGCGACAGATGAGCGCCAGTAGCGTGATTTTCACAGCGCCCGCTAGTATTCGCTGTGCTTGGCCGTTGTTCGCTTGTTGACAGCGACTCAGTCGGTGTGCCGTAATGTTGAATACAGGGTTAGGAGTCGCTGTTTCACAGGTTCCGCGCTGTATGGGTGCGCCTGACAGCGAATGGCCAGAGCGAACGGCTCCCAGCATATTCATTAACAACGCTCAAAAAATTCTTGCGCTGTGAAATGCTTGTTTAAACCCCAGAGCGCTGGCGGCGATGGCTTAAAAGTAGTTTTTAACCCCCAAACAACCATATTTTTTTCTTAAAAAATTAAACAAGTTTTTCTAAACATTTTGTAATATGAATACATTAATATCAGACCTGTAATATCAATTCTGCACAAATGTTTTTTTTTTTTTTGTTTACCTTAAAAAAAATATCTAACATTGCCGTAGTGGTCACAGAATTTTTGACAGTTAAAAAAAAAAAAAACAGTCATATCAATTAATTATGAATATTTAAAGATTGCTCCATTGAAATGCATTGGAGAGCGCCAGGTAGCGAGAGGTCATACCTGGCGCTGTGATGGGATTAACAGCGGCGCTGTTCGTTGCAGTCCGCTACATGATGAATCCCGCGCTAGGTGACGCTCTCGCCGGCGCTAGCCTCATTTAGCGTGATAAATGCGTGATTGTGTCCGCCGCCTGGCGTTCTGGAGTCGGTAGCCGCCGATAGCTGGCACTACCTGGCGCTAGTGAGACACTACCTGGCGCTATCCCTTGATAAATAAGGCCATTGGTATGAGTGCTCGTCTCAGCTGCAGGGATGGCGGACATACAGTGCCTTCCATTGACCAAGGCGTGAGAGCGCGAGTAAGGTAGGTGATTACTTTAACACATGGCTTTCTTTGAATTAAAATAATTTGGCAACATAGTTTGTATTAATAAATTAGTGTAAAAAAGAGTTTGAAATGGCTGTAAACAATGTAGTTTTAATGTGAAAGCAAAAGTTTAAAGTAGTTTAGAGCCATAATATAGTATAGTAAATTATAGAAAATCTTTGAGAGCTATGCGAGGTTGAGTGCATATGTAAATATGTTTTATTGTGTCAGAAAAAACTTTTATTACAATGGCATAAAAGGACACAGTTCCAGCACAATTCTTCTGAACACTTTTGTAGACACAAAATAACTATGACAGCCTAGAATTATTTAATCAAAAAGTACAGTACTGTTTTTGTAATGTTCTTCATGCTGCTTTGCTAACCTCTCTGGCGCAGCCTTTTTTCTTCTCTCTAAGAACAGCAGTTGCTCGGCCATATAATAAAGAAATGTCATGGTAACTGTTTTCTGTGCAACCACAGATCAACTGTACTATATTACATCTTCAAGGACATCATTTTCAAAAAAGTCATCACTCTTTCTTCCTTGTCAGTGCAATTTATTTTATTTTGTTTTCTTCACCACAGTATAATATGTGTGTACTTATAGTCTCTCTTAGCATAGAAAACACATAAATCATCTGCTAGAATTGCTATATTTATTTATTATTATTATTATTATATTTATTTAGGTACATGCAAGTGTATCATATATGTTTACCAGATCTTAACAAAAACACATTTAAGGCAAATTATGCAATATACATATAAAAATATATATTTAAGGTCAAAGTTACAGATTTCTTGGGTACATATTTCTTGTATTGCTTTGCAGACTGTTTGATTAATTCTGACACTGCCAAAGGGTAATTCATTGCTGACAAAAAGTGAGTAATCAAATGTAAAGCTAAATTGCCTGTCCCTCCTCACCGTAAATGTTGATTGAAGATCTGCAATGTGACATTTTCTTGGCTTTGCACCATGTTTATTTTTTTTAGCAACAGTAATATCTTAAAATTATATATATATATATATATATATATATATATATATATATCAAGTTCATGAAAAAACATTTAGATGGCAATTTATCCTTATGGGTACATTTGACTTTGGCTTTACTATCGGCCAGGTTGTAGTTGCAGCTGTAGAAATAATAGTAGTAAAAGAAAAAAAGAGTATAAATAATTAGACCTATATATAGTATTCTCTGTTCTCTTCTACATTGATACTAAGAAAAATATGTGAACAAGAAATTCTGTTTACTTTTAAACCCTCATAAATGTGATATTATTGGAAGTCAAGTCAAATGTAGTGGGAAAAAGTTTAAGATTCCTTGTCAGTATTTCTATCTGTGTATAAATTGTGATGGCTTTGTATTCTGCTTAAGTGACACATGTGGCCTGATTCAATGCCTCTCTTGCATGCCTTTGATTATGCAGGAAAGATGTTAAAATCCCATATTTGGGCTTTTTTCCATCTCTGGGTCGTGTTTTTTTGTCCGAGTTAGCTGTTTTGTGGGTCTTTACATATACGCTAAACCGAGTATTCGCCCATTATTTCACATTGCGAATATGCCAAGTGGGCGCCAACGACTGCATGGACATGGCCTTTGCCCTATTGAAGTTGCCGTTTAATTTTTTAGACCACACAGGGGGCACCCTCCAATACAAGCCCAACAAGGTTGTTAAAATCATTGTGGCCTGTATCGCCCTCCACAATTTTTCCATAACGAGTGGGTGTTGGCATATGTAGAAGAGCCAACACCTGCTGCAGCTCCCAAGATACATGGCCTACTGTAATCCGGTTGTGACCAAATTGCCGCAAAATAAAGGTTTGCCCTTCGGCAAGAACAAAAGTGTTTCACCCAAAATTCTCTCAGTCGTGATTAGGGTGAAGTAGCCTGGTTGACACTCTCTGCTGGTTGGCGTGCCTCAAGCAGTGGCCGCATTCTGGCATTTTGCTGGTTTGTCTCCACCATTTGGCCCGCTGCTCCTCTACCACTGCATTCATGCCCTCCTGGATCTTCCTGGTGGTATGGCGCACCACTTTAAAGTAGCGTGTGGAGTTTACTGGATTTACCAAAGGCAAGTTGCACCATGGTACAGGGTGGAGTTGGCTTCCTCCTGTCTGTTCAGGGGAGGTGGTGGACCTGCTGCTGCCAGACTGCTGTTGTGGGTTAAGGTTGAGGGAGATAAGGTTTGCCACAGGTGTGGCAGCAGCTGGAGGAGGCATCAGCAGGATATTCAGGGTGCGGTCCAAACTTTACTAGCTGTCTTCCTCAAGCCCCTTATTGCATCCATTAGAGGTGCAGTCTGTGTTTGAGAAAATAAAATCATACATTTTTGGGTCCCTGAATGTGCCCACAGAGTCCCAGAAAGCTTAAAGTAATGTGGCCTCCACCCTGCCCCTTGCCTTTGGTTCCTTACAGACATACAAATACCTCATCCTTGTCTGTGCTCCCCTCACTCGGTGGGTGGCTTCTGCGTGGTGGCCATGACCTTGACAGTGGGTCCAGAGCAGCCACGGCAGACAGTACAGCTGTTGGCGTTGGGGTTGTCTCCTGAACAGTGGTAACTGTTGGCTGGTTGGTTGCTGCAAAGCCAAGGGAAAAGCAATGGCAAGGTCAAGCATTAGGTGTATGGACTCCTTCTGGTACTCCACCAGGGTTACAAACCACTTTGCTGCAAATTCAGTGGTCCGCCTTACATCTAAATAGTTGCCCAAAATACTTGTGTGTTACTTGTCCCACCATGTGTGCCCCAGGTCAGCTCTTCCACTTTGGGCGTGCCTGTGAACAATCATGTTGTTGTGTTTTGTTTGGGTTCCTCCCCCACCATCCTGTGCCAATCTGCATCTTGCAGCCAACTCTTAGCACTGGTGGGCACATGCTGGCGATCAGTGTCACGGTACCCCCGACACCCCCTGGTAGGTGTTGGGATGCATCTTCCCCACCACCCGCTCCTTGGCATGTGTAAATTATGGGAAGCCCTCCCCCAGTTTGCAAAAAAAAAAAATGATGTGTAGAGTTGGTGGAATTTATGAGGCCCAAACATCCCTCTGCTCACTCAGCACACCCCTCAGCCTGTCTAGTCCTGATTTTTCTACAGACAACCATTTTGAGATTGTCCTATTTCTCTATGGCTTGCTCAGCATCTTTGGGCTCGGGCTCCGCACCCATCACGTTGCGGGCAAAATCTGCCCACATTGGTTTGGTGGTAGAGCCAGACGTTCATAATTTGCAGATACATCATCCAGCAGGATCTTCATCAGGACCTCCCATCCATCTTGGTGTCATTAAACCGGCCACTCAGCTTGCCCCTGGTGAGTTATAATATGCTGGGATGTGCTGGGGGTGTGCTGGGTGGTGAGTTGGATGGAGGGGGGCCACTGTGGGCACTCCCAGGTCCAGAAGGGCTGGATTGCAGGCCACTGGCTGGGAAAACAGCAGGCTGAGCTGCAGCTCCGCTGCTGCACTGTTGGCTCTGCAGGAGGCTCCACTCTGGGGCCCAAACTGGGGTCCACACAGGGCCGTGCCGTGTCCTGATCGGTGGATGTAACATGGTGGGCTGTGCCAGGAGCCCAGGGAGCTCTGCGTGTGGGTCTCCCACTGCTGCTGATTGCGGGTGACCCGCTCAGAGTGGATAATGTGGGAGGCAGCAGGAGAGTGCCTGCAGGAGGAACGGTGGGGCCTTGCCCTTGGGCTGTGGTACTTTGACCAGATGCTGTGGCTATCCCGGCCGTGTTCTGGGCTCTAGGGGCTATTGTGACACCTGTGTTTAGGCATCTGGAGATCCAGAGGAAGCACTGGCCTCCAAGGCAGTAGATCAGGTGTGTTCTTTTATAAGTGGCTGGTTAATTGGGCCTCATTTGTGTGTATTTTACAGGCCAGCATAGGCGCATTGAACCTCTTGCCTACATATGGGCATATGGACACAGAGACACTTTCCGAGTCCGCCAGGGGGACGTCACGCAGACCAACATGGCACCTACAGTGAACACCATGGAGCAGCAAGACTATATTCTGAGGGTAAGTCTCCATGCTATGCCAAGCTATACCATTGAGATTTTATAGACGTATCTATAATTTATTGTCAAGCTTGTATAGGCTACATGTGCATATGGATGCAAGCACACTTCCGGGGCCAACCAGGGGGCGTCAGTGCTTGTGCACCTCAGCGCATGGGTTGTGTCATACAGACAACATTCAAAAGTCCAACATGGCACCTACCATGTTCACCTGTGAGCATCAGAAGGACATTATGATGGTAAGTCACACTTTTATGCCATTTTTGGCTACTTATGTGTACCGCATTATACTCCTGCCAAGGTGCAAACAGGTGGTGAGTGGCTGTGTAATAAGAGCGAAGGCATATGACACCACAACAATGGCAGTTGCCGGGCCTTCCAACATTACAGCGCCACAGTACTTTGCTGCCGCTGTCACACAGACCACTCTGGCATGTTTGTATGTGACGCTTTTGAGATTTAGTTTTGACATTTCCCTGCAATTCCCTACTATTGTGGGGTGCGAGAGCTGACTTCTTGATACTGGCTGTGATCCGCGATTCCTAGTCGACAGAAGTAGCAGATTGGAGAGTTAAGCACACTTTCGAGTATACGAGGCTTGGGTGCTTACACTGTCCCAGAAAATTACTTATTAAAGGGGCAGGGGCATACATGTGGAGCTAAAGGAGACCCAAATAGAGGACATAAGTTAACAATGCACATCTGTTTGTTGTTTGCAGACTTTAATGGATTAAAGGAGCTATTTAAAGATCAGCACACATGAAAAGAGGATGTTGGCAGAGGAAGTGGCAGCCCATGTGAGTGGTGAGGGGACGTCGCGTTACACCTGCAGCCAAATAATGCTGCACTGGGCAGACCTTAAATGGCGAAAGTGGCCCTGGGCGCGGAGGTTCTACAGCAAGAACATCCCAGGTAATTGGAGGTACGACAGAGAAGGTGAGCTATCAGGGTAAAGAGTTACATGTTTTACAAAATTATATTTTCTTATGTAGCTAGGGAGTTATGTCTGTGGATCAAGCCCACTCAGAGGTGGTCCAACCAGTGGGGCCAAGAAGACAGGGTGTGGGTATAAGGTCAATGTCCTCTTCCTCCTCTGAATAAGCACCACCGCCAGCCATGGAGCCTGCTGAAGAGGAGTGTATGTTGGGCTTGGTGACGTCCACAGCTCCTGCGCATTCCGGTAGGCCAATACCCCAAAAAACACACAGGTTGTGCTGCATGTAAAGTCTAATAACATGCTTTCTAAGTGCTGGTGTGTTGTGCTCCTCTGTCCCTACAGAATGCGGGTGAGCATGCGGGGATGGAGCCACCCAATACGGGAGCGATGCAAGACACAAGTGGGTATCGAGCCAGTAAAGTGGAACAATACCCAAGCATTACACAAACAACACATGCCTTTTAAATACTAACTCTTTCCCTCTACAAACCCTGGAGAACGGATGGCGACACGGAGGGGGGTAGTCCCCTAAAACTATACGTCAGTTTGGGTAAGTATGTAAAAATGTACGTGCATATACAGGTACACATGTGGAAGAACAAGTGGTAATATATTTTTTTCTCTTTGCAGGTGCCATGTTGGTCCCAGGAATAAACTTCAAAAATATATAGTTAATTTACTTTTTTAAGTAAAATACATAAAAAAGTGTATACCAAAAAACAAAATAATGTTAATAAACCAAAAGTTTTCAAGTTATATGCTGCATGGTGGTGTGTTTCCTATACAACTACATAAAGCAGATGCAAACCAAACTAACAAGGGTATAAAACAGTAGGAGTTGAGCTTTAAGCTTGTTCATTAACAAAAAAATAGAACTAGGAAATGATTGTATAATTTTTTGTTAAAATCCAAAGGGTTTTTTATAATTGATACTTTAATACTAGAGGTCAAATGCTGGCAGGATTTGGAAAGAGAGGGATTGTAATCAAGACAAGTAAAGTACTAAATTGATTTAATGCCCCTGATATTAGCAAGACTATTCATTTTTAGGTCCTAAAGCCAATGAATAATGACAAACTGGCTTTACAGTCTGGTAATCTGGGAAAGCATATTCTCCTTTAATCATCTTTACCATGTTACAGTTTCCTGGGACCCTCAATGATTCCAAAAACCTTTAAGGAATAGCAATTCAATAAATGAGCACCATAAAGGTCATAGGTTGACTATATAGTATATATGCAAGGATATTGATTTTGTGAAACTAATGTGAAATACTACAAATGTTTATCTTCACTGTGAAAAATCAAACTGTATATATCTTGTATTTTATTAAACCAATTTAAAAGAACATTATAGATATTGGGTAGATTATGCTAATGCTTTTGCTGGATCCAAAACCAGGGCCCTGGAGGCAGACGTCCTTATTCCCTGTCACACTGCAGCTGTTGGACCCTTCCTGCCCACACACCAATGAGCTAAAGGCAAGACTTGTTGAAGTGAAAGGCCTAAAGGATATTATTCTATTTTTCATTACACCAACAAATACCTTTTTCATTTTAAAATGCCAGGTTTCTTATACTACCCAATTGTCTCATCAATTTCAGTAAATATTTTGATTCTATTACTTCTTGGACATTTTAATGTGATGCGGCATGGCAGCAAAGGTGGCAGTGATGTATTTTTATGTGGGGAATGGTTATGGATTTATTTATGTGGGGACTGGGATTAAACTGGCCCCCCATGACCTATGTAAGATTGCTGGGTCAGTCATGCTTGTAGTGTGTGTGGCTGTTGTGCTGTTTAGTCATTACATATTAAAAGTTATGGGGGGGGCAGACTCCAGACTGTTAGGGTGTCACCCTAGGCCAAGCCCAACTGACAATATATATGCATGAATCAGCTGCCCCACACCTCCATATTGAATGGCTGGGTCTCCATCCATCAGGGGATAGAAAGCAGCAGCAGCCAACACTTCAGTAGCCAAAGCCTTCTATTGGAGGAGGTGTCTGCTGTTGCACTGTGCACTGCATATCTCTCTATATCTCTGACAGGCTGAAAATTCTGCAGTCCCTTGTAACTGCTAGATCTAATGGGTTATATCTTATCATAGGGCAACGCTGAAGATATGACACATCACTACAATTTACAGTTGTCAATGTACAGCTTGTATAAATGTGTAAATTTGGTGCACCCTCAAAATAACTCAATGCACAACCATTATTGTCTAAACCCCTGGCAACAAATGTGAGCACACCCAAAGTGAAAAATCATTTTTTTCAGATCCTCAGATGCTCTATATTCACTCCTGAGCCCTTCAACACTAACAGTCACATGAGACCAGGGAGGGTAAATTGGGCATAATTTGGCTATTTTTGCTTTATATAAAGATGGCCTAGGCTAGAAGAAGATTGACAACAGCCTGAAACTGAGCTGCAGAAAGGTACCCAGGACCAAATAAAACAAAATGGGTTACTCTCAGAACAGGTCTCTTCATAGTCGAGCAAAGAAGTCAAACGCACATTCTCATCATCATATTCAAAATAGATGTATGAATGCTGCCAGCGTTGCTTCAAAGGTTAAAGGGGTGGTCAGTCTGCTAGCGCTGCCAGCTGTGGCAGCACTTATGAGTAGTTTTGGGCGAACCCGAACCACAAAGTTCTGATTCCTACTTTGTGAGTTTGAGTTCCAAAACACGGACTTTAGCCAGAAGTTCGTGTTCATGTTCAGCATTTGGACAAACCCAGAAAGGCTACTTGATGGGCTGCTGAACAATCACATCAGTTTAAATGAATGTGAACGTGCAGCACATAGGAAATGGCTTTACACTTAACTGAGCCAGTGATCAGGGACGGCGTTCGCCCAACACTACACATGAGGGAACTATGAATGCCAACATGTACAGCGACATACTGAAGCAGAGCATGGTCCCCTCCCTTTGGAAACAGGACTGAATGGCAGTATCTCCATTATGTCATGGTGGAGTGGAATAGGATTCCAATGGCAACCTGTTAATCTCTAGTGAACTCCATGCACATGAGGGTTAAAGCATTGCTGGAAAATAATAAGGGGCCACACAAAGTATTGAATATTGTGCAAAGTTTGGTAATTTTTACTTAGGGGGCACTCACTTTTGTTGCCAAGGACATTTATGGTTATGTGTTGAGTTATGTTGAGGGCACCCTGAATATACACTGATATACAAGCTGTTTAATGACTACTTTACAATGTATCAAAGTGTCATAAATATCTTCAGTGTTGTCCCATGAAATGATATGATAACATATTTACTTAAGTGTGAAGGATGTACCCACGTTTGTGATATGCCATATATTGTGGCAGGTGAGAAAAGTCACTACATTTTAGGTGGGAAAAATGCTATTAACTTTAATTGTCTACCTTGGGACCGATTCAGCACCAGGTGAAAATTTCCTGGTGCTGAAAAAGTAGCAGAATCATACCCAAAAGTGAATGGCAGTTTTCTCTCCTAAAAAATAGTGACTTTTCTCACCTGGTGCTGAATCGACACTTATAATGTATTGCAAACAGATAATAACTGGGAATGGGAATGTTACCTAAACTTATGTAACCTTTTGCATAGGCATCGTTGAAAGTGCTTTCTATTAAAGGTAGCACAATACATTTCAGTTACATCCATGGTTATGTTAAATATTACTAAACGCTGTGTTTGTTGTTATTATTTCTAAAACAATCTATATTCATTATAATGCATTTGGTTAAACATAGCACAATTTATTTTTAAGATGCTTGTTACTATTTTTTATCCAGATAACACTGCATCGGTCATAACTAAGAAGAATGGATTTAGGAGGCAAGAACAGTCTGTATTTTATTTACCTGTTGTCATTGTGGACAGTGGATCTCCATCACTTAGCAGCACCAATACACTTACTATCCGAGTCTGCGACTGTGATGCGGATGGAATAGCTCAAACCTGCAATGCTGAAGCTTATACTTTACCTGCCGGACTCAGTACTGGAGCTCTAATTGCAATTTTAGCTTGTGTTCTGACATTGCTAGGTAATATTTTCATGCAATCATTCTGAAATAGCATTGTTAGCTGTGGATTTGTTGCAGCTTAGACTTCAAGAAAACACTGTTAACCTGTCCCAGGCAGCCAGCAGCTCCTTTCGTTCTACATCATTACTTTCTTGAGATTTTTATTTATTATGTTGGCCATGCCAACTTTACGTCTAGATAGGAAACTAACAAGACTTCACTTAAATAGTTTTACATATCATGACTTGTTTTTTTTTCATTAAATACTTTTAGAAACATATTTTAACAAAGGCATAGCATTAACCTTAAAGGTAAAGTCCACTTCTGATTGCATTTTTGAAAGTGTATATTTTTGTGTGCCAAAATGATGTCCTTAAAGTGCTGCACTGTATTTATTTATTTCCTCTAATGTTGGCAAAGGTGTGTTTCATGGAGACAGTAATATGTTGCTATTGCCAACTGTACACCACATCTGTACAGCAAGATCTTCAAGAAGAGAAAAATGAGTCCTGTACATAGAACACTGCTGCTGGGCATGCGTAAGATTGAGTAGGCTCCCTCACATCAGCCGCGATCATAGCATCAATTTTCTGTTTGTACAGGGATCATATGTCTCTCTTTTTGTAGCTCCTAGTGTACAGTTGCCAGTAGCCACATATTGCAGGTAGTAATTCCATAAAACACACATTTGTTAACATATGAATCCTAGATAGGCTCAGCACCTTAAGGACATTGTTTTTATGCCATCATAAGTGAACTTTCCTTTTAAGCATTGCACTGCCTGAGTTTAACAAAAAGTGTCCTTGCTTAACCTGGACTGTGTTGTGAGGTTAATATTGATAGAATGTCCATTTTTAGCAAGGTTAACTTCAACTGAAGTGGATAACTTAGTCACCTGAGGGAAAGCTTTATAGTAAGCTTAGCCAAGTATGACACTTTTGTTTGTTCAGTTTTAGGCCACTTACACACTACATCTCAGTGATGCAATTGATTTGATCCCAAACACCCTACAAAAGTTTGACAAAAGCACTTGTTATCACCAACGATTGCACTCCATTGAATGCCGAACGAAGGCACTAGGGGGGTAAAGGGGACTATAGACAGGCAGAACAGCAGAAGCCTGAAATCTGTGGTAGACATCTAAGGTGTTGCACTGCCTGTTAAATGATCAGTCACCATGTTGGAAGATCATTCTGTTTTACAGTCAGACCCCTGCAATTAGTGTTCCTTATTCATGGTGTGATCAACAAGTAGCCCCAAGAGTATAACTCTGTAAAACCTTGTAAAAAAACACATTCCATTGACCATTTGTTTGCTTTTTTCTACCTATGGCAGCAGCAGCCCAGTCCTGGCCCCATTTGTACATATTTTCCATTCATGTCATTCTTTTAAGATTTTAACTAATACAAATTGCCATATAATTAAAGGACACTCATATATTTTATCTAGTTCACTAATGTGTAGCTTGGTAAACTGTTTCTATTTTCTGCCTTTCCTTTTTAAACCATTATAGAATTTAAGGATTTTGAGCTTCTAATTAACATGCAGGGCATATTGACTTACAGATATACAACGTCAAAACACATTATTTAATGTATGCCAAAATAATGTTTTCCCATTCTAAGGAGGAATTTTAGAAAATCACTTACGCAAGGCAGTTGCCATCTCTGAATTCTAGTAATTGGCAAGATTCTCTTGACAAATTACCCTTTTATTTATAACTGATACATATTTTGCTTATTTAGACTATATATACAAAAATATATATAAAAAATTAAATGTCATTTAAAAGGTCACACACTGATTTCTTCCAGACATTTCTGGTTGTATAAATGTGCCTCCAACCACTGTCTCCTCTGTTTAATTTAAAAATGAGCTAGTATTTACACTATTTTTCAAGCAAACATTAAGGCTGATCTAGCAATATTTTACATTTTCAAGGCATCTACTAATATATGGATCATTAGAGGAAAGCCTGGTAGCTACTACATGACAAGCAATTTATTGCTTGTTATATGTGTCAAGGGATGCTGCAGGAAAAAAATGTGCTTTAGCTCGTTACTAGACATAGACCAACTTTGAACAGTTTTCCCTATAGGCTTGAGCATAGAAAGGAAATTCTTTCAAAGTAAGATACACAAGATAAGTATTGAAAATTGCAATCGTTTATCTTACAGCATATAATAAATGTGAAATTGTGGATTAACCTAATCTAACAATAGTAAAGCTGTCTATATAAGCTGTTGAATGATAATGTAGTATGATAATGTAGTACCCTCATATTTTAACCACATATAGTCTTTAAAACATACATATTGGCGTGCTTACAGTAGTTTATTTCACGTGCTTCAAAAATACTATATCCCCCTGCTAGGTATGCACCACCCAAATATCACCAGTAAACAGGTGCCAACTCCAGGGACCACAAATCCAAAACCCTCTATACCTAGTGGGACTCCAGGGCTAGCCCACCACTCGGTCCACAAACATAAGTTGCACACTACTATATCTTAAACACAATTTATTAGAGCATGGAGTATAAACACATGATACTACATACAAACAACACTTGGAGGGCGATTCATTAATAGCGCCAGGTAGCGCCAGATGAGCGACTGTAGCGTGATTTTTTCAGCGCCAGCCAGTATTCGCTGTGCTTGGCCGGCGTTAGCTTGATGACAGCGACTCAGTCGGTGTGCGGTAATGTTGAATACGGGCTGGGGGGTCGCTGTTTCACAGGTTCAGCGTTGTATGTGAGCGCCTGACAACGAATGGCCAGAGCGAACGGCTAGCTTCATATTCATTAACAAATCACGCTCCGAATGTGCTGTCGCTGTCCATTCCTTGTTTAAACCCCAGAGCACTGGCGGCGATGGGTATTAACTAGTTTTTAACCCCTAAACAACCATATTTTTTGAATGTAACATTATACATGTTTTTAGAATCATTTTGTAATATGAATACATTAATCTCAGACCTGTTAGATCAATTCTGCACAAATTTTTTTAAAATTTTTTTTTACTTAAAAATAAATCCTAACATTGCAGAAGTGGTCTCCGAATTTTTGACATTAAAAAAAAAAAAAAAATTAATACCAATTAATTATGATTAATTATAGATTGCTCCATTGAAATGCATTGGACATCGCCAGGGAGCGACAGCTCATACCTGGCGCTGTGAGGGAATTTGCAGCGGCGCTGTTCGGTCCAGGCGGCTTCATGATGAATGCCGCGCTAGCCATCGCTCTCGCCGGCGCTAGCCTCATTTTGCTTGATAAATGCGTCATTGTGAGCGCCGCCGGGCGTACTTGAGTCGGTAGTCGCCGTTAGCTGCCGGTACCTGGTGCTCGTCAGACACTACCTGGCGCTAGCCCGTGATAAATAAGGGCCTTAGTACAGACAGTTAAAAAACATATGATAAAACCCCAAAAACCCCCCAAAAAAGTGGGGAGGAACTTGGGGGCTATGAATGTAACCAATTAATAATCAATGAATTATACATCCAGTTAGTAATAATAAAATGCATACATCCTGATGTGCAAAGGCGCTTATGGGAAGTGCTGAGTGCATAAAGTGCCTAGTGCCTAATATATATGTGTCCTGTCCAACAAGTGATAACAAGCACTGCTAAGAACTTGCAGTGTTAACATCAAAACAACCCGTGCATACCTACAGAACTGATAACTCTAAAGTAAAGTGCCAAGTGCAAAAAGTAGTGCTTCTACCCTATGACTAAACCTATACGGTGCTGCTATTGTGTCCAATAAGCGCCATCCACATACAGTGTATCACTTATAAATGTCATATCTCCATATGCAATAACCAACTCAAGCCCACTGTCCTCCCCACTTACCTCACTGACGCGCTGCGTGGTCCTCCACCACTTCGCTAGGGTGTCTCTTGTTGGACAGGACACATATATATTAGGCACTAGGCACTTTATGCACTCAGCACTTCCCATAAGCGCCTTTGCACATCAGGATGTATGCATTTTATTATTATTAACTGGATGTATAATTCATTGATTATTAATTGGTTACATTCATAGCCCCCAAGTTCCTCCCCACTTTTTTGGTTTTTTGGGGGGGGGTTATCATATGTTTTTTAACTGTCTGTACTAAGTGTTGTTTGTATGTAGTATCATGTGTTTATACTCCATGCTCTAATAAATTGTGTTTAAGATATAGTAGTGTGCAACTTATGTTTGTGGACCGAGTGGTGGGCTAGCCCTGGAGTCCCACTAGGTATAGAGGGTTATTTCACGTGCTTCCTAATTCTAATTGTAATATTGTCCCTGTACTAACATGTGCAATATTTTGTGTGCCTGTGGTATTTCTATAAAACTTCATTGTCATCTTGGGCACTTGTAGTTTTGCTGCATGATGTAGCACCCATTGGCAATATTATACATGCGTGGGCATCTCATCCCAAGAGGTCTGACCTTAATCCTCGGAGACACAAGAGTGACAGTCAATGCCTAGCTCAACATTTTAAATTGCTTGTAAATAACATTTTTTGGGGGGGACTAACATTTGTTTTTTTTTTGTTTTTTTTTACTTCAGTACTTGTTCTTTTAATTGTCACCATGAGAAGACGAAAAAAAGAACCTCTGATCTTTGATGAAGAAAGAGATGTCAGAGAGAACATTGTAAGATACGATGATGAGGGAGGAGGCGAAGAAGATACTGAGGCATTCGATATGACTACTTTAAGAAATCTTAATATTATCCGTGACAACAAAAGCAGGAGGGATGTGACTCCAGAAATTCAGTTCTTGAGCCGTCCATCTACCCGAAGTGCTCCAGACAACTTAATCTTTAGAGAGTTTATCTGGGAAAGACTAAAAGAAGCTGATGTGGATCCTTGTGCCCCTCCATATGACTCATTACAGACATATGCATTTGAAGGGAATGGCTCAGTTGCTGAGTCTCTTAGTTCATTGGAATCAGTCAGCTCAAACTCTGAACATAATTATGACTACCTAAGTGACTGGGGCCCTCGTTTTAAAAGACTTGCTGACATGTATGGCACTGCTGAAGACCTCTGCTCATAGCATTTGCATATATATGTTTAATGCACTGAACTGAAACTCATTAATGACTGCTGAAACAGAACATTTGAACATGAACGTTTTTTGTGGATCTTTTTTTATTTTTCCTGCCCGAGTTACTGCACTAATTAGGAATCATAGTACATAGCCACTGAAGTAAAATTGCTCATCTGTTCGCCAGTATCTGGATAAATATCTATACCAAGTTAATACAGTATGATACACTAATTCTTCAATTCACATGTTAGCTATGTACTGCCTTTGTAGTTTAACCATAGTTTAGCATTGTTTATTTGAAAACTCATACCATAATGCTGCAGCAATAACAAAGCTGCAACCTGGGATCCAAAGATTGACGTAAGCATATAGCACTGGCTGGAGGGTTTTACACTGTGTGGTCCCTCAAATCTAGATGCCACAGGAAAGGGTTTCACATGGACCTAGAGTCTCTTAAACTTGAAGTGCAGGTTTTGGTCCACGTTCATCATTGCCCTAACCAAGCAGCAGCTGCATTAAATGAAAATTAAAAATATTAAAAATTCAAAATGGCTGCATGAAACATATGAGTTTATGAAACAAAGAAGTATAGGCTGATTTTGATCTCTAGTGGAAGATATATCTAACCTAAGATGCTTTCAGGCGTGTCCTACAAGAATTTGCAGGTTCAGTAAAGACTTGCTTTCTAATCTATTCGGTTTATAGTCCACAAAGTATCAATACACCATGGTTTACTCTGTATAGATACCTAAAAGGCACTTTTCGGTCTAAAGATTAGCTACTTAAAAGTTATTTGTATTTTAAGGAAGCTTTAAAGTGGACCTTCAGTCCAGGATCACTCTAGGCCTGTCTAAACCCCCACTCTGGGCACCCAAGTTTGGAATACTTTACTGCACCTACAATAAAATAAGCCCAAACTTAGGTAGAACAACTTTCTGGGTCCGCACTCCTGTGCTTGTCTTGGGACCTATGTTTAACCCGAATGTTCAGAACACACATCAGAACAGCTGCTGCCAGTGATGGGACCTTAAGTATTAACCCCAATGTTGTACTGTGTTCTATTGTTTGCTTGGTAGGATATCCCAACTAACCCAATTTAACAGTATACTGTTTATTATTATTTCAATGCCTTGATTTCACTTTTAGCCTAATAGTTATAAATGCCGCAGGTTTACCTTTCACCTTGGTCCTATACTATTGTTCTTTATTTTAATTGGTTTAATGAATGGGGCCATGAACCTCTACTATACCATTTTATGGCATAATCAGGTGTCCCATATTGTCTCAATATAGTCAAGCATTTTGGTTCTTGCTTTACATTTTATTTTAAAATTTCATGGGGAAGGTCGACCAATGTACTGTATGTTTTTGCTGTCCATATTCGACTGAACACTGGGGTACTGAGCCTTGATTTCAAATACCATAGGGGGTTGTTATGTACATATATATATATTTAAAAAATACTTTAATGTCAAATTTCTTCACCTTACCTGTAAAACAGTTCCATTGTAACAACCATGTGTCTCTGACATCTAACATTGATAACAGGATCTAAAGCCTTTCCAATACCTGATAATCCCACCCTACTTAAAAGTGAAGAGTATATGGAGAAAACAGACTAGGTTCTGGTGCAAGACTAGGGCTGGGATGTCAGACACAGTCTCCCTTCCATTCAGATATTGTACAGTAAATGTGAGGGTTTAGTATCCCTGTACCCTTATACCAGAGGAAGCCATAATTTTTCAATGCTGGACCAAACAATATAAAACACAACTATTTTATCATTACATGGTTCACTATTCTTATTGTCACCACAGAATATGAAGGCCATTTTCTGGTCTGGGTTTAACACTGATAAAAGCAGGTGAGCTTCTTTGCTCCAGTTCCACCAATTGTCTGACTTTGGGGCTAAGTTGATTATCTACAGGACCCCTCTCTGGTCAGGTGTATTTGAAGTCTGGAGCAAGTCCAACAGTGCCATAAGAAAGTTAGCATAGTTACTATCATTCTGGGCAGTTTGACAGCCACACATTATAAACCCTACATATATGTTCCATTAAAGAGCCCTTTTAAATTACAGGTACAGTATATACCTACTTTCATAAATCCCTATACATTGTTCTGTAATGGCCACTTTCTTTATGCCTAAGTCACTTTTTACATTTTGTAAGTTAGTAAAATTATATCAGGTTATTTATTTGTGCCAAATATGTGGTTCCCATAGTGCTGAAACTCTTCAAGACCTAGACAATACTTTATTGATATTTAAAGGAGAGCTCTCACTATAGAAGCCAAACATGTAATTACTTTTGTGGACATTTTGGGATGTAATCTGTGTTCACTTCAATCAAACAATCAAATAATGTGAATTATGCAATATATTTTCTTATTCTTCTGCATGTGACGTAACAGTGTAGCAAGTCACATTAGGGAGAGACCCATGCTGGTTGTAGGGCTAAAGAAGACTGAAGAGCCCCCTATTTAAACATACAAGATAAAGGGTGCTTTTTTACAGAAAGTATTTACATGGCATAATATCATGAGTATAATATCTTGATATCCTGTGTAAATACTTTGATTTAAGAAGGCACTCTTTACCTTATATTCTGTGTGTGATCAACTGTCATGCACAGCAAACATATTGAAAAATCAAAAGATTCCTGTTAGGTCTATGCCATGAATGAGTGTTTTAGTAAGATAAGAAAAAAAAAAACATAGAATTCTGATTTACTGGTCAAAAGTATAAAGTCTGTTAAAACAGTGCTTTACTCAGTTTGTGGTGGATACCGGAAATGTGAGAGACACCACTAGGGATGAGCGAACCGGTTCGGACGAACCGGAATTCGCTCCGAATTTCAGGGAAAATTCGATTCGGCACGAACCCGAATTTGTTTTTGGTTCGTGCCGATCGAATTTTCCCTGAAATAAAAAAAAAAACAATGCCGGCATGGTGGGAGCGCTGACAGCATAGCCGGCCTGCCCGCTCCCACCATGCCGGCATTTTTTTTTTCAGATGAGCGATTCGTGAAAGTTCGATTCGGGCGAACCCGAATTTCTTGGGGAAATTCGGCGAATCGTCGGAATCTAACTTTCAAGAAGTTCGCTCATCTCTAGACACCACCTCACAATGATTTATTGTTCATATCTCTTGGTGACTGTATTAAATCTTGAGTCAGAGGTCCCTGACTTTTATAATGCTGTATTATGTTTCATATCATCAATAGAAGAATTTGAGATAGTAACACTCTAAATTTGTGAGTGGCTGAAACAGTCATTTGCCCCTTGTGAAAAAGTTAACTGAGTTTTTTATTTTAGCTAAACACAGCTCAGGTTACGAAGAAGGAATGGACTACTCAAAACCTAAATGTGTAGTAAGTTTAATTCTTAAACAGACATAACAGAGCCAGGGGAAATCCCAGCCCCTTTCTAATCCTCTGATCGCGTAATTACAACTTTAGATTGGTAACGTTTCATATTAGTCTATACATGCATTTTGGGTCCACCCTTTCAAGCCTATAAACCCAAAACAACACAGCATGAAAGCTAACATGTGGAAGCCTTTAGTGCTGTCTGTAATTGACTACTGTATATATGTGTATATTGTGCTATATCATGCCTACCATTCCAGTTAGCCTCATTCACTTGTTAAATGTTTGGACGAAATACTGTATTCTGCTATATTTGCCTACATTAGGCTTGTAAAACATGTTAGGTTATTATTTGTGTATGCCTTATTTACATATTTAGAAAAATAACACATTTTGTTACAGTGCTAAATTTAGTTGTGCTGTTTCCTCAGGCTATAACTTTAATAGTTGCATTTTTGTTTTCCTTTATCCTCTAATTTATAAAGGACATTTAATCTTTTTACTAGATGTGTAGTGTTGCGTTACATTTTTGGAGCACTGATATAGATAAAATTCAGGTCCGTTTTGCTGCCTTGCAGTGTAAATCTCAACTGAACGACTGATTTTCCTCCAGACTCCTATGTGAATGAAATGAAGCATAGAAAATGAGAAAGGACTCCAAAGCAATCGAACGACATTGATACAGAAGAAATCGCTTACAAGGACATTTTGATTTTGAGCCATTAATATTTATGAGACATTCAAATCAAATAATTGAACACTATTTTTCCTCACAATAGACGGGAACTAATGATGATGTCCATGAACTGAAATTTGATTTTTAGAATGCCTGGTAAACCTGGCATTCTTTTTTTTTGTGTTGTCTATAGTATGCGGTGTTAAGGCTGTTTTGAATTGACATTTTATTATGTTGTTTTGTTACTGATTTGACCTTGTTCTTGCACCTCTTCATATTGATTTTGAAAAAACATACTTTGTATACCGATTATAAAAAAAACTGGTAGTAAAATATGTAAAACTTCTACCAATGCATTTTTTAATTCAATAACTTTTGCAAGACTTGGATATTTACACATTCAAGTTTTTTTTCATTCTACCTTAATTAAATGTCTTTTTTCTTTATTGTTTTTGGAAATACTTGTTTACATTTTTTTAATGCACTGCTTGTTATATTTAGAAATATATAAATGATAATCAATGTATGATGGCATCTTGATGTAAAGGGTGTGGTTCTGACTGAGTGATAGGATATCATGGGCCATGCATTGACCATTTAAGGGCTCCTATAATCAGGGGTAAAAATCAAAACATATTTACGTTACTTTCCAGAAAGCTGATCCTTCCAGTGTCCGCTCATGTGTATTTGCTCTACCCCTATTTTGTAGACACCCCTGACTAATAGCAAAGCTGTGGCCTAAATCCTGCACATTGTTCCCTCCTTCCTTTCTCCTCCCTGTCCATTCTCTCTAGTCTCCTGCACACAGGTAAGAAGGAGTAATGGGTTTTGAACCACAGCACTGTATTTAAAATAGTTTTACTGACCAAAGGCAATTAAGGGGTGGCTGAGACAGCACAACTGAAAGGATTTCTCACAGAAAAGGATTGCAGTAATACATGTTTTGCTATACACATGTTTATTCTCTAAACTAAAAAAGGGAGGAAAAACGCAAATTGGACATAATGTCACACCAAACTCAAAAAATGGGCTGGACAAAATTATTGGCACCCTTAACAATATGTGGTTGCACACTCTTTGGAAAAAATAACTGAAATCTGTCACTTCCTATAACCATTGATAAGCTTCTTACACCTCTCAGCCGGAATGTTGGACCACTCTTCCTTTGCAAACTGCTCCAGGTCTCTCTTATTGGAAGGGCGCCTTTTCCCAACAGCAATTTTAAGATCTTTACACAGGTATTTAATGAGATTTAGATATAGACTCATTGTGGCCACTTCAGAACTCTCCAGTGCTTGATTGCCATCCATTTCTGGGTGCTTTTTGATGTATGTTTGGGATCATTGTCCTGCTGGAAGGCCCAAGAGCTTGGACGCAAACCCAGCTTCCTGACAATGAGCTGTACAGTGCCACCCAAAATCTGTTGGTAATACTCATATTTCATGATGCCTTAAACACATTCAAGGCACCCAGTACCAGAGGAAGCAAAACAACACCAAAACATCATTGAACCTCCACCATATGTAGGTACTGTGTTCTTTTCTTTGTAGGCCTCATTCCATTTTCGGAAAATTGTAGAATGATGTGCTTTAGCAAAAAGCTCTATCTTGGTCTCATCTGTCCACAAGACGTTTTCCCAGAAGGATTTTGGCTTACTCAAGTGCATTTTAACAAAATGTAGTCTAGCTTTTTTATGTCTCTGTGCCAGCATTGGGTACCTCCTGCGTCTTCTGCCATAGCATTTCATTTAATTTAATAGTTCTTGCTGACACTTATGCTCCCTGAGCCTGCAGGACAGCTTGAATGACTTTGGAACTTGTTTGGGGGCGGCTTATCCACCATCCGGACTATCCTGCGTTGACACCTTTCATCAATTCTTCTCTTCCGTCCACACCCAGGGAGATGCTGCAGTGCCATGGGTTGCAAACTTATTGATAATGTTGCACACTGTGGACAAAGGCAAATCCAGGTCTCTGGAGATGGACTTGTAACCTTAAGATTGTTGATATTTTTCCACAATTTTGGTTCTCAAGTCCTCAGACAGTTCTTTACTCCTCTTTCTTTTGTCCATGCTTAGTGTGGCACACACAGACACAATGCAAAGACTAAGTGAACTTCTTTTATCTGCTTTCAGGTGTGATTTTTATATTGCCCACACCTGTTACTTGGCCCAGGTGAAACAATCTGATTTATCCACAATTTTGAAATTGTGGCAATCATCTTGTCCAGCCCATTTTTGAAGTTTGGTGTGACATTATGTCCAATTTGCTTTTTTACCTTGCAGTTTAGTTCCAATACACACAAAGGGAATACATATGTGTATAGTAAAACGTGTTATTACAATCCATTTCTGTGAGAAATACTTCTTGAAAAAGAAATACCCCGTGAAAAATTTCAGGTGTACCAACATTTACGGCCATGACTGTATAAAGTATATATATAATGTATATAAATTTATATGTTATATTTAGAAAATATTTAAGCTAACTAGCTGCCACCCAAAAATGCAATAAGCAATGGTAAATGCCATCATTCATCTACCTAGGTTTGCACCTATCCACTTTCTCTGCATTGCTCAGTGCAGTTACAAAGCAAGTGAAATCCAGTTTAGGTATGTATAGAATTCTAATGGCAGTGAAAATATAATGTAGGTATAACACAGTGTACTGAACTTAAATTATGCAACAGTCTTGTTCAAAATCACCATTTTGTTTAGTTACACTAGCACAGAGAAGGATGGGCCCTGAACTGAAAGTAATGTTTACTGCTTAGCATTAATGACAGCGAGCAGGCATTAATCAATCATCCAACAGCAATATAACCACACAACTGAATGAGTATACTATACAGACAGATATAAGAACATTTCAAAAATACTAAACTATATCAGAATAAATATATGTAAAGATTATATACACAGACAGAGCATGGAAATAGAGGTGTCCCATGATTTGAGATGTACAAAGGTCAAAAACTGGTCATGATATGGGGCCAATATCAAACAATGTTTTAAGATGCAGACTTCCAGTACTAGGGTTCAGAGGACATACACAGAATTTACAAATGCATCTGTTGAGGTCTGAGTTAGGATAAATGCCTAAACCAGATGCTTCTGGGACATAATTAGTAAAGGGAACTAGCAAAAATATGTGAGAAGTGGAAGGGCCTAATCAAACATTAACTAACCCTTCGCCCTTAACAGCAATCCTAACCTCTAGTAATGCAAATAAGAAAAAAATTGCATCCCCATATTTACAGGGAATATACAATGTATAAAAATCCCTGTTAATATGAGAGGCATTTTCCATGTAAAAAAAAACTATACCTTCAGTGTGATCATAATCCTTGTTCATTGAAACAAAGTTAAAAAATTTAGAGCGAGGAAAAAAACAAAACTAAAATAATGTGATGTATAAGTTTTAACACCCTCTTATTAATAGGGAGGTGGTTATGTTGCATGTTAAAAAGTAGTCATTACACAGCTGCCACCATTTAAAGGAAAATTGTGTAATATTAATATCATTATTATTAATATTATTAATAATATTATTATTAATATTAATAGTAAGCCCATATAAAGGAGAGGTCACTTTTACACTCAAGCTGAATAAAACACCTGCAAAGCTTGTGGTTTATTCTCTCGTGGTAGGAATAAAATCCAGGAGTGACAGGTTTAGTGTGATAGCATGTTTCTTGATGCCGTCTGTATAAGTGATCCCCTCCTTCCATCATCCAGCATATTTATATGGATTTTTATCATGGGACATTTTTCACTCATTTAGTGATTCTGATTAACCCCATAACATTTTTCAATGACAACACATTAAAAGTGTTTTAAAATGGTCCCACCACGCCCTGGCCAAGCACCTCGGCAATGCAGTGCGGTAGCACAGTTAAAAGAAATGGGGTTTTCCACCTCCAAGATCATGCCCACCTGGTATTTTTGAGATTGCCAATTGGCTAATATCCAGGAATGTGCTCTGTGGCTATTAAGCCACTTTAATTTTTGAAATCAATCAGCTAATTTCAAAGGCATTAGATATACCATGAAACACAGTAAAGACGATTATCAAGAAGTGGATACAATTTGGCACCACAGTAACAAACTTGATGCCACTCGAAAATTGATGAAAAGACTAGAAGAAAGTCGGTGTGGATGGCTGCCAAAATCTCCGGTATTCTTCAAATGTATTTTTCTGCTAGGGAGACAGGAGCCATTCCCCCAAAGAGAAACATCCAAGCCTGGCTATGTTTTGTAAGAACCTACATCAAGCCTGCCAAATGTATGTGGGAAAACATATTATACCCTGATTAAAGGTTACATTTTAGGGCAATAATTCAAAATTGTATGTTTATCATAAAGTCAACAATATGCATCACCCCAAAAAAAAGCACCATAACCACAATGAAGCATGGTGAATGCATATTTATGCTTTGGGACTTCTTTTCTGCAGCTGAAACCTGGGTTTTGTGGCAAGCTAAAGGGGGTAAAACAGGTACAATTTTGGCACAAAATCTCTGGCCTCTGCTAACAAGCTGAATCAATTCCATTAAATAATAATTGCTGGGAGCAATCTCAGCACTGAAAAGACCACAGTCCACACAAACCAAAGCTTCCGAGTACCGAGCAAGTTGTGAGTAGAGATAAGCAAATCAATTTGGATAGAATTAAATTTGGTACAACATTTTCTATAAATTTGTATCAGAAGCAAAGCTTAAACTTTTGTGAATAGTTTCTGACAAAATGGATATAAAAAAATGTAAAAGTTTGCACATGAAACTGGTCATCTTCTCTGGCAACCCATCTCAATTGCAGTTTTTTCACACGTCTTCCGGGCTAGTACTCGTTTTGCTTGATCCTAGTGTCTTAATGTTGCTCGAAGTAGAGAACAATGGTGCTTCAAGCTATTTCAAAACTCCAGCCACACACTTGTGAGACATCCTGTTTTTTTTTGTTTTTTTATAAAACTGGTTAGCAAAGGTGGGAAATTGGCTTTATTTAATTTTTTACACTACTTAATTGATGGCTTGCTTATACCGCCTCCTGATTACGCCCATCCTTGGTGCCTTTCAGCATCAGCCTACCTCCCTCCGTGCTGCTGTCTGGACTTAACCGGCATAACCCACAATGCACAGTGGAAGTAAAGCCAGCACAGTGGAAGGAAAACCAGCAACAATTTGAAGGGCACTGTGTGATCCATAAGATGCTATTAGGGGGGGGATTGACCAGGGCAGGAGTTACAAAAAGGTTTTGTAAATGTATTTTTATGTGTAGCAATCTCTATTGCCCTGGGTAGAGATGCATATGAGAACTGTTTATTTTAAGAGTGTTGGTCTAGTTTAATATTTAATGGTCCCTGCAGTTTCTTGTAATGCACGTTGCATATTGACTCTATTCTGCCTTATGGGTTATTTGGCATGAGGGTTGCAAGTTGCCTTCCACTGATAAACATGGTGCATTAGCCAAAGCTGGGCTAATAAAGACTTTTAGTGCTGGTCCTCATATAAGTCCTACCCTCTCATTTATTCCTTTTCCTGTTATAGTGTTCAGTTTTCTTTGTATGTGCTCCTATATCTAAGAATCTGATGTCGCCTATGGCCTTCTTGCCTGAACTCCAACAAGAGCTACATGTACACCAGGACCTGACTTGCTTGAATTACCCCTTAGTTGTGTTGCTTGGAGGACTGACTTTTTTGTCACTACACTTCCCAGACTGATTCCCAGACTGATCACCTGTATTACCTGGCCAGTTTCTGGTCTATCTATGCCTTGCTTTTTTCTGGCTTTCCAACAGTCTTTGCAGCTGTTATCCAGGTTTTTGGGAGGTAATTTTGTGCCACCATGTCATATAGTGCCTAAGGGTTAGTGGTACCTCAGCTGTAGGTGAAACAGGCAGATATACAATAGATAAGGGGTTAACAGTTAATCAGAGACTGAGGGTTGGTTGAGACGAAATGATAGCTTTATTTAATCAATAAGCAATTTGTCCAACACATAATTGAAGCTACATGTAATTTATTCTAATGAATACCAAACACCAAGCTAAAAGAGGATTCATTACATGGCACTCATGTGTTTCATAGATGTTACACAGACACAAGTAAGAATGGTCTCATGTCCTCCTCCTACACCAGCTGAAGACTGTCCTGATGTTTTGGGACTTTCTGTGCCTGTTATGTTCATTCACATGTACAGAATGAACTAGTGCTGGTAATTTGGGACTCATTTATCTACCCAATACCATCTACACAATACTACACAATATCATAGATATTGCTTTACTGACAGGCCAAATTCATTGTAGGAGAGCTTTGGGGGCCATGTCTAAGTAAGTTTAACTCTGGGTTCACATTTGGCTTAGAATTTAAACCTGCATCTTGGTGAGCTTCTCTACCTTAACACACAAACAATTGCAATAAAATGCTAAATTTTCCCCAAAAACCACCTGTACCTACATTGGTGCATTTTTACAAGTGGGGTACATAATTATTTCAATGATGTAAGAATAATCTTTTGAAAGTTTGGAGACAACAGAAGCACATGGGGTATGCTATAGAATTTTCTATTTATTTCTGCATAGCCTACAGGGTGCTATTCCATGCACCATAAATAGCAGCTGAATTCATTATGGGGATTTTTCTATGACCCTAGAATAATACATTTCTCTGGGAAAGGGGAATTTCCTTCAGAGCCTAATCTTAGAAGAGATGTAAACACACAGGAGAGGCCCAGCTAAACACTTTAAAGGAATGTAATTAAATGAACCTGATGCAGCGGCATTGCTGGACATGGAACATGTGGATCTAAACATCTGTTTGGAAGGACACCACAGTTAGCGGAATATCTCTATCCTCTATCCTAATCCTGTTTGGCACTATAGTTATTGAAAAAATTGCTTGTATTGACATTTGGTAGCACAATTGCTGAATTTGCACAGCATTGGACTTTGGGTCACCCTGAAGTAGTGAGATCACAAATCTGAAACGGACTTTGCGGTTATCATAGGTGCGAGTTTGTAGGGTGAATGTCACGGACCGGGTGGAGCGGACTCGGGTGTGGATCCGCTTTAACTGTGGAACCGATGGCGGGTACCGTGTCAGGGGAGCGGAGTCTAAGAAGCCACCGGTATTCACCAGAGCCCACCGCAAGGCAGGTTGGTCTTGTGCGGCGAGTGACCCCCAGGTCGCTACCCCCTAACAGCGGCCCAGTCCCACAGTCAGCCGAGGTTCAGTGAGGTACACAAGTGGCAGGCAAAAAGGCGTAGTAAGTACAGGCAGAGATCGGGGCTGGCAGCACAGGTTCGCGGTAAAGGTGAGTAGACGAGGTCGGGGCAGGCAGCAAAGGTTCAGAGTCGGGGACAGGCAGAGGTCGGTACACGGGTGAGCAATCCAAGAATGTCTGACTTTCAACAAGCATGGAGAGACCAAGATCCGGCACTGAAGGAAGGAAGTGCCTGTTTAAATAGGGGAAGATGATGCAGGATTGGATGACATAAACACCAATCAGTGCTGTAAAGGCCCTTTAAATCTCAGGGATCCTGTGCGCTCGCCCTCTAGTGGACAGAGACGTGTGCACATCTGACCATGCAAGGAGGAAGCATTGGGGGAAGGGAGGCAGCTGGAAGCAGCCCTGAGAGAAGATGGATGACGGCTGCATGCAGCCATGGAGGTAGGTGAAATGCTGTGAGACGGGCGTGCAGCGCTCGCCCTAACAGTACCCCCCCCCCCTTGGGTCTCCCCTTCTTCTTGGGACCAAGAAAATCTGAGATGAGACTACGGTCTAGAATATTCTCTTCGGGCTCCCAAGATCTTTCTTCAGGTCCACAGCCTTCCAAGTCGACCAAGAAATATCTTTTTCCTCTGGAGAGCTTAGAAGCCAGAATCTCCTTCACTGAAAAGGTATCCTCGGTGCCCGAGATTGGGGCAGGCACCAAAGTTTTAGGAGAGAATCGATTGACAATAACTGGCTTCAACAGAGAGACGTGAAAAGAATTGGGAATTCGCAGTGAAGTCGGTAGGTGAAGCTTATAGCAAACTGGATTGATCTGTTGTTTGATCTTGTATGGCCCCAAGTAACGGGGGCCCAATTTGTAGCTAGGAATTTTGAAGCGGATGTATTTTGCTGACAGCCACACCTTATCTCCTGGAGAATAAACAGGCGGAGCTCTTCTCCTTTTATCAGCGCTAACCTTCATGCGGGCGGAAGCTTGACAAAGGGAACGCTGTGTTTCTTGCCAGATGGTGGAGAAATCCTGTGTGAGATTGTCCACGGCGGGCACTCCGGAGGACGTGGATAAAGGCAAAGGCGGAAGGAGTTGACGGCCGTACACCACCAAAAACGGGGACTTCCTTGTGGACTCAGAATCCTTAAAATTATACGAGAATTCCGCCCAAGGCAACAGATCGACCCAATCGTCTTGACGCGCTGAAACAAAATGGCGAAGATAATGCCCGAGAATCTGGTTGACTCTTTCCACCTGGCCGTTAGACTGGGGATGATAAGCGGAGGAAAAGTCCAGTTTAATTTTCATTTGTTTACAAAGAGCTCTCCAGAACTTGGACACAAACTGCACACCTCTGTCAGACACAATATGTGTAGGTAGACCATGAAGTCGAAAGATATGCTTCAGGAAGTATTTTGCCAACAGAGGAGCTGACGGGAGGCCGGGCAAAGGAACAAAATGCGCCATCTTAGAAAACCTATCCACTACCACCCAAATTACAGTATTGCTATGCGAAGAAGGGAGGTCGGTAATAAAGTCCATAGCAATGTGTGTCCATGGGGTATCTGGAATAGGAAGTGGGTGGAGTAGGCCAGCAGGTCTTTGGCGAGGGGTTTTGTCACGAGCGCAGGTGGTACAGGCCTGAACGAATTCGGTCACATCCTTTTCAAAAGAAGGCCACCAATAATATCGAGAAATGATAGAACAAGACTTCCTGATACCGGCATGGCCGGCTACATGGGAAGAATGCCCCCATTCTAATATTTTGCGACGTTGGCGGGCTGGCACAAAGGTCTTTCCCGGCGGTGCTTGTACAAGAGTAGCGGGGGCAGAGTGGACAAGGCGTTCAGGCGGGATGATATGTTGTGGAGTGGATTCAACACCAGAGATGTCAGAGGAGCGAGAAAGGGCGTCTGCCCTGATGTTCTTAGCGGCTGGCCGGAAGTAGATTTGAAAATCAAATCGAGCGAAAAACAACGACCAACGAGCTTGTCGTGGATTCAATCGCTGGGCAGTTTCTAAATAAGATAGATTTTTGTGATCAGTATAGATGGATACTTGATGGGCCGAACCTTCTAAGAGGTGTCTCCACTCCTCCAACGCCAACTTGATGGCGAGTAACTCCCGATCTCCGATGGAGTAATTCCTCTCCGCTGGCGAAAAGGTCTTCGAAAAGAACCCGCAGGTGAGAATTCTGCCAGTAGACGATTTTTGAGTGAGCACCGCTCCGGCTCCAATGGAGGAGGCATCTACTTCTAGGGCGAAAGGCCGAGATGGATCTGGCCTAGACAACACTGGTGCAGAGGAGAAGGCCTTTTTTAGAGCAATGAAGGCCTCTTCAGCCTGAGGAGGCCAAGACTTCGAATTGGCGCTCTTCTTTGTGAGGGTCACAATAGGCGCCACTACAGTGGAAAAGTGAGGAATAAACTGCCGATAGTAATTGGCGAAGCCCAGAAAACGTTGAATAGCTCGCAGGCCAATAGGACGGGGCCAATCCAGAACTGCTTTCAACTTGCTGGGGTCCATCTGAAGGCCACAAGCTGAGACAATACATCCAAGAAAGGGTAAGGCGGTTTGATCAAATAGACACTTCTCCAGCTTGGCGTAAAGATGGTGTTGACGGAGACGAGACAGGACTTGCCGGACATGACGGTGATGTTCTTCTAGATTAGATGAAAAGATGAGTATATCATCCAAATATACAACAACACAGGAGTAAAGCAAGTCCCGAAAAATGTCATTTACGTATTCCTGGAATACAGCGGGTGCATTACAGAGACCAAAGGGCATCACTAAATATTCGAAGTGGCCATCGCGGGTATTGAAGGCGGTCTTCCATTCATCGCCCTCGCGTATACGTATCAAATTATAGGCTCCCCTCAGGTCAAGCTTGGTGAAGACCCTGGCCCCACGCAGTCGGTCAAATAATTCGGCAATCAAGGGCAAAGGGTATCGATTTTTAGCGGTAATCTTATTGAGGCCGCGGTAATCAATACAAGGGCGAAGAGAGCCACCTTTTTTCGCCACAAAGAAGAACCCCGCGCCTGCCGGAGAGGATGACTTCCGTATGAACCCTTTATGAAGATTTTCTCGAATATACTCCGACATGGCTTGAGTCTCAGGAGCCGAGAGAGGGTAAATTCGGGCACGAGGAGGAGTGGTACCCAGTAGGAGGTCTATAGGGCAATCGTAGGGGCGATGAGGCGGAAGTACCTCCGCTTGTTTCTTGCAGAATACATCAGCATAGGTCTGGTAGATCTCAGACAAGCCAGGTAATGGTGCTGAAGCAGGAATAGGTCGAACAGGAACAGACTTCAAGCACCTCTTAAAGCACGCTGCACCCCAAGTCTTGATATCACCGGTGGTCCAGTCAAGCGTGGGATCATGACGTTGGAGCCAAGGAAGGCCTAGAAGAATCTGAGAGGTGCAATTAGGGAGGACGTAGAACTCAACATTCTCTTGATGGAAGAGTCCAATTTTTAATTGGAGGGGAACGGTGCGATAGCGCACAGTACAGTCCAGCCTATCACCATTGACTGAGGCGATAAATAAGGGTGTAGCAAGGCGATTCACAGGGATATTATGTTTATTGATCAAGGCAGCCTCTATAAAGTTCCCTGCAGAACCAGAGTCCAAAAAGGTGGTTAAATTCAGGGAGGTGGAAGGTGAGATGGAAAGTTGAACAGGAACAGTGAGCCGTGGAGAGGAAGCACATACACCCAGGGACGCCTCTCCCACCGCCACTAGGTGCGCCCGTTTCCCTGACGTGGAGGGCGAATAGGACAGTCCTTCAAAAAATGCTCAGAACCACCGCAGTACAGACAAAGGTTCTCGTTCCTTCTGTGAGTTCTCTCCAATTGGGTCAAACGGAATCGATCGACCTGCATGGCCTCCTCACTGGGAGGTACATGTGCAGACAAAGGGTTTTGAAATACTGGAGCCAAACGGGATGCCCTCCTAGGGCGCTGAGAGTCTCTTTCTTGGCGGAATTCTTCACGCCTCTCAGCAAAGCGCACATCAATGCGTGTGGCCAGATGGATGAGTTCAGTGAGAGATGAAGGCAAGTCACGAGCCGCAAGAGCATCCTTAATTTTACTAGAAAGTCCTTTCTTGAAGCAGGCACACAAGGCCTCATTGTTCCAAGACAATTCGGAGGCAAGAGCACGGAACCGAATGGCGTATTCACCAACGGACAACTCGCCCTGGACCAAGGTCAAAAGGGACGATTCAGCAGATGAAGCCCGGGCAGGTTCCTCAAAGACCTGGCGAAACTCTGAGACAAGGGTGTTAATACTGGAAGAGACAGGGTCATTGCGATCCCACAAGGGAGTGGCCCAGGCCAAAGCCTTTCCAGAAAGCAAACTGATGACAAAGGCCACCTTAGCTCGTTCAGTGGGAAATTGATCCGCCAACAACTCCAAGTGCAGGGAACATTGGGCAAGGAATCCTCGGCATAACTTGGCATCCCCATCATATTTAGCCGGCAAGGAGAGACGGATTCTGGCAGAAGATGTTACCGGGGGCTGTGGCGGTAATGCTGGAGCCGGTGATGGAACTTGCTGTTGCTGAATCGTTAAAAATTGCTGCATCATGGCAGAGAGTTGATTAATCTGGCGGGACTGCATAGCCACTATAGCAGGCAATTCAGTGGCATCCGGCAGTGGTACCTCAGCGGGATCCATGGCCGGATCTTACTGTCACGGACCGGGTGGAGCGGACTCGGGTGTGGATCCGCTTTAACTGTGGAACCGATGGCGGGTACCGTGTCAGGGGAGCGGAGTCTAAGAGGCCACCGGTATTCACCAGAGCCCACCGCAAGGCAGGTTGGTCTTGTGCGGCGAGTGACCCCCAGGTCGCTACCCCCTAACAGTGGCCCAGTCCCACAGTCAGCCGAGGTTCAGTGAGGTACACAAGTGGCAGGCAAAAAGGCGTAGTAAGTACAGGCAGAGATCGGGGCTGGCAGCACAGGTTCGCGGTAAAGGTGAGTAGCCGAGGTCGGGGCAGGCAGCAGAGGTTCAGAGTCGGGGACAGGCAGAGGTCGGTACACGGGTGAGCAATCCAAGAATGTCTGACTTTCAACAAGCATGGAGAGACCAAGATCCGGCACTGAAGGAAGGAAGTGCCTGTTTAAATAGGGGAAGATGATGCAGGATTGGATGACATAAACACCAATCAGTGCTGTAAAGGCCCTTTAAATCTTTAAATCTCTGTGCGCTCGCCCTCTAGTGGACGGAGACGTGTGCGCACCTGACCATGCAAGGAGGAAGCATTGGGGGAAGGGCGGCAGCTGGAAGCAGCCCTGAGGGAAGATGGATGACGGCTGCATGCAGCCATGGAGGTAGGTGAAATGCTGTGAGACGGGCGTGCAGCGCTCGCCCTAACAGTGAAGAAAAGTTTACAACTATACTTGAAAGCCTAAATGTTTTTGCAGTCATCAGAAAAATGTTCAGAAAGGATTTCCCCACTTGCGGCACCTCCTGTGGCTACAGAAGTACCTGGAGCAGAGTTTGAAGCAGGAACAAGGTTCTGCTGGAGCAAAGCGGAAATTGTACCTGTTTCCAGCCAAATGTTGCAGCAGAGTCCTTGGTTCTCGGTGCTGTGTGGCCATCTCGCTTGCAAGTCGGCATATGCATAAGGATTGGTTGTTTTTTTTCCTCGCTGTACCCCAGCGTTGGGAAATCCCACGTAGTGGGCATCCTCGCAGTGTGACTCACCTTCTCACTCCTGGTTCCTTTTTGGGCATCCCATGTAGTGTGCATCCCCACAGTGGGACTTTCATTCTCCCTCCTGGTTCCTTTTAGGGCATCCCATGTGTGTGTGTGCATCTCCACAGTGTGACTTACCTTCTCCCTCCTGGTTTCTTTAGGGGCATGCCATGTAGTGTCTGTCCCCAGTTTTTTTCATTGTTCTTACCTGCTTCCTCTTACTGGTTTCCGCCATTATCTCCCACCCCAGCTTTTGCTTATGCACCCTGCATTACTCATGTTTGTTGTAAAAAAAACACACCGCACTGCCTTTTTTTCTTGTTTAACATTTGTGTTTTATTTGGAAACTTTATTTTGTTTTTTTCATTTGTGAGTCCTTTTTGGTGTTTATTTGAAATATGGCATAAAAATAGTTTAAAAAACTGATTAGAGTCTTTAAAACTATTATATAAATATAAAACTTGTGTGGACCATATGGTCCTTGGCCCCTTGCTCTGCTCCATGGCACCTTTAAAGACAAAAAAAAGTCATGTCAACATCTGCTTGAACATGTCTGCCAGATCTCCCTGCCATATACCCCCAATTGCTCATTACTTACTGCATCCCTGTTGACAGTTTTATGGTTCCACCCTCCGCCACAGCACCATGCCTTTGTTGGGGTTTGTATGGACATGAAAACAGATTTTAGAACTAGGTACATGTGTCTATAGGGAAAGAGAAGCACAAAACACCAGCACTTACATGCATGTCAATGGGAGTTCCTTGCCTTGAGATGTGTGTTGTTTGTCTGTTGGCCTACCTCAATTGTATAGCTCTGTCTGTGACTCCAAGCCCAACACCTGGCCCACCTTCACATCGACTTGTTCCTGTGCTGGTGTTGGGGCTTCCGAGGAGGAAGACGAGGACGCTGGCTTGACGCCTTACCCGCACACCCAGTCTTTGCCACGGCACTGGTTGGACCCTTCTGCTCCAGGTAGGCTTTATTCTCTGCCTCCGATGCTAGAAGAGAAGTACAGTTCTGAATTAGTGTGCAACTTATCTATGAACCAGTCACTTACCTTGGAAGTTCTGGCAGAAAAACTGCCACACCGGGTGCTGCATTATTTGGGTGTGCGTGTAAGCCATCGTCCCCTGGGCATTCAGATGTGCTACCACCTCAGGTGTTGGGCTTGAAGTCCTTTAGCTCCGTCATAAAATTATGCAATGGGAAGACACAATAAAATTGTCACTGTTACTGTAGTCCATGTATTGCCCTAGTTTAGGGCCACATGCACACTAACCTTCCCCTGATTGTGGCATGACGCTTCTCCCAGCAATGTTTCCCTTTAAATACCTGTGTCTCACATCTCCATGTGCAGCAGGCCAATGTATGTATTGGACTAACCATGTTGGCTGGCAAGTGACCTCACCAGTATGCATATGCAACACTGAGTCGGTGTATGATTCTACTCCAAACCAGCATGTGCAAAGGGATCTCCGAATGGCTCCCTTCCGCTGTGAGAATCAGTGACGCACCTGGGCAACCTGACAGGCACAGCTCTCCAGGCCACCATTACTGGTGAGTTGGAAGGTCTGTGGGCTTGCCCCTGTCTCATCCTGCAACTGTGCCCCTACCCCTCTGCATACACAGACCCCCAGCGTTCCCTAGAAACAGGCAAGGATAGTACATGTTACAATGGCTGGAATTTATGACTGACGGCGTGTTCATTAAGGCATATGTACTGTGGCACACTAATGGTGGCAGCCTGTTTCACATCTAGTCCTTCAACAGGCAGACTGTTGTCTGCACATTTTTGTGCTCTGAAGTTGACCAAAACCCTGCCTTATTTTGAAAACCAGGCCTCCGCCATTACTGTGCACTACACCATGTGCCTTGGTTCATATGCCTTCTCTCCGACGGTCTGTCACTTGTCTGCCTATTTGCCTGCTTTTAAAGTGACAAACATGCATAGGTGAAGCATTGGTACTTACTAGAATAATGTACTTCTGTTCGTCGGTGTTAAACAGGGAGGGTGCCATGCTTGCAAAGTGTCTCTTCTGGCAGTGTGACACACCCCTGCACTGAGTTGCCCCAGCACCAACGAACCCCAGTGGATCCCAAAATTGTTGTGCTGGCCAAGGTGCAGACGCCCATGATGTTGTAGCTTCTAGGCTGCAAACATCTGTGCTTGTCTGGTAAATAAAGTCTTAACTGGTGCCCAATTATCCACCCACTTGTGTATAAAAGCAGAAAACTGACATCTGTACTTTGATGGCAGTGCTTACTCGGGGCAGAAAGATGCCCAGAGGCTGCAGCCACCGCAGACCCCAGGGCCCGGAAGACAAGCATGGCAGATAGGAGCACAGCACCTGGCCATACCACCGCAGCCACAGTCGCAGGCCCTGTTACCAGCCTTATCACCCTCTCAGAGTGGGTCACCCACAGCAGTGTGGCCCGGCAGCAGCGGGAGAGCCACACCCAGGGCTCCTGTCACACCACAATGCTCCAGGCACCACTATGGACACCAGAGCCCAGTGTGCACCCCAGTGTGGGCCCCAGCCCACTGCAGAGCCCAGAGTGGAGCCCATGTCAAGACCAGGCTGGAACAGCAGAGCCACAGCCGGTGTTGCACATTCCCCTGCCAGCCTATTCACCACCTGCATCCCCTGTGCACCTCATTCCCCAGGGAGCAGCGGCTGTCTCACAGAGCAAGCAGAAGCTGACCCAGAGGTCGCTGAGCACCCACTCCAATGATGCCCAGTTGGAGGCACTGCTGGACGTAGTGTCAGATTATTTTGATAAACTGGCTGGGCAATGGCAGAAGCCCAAGGATGTTGACCAGGTGGCCCAAAAATGTGACGGCTGTCTGGAAGAAAATAAACCAGAGATGGGCTGAGCGGTATGTGTGGAGGGCCAAGAGGGGTGCTTTTGTTTAACCCATTTGACCACTCATGTGTTCATCCCTTTGGGTTTGGTTTTATCTTTCAAACTGGTAGAGGTTTGCCAAAGACACTGGAATTTACCCCAGCAGAGCAGCGGGTAAATGAGCTGCTGCACCCCGACACCTACCAGGGGGTGTCGGGACAATCGACACCGACCAGCAGCACATGCCCAACAGTGATAGGCTTCATCTGGGAGGGGGGAAACATTTGAAACAAATATGAGTGGTCAGATGCACACAACAACAGCAGTGTGTGCTTGCCTAGGAAACACATGGTTGGAAAGCAAGCACACAGATGTGTTTACCTACAACTGCAATCCAGAACAGCCCTTTTAATTGGTTGCAAATGTGTGGTGGGCACATGTCACTGTGGTGCCCAGTGTTTTTCCCATGAAAGTTTTTAGCTTAGATTGTTTATGCCTTGCCTTTCAGCAGCCACCAAGCCACCAGCCATGCCTCCGGCAGCCACTGGTCCTCCAGCCATCCCAGCTTTGCGTCCTACCTGGGAATCGACATCGACATCCAGCCAGACCCACAGGGAAGGGAACTGCACCATTAAGTGAGGTAAATGTGGTACCGAAATGTGCTGATGGAAAGGGACATGGGGGGATGTGGAGGCTCAGGCTAATTAAATAAAGTATTTGCTGTGCTGGACCATGGCCCCAAACAAACACTACTGTTTACCTTTATCCACACAGACACCACCTCCTTGTGGCGATACAAGACAAAGAGGAGTCACAGGGCCAGTTGAGCCAGCAGCTCTCACCAACACCGAGTCCAACACCCTCAGATCCCAGGCCGTCTCCCAGCTCCAACCCCCCGGGCCTTGGGCAGGATTCAATCATCTCAGAGTCCATTAAGCACCCAGTTGGTAATCAGCCACGCCTTGCAGCCCAAACGCCATCTATCAATGGCATGCAGGTGCCAAATAATGGAGGCAGACTGGTGTGTCAACAGTTCCACCTTCCACAAAAACTCCACAAGATACTTTAAAGTTGTGGGGAGAACTGCCAGTCTGGGGACCTAAAAATGGGGTCAGCAACAAGGGTATCCCGAGTCACCTAAAAGGCCAAAAAATACCCCCCAAAATTACATTCAAATAACAAGACTAGGCCACACACAGAAAGAACAACTGGGATGGGGAACAACAAGGGCAAATGGCCCAAAAAAAACAAAACAAAAATAAACTTCAAAAGGAAAGCTGATGCGATAGGGGGCCACAATTGCAAGAAGGTGAAGAATTTCATTTGAATTAGACAGACAGTTTGCAGGACAAACTAAAGGTAAGAAGCACTACAAGGCCAAAAGAGTTTAACTAGGAAAAGAGGGAATGGGTACTGAAAATAGGGACATGAGCACACAATTACAGAGGAAGAGCGAGCAGGGAGACAAATAGGCAACACTAAAAAAGATACATAAATAAATCCAAAAACACAAGTTTGTACACTAGCAACATTACGGTAGCAGCCAAAGAACAAGCAGCTACATGGGCAACTTGGACACAGGGATCAGGTTGCCCAATGAGCAACAAGGATTAGCTAGTTCAGGCGAGCAGAACAAAGGCTTGGCTAAACAAGGAGGACCAATGGCCCCCTAAACATACCCAAACATATACTCCTGCACCACAGGAGGCACCAATGCCCAATGGCAATCGATGGTGCCCATGGCACTGGACATATTCACTATGTTGAAATAACCCAACTTCACCACAATCTAGGCTGCCATGCTGTCAGGAAAACAGGTGTATTTGTCCTGCAGGGCAAGCATGCTATCGAGAAATTTAGACAGACTGTGCCCCAAGCCTCTGGAAGGAGCCATTCGCTAAAAATTGAAGGCAGCCAATCAATTTGGTCATGCCATCAATCACATGCCCCTTTATTATGACAAGTAAAGCCTCTCAGTGAAAGGCGGTTCAGTTGGGTCAATTAAAACACATGTTGATCAGACATCCGATCAACGTCCAGACAACGGGTGTGCATAAGTTCAGGCAGGTACAGGGTGACTGGCCTTGGCAATGCAGATGCTCTTACTCTGCCAGGAACTTGTCAAGGTGATCTTTTACACATAGCTGAGCATCTGCCAGCAATCCTGCAAGCAAAAGGAGGGTATAAGTTGGGACCGGCAACTTCTGTTTTTAAACGCCCCACCTGAAGCCAAATCAGGGCTCAGAATAATGCGCAAGCGCAGGCTAAGTCTGAGTTAAGTTGAATTAATACTCTGAATACTCAGTTTAGTTTCCACGAACTCTGGAAAAACAGCAAACTCTGACAATAAAGGACTATACTGATAAGCACAAACCAGAAAAATGGCTAAATCCGAGAGTTTCAAGCTATCCCTTATGCGGGAATGAGTTTGGGAGAGACTATGAATCAGGCTTTAAATCTCAATACACTAGGTTTAGAATATCTATTTGTACCTTTTATTTCCAGATATCCCACTTAAAAAAATATTGTTTGAACAGTGACAATACAAAAATATAATAAAAAAACACTTTGATTATCATATGGTTAGGGATTTCTCTTCCAAAGCGTTTCACTTAAATTTGAACTTTCTCAAGAATCCATACTTGGTAATTGGAAAATTGCCTTGGGTTTTATAATATCAGCTGGGTCGATTCAGAGCCTGGTGAGACAACTCACTTCTTTTTCAGGAGAGAAAACTGTCATTCACTTTCACTGCTCTGAATCAGCCCCAAAGGAGACAATGAAAGTGAATGGCAATTTTCTCCCCTAAAAAGAAGTGAGTGTTCTCACCAGGTACTGAATCGACCCCATTGTCATACCGGGGGTTAACAGCCAGTAGTCAATTTCCTTGCTATTTACCATATAACTTACAGGGATTAATTGCAAGATGCTGACTTGAGTCTTTAATTCATTTGCACTAAGGCCCCATTAATTTATCCACAAATATTACATGAGTTTGGCTAAATTCTTTAAGTTTTAATAAAATATCAGATGTGGCTTATTCATAAAACTGTATATATATATATATATATATATATATATATATATATATATATTATAACTATCCTCCCTATATTCCATACATGCCTCATAAAGTCTTGTAATACCCAGATGTCTCCCACACAGCCCCATGCTAATTAGATATTACTCCAAATTGTTCTATTCAATATAGTAACAAATATGTCCTCATCATATGCCCATAGTCCTCTGCTGGCCCTAGACTCTAATTTTTAGGTTGAGGAACAGTGACATCAGCCTTCCCTGTTAAACATATGTCAGCATACATAAACTTCTCCCCTTTCAAGCAGAAAGACTTATTACCTTTATACTGTGCAGCCAAAGATGCGGGATGTGGTCCTCAGATAATCCCCTGAGTGGTGCAGGCGAGTGGCTAGTCGGCAACTTAGCCCTGTCCCTACAAAAATTCTGGGGCACAGCCGGGTTTTGGAGAGTTTCCTGCCTTTAAGGAAGCCACACAAACCTCTCCACATTGCAGAGCACTTACGGCCATGACCGGAAGTGACGCCACTTCCACCAGAAGTTTTTTGAGCGATTCATTAAAATTCAATTTAGACTAACCCAAGTTTCTTGTGGAATTTCACTTTATTCCCCAGTAAGTTACTTTATGATGAGTACAAAATTCAATGAGTGCCCACTGTGCATGCTCTGCTTTACAAAATTCTCTTCAAGTTTTACAAATACTCTGTTGAAATGCTTGTCCCCCAAATTCTAGCTGGCTTACTGCCTGTCAGGGGTGATTTAACTGAATATACAATGCTGTTTCTAAACACATGATTACTGCACATTGCTCTGAAAAATTTAATTGAATGACCAATATTTACATATTTGTCAAAATAAGTTTAAATTCAACAGCACTTATATACATGCACCAGCTGAAAACAGCTGTGGAACCTGGGGTTATTGTAGAGGAATTACACTTGGAGAGTACATATATATATATATATATTTTTTTTTTTCTCAGAATCTAAATGGATGCCTAAAAATCTGTCAGAATGAGAACTTCCTTATGAACAGGATGGGGGATCCCTGTAGATACTCCAATTGGGATGTATCTGCAGGGGAAGTTGTCCAGGAGTTTGTGTCCCTACTCGGCTTGTCTTAATAGAAAAGGGGGGAGGGGGTGTTTCTTTATGAAAGCCCCCTGAGGGTTGAGTAGTTTGTTGGACTACCGGTCAATGAAAATCTTGTGAGGTTGGTAGTGACATTAATAGGTTTGTTTATTTACAAAGTTATTCATGCTTGGTGTCACTTCACATAAGTTTCACATTCCATGTACATTTTTTTCACATATTTCAAATAGTATACACACAGGTATATTTTACCATTCACATATTTTGTTCACATATTTTAAAAGATAGAGGGGGATAAACAGATAATGGTTTCTTATCTGGTCTTCCCCCAATATTCGAGTAATCTGTTGAATACAGTTTGTAGCAAGAGTCTGGTTACCAATATGCAGCAAGCGTGTCACCTTTAAAATGTATACAGCAGAGTGTGCAGACGTTTCGCATTAACTGCTTCCTCAGTGCACTCTCTAATAAATGATACAATTATTAATCATGTGTTCAATCAGACATATATTTGATGTAAAAGGTATATCTGGTAATAACAAAAAGAGGAGACATAAATGGTACCTCTGTATGAAGGAGCGCTTGCTTTCCCTTTGGTCAGGTTGGATCTTCTTTTAATTATCTATGGTAGATGATAAGGTTGTGAGTGTGGTCCTAATCAGTTGTAAGGGCTAATAAGGAAATTTAGTGTATCACCTTTTGAATAATCTTTGCTGGTACTGGGCTGGCGCTTGGATACTTTATAATTTGCTGCAAGGTCAGGATATGCTGTGGAAAGGTCTCTATGTTAGTGGCCAGCAGTCCAGAGAGAGATATATATATATGTACATTAAGGCGATGTGTGTTACCTCTTGTCCAGAGTTCTGTGCCCGTTCTGTGAACGGGTGGTGTCTGTGGTCCGGCTCCCGCCTGCGTGCGCCGCATGTGTGCGCCGCACTGCGCTGTAGTGGCTGTGCGCGCTTTAATCCGGCCGACAGATCTAAGGGGGGGCGGGGCTACGGCGTCCCGGGGCCGCCCGTACGTGTCAGAAGCGTCTGACACGTAAATCGTTGTCTAGGCAACGGATGCAGGAGTGACGCATGGAGGTGCGTCACTTCCGGGCCGGGCGGCCCTCTCGACTCTGGAAGGCAAAGAGGAAATAGTATTAGCGCCATTTTATTGTAGTCTCGCCCATCCGGGCTCTGTAGCTATGGGGAATAGACGTGGCGCCATTTTGTTGTGGCCCTGTAAGGGGAAAAGAAGCGCTCCTTCTCCGTTTCATACTGTTACTGTACAAGAAGGAATTAAGCAACTCAGTGACATTATTTATTCTTCCTAATTCTTTGAAAATATATAAATAATGGTATGTGTATATCCAGTGTGACTTAAAAAGTCTTTATTTCGTGTAAGCTGTCAGCAGCCAATGTACTAATAGCATTAGTATTGATGATTATATATATATTATATATATATTAGTAATATGAGCCTTAAGCACCGCCCCTTTTGGCCCTATATATATAGTCATCAATATATCATACTGCTAGAAAAGGTAATTAAAATACAACAAGACGCCATGAATTGAAGCTGAGGGGCAAAACCCCAAAACAAAAAAAAGTTGTCCTGGCTTTTATATTTCTATTGAAAAATGCAAAATGCTTTGCAAGTTCAAATTGATCAGCCAGTTGGCACATACTCCTGTACCCCCCCTCCCCAATAGGAACTATAGATGCCCTCCCGGCATTGTGCTGTCCCAGGCAAGTCACTTGGGTGCATCCTGGCTTTTAATACATTTATCAATAATGTTAAGCAGCTGTTTAATACAATGCAATGGTACTCGCCTAAAAAAAATCTTCACCCTTTACCTATATTCAAGTGCAGGGGATTTAAGGCTTTTGAATATTTACTTGTGTTAACTTGCGCAAAGAGGCTCTCTTTTTCCTCTTCGCTGCTTACTGAATTTCTGTGCACCTGCACAAAACACCACCTCCCATTTCAAGTGGAGATTATATTGTGTGCATGCTAACCAACCACATTTCAAGTTAGCTTTACATTTTCCTTGTCATTTCCCTCTCACTGGGGTCCCGAAAAATACAGTTCTGCGAGTACTCACCTGTAGAATTGGTATTATAAGTATACAGCACGTCCTGTTCCAGAATATTCTTTACACATGGGTAATACATCCACAAGATGGCACTGGACTGCAGAAAAAGACTTGTGGCCCCTTAAATAGCCAGGAACCTCCCACTAATTCCCAGTATTGACAAGCAGTTATACAAGAAGCTGGGAGAATCAATAACATAAACTGAACAATCACCATATAGAGGTAACCAAAAATAATGATAACAAGGGCGGGATGGAACAGGACGTGCTGTATACTTATAATATCACTTCTACAGGTGAGTACTCACAGAATTGTATTATTCCAAGTATACAGCACGTCCTGTTCCAGAATATTACTTACACATGGGAAATCCAATAGCAGTGTCCGTAAGGTAGGGTGGGATCCCCAAAAAGCAACGGCGAGCAGTTTAAACCACTGCCGCCTGTAGAACTTTGTGGTCAAAAGCAGAATCAGCTGAGGCCCTAACATCAACTTTGTAAAACTTGGAAAAAGTATGAACAGAAGACCAAGTAGCGGCCTTGCAAACTTGTTCAACAGAAGCTTGGTGCTGAAAAGCCCAAGAGGCACCAATAGCACGAGTAGAATGAGCAGTAATCCAGAAAGGAGGCTCCTTCCACTTAGCAGAATAGGCTTGTACCACAGCCTGACGGATCCACTTACTGATAGTGGACTTAGCTGGAGGCAGACCCTTCCTAGGTCCAGAAGGGATAATAAAAAGAACATCAGTCTTCCTAAAAGATTCAGTAGCTAACAAATAGAACTTCAAGGTCCTGACAACATCCAACGAGTGTTGGACCTGCTCCTTAGAGTTACTAGGATTAGGACACAGAGAAGACAAAACAATGTCTTGATTGAGATGAAATGCAGACACAAGGCAAGAAATCTGGCTTGAACCGAAACACCAGGTGTCTCTCAAAATAAGGAGGTTTAATGGAAAGCGCCGCCAACTCAGAAACACGCCTAACAGAAGTGATAGCCACCAAAAAGGCCACCTTAAGAGTCAAACAGGCAAAGCAGCCTCATGAATAGGCTCAAAATGATAACCCTGCATGGCAGATAAAACCAAATTCAAATCCCAGACTGGTAACAAAGGCTTACGTGGCGGGCGCACGTAAGTAACCCCTGGAAAAAAGTCTTAACCAAACGGTGGTTGGCAAAAGACCTTTGGAAGAAAATAGCCAAGGCTGAAACATGGCCCTTGAGGGTACTAAGTTGAAGGCCCAAATCCAAATCATGCTGCAAGATTTCCAGAATCCTGGGAATAGAAAACACCCTACAGGGAAAAGACTTAGACTCACACCAGGCAATGTAAGCATGCCAGACCCTGTAATACATAAAGGACAAGGACTTCTTCCTAGCCCTAATCATGGTATCAACAACAGAGGCAGGCAACCCCTTTTCCATCAAGATGGAGGTTTCAGCAGCCAAGCCGTCAAAGCCAGCGTTTGTAAATTGGGATGGTGCTGCTGCCCCTGAGTGAGCAGATCTGGATCCTTGGGTAGGACGAACTGATCTACTGCCAACTGCACGATGTCTGCGAACCACACCCTTCTTGGCCAACAGTGGGCCACCAGAATGGCTGGTACCCCCTCCTGGGCTATCTTGCGCAGCACCCTGCCCAGCAGAGGAAATGGAGGGAACACATAGAGGAGTCGAAACCCCCTCCAAGGAATTGCCAGCGCATCCGTGGCAAAGGCCAGAGGGTCCTGTGACAGAGAGAGAAAGAATGGAAGCTTATGATTGTGACGTGAAGCAAACAGGTCCACATCCGGCAGACCCCAGCGGTGGCACAGGGAGCAAAACACCCTGCTGCTGAGGGACCATTCTCCCAGACGAGAAGTACCCCTGCTCAGGGAGTCGGCCTCCAGATATTTCACCCCCGGGATGTACACTGCTGAGATGCAGGGAACATTCTCCTCCGCCCATGACAGTATCAGAGACACTTCCTTGAGGACCCTCTTGCTCCGGGTCCCTCCCTGATGATTGATGTAGGCAACCGCTGTCTGATTGTCCGAGCGGATCTGAACAGCCCGACCCTGAAGGTGTGGGGTCCATTGGGCGAAAACCAACCTTACCGCCCTCAGTTCCAGAATGTTGATAGGAGTATGGGGCTCCTGGGGGCCCCACTGACCCTGGAATTTCAAGGATTTCCAGAAGCCCCTCCAACCTGTCAGACTGGCGTCTGTAGTGACAGTCTCCCAGCAAGGGGACAGAAAGGTCCTGCCCACTAAGAGATTCCTTGAGTCCAGCCACCACAAGAGGGACCGCCTGGTCGGGGGAACAGAACAAACTCATGATCCAGGGACACAGGGTCCCGATCCCATACCGACAGTAGAAGAAGAGGTCTCATGTGAAACTGAGCATAGGGAACCACTTCGAAACCGGACACCATCAGGCCCACCAACTGCATCCCCTGCCGAATGAAGGGATGCGGACAAGACAGTAGTAATTGGGCCTGAGCTTGAAGATTCTCTACCTTCTGTTGAGGGAGAAACATCTTGACCTGAGATGTATCCCGAGTCATGCCCAGAAAGGACCTCACCAGACACGGGAACAGAGCCCACTTGGGATGGTTTATCACCCAGCCGAATGACTCTAGTGTGGTCACCACCATCTGGGTATCCAGCCCAGCCTGATGGAAGGACTGGGATGAGATTAGAATGTTGTCTAAATAAGGGAGAATGCGAACGATCTGAGCTCTCAGCAGAGCCATCACACCCGCCAGCACCTTGGTGAATACCCTGGTAGCCGAGGTGATACCGAAAGGCAGTGCCACAAATTGATAATTCTGATCTCCCAGAGCAAACCTGAGGAATTTCTGATGACCTGGAAAGATTGGTACATGAAGGTAAGCGTCCTTGATGTCTACAGAGGTCATGAAATCGCCTGGGCGCAGTGAATTGACTGCTGAACGCAGCGTCTCCATGCAAAAATGCTTGAATCTGACAAACTTGTTGAGACACTTTAAATCCAAGATGGGCCTGAGGGACCCATTCTTTTTCGGGACCGTGAAAAGATTGGAATAGAAGCCTCTGCCCCTTTCCCTGAAAGGTACAGGGCAGATGACCCCCAACTCCAGAAGGTTTTGGACCGCAAGCCCCAAGCTGACAGTGGGTTCTGAGCCATCCGGGATCTGATGAATCTTGGGGGCGGCCAGGCTGCAAACTCTTATCTTGTGGATCCATCTGTCTGCTACACATCACCTTCAGACGTGAGCAAAGAGCCGAAGCCGTCCCCCCACTCGGATGGGTGAGGGCGCCTCCTCATGCCTGAGGGGGCTTAGGGGAGGATTTGGGCTTGGGACCCCAGGAGAGGCCGGGGCGGCCACGTCCTCTGCCCCTGCCCCAATAGTCTCCACGTGCTCCATCAAAGGAAGCTCCTTGACCAGCCCTGGATGCGCGGAAGGAGGGGAAAGAGGCACCAGTCCCCCGAAAGGGCCGAGACGGCCTCCTACATTGAGGTAACCTACCACCCCTGGCAAACAAGTCCAAGCCTTCACCAAAGAAGTGCAGCCGCTTAAAGGGAAACCCAGTGAGAGCCTTCTTAGCAACATTATCAGCTACCCACTGACGCAGCCAGACAGAGCGGCGTATAGCCACCAACAGAGCAGAAGTCCTCCCACACATTCTAATGGCATCATCCATAGCAGATAGAACATATGCAACAAATTCATAGCAAAGCAGGAGAGATCTATAATCTATACTCAGCCCTTTAATAGCAATAGCTGTAATGGCAGAGGCACCGACTGGGCGCAGCGCGGTCCCCACACCGGCAAAGGCATGACAAGCCAGCTGGTCCATGCGCCGGTCCTCACCGCAGGGTGGTAGTGTCAGGAGAGATCTATACTCCTCCCCTCCCGCAACATCAGAGGCCCCATCTAAGAGACTCTTAAGCAGCCCTTTAATAGCAATAGCTGTAATGGCAGAGGCACCGACTGGGCGCAGCGCGGTCCCCACACCGGCAAAGGCATGACAAGCCAGCTGGTCCATGCGCCGGTCCTCACCGCAGGGTGGTAGTGTCAGGAAAATGCATGACAGATGTATTTGACAACCCCAGGACGGGCGCGTCCACCTCGGGAGGACATGACCAACGCTTAATCACATCAGCAGGAAAGGGATACCTCTTGTCCCAACTCTTGGGCACCCCAGGTAGCTTGCTAGGCCATTCCTATTCTTTGAGCACCAGATTATTAAAGCGAGTCTGCTCAGGGAACTCCAAGCATGGCTTCACTGTATGAAAAAGCTCACCCGGCTGCTGCAGAGCCACTGCAGGAGGGGAAATACAACGCACCTCAAATATGTGAGACAACAACCTATCAGTGTCATCTGAGGACCATTGGTCTTCTCCAAAAGGAGACCCGGTATCACCATACACCCTAGGTTGTTCCTCAGATGATTCTGAATCAGAGAATAGTTCCCCCTCCTCAAGGGGGCCATAACCCGAAATGTCAAAAAATGCAAGCGTGAGGGGGTAGGCAAAGCCAGAGGGGGCACCGCACCAGGACCCGTAGCAAGCGACCCAGAATGCAGTGCAAGTACCTGCTGGGTGCAGGTTACACATTCCCTGACATCTTCACTTATAGGGGAAACCCCACACGCAACACACAGCCGGGCTTGTCCCGAAGGAACCCCAAGCACATTATCCCCAGAAGCCTCCATATGGTGATTTTTACAAAAAATATGCACAATAGTCAGAACAGGGACACAGCTAAACAGCTACCCTATTTGGGATGCCCCCCGAAACCCGCTAGGGAAAGTGGGAGATTGGCAATAGGCAGGGCCGAGAGAACCACAGTCAAGGGACCAGCCTGCAAGACACAATAATGTACAACATAAGCATCCCTAGCCATACAATAATAAACCAAAGATAAAAAACCCCGTAAGGGACTCACGGACCAAGCCGACAAGCACACAGACAAGCCGATCACCAACCGCGTCGCAGCACCGCAATGGAAAGGCCATAAGATGGCGCCGACAGCAGCACCTAGAGGGGCAGGCCGCGGGCGCATGGCGCGGAACGCATCAAACCGCGGTACCCGCCTACCCCGAAGAGCACGAAAACAAGATCACGTGACGCGCCGGCGCCATGACAGTGAAACAAAAAAGCACGGTAAAAGCGCAAACCACCGCGGAGCTCCGTACAACGGCCTCCACACACACCAACACGAAGTGACAAAAAACACAGTAGTAAAACACAAAGTGTACTCCATGGGCGTCCCCTGCCAATTACGCGGAATGCAATGAGGGGGTCCTGCACAACCAACAGCGTGAAAAGGGAGGGAGGGGAGGAAGGAGGGATAAATATACCGATATAAAGGGTTGGGGGCATCCCAATGAGGCTCACCATAAAAAGCCTGTCGCCGGCTACCCTTTGGTACATGGTCTTGCAGCCCGGAGCAACGCTCCTTCAGCACCTGACCCTAGTGCTGAACTACCTTCACCCGAACCGTCAGCTGTGGCTGGGAGGCAATGGGTCCAGAACGGGTGGAAATAAGCCAGCAGGGCCCTAGGCAAAGCCCACTCCCTGCACAGAAGAAGCCATCTTCATCTTCGCAGTCCAGACTGCAGAAAGACTCTGGGAATTAGTGGGAGGTTCCTGGCTATTTAAGGGGCCGGGAGTGGTCACAAGTCTTTTTCTGCAGTCCAGCACCATCTTGTGGATGTATAGCCCATGTGTAAGGATTTTTCTGGAACAGGACGTGCTGTATACTTGGAATACTCTACCAATAGGGTGTATAGGGTGTTGTTGAGGTCAGCTGCTGGTTAAATTGTGATACAGATCACTGGAGCTAGGACACATATTAGTATAGGAGAGTACTGGAGGGATGTGTGGTACTGGAAAGGGAGATAGCTGGATAGAGCAGAGAGGGATTGAATGAGTGTGGGAGTCTGTTAGTTGGTACACCGCAAAGAGGAATGTTGTGGAAGTCAGGATATGACCAGGGCATGGACTAGCAGTTTAGTGGTGTCATACGAGACCAGTATGTCTCCTAGGCATTGAGCTTGGGGAGTTGCAGTCATTGCAAGATAGTACTTATAGATTGAGAAAGGTAGGGGGCCTTAGTTGCAATCTTGCAGCACACCAACATAAATAGAATGGGAACATGAAATAATGTTAATGTAGGATACACTGAAAGGTCAGAGATAAATGAGGTGAGCCAAAAGAATGTAAGACCTTGAATTCCAAGAGAGGAGTGTTTGTTAAGAAGCATAATAAATCATATTGAATACAGACACATAGCGATAATTGCCACAATAGTAAAATGTGGGAGACCCTCAAGATCACACTCAAGCACTGCCAGAGCCGTATTTAAGGTTCTTGGTGCCCTAGGCACTATTGAAGTTAGCGCCCTATCAGTATTCTTAAAGCAGAACTCTGCCCGCAGTGGACTATACTCAAATGATTGAGGATGGGTCTGCAGGAGGCACTGGAAGCTACAGCACAAACTGAGGCAGCAAGCGCCACTTCCAGTAACAAGCCCTGGATGCTGTGGCTTCTGGTCCCTGCACCAACCCAATCCCTCACCTCCTAATTGCTGCTGCTTGTTTCTCATTTAATATGAAGCCCTGGCTGCTGTAATAGTACCTGTAAGTCTGCTTGAAAAGATTCCAGGGCCGGCCACTGGCCTTCCCCCAGGGCCTCCCAAGTTGTGGTGCCCACTGTGTAAAACTCATAAAGACCTGAAGACTTTCTATGGTGCATGAGGAGCCGTGTGTCATGCATATGTAATTCAGCAAACAGCTCTGACTTTACAATCCCCGGCATCCTCGGGTTGTGCAAGTGTGCCCCCCCCCCAGCCACTCACATAGGCCAGGACAGGAGCGTGCCCCCCCCCCCCCAGCCACTCAGATAGGCCAGGACAGGAGCGTGCCCCCCAAGCCACTCAGATAGGCCAGGACAGGAGCGTGCCCCCCCAGCCACTCAGATAGGCCAGGACAGCAGCGTGCCCCCCCCCGCCCATCAGATAGGCCGGGACAAGAGCGTGCCCCCCCAGGCGCTCAGATAGGCCAGGACAGGAGCTTGCCCCCCCCCCTGCCACTCATATAGGCCAGGACAGGAGCGTGCCCCCCCCCCAGCCACTCAGATAGGCCGGGACAGGAGCATGCCCCCCCCCAGCCACTCAGATAAGCCGGGACAGGAGCGTGCCCTTCCCCAGCCCCTCATATAGGCCAGGACAGGAGCGTGCCCCCCCAGCCACTCAGATAGGCCAGGACAGGAGCGTGCCCCCCCCAGCCACTCAGATAGGCTGGGACAGGAGCGTGCCCCCCCCCCCCCAGCCACTCAGATAGGCCGGGACAGGAGCGTGCCCCCCCCAGCCACTCAGATAGGCCAGGACAGGAGCGTGCCCCCCCCCAGCCACTCAGATATATATATAAAGATATATATGGTTTTATTAAACTGCACCAACAACTTTACAAGAAACAGTGCTCATATGCATCCCTTCCCAGGGCAACTTGCTGCACATAAAAATTCATTTACCTTTATGTAAATCCTGATCACAGTTTTACCCTCAAAATAGCATCTTATGGAGCTTCAGGCTGCCTGTGAAGAAGGAAATGCTACTGGGTTTCCTGCCACTATGTATTGTGGGTTATGTCAGTTAAATCCAGGCAGCAGCGCTGCTGGGAAGCCAGGGAGACTCAGAGGTGCTTCAAAATGGCTGCTACCAGGAGAAAAGTGTTTCAGCTTTGAGTGGGTGCAGGAGCAAATGTAAGTGCTGACAGCTATTAAGTTATCATGCATGAAGATATGACTTTTGGGGAGTTTTTTTTTCAACTGTGAAAGATTGTTGATCCTGTTTAAAGGTTCACCAGATGTTAAACGCCTTACATCCCGTCCATCCAATCAGCTCAGCAGAGAGGGACAGAAATTACCTACCCTACCTTCTCCTGCCTCCTCCTCTACCTCTTCCAGCTTTCTATCATTTACAGCACTGACAGCCTTCCCACTGGCCAGCAGTTGGGAGAATCCACACTGGACTCGGGGGGGGGGGGGGGTCCGCCAGTGGCGTGATTCTTCTCCCTCACCACTCTCACAGGCAGAAGCCCACCTTCCTTCCAAGTGGGGACACACAGCTACCCTCCCCATTGGCCCCCTTGACCTACACGGCCACTTTAAACGGCCTGTTCCTTCCCACCACCGCTTACTCATGCAGTTGGGGTAGAAGAAGCATGAGTGATGCCTGCCGTCCCCAGCTGTTGCCAGGAGAGAGCAGTGCAGTTCCTGCCACGCCACCTCCTCCTCTCCTACTCTCCTACTGGCTAATGCTGGGAGAGAGCAGCGTGGCACCTGGTGCCCCTTCTCCTCCTCCTCTCCTACTGGCTAATGCTGGGAGAGAGCAGCGTGGCACCTGGTGCCCCTTCCCCTCCTCCTCTCCTACTGGCTAATGCTGGGAGAGAGCAGCGTGGCACCTGGTGCCCCTTCTCCTCCTCTCTCCCTGGCTAATGCTGGGAGAGAGCAGCGTGGCACCTGGTGCCCCACCTCCTCCTCTCTCCTACGGCACTTTGGGGGTGTACGCTGCACTTTGGGAGTGTGTCTGAGAGTGCTGGTCTAAGTTTCAATGTCCCCTAGCCACAGGGGTAGAGGGGAGAAGCACATCTTTTATTATATGGTGTATAAAGGGTACTTGTATGATAGAACTGTATATAAGTGTGTGAATATATAATCATATAGTTAATAAGGCAGAACGTGCAAACAACTGTGGTATCTGTGGGGGCAGAGTTTTGTCCACTGATTATAGTAGGACAGATACACATAGTGGACTGAATCTTCAAGGCAGGTGATTAATTGGCGGGGGGGAACTTAGCTTCTCTGCGGCTGGAGGCAATCTATGGAAAGACGCCCCCTCAATAGAGCCTTGTGCAGCTCTGGCTTTTCCCTATGATGGGCGCACTAACTCACCATGGGGGGTCAAACACTGAGCCACCAATGATTGTAAAAACACGAAAGATTGAAAAAAAAATAAGAAAATCTAGTCCAGTGATTGCTACCCCTCTGCAGTGCTGTCTGAGGCGGCTGTCTCACATGGCCTTATTACAGGTGCACCCCTGTTAATCAGATTTGGACACCAAATAATATGCATAAGATGAGGAAAGGTGAGTACAAGAATTTTTTTGTTTTATTCTAGAGCTGGCCTTTATGTAGCGGAGCGGCTGAAAAGGAAAAACTTAGCTGCAAGATGAGTGGACAGTGTAGCCAGGCAGTGGGAAAAGCAAGCAGGATGCTCGGCTGCATAGCTCGAGGCATCACCAGTAGGAAGAGGGAGGTTGTGATGCCGCTGTATAGAGCCCTGGTAAGGCCACAGCTAGAATACTGTGTGCAGTTCTGGAGACCTTACCTGCAAAAAGACATTATTCAAATAGAACGTGTCCAAAGGCGGGCAACGAAAATGGTGGAAGGACTTAAACTTAAAACTTATCAGGAGAGACTTAAAGAACTTAATTTGTACAGTCTAGAGGAAAGAAGGGAGAGGGGGGACATGATTGAGACCTTTAAATATGTGAAAGGATTTACTAAGGTTCAGGAGGGAAGTGTTTTTAAGAAAAAACTTAATGATAGAACAAGGGGGCACAACCTGAAGCTAGTCGGGGGGAAGATCAGGAGCAATGTTAGAAAATATTATTTTACAGAAAGAGTAGTAGATGCTTGGAACAAACTTCCAGCAGAGGTAGTTGAAAAATCGACAGTCACTGAATTTAAACATGCCTGGGATAAGCACACATCTATCCTAAGATAAAGAGTACATACAGTATACACATAAGGGCAGACTAGATGGACCGTATGGTCTCCTTCTGCCGTTAACCTTCTATGTTTCTATGTTTATGTTTCTATGTTTCTAGTGAATACCAGATTTGTCTGCTCTCTGCACCGGGCCTTTGTTTTGCAGAGATGCATTTTAAATAATGAAATGGCCTTGGTGCATTTAGTTAATGAAGTATGCTTACCAGCTTCTTTAAATTTCAGAATATCTCATCTAAACTGAAGAACACTTGTATTTTATTTGAAAATTATTTTTGGTATTACAAAAGACACGGCACAATACCTAATCAGAAAGTTATAAGCCGGCATTGTTATTTTTGCAATGAGTTTTAGATGAGTCCCTCTTAAGTAGAACCATTGGCAGGAAAGTCTGCCACGCACATTCCTCATCTGTTCCTCCTGCTACACTATTTGTACTTGTCAGTGACATCTGTTGTATATTTAAGTCATTATTTGGAGAAAGGTAGCATGCATTTTTGTTAATTGGTGTTGGGAGACGTATTTTATTCTAATTACTGGGATCTTACACTGGCATTAAGGTTTAACATAAATCTTTAAGACAGGCAAAAATACATAATTATAGCTTACTGTGATTACTTAGCAGAAATCATTGTTATTTAAGGTGTTTTACAGAGAAAAAGTGTTACTGTTTTTCTTGACATCTTATAAGCAGAGCTCAAGAAATTTACAGACTGTGAAACACAAATTGTAAAATATATTTGGGGCAGATGTATCAGCAAAGAGAAGCACTAAGCAATAATGGCAATTTATCAAGGAATTACAAGGTGTTCTCTGCAGGTTCACCGTGTAGAATCATTCTCTTGCCAAGTTTATGTTCCAGAAAGTGAGAGCTCAGCCATGTCAGGGCTTTGTCAAATTAGCTCCCTGCCAAGATTTTATCTTGTCGTGATGGGTCCATGCATTGCTCTTACCTAGAAGTCAACTTCACAATATGGAAAGCCTTATGACAGTGTATATATTTCCTCCTTGTTCCCAGGTTTTATATTAATAAAACATTGCCAATCTTCTTGAGAAACAGGAGGCCAATGGCTCATTACATCTTAGAGCATGCCACATGTAGGAGCTTGTTTTTCTACCTGCACTTTGCCTGTGATGTCTGACCTTACCGGATGATTAAAGGAAAAAGGCAATATAAAAGGTATTTTCAATGCTGTAGACTCCAGCTCAGTCAGATATTGTTCATTGACCTGAATCGGTAACCTTTCGTTTATCCACCAAATGTATTGTTGGAAAATACCCAAATTCACTGAGGATTTCTTTTTTCTGATTTACACAAACCTGGCAAGTTGTGGTGTATTTTAACCTTTTAAATGCCAAGCACGTAACTCTCACGTGGTTGCCTCTCCTGTCATTAATTGCCAAGCACTTGATCGTTACAGGCCTGGCTTTCCCTCGTGCTAGCAGCCAAATAAAGTAAAAAAACACTCACCTGTCCCCTCAATTGATCCGGCTGTTTCTTCTCTTTAACCGGGGCCATCTGATCCCCCGGGACACTTCTAGCTTCAGAAGAGGGCTCGGAATAGGGCCTCCCACTTCGTCAGGCACCGCTGCTGACTGTAAAACTCAGCTGCAGGCCGCTATTCCTCCCGCCAGGTCTCCTTCACCGGAGGGCCTCTGATCCCCCTGGGCTCTTCTGGCATGAAATTGGCCCTCTCCACCGCTTCTACATTTACCATCGCTAGCCCTACCTTTTGTGGGAGGGGTGGATGACATCACCCGCTACCGTAACTGATCTGTCAAATGCTGGGGGTGATCACTGGAGGGAAGTTGAAGGAGCAGGAGGCTGTGATCCCCCTGTCTCCCCAGCTCACCCCCAGCAGCTGTCATCGGATTGCCATGGGACACAGGATCAGGGACACAGGGGAGTGTTGAAAAAAAAATTAAGTTAATCTTTTTTCTGTGTCATTTTCTACAGTTAACCCTTTGTGAACTGGTAAGGTAAGAGAATGCCCCCACGTACTGATATTCTAGGTGTCTTCTATTTTTTTGCCATTTTTCATAAAGCTCATCACCTAACTTTGAACCATTACCAGTGTGGGGGACATTTTTGGGAGCAGGCATTAAGAACTCCCAAAGAAAGCAGATGAAAGAAACTAAATAGGGGGATCAGTTAGATTTCCAAACTTGCGCAGCATTTATAAAAGGCTGTAATAGTCTGGTACATAAGTGCAGCTCTTTGATGCCTTTTGTAGTCCACTGGTATTGACCTTATTTCATTTGCAGTAAAATGCTCATTACACATATGATTGATTGTATTGGGTGATATTTTTAGATATACAGGCGTCTGTTTATATATTATATACTATATCTCATTAACCCTTTTGCATTATTTATGGACTGTCAATATTAATTGCATTTTTTACCTGCTGTTATGGTGCAATTGTTTTTAAATGATTTTATGATTGTGAATTTTGACTATTGAATAAAATGTGTATTTTATGCATTTAGCCATAGTTATTGATTTATTTAGTGTATGAAAGATAGAAGCTTCGGTCTGTACATACATTTTGGTTAGTTAACCTATGTCATGATATATTTTTCACATTATTTGATATGGTTATTTATGACCACTTACTCTGGGGGGGGGGGGGGGGGGTTGTTTTGTATTGTCTGTGTCATGGCGAGCATTGAGCCATTACCCAAATGGTGGTGAATGACATGTTATTGCCACTCTTCACAAACAGGTGTGCTGGCAAAATGTGTGAAGTATGGCATTAGCTTTCTTGCAGCAAGGTGTTGCAAGAGAGACTATAAGGAAAGCTACATTGGTATATGAAAGAGAATTAAGAATATGAAAGATAATTGCCTAAAGGGTCAGAACTAGATATAAGTGAATTTTAACAAATTCAGTTCCATACAAATCACTTCCACGTCCCACACAGCTCCCCACCGCTCCCTACTACATGGTGTCCACCGTCACATGCTGCTCCCCCTTATGGGGGGAACCCTGTGGTGGGGAGCGGTGTTGAGTGGTGTTGGACACCCTGGTGGGGAGTGCTGGGGGACACCCTGGAAGTGGAACTCGATGTGGACATCTTGAGATAGGGGAGTGCTGGCTATCAGACTGGCTGGGTGGAGGATCTGTGTCCTTCACCTGGCTGCAGAACGGTGAGTGGCCTGGCACACCCACACCAGGTGATCGACATATTCTGGCACTGGGTATTTAGAAAAAAATCCAAAATAGGTTTGTGCTGAATTATTTTTTCATTTTTGTTAGAAACAGTTCACACATCACTTGCCATAACACTTGTAATGTATAGGGTCCTATTTTAAAAAGAAAAACATAATCATCTATTGTAAACCTATGTTAAAAGACATGAGTATACTCTATTTGTCTTTTTTGAATCAGAAAAAGTAATAGTTTTGCCCTTGATAAAGGAACATTTGCAACTCTTATGTTCAGTGTAATATTGCAACACATATTAGCACAATGTCTCTTCTGTTTGCCAGGAGAATAACATTTGTGTCCTTTTTAAAATACATTGTATGGCTGTAAATGTCACTTTTAATCATTCCTGACAAAGAAGAATTGTATCAGTACTATGAAAGTAAACTTCGTTCTTTTGCTTCTCAGATGTCGGGGAGTGCTTCTCCTCTTGCACCATAGCCAGCTCAGGCTCTTCCCTAAAGGGATTTTTGGCTTTATCCTATTTCATACAATGAAACAAGAGAACTAAATAGGAGAATACATAGAGGCTATGCAAGTCTGATTTGCTTTATCAGTTTGAGAATTGTATGTACAATAGTGTCTGGATCTCCGAAGGTTAAAGGGTAATTCCACTTTCAATGGCTTTTTTTAAAGTTTTCATTATTGTGTGCCAAAATGAGGTCTTCATTATATTTAGCTTATCTGTTATTTTTTATATTTCATCATGTGTTATAAAAGAAAACAGTTTTCACTAACTAGCAACAATGTGTTTACCTTAGCAATGTACTTTAGCGGTGCATTAGATATACGGATCAGAGACTTCCTAGCTCTAGCTTGCTAATCTTCTGATTGGCTAAGACACAGGCAACATTCTTCTGTAACTCAACTTATTCCGATTGGAAGCATCACAATCTTGTATTCAGTAGCTAAAGGGTTACTGGGAGCCTTCCCAGCTGGGATGGGTCATTACTGCTGCTTGACTTAGCCAAGATGCTAACAGTAGAGGGATTCTTGGATATGTAGTCAGTAGTGTTTACTCAGATCTGGGGTCACAGTCCCTAACACAAATATTTATTTTACATCCTAGAAGAGGAAAACAATAAGGCAGAACACCAAAGACCTGACCTCACCCCACTGTACCCTCCAGCTAAGACACATCCAAGCGCAAATTGGGGATGGGGCTCAGCAAAAAGAGGCTGATTTTCAACAACAGATGTGTGTGTGTGTGTGTGTGTGTGTGTGTGTGTGTGTGTGTGTGTGTGTGTGTGTTTGTGTGTGTAATGGATTTTAAAACCTGAAATGTATTGTGCTGTCAAAGAATAGAAGTTCTCCAATTAAGGTTACAAAGTTCTTTAACTTTTGGTACGAAAAGCTTATAGGCTTTTTACTTCTCATAAATTAAGTGTTTTGATGCAGGGGGAAATATCAGAGGGGGCATGGGGAGAATCATATGGACCGCACAGCTTTTGGACACTTGGGCTGGGTGTAGCCTTCAGGCCACCTCACACCGATCTTTGCCTTGCACCACCCTTATGCCCCTACAATGCTATAGCCTCAAATGTGCAATGCATCTTGGGGACCTGGCTAAGCAGCTGATGGGCAGGTGGTGGACTAGTAAAATACCCATATGATCTTTGGCCCTAGTCCACCCCTGCTGAGAGGAGGGACAGTGGATGTAGTCTCCAGGCCACCTCACCCAGAGCCTTTCCTTGCAAGCACCACCCCACCTAGTCCATCATCTGTACCTGCAATGATGTAGCCTCAGATGTGTAATGCACCTTGGGGACCTGGCTAAGTGGCTGATGAGCTGATGGTGGACTGGTCTGGGCCAGTAAAATACCCATCTGGTCTTTGGCCCAGTCCACCCCTTCTGTGAGAAAGTAGAGTGGGACATTAAGGCCTACTCTGGGCACAGTTGCCAGGGAGGGTTTAGGCCCATTTTAACAGGAAGCCATTCGAACAGAAAAGTCATTGCTGTCACTGAGTGCTTATGCGGGAATTCCATAATATATAGTATGCCAGTCACCATCTTTTGATGCCAATGGCCCCCGGAGGTTTACTGTTTAATAAACAGTAATAATAAACTGATGAACAAACAAAAGATGAGACTACTTTAAATCTTCTTCAGAAAGCAGAAAGAGAATGACGTTTGTGATGTTGACTCTTCCCCACTCTGCCCATAACTAAACAATAGTTCTGGCTCAAGTGTAGATTTAAAGCATTATTCTTTAGCCTCAGATTTTTGCTTAAGTGTACAAACCTAGCAAATGTAATTTATCCTTCTGTGTTTTATAATATTTTCCTGTGTACTAATTAGAAAAAAAAGTGCAAAGCAAGCTATGAAGTGTAAAAGAACATTTTGTTCCCTCAGCTTTAAAACGCACAATTGCTTGCTAAGACTAAAAACATTAAAGCTAAACATCATTATATGAGACACCGAACATCCTGTTATATATTTGTTTCCAGTAGGGAAATTCTGCAGCATTGTGTTTGACTAATTGCTGCTCATAATATTTTGATCACATTTCAGGATAATTCCATAGTTATATTTCATTTATTTAAAAAAATTCTATGTACATATTTTGTACAAAGCACAGAAATTCATTCATATTTGCAGTTTGCTTTCAACTCTCAGGACTAATTCTGTTTTTAGTTCATGTTAGTTTGCCAGTCCAATTTTTACAACTTCACAGAAACTGACGTGATGCACCTTTGTGGATCGCTTACAAACCCAGATTAACTCTTTAGCTCTAGTTAATTTTTAAACTGCTTCCATAGCATGGCTACATCTTAAAGTGGTCCCATATCCTGGGTGGTGCAAGAGCACTGCTTTTGTCTGTGGGGGGGTCATCAGGATTGTTGATGCCCCTCCTACGCATATCCCCTTTAAGCCAGAAAACTCTGAATGCTTACCTCTTCGGGGATGGTTTCCTATGGCTACTAGTCCCAGACCCACATGACTGCTAGTGGCCAATTACTTTGGCCCTGCTGGGGACAACAGTTGACCACCAGTGGTCATATGAGTCCAGAACTGGAAGAGGAACATGGAAGAGTTGAGTTCTGGGGTCCACGTTCTCAGCTGGCTCAGGGCTATGTGTGTGTGGGGGGATTTAACAAATTAAAATGTCCCCCCATGCTTTAAAGCAATCCCAGGGCGTGGGAGGTGTCCTCACTAATACACTTATCCTTACAGTTTATATCTTTACCAGTTTAGAACCTCATTCTTTTATAATTTATTTTTTCAGCTTTAATACTCAACAGTTAAGGTAGGGGTAAGGGGTAAGAATACCAAACCTGTGTTTTGGTCTTAAAATTACAAAAGTGCCGAGTGCCAAGGAGGGTGCCCCAGAGAGTATGGGGAGGGGGGGACAAGTGCCAATAGGGATCACCAAGTGTGCATGGGTGCCAAGTACTGGGTGTTGTGCGCCAAGAGCCTGGGGGCTGAGGGCACCAATCTACATGTACAAGCATATACACATTAGCATTGGAGAGCAGTATTTTTTAACATCCTTAGGCATGCTTATATGATAGGGTATTATAGCTTCTATTTTTAAAGCAGTGTTAGTTCCATAAGCTTTCCACAAAAGCTGACAGTTGCCAGAGACCGTTAGAGAAGCACAAGCATAGGGTTCAAGTGCCGGGAGGGTGCATGGCAGGTGGCTGGTGTCTAGGTGCCGGGGGGGGGGTGCATGCCATGTGTCTACTTTGCAGGGTTTTTACGTAGCATTTATAAGCACTGTACCACTCACCCTCAGCATCTAGCAGATTTACTGTATGTATTATATGTATGTATTCTATTTTATTTTAAGCATAATTGGGGTCTGGGTTGTGCACAGCAGGATAACTCAGCTATTGTAAGAAGATACCAACCTCCATTTGAGGAAATGAAGTTGCTCCAACATTTTAAACTACTTAAACAATGTATTTGGGCCCTGGACTGTGCACAGCAAGACAGTTCAGGTATCGACCCTTTCAGACCAGCTGAACCGTCCTCTGTGGCAATTGAAACTGAAAATAAAAACATTTACTCCAACAAGGCAAACTATTTAAATGATTTATTTGGGGCACAGCCTGTGCACAGTGGGGCATCCCAGCAATTACCCCTTTCATAGTCATCAAAGACTAAAGCTGATCAATTGCTGCTTATTCCTGTCTCAGAGGTTTTGTGAAACACCCGTTTGCCTAGTATAAGTATGGCTCTAGTGATCCCACAGCACATACCCAGGGCATGGTTTCATCCCATCACCCACCATCTTCCTCCCCTGATCACAGATATATATTATTGTTCAAAACTTTAAAAGGAAAAAAGTTTGCTCTATATTCATATTAGGTGAATATTTTTATAGAATGGAATAACATGAGCTTTACAGTCATGACTAAATCTGTGCTGCGAAAATTAAAAAACATCAGTTGGGAGAAACCGGGTGTTAGTTAATGACTTTTAATTAATTTTAATTGCTGACATTTAGAATAGTAGATTTGTGTTTTTATACTCCCATTTTGATAACGCTGGGATTTCTGCCAGTTTTCTCATTACTTTAGACTTTCTTAATGTCGTGTGAAAGAAGAAGGAAGTAGGAAAAATAAAAAAAAATAATATTTTTTTTAAAGCTTGTCAAATTAGCCTATTAAACTAAGTAAATATTGCAGTTACACTGCATAACTTTTTAACTGAATGGGTTAACATCAAGGATCCAACGCCAATCTGCTTCAAAACTCCCAAGATAATTTTTAGTGCCATCTGTACTGATATTTTAAGGTTTAGAGCATGTGGCAGCTACACTAAATAATATATTAATAATTTTGAAAATCAAGAAACATTTTATCACTATACATTTAAAAATACAGATATACATAAAATATTCACTGTATAAGAGAAAATAAATCTCAGACATAAAAATAAATCACTATATGTGTTAGCTTTATTTAAAAAGTCAATTCTGATGTTGAAATGTTTTAGCTTTAAAAAAATGCTAAGAAAATGAGCCGCATTTGTACCTTTTTTTCAATGTGCATGTGCGTGTTTTAGCACAAATACACTGGTAGGGGTGTAAATATTCCCATAAGTCTTGAACCTGCCTAGCAAGTAGGGTTATGTGCCATTTTCTGATAGGATCTACAGGGCACAAGAGGTTCTGGTCTCCTTGCTTATATCCCAGAACTACAGTAGTTTACTGTTTGGTATGGGGGTAAACTCGCTCCAGATGTGGGGGCTTGGAAATTACTATTTTTAATTCAAAATAACTGCTTTGTCTCCAGTTATTCATTTTTGATGATTGCAAAGAAAAGAAGAAGCACAATCTTTAAATATAGTGCATATATTACCTATATTTAACTATAGTAAAACATCTACTTAGACTCCCCCCTATAAAAAATTAATGTGTTTTGAGTAAAAGGACAACCCTCCCTTTAACTTTAGTTAGCACAGGATAAAAACCCTAGAGGTCCCCTTCACCCACAAAAGGGATCATTTACTAATCGCTCGCCTGCCATTCTCTGACCATACAACCTGCTTTCGCTAGTTTGCCACAATTACTATGCCAAAAAAGGCCAATTTGCCAGATGAATCTTTGGCGGGCGAATGCTGGTGAACGGCTTTTTAGTGTGCCAGCTTTTAGTAGCGAACCCCGTAGGAATCAATGTTACTTTTGGCAAGAATGGCTGTTAATGTGATTTATACATTGAGTGTGAAGGTTAATACATCGAGCGTAAAGGTCAGATAGATAATTAGTAATGGAAAAGCAACTAATATAACAGTCTTGACATGAATTTTTATATTTTTAACTATTTTTGGAGGCTCCAAAAACACCCCAAACTCTCTAGAGTCAACACACATACATTCTGAGACAAACTTCATGTTGCCCTAGGCCATTAAGGTAGTTTCCAGCATGATTTCTGGTTTTGTAACAGCAAATTACACCACTGCAGTTCACTCGCTGTCAAGAGCATTCTGTTCGTTAGTAAATATCACACTTTTTTGACTGTGGAAGTGTGGCAAAGACACAGTAAAAAGCCACTGGAAAGTTAGTTGCTCCATGCAATCGCCAGCACAAAATGGCTTAGATCGCTGTGTTATCCTACACTCCCAGTACACACGGAGCACCTGGCCAGCCCTAAACTGATGAACAAGCACAAGTGTAATAAATAACCGCCCATAATATATTTTTAAATTAATGAACAATGCCCTTTAATCAAAAAGCAAAACCAAAATGCACAGCCAGTACCACCCCAGATCTCACACATAGCAGCCCCCAAGCAGCCTTGGGCCCTAGAAAAGACCCCAGGGAACCAGCAGTATTACAAATATTGTGACTGGGGGTTGAGCAACAGGTCTGGGAGGGCAGAGGTTGGTGTTTGAATACTGAAGAGTATGCCTGGGAAACAGCTGGTCTTACTGTGCATGATGAAGCAACCACCACTGCTTTTCTCTCGGCCCTGCCCCAATGCGACATGCAGTAACATGTCAGGGAGACACAGTAAGACCAGTCACTGTCCAGAGGAACTCTGAAGTATCAAAACACCTCCGCCCACAGGATATTTTACACTGCCAGCCCCCCCAGGAGTTTTCTGGGCACTACCAACAGGACTTCCGTTGGGCCCACCATGATCAGCTAGCTCACACTGGCCACCATAAAGTGGTGCAGCACAGACATGGGGGGTTGGCAAAGAGTCATGCAGAGATGGGCATGCAGAGTAAAGCAGGGCTGATATAGGGGTGCAGCGGAGAGCATGGCAAAGATGAGGGTGCAGAGTGAGAGAAGAGCAAGGATGGGGGTGGAGCATGGGAGAAGGGTAAAGATGGAGAGTGGGGGAGTAGGGTGAAGATATGGATACAGTGGGGGGCAAGCCAAAGATGCAATGTGGGAGGAGGGAAGAGATGGGTATAAAGGAGAACAGGGCAATGATGCATTGTGGGAGCAGGACAGACTTGGGGCTCAGGGGGGCAGGGCATGGATGGGGGTTCAGTCAAAAGCAGGGCAGTGATTGGAGTGCAGTGGGGAACAGGGAAGATATGCAGAGTGCAGGAGAAGAGCACTACCACCCATCACAGCACCAAAGCCAATGTGCCATATTTTATTTTAAAAGTAATTAATGGTGGCTCAGTGGTCCAACTCCAGCACCGTCCACTCCCAGCTAAACTTGCCTAGGTGATGTGTCTCATGTGCCACCACCATGAGGTGTTGGCTGGCCAACACTGCTCACTGCCGGTGAAAGGGTGAAGTGGAGTATAAGTATGGATGTGGGGGGGGGGGTGTAAGTGTGGCTACTGGTAAAGCAGTAATGGCAAAGAAGAGCAAAGGATCCGGTGGCAGCAGTGACTAGACTGTGAAGACAGGAGGACCTAACAGAGAAGACAGCAGCAGCTGAGGTGACACAGTGAAGACAACAGTGGTCATCAGTGAAGGGGATGCCTCCACTTAATTTCTCTCCTGAGTACCCTGTTGCAGAAGAGCCCAAGAATACAAATGGTGAGGACTGGAATTGCCCCCCCCCCCCCCCCCCCCGTGGAGCCATTTATAAGACAAATGCCATTTACATCTGCATTATAAATGGTAAACTTATTACACAACTAACAAGACAGTCTCTATATTCAATAACTTAAATAATTCAATTAAGTCAAATTCTTATATGTGTACATAAAAATCCAATCAACATGTCATTAATGGATTATGTTATATTTACATGTAAAGTGAGATCTAGGTTTTATCTAAAATTCTTAATTTTATGCTAATATGCATGCCGTATTTTTTGCCCTATAAGGAACACTCATTTTTCCCCAAAAGCTGGGGGGAAATGCCCATGCGTCATAGGGCGAAGGTGAATGTGGCACCCTCCCAATCTTCATACCTGCTCCACAGCCTGGAAGAAGCCACCACTCTCCACAGTCAGTGCACTCTGATGCCTCAATGACATGCCAGTCTGTGCAATGATGTCACTGATGAATCAGCACTCGGCAAGCTGTACTGACACAGTCATTGATGCATTGGCATGTGATGGCCGTGGATCGTGGTGCAGATATGACGTTTTTTTTTACTAACTGACTCAGCAGCAGTCAGGGATTGGGGGAATCTGCCACACTGCCTGTTATATGGTGGGTTGGGGACTGCACGCTGTCTGTTATATGGGGAGAAAGATTCTGCATGCTGCTTGATAGGTAGGGTGGGGGGGGGGATTCTTTGTGTTGCTTGTTTTTGGGGATGGGAGGATCTGCCACACTACCCTGTTATGGGGGTACTATGCAAGCTGCCTGTTATATAGGGTATATGAGGAATTCTGCTTGTTTTTGGGGATGGGGTTGCCACACTACCTGTGGTAATTGGGGGAGGGGAGGTTCTGCCATGTCTTTCTGCCAGTTTTTTTGGCAAACCATTTGGTTTAAAATATTATTCTCTTTTTTCTCCCTCCAAATCCTAGGACCGTCTAATAGGTAGATACGTCTTTTTGTGCGAAAATAAGGTAATTTCATTGCTTGCCTTTTTTGCTAAATTGCTGGAATGCTTCAGGCAAATAGGCCCCTTTTTTATATACAGTATAATCTATGTTAATGAAGTTGTATGTATGTATGTATATGTGAATGTATGTTTCACTTCTGTACACTGTACATGAAGGTGATACAAAATGTAAAGAATTGATAAAAATATTTAATTAATAACAGTAAGAGTGGTTTGGTGCAACTGGTACATTTAATGGTATGTATTGTATGTAATTGTAAGAACCGTATTTTTCGCCATATAAGACGCACTTGCCCATAAGGCGCATATTGGATTTTTGGGATGAAAAAAAAAATTCTGTTTTTCAGCCAACCAGCCAGTAAAACAACTAGGCTGGCTAGAAGTGCCCTTCCCTCTCTCCCCTGTCTGTCAGCACGCCACACACACGCTCTGGACGGCTGCAGCACAGGCATGTCTGCATCCTGCCGATGATCTTTGGGAGTTCATCGCCATAGTGCTCTCTCCTGTGGCCACCAGACTCTGGATATCGGAGGCCAGGCATTGAATCCGCAGTGAATTACCAATGCCCGTCTGTATTGAATTACTGGTGCCTGCCCACATTGAATTACTGGCGCTTGCCCACATTGAATTACTGGTGCCTGCCCACATTGAATTACTGGCGCTTGCCCACATTGAATTACTGGCGCTTGCCCGCATTGAATTACTGGTGCCTGCCCACATTGAATTACTGGCGCTTGCCCGCATTGAATTACTGGCGCTTGCCCACATTGAATTACTGGCGCTTGCCCGCATTGAATTACCGGATCCTGCCCGCATTGAATTACTGGCACCTGTCCGCATTGAGATACCGGCACCCACTTGGTCCACATTTATTTACCCAAGGCCCCCATGCATTTCATTTCCAGTGCCCACTCCTGTTTCTTTCCTAGTGACTGCTCATTTATTTACTGGCTGACTCACGCATTTGTTTACTGGCAGCCCTCCACCCTGCAGCTATAAAAAACAATCTGCATAGAGGACGCAAGGACATTTCCCGCCACTTTTGGGGGGAAGAAAAAGTGCATCTTATAGGTCAAAAATACAGTATATTAATTTACAACTTCTAGTGTGACATGGGCATAGAAAAATTGAGTAGCTGCAAATTAATTTATGCTCGTAAAATGTTCTTATCAAGCAAATACTTACAGGCTAATCGGGGAAGTTTTAAAATATATATTCTAGGCTCGCAACTGTCTGAGGGAAATGATTCAACCTCCATCAGATAAAAACTGTACATGCAGATGCTTTCCACAGAGAGCAGTATATGCCTTCAGCTATATTGAAATGCTGTGCCATACTATCATTGGCAACCAATTTATCACGCTCTAGGAAAATCAGTACATATAAATTAAACTTTGCTTGCTGTAACATTTTTTTATCTATGTAGGAAACTTTGTTCAGGAAAATTGATCACCCTCTCAAGCCTACTTCACCCTAAACATTTAGCCTTGCAAATTTCCTCTGCTTAATAACAATATCATGATACAGTATATTTCACTTTAATCAAGAAAGTAAACTGCTTGCAGCTTGTAAATACAAATAATAGATTGGGACTACAAGAGGCCCTGAATTGTGTTCATTTTAAGTGTGATTATATTTTCCCAATAACAAAATGCTAGGGGCTAAGAAGACAGCCCTGGCAAGGACTGAATAAGTGGCAAATATTAAAGATATGAAGAATAGGAATGGGTGATGAATTGCTTTGCCAGACGTGAAGGAGTTATGGGAAGTGAAGTGAATGTCCCAGGACCAACAGAATGCCTGAAAATGTAAGTTTTAAATGTGTTTTAAAGTCCATGTGTGAGGGAAGAAAGGTACCAAATACATTTTGAATGCAAGAGGTAAAAGTAAAGCAGAGAGTACAAGATGCTTGTAAAATGCAAGAGTAATGAGAGGGGTACAATGTGGAAAAATAATTATTATTTTCAAGGTTAACTTTAATAAAGTGACTTAACATAAAGATTGGAATGCCTTTGACACAAGGTAATCAGGGAGGGTAAATCAGGGATAAAGTAAATGGTGATCATTATAAAGATATTGTCACGGACCGGGTGAGGCGGCACAGGTGTGGATCCGCTGTGACCGTGTTACTGATAGCGAGTGCCGCTTCAGGGGAGCGGAATCTAAGAGGCCACCGGTATTCACCAGAGCCCGCAGCAAAGCAGGTTGTTCCCCCCCAACAGCGGCTCAGCCACACAGTCAGCCGAGGTAATGCGTGGTACAAAGGAGGCAGGCAAAAGGCGATGTAAAAGTTCAAGCAGAGGTCAGGGCTCGCAGCACAGGTTCAGAGTCGGGGACAGGCAAAGGTCGGTACACGGGTGAGCAATACTGAAAACAACAGACTTTCTGCATACAAAGGAAGACCAAGATCCGGCACTGAAGGAAAAGGAAGTGCCCCTTAAATAGGGGAAGTGGATGCAGGATTGGATGACCAGGCACCAATCAGTGGTGTACAGGCCATTTAAATTTCAGGAATCCGGCATGCGCCCTCTAGTGGACGGGGCATGCGCGCACCGAACCATGCAAGGAAGCAGCACGAGGAGGAGGAAGACGGCTGGGAGCAGCCGCCCCGCCGGCAGGAGCGGGTAAGGAAAGGGACTGGGGAGCGGTGCGAGATGGGCAGCACTCACCAGGGCAGCGAGAGCAGCAACGGAGGTGAGGGGAGTGCTGCGAGATGGGCCTGCAGCGCTCGCCCTAACAGATATTATGTGAAGTCAAAGGGATTATAACTTGTTCAAAACCTTATGGGTGGGAACAAGCCACTTTGCACCAGTGTATGTATACACCTTATATATTGACATGTTTTGGCAATAGTGCTGTGTCACTGACCTCATCTGAATGTGAACACTGTTGCAGGAGAGATTTGGATCCCACTGCTGGGAGGCCAGGAGTCTAAGGGCTATCCCTGCCTTCCCTAGAGCCCCTGCAAGAGAGGATATATTTGGTACATGGGTAGCTCCAGGTCATATGTCAGGGAGTCAAGGGTCTGAGTAGACAGAAGTGCATAAGGATTGGCTGATGCGCAATGCCCAGGACCAGAGAACTCCGAACCTGGAGACAAAGCAAGTGGACCCGAGCTAGATGCGGAAAGACAGGAAAAAGCCAGTCAGACAGATTGTGTACAATGGAATGAAAATGAAAGACCATTTTTAACCGAGAGTGGTTGACCAATGAAGATCATGGCAAGATAGGGTGTATAATAGTTCTCAAGGTCAGGGGCATAACTTGCAGGGGTGCGATTTTCACACCAGTGTTCCAACACATTTAGTTACACCACTGCTCCAGGTCAAAAAAGAACCGAAAGCAACCCCTAAACAACTAAATGCTTTTCTATTATTTGCGAAAAATATATATATATACACACGGGCCGCACCAACTACTCTATATCAGTGTGCTATGCTCAGTACTGGTGTGTGGACCAATTGTAATCAAATAACAAAACCGGGGTCCCACAAACCCCAGAAATAACACACCACCCCAGAGCAAAAAGAGCACCACTGAGGGTATGCAAAAATAATAATCTTTATTTAGTTTGCACTATTTACATCTACATATATACATTGGACATCTTAAAAAATCACTAAAAAACATATAACAAAGACAATCTTTAGGAAGGAGGAGGGCGAAAAAAGTTGCTAAACACTGGGACAAAATAGTACAATGTATACGCTCAGTTAAAGAACATCAATCACATGTAACCCAATCACTTACTAAATCCATAACACCGGCTCTGCCTGCCCCTTTAGGATCTATTCTGATCATGCACTAATAAAATATGCCTGTGCCTACACTGGTTAAAGCCCCAAAATATATATAAAGCTGTGCCAAAAATGTATAGATAGTACACCGTATCAAAATGTTAAATAATTAATTAATAATTAATAAATATTTGTGCAATATCAAAGTGCTAAGTGCAATATAAATAGGTGAAACCTCTAAATATTAAGCATAAGTAAGAGGACCAGCCAGGGCAGACAAATCCAAAAAGCATGGAACACACATAACAAAGAATAAACAGATCTTACTAGGAGCAGGTGAACCGGACCAGTGTTTACCCCTTACAGCTCTCTGTCAACGCGTTACGTGACGTCACGTGACGTCACGCGTCACTTCCTCAGAGAGCTGTAAGGGGTAAACACTGGTCCGGTTCACCTGCTCATAGTAAGATCTGTTTATTCTTTGTTATGTGTGTTCCATGCTTTTTGCAGGTAAGTGTTTGCCTTTTTTTTTAAATGCCGGCATGGTGGGAGCGGGCCGGCCAGTTCCGCTGACAGCGGAGCCAGCCGGCCCGCTCCCACCATGCCGGCAAAAATGCTTTTTTGTTTTTTTTTTTTGTTTTTTTAAATGCCGGCATGATGGGAGCGGGCCGGCCGGCTTTACCGGCCCGCCGGCCGGCTCCGCTGTCAGCCCATGTCTCTCATCTCTAACTATGGTATAGATTTATTGGCACAATATGTTCACATATTGTAGTATATCTTTTAATTTGTTATATTATACCCCACAAGCCTCACACAGTATGTCCAGCAGAGGATCTGTCAGCACTCTGTACTGACAGGTCCGCATAACATAGGAAATACTTAAAAAATACTATATCAGCTCAGTGCCTTGAGGACATCCTTTTGCCACAAAAAAGATACTATTCAAAAAAAAAAATTCTATTCAAAGTGGACTTTAAAGGAGTGCCATTATGTTTAGAGAAAGGACATTGAATTCCACCATAAAAACATGGAGCCTGATTTATCAAGCATCAGCACCTGTTGATACCAGGGTTACAAAAATAAAGGTTTAAAGCTTTAATCCACATCACAGTCAAATACACAGTTCATAGTCCACAGGCCATAACTTTAATTGCTGGCAGAAAGGCAAATACGGGCACACTTGCTTTATAAGAACATAGTAGTGAAAGGGTTAATCAGCCTTGTGTCCAACAGAAATAGAAGATAGAAGAGATGCCCTTGCTTATTAGAACGTTTCAGCATGAGGGCTAGGCAGCGTTATATTTCCCAATTAAATGTACCCCTTTTTCTAAAGGGGTTTTGGATGGCCACCACCTCACTTTGAACTTAGCATCATCTATGGGGTATCCGAGACAATCCCAATGTCAGCAGAGAGGTCGTCAGGTTTCCAGCGAGTAAATCACACAGGGAACCTTTACTCCATAGCATCCAAGCCCGGACCACTCTCCAACACCAGGACTTCTCCCTCACACAATAGTCACTGCAGGTTAGGGACCTCAGACAGGGGTAGCCACACCTTACTGGAGTCTCAGACACAGAGGCTTCCTCATCGCAGCCTGTCAGCCCTATTGGATCCTCTCTACTATATAAGGGGAGCCTCCTCTGTTACATCCACACCAGGACACCCCTGGGCTCTCCCTCCCCCCTTGGGGTCCTCTGCTCTCTGCATGGATTCCCCAAATCTCAGTCTTCTAACTCTCTCTCTCTGCAACTCAGCATGGCTCTGCTTTACTACAGCTACGGTCTTCTACTCTCTTCCAACTGCACCCAGGCCTCGTCTCTGTAGTAACCCCACCAGACGTCTTACACAGGAGGCTACACTAGTCTTCCTCTAAGCATGGTATTGACGATCTCTCTGGTTATCCCTTTGGCTTCACCTTATAATACCTCTGTTTTATACATTGTTGCTTGTCGTTTCCCCTCCAACTAATCTAATATGTTCCCCAAATGTATCTTATGTATCCTAAAGCGCAATTCTGAGTTATAATTCTGAGAGTCTGAATTACATTCTCTTTTCAATTGTGGTCTTATACTCCCATCTAGTGACCAAAGTGGAAATAGCAACCTCATTTTTACATTAATACATAATTACCATATAAATCCCTTTTTGAACACACAAATGTGTAAGCATGTTTATTTTATACTAACACACTTGTTACCAACCCACAGTTGTCCCCAGTCTTTCTACCTCGGTTGGTCTTCTGTGGTCCTCTGCCCATGAAGACTGGAAAAGCAAAGTCATGAGCTATCTCATTCCAAGCCATATTGCGGGCATAAGACCATTGCAGGCATGCCATTATTTTCTAAATATTTAAATGTTTATTTTTTTTAATCATTTATTACATATAACAGAGTAGGAGTTCTCAGAAGGGTGAGAAACATTGCATCAGTTGCAATCTCTAGCGCATATTACTTAATTGCTCCACACCAACAGAAGTGGGTAGTTCTGCATAGTGTAGAATCAGAAAGACATATATGTGCCCATTGCTTTCCGTGTCATGAGAGACCTCTGTTGTGAGTCACTGTACTTCCATTGGACTGTACGGGAGCCGAGATGGCAATAATAGGGCAGCAGAAGCTCACCTCATGCACTGTTCCTTGTGCCTCCCCTTTATTTCCTTCAGTGCTGGGTAGAAGCTGTAGCAGACCTCTAAAGTTTGCCCTTCCTTTGAATTTAATTTTTACAGGAAGCATAAAACTATCCCTGTCTGTCAATATGAGTAAGAACAGCAAGCAGTGATGAACACAGAAGAGAGAACACATGAAATTGATGCAAATAAAATAGCTTTGCTTAGAGAACATAGTATATTTACACAAAATTTGAGATACTTTGAAATGGCTTATTTTACACTGTTCCGAAGCAGGATAAGGTGGTAGGAAGATAGCATGTGCCTGGACAGGGAAGTCCAGCACCCCCTGCCTCAGCAAGCCCCACCATTGCAATGAATCAAGTAGGCATGTAGAAGCGGAAACAAAGCCCCCAGGATGCCGCTGAGAGAGAACGCATCCATGGCAGAATTGCTGGATCTCTGGCCTCGGTAAGTATGCTGATGGCGTGGGTGGGATGGGGAGCTTGGGCAGGCACACAGGACCAACACAAAGGTGCTGCAGGGGACAAAGAGTGAGTATAGGATATTTTTTTCACTGTGGAAATCATGTTCACTGTGGGAACTTTTAGGCTTTTTAATGGCAGAGTCTGGAGAGTATTATAACTATAGTTTAGGATGAATAAAAACAAGCAAAATCCTCCACTAACTCTTTATCTCTAGCAATTTACTTGAATTATCATGGAATATATTTCATTTACCTCAAAAGTGGTGACAGACCTCAAGACCTATGATCTAATATAGATTTATTACATTCAAATTGTATTCCCCTTAGGTTATTAATGTATTTTTAAGTGCATGTTGATTCATATCAACTTTCTGAAATATGAATGCATTTGCTGAACATTTATATTTCATTGCGACATTATTTGTTTTATATTAGGTAACTTTTACTGTATCCATTTGCTTAATGCACTGCTAAGCCAATTGGGATTTTTTATGTCATAATGGTTTGGCAAGATTCTACTAAAATGACCATAGTCCCTCTTTACTATACAGCAGTGGGGCCACACAACCCGGACTGCCCAGCTTTGCAACGGCTCCGGAAAAACTAAAAAAAAGTCCACCTGGGTACTTACTTCTCTTCTACTGCCATGGAGCAGCCTAATAGCCTCCCTGGCTGACCCTGACCTGCGCTGAAGGGCTCACCCGCTGCCCATGCTGATAGACTGCTAGGGGTGACGCGCTCATGTTACCACGAGCCTATCAATGGCTGAGTCCATCAATGCTGGCAGTGGAGGCTCATAGGCTGTGCCAATGCAGCCCAGGTTTAGCTGCCCTGCCGCTGTATGTAAAGAAGAATGTTCATCTTAAAGGTAATCTAAAGTGTTGGTACCAGTGGGGAAGCTGTAATGGAGCTAAAATGAAGGTAGAACTACAGTCTAGGGCAGCGAATATCACAGTTATCACAGTATCAAACTGCTTCTTAGCAACAATCATTTTTAACAAAGTATCCCCTAAGAAGGAGATCATTCATAAATGTTACCAAAATAAATAGGCCACAGGCCTCCTAGCCCTTTTACAGCAGGAAGGATATTATACCAGACACATCAGACCCCTACTGTTGCTGCATCCCCTGTAGCCCCTGGGGTACGAATAATGCGGGTTAGGAAACAGTGGTCTAGAGCAGAAGTTCCTGACCTTATTAATTACCATTTTATGACTATATCAAGAACACCTGTGTGGTGTATGAGCTTTTTCAGTCACCTACAACTGTAAGCAAAACACACAAACAACCATCAATTGAGGTTCAGTTCAGTGGATTAATTTGAGGTACAGCTCAGTGTGTAGCCATGCTGAGAACCGCCTGAAAAGATCCCAAGTACCACCAGTGATACTAGTACCCCCTGTTGGGAACCCCTGGTCTAGAGTACTGAGCTGACATTCTGGAGCTGCTCCTCTAACATGTATTACACTTAAAATAGTGAAATCATAAGAGGAGTATTAAGACTACAATGATAATGTTATATTCTTACTGGCATGATGATCTAGCAACATTAACTATTGATGAGCAAGAAATAGTCATGTTGGCAATAAAGTATAAAGAGAGTTACATGTTTAGTAAAAATCAAATTAGAAAAAAAAACACCTTCCCCAGTTTTATCACGACAAGTGTAGAAATTCACTGGGATAGATCCGATGTTTAACAATTCAAGTATCCAAGAGCACCCCCACCTTCCTTCCTGTGTGTGGCTGTTCAGGACAAGAGAAGCAGTCTCAAAGTACTGTAGTTATTCCGCCACCCTGTGCACTATATCTCCAATGCTAGTCAATATCGTTCATTTGAGAAGACTTTAAACAGATTGATGCGTATAAAAATCGCCAGATGGATAAATCATTTTTGTGTGCAGCCATTTCCTGTGTCATTTGAGCATTACCGCAAAAAAGATGAGTATATTGGCAATGAGGGGCTAGAGGGGTAGTTATGGTAAAAGGCCCCCTGGCCAGACCCTCCCCCCAGGCAAAACACTAATGAAGGGCATAGAACCATTTAGGAACAACGTACATATATAAATATAGATGCCTGTGTCATAGTATGGCATTGGTTAGACCTGTTTTATTATTTGACAAGAGGAAATGAGCAAGTTATCAAGAGAGGGGCAAACGTATCAAAAGTCGAGAAAAACTGGAGCAAAGATTAAACATAGTTTTTTGGCAGCTTTGACAAATATGCACTTACATTTGAAAGATTTGTTGGGGAAATCTGTCAGTTCCAGAAATCTGTGCTAAGTGCGATCTTCTCTTTCATCTTATTACATGTTTTTCTCCCTTGCTAAAAGGTAATAAAATTCAATTTATGGCTTATACGTGACCCAGTTGTACCATACACATGTTTCATGATAAACACATTTGCAAAGAGAAGTAGCTTGCTAGTTGCAGCTGCTTTACAAATCATTTACAAATCAATAGCGACACATGAATAGTTTGTATGCATTTAAATGTGCACTGTAACCAATCAAGATGCACTGCATGTATTAGTTAGTGCTGTTCAGGGCATGATGAAATACAAACTACAGTTGTACTGTATGTCAATAATGATGAGTGCTGTGATTTTTCAATGGCAATGTTCCTACATGCATTGATTTTCTTTGGCCATACTGCATAAGATATCCTACTAAAATAAATGACCATTCAAAGTTGTAATGAAGTAGCCTAACCAAAAACTTAAAGCAAAGAAACTAGAACTGGTCCTGTCCTCCAGGCTTTCTGCCAAAAAGTAATGCTTTCAAAGACTCATATACAAGCCTTCAAGTCAACGAGGACTCTTACACTCCTGCATGTCTCTGCCATCCTGGAGAGCAGGCTTGAAAAGTAAAAGCTTCAAGAAACTCCATGAATCTCAGATGAACCTGCACCTAGGCTAATATTTTAATGGGGGAGAGTTAATACCGGGCCTCAAAGTATGTATAGATCAGAAGAAGACTAGCTGCCATCATTGGCCTTTTTTCAGAAACCTGTAACTAGAACTGCTGTGGGTGTTGTAGAATTTAGTAATTCAGTAGGTTTTTTTGCTCATTCAGATTATACTTAATTAACAACTTAAATTTACAACAAATTTATTACAACTATATCATAACCCTCTCCCTTCACATGTTCCAGCCCATATTTTCTCCACTGTATTGCCCCTCTCCCTCACTACATGTCCCAGCTCCCCTTGTTCTTCTACTTCCCCACTTTCTCTCAAGTACTCACTGGGGAAATGTGTACCCATTGTTAAAAATGCATCTATCTTGTCCTGTTCTTTACCTTTTTTGCACAAAAACCCTTTTATCATATTAAAAAGGGTTTAATTGAAAATTGAATAAAATCTGTGAAACAGAGAAGTGCATCTATCTTGGGTGTCTACCCTTGACCCAGACCCCCAACGTGTCTCAGAGGGGATGTTTGACACCTCTAGAAACATGCCTTAATAACAGGTAGTTAGATATATATTTGGATTATCTGTTACTATGTACAACCACAACTATTTTATCTTTTAGAAAAGAGGGTTGGTTGGTCCTACCTGGGTGTTGGGGCCCTCTTTAATCCATCTAGCAGCTGGGAGTTCCCTTCTCTCTCCTTGTATCGCTAGAGACGGCTATGTGGATGCGGAAGGAATTCCAGTGACATTGTCAGATGCGTCAGCAGTGGGAGAGCATTTTGCCTCTGCTCTGGCCCCCCTGTGCCAGTCCGGAAGGGAGGCATGGTTTCCTGAGGAATTTCTGGGGCATGGTGATGTCAACCTCTGGTGGTGCGCCAAGCGAGGGGAGAATTCCCACCCACCAGAAAACATGCAGTTCAAGACGGAGAGACACAGCCACTCACCAGATAGGTAAAGGTATTTAAATGTTCATTTGTATGTGTAATGGGGTCATGAATAAGGGCTAAACAGGAAACACATCAACGCCTGGGAACATCAATTTTTTCATCAGCCCAATTGGTTTTATTATGGTGAGAGCTTTTGCTTCATTATGGATTTAATTATAAAGGCTTGAAATAAATGTGCAGTTATATAGACTGTTTTGACCGCTGGCTATTTTGTACAGTTTCATATGCTATGAGCAGAGATGGCAGTACGTCTGCAAGCCATAGCTGGTTCACTGGTTACTCCAGGTAGAGATTGCAGTTCCCTGGTTTGAGAAACCATTTGCAACCAACCTGGATGGCCAGTGGAAGTGACTTTCCTGCCTTTCTTTGATTCCTTGAACTATTCTTGGATTTTCTCTCCATGCCCCCGAAATGGCAATCTGGACAGTGGTTCCCAGGACCAGAAAGGCCTCTTCCTTAATACTCACTGTGTTTTGCCAATTTCTATGAGACAGAAGCAACAGCATTAGGAATAATGAAACTCGGCCTGGGAATTTAAAAAAATGTGCTGCAGCCCCTATTTCTTGCATTGTAATATGCAAGATGTATCATGGATATATTACACTGAAAAAAGGCAGTCAGCTTCCTTTTGTGTATTACATTGTAAAGAGCCAGGCCTGTGGCTGCCGTACATAATATATATATATGCAGATATGTTTTATTCTGTGTGAAGAGCATTGTATTAAAGATTTAGTTACTAGTCTTCTCATTTTTTATTGAGGTTGGGGCTTATAGAGAGATAGAGAGACTTCTCAAACTGTTGTCAGTGTTGTTTGAACTGCTTCAAGAATATAAGTCAATTATCCCTGCATGAAGTTGAAGACTAGTAAACACTGACAGACCATGACTGCAGCATGAAGTGCTAATGGTCAATTGTACAGCTCCACTGACTTCTCATTCCCAACTGTATGTGCATCAGTGGTCTCTTTTTGGAGCAGGTCAAGTGAAAATGACCCCAAACTAAAAATGAAGCCTCCATACAAGACCGCCTGATGATAAAGTGTTTCTAGCATCATTAATGTATTTGTCCAAACAGAAACCTTATTTCAAACATTAAACAATAAGCTCAATAATTTAAAAAAGCCATATTGTTTTTCAGTGATTCGACAGTAGGCTAAATCTGCAATGTGCTAACACTTGCTAGTTACATAGCTTTGATAAATGTTCCTGCATTAAAGCAGAACAAAACCTTGTGAAGCCAATCCTGGAGTCTAAAAGACACCAGGACCAACTGCTGGACTTCCCCTTGTGCATTTCAAATTAGTATGCTGTGTGAAACCCCTCGGGTTGTCGAAAAACTAATCTTTGCCCTGGCCCCCACGGCAAGGTTAACAATGCTGGCCACATCCCCAGCATCTCTGGGCTCTCCCCTCGCCCATCCATATAGAACGGGAGCTCTTCCTATTCTAAAGGGAACTTTAAATTTGGCAGCTCTCAGTCCCTATGGCTAAGTTTTGTGTCTAAACAGAGCTGTATGTCGGACATTAATATGCAGGACATACGGAACTGATTGGATGAGAGCCCATGCAAGGAGCAGTGGGACTGGGGGACAAGTACATTTTTATAGGCAATCTAGGGGGTTTTACCAGCCGGGGCATCCTAAATTGGGATGTTCCTGGGGCAAGAATTAAAACCAGAGATAGTGAAAATCATGGGTTTTGTTCTGCTTTAAGTAATAAGTGATACATTTATGGTGAGTAAGGCATCAGACACATAACCCTTTTTTAGATGAAAAATTCACAACTCTGTAATCTATTCCATATTAAGGGAGGAGTATCAAATGTTATATGTCATATTAAGTCATATTAAAAATGTATAGAACACATCAGCTAATGAGAGCAGGGGTCACTTATACACCCGAACTGAATAAAACTATTACAGTAATAAAGAGGCAAACATTGGTCCAAAGGGGTTGTGCTGCTCAAAGCTGGAGAAATGAACAACTGTTCGCAAGCATTCATCTGACTATGGCCCTTATTTACGAAGGAATAGCGACAGGTAGCGACTGGTGAGCGGCCGGTAATGACGGGCCGCCCCACAAGAACGCCGGCTCCCCACCACAATCACACATTTATCAAGCCGATCCTGCTAAGTGGCTGAGATAGCGCCATATAGCCACTCATTCATCATTATTCCAGCCTCAGCCCACAGCGCCAGCGTCCGACCTTGAACAGCGACAGGTATGACCTCTCGCTACCTGGCGCTCTCCAATGCATTTCAATGGAACAATCTTTAAATATTCATAATTAATTGTTATTAATTTTATTTATTTTTTTTTTTAAATGTGAAAAATTCTGTGACCACTTCTGCCATTTTAAATAATTTTTTAAGGTAAAAAACATAAAAAAAAATGTACAGAATTGATATTACAGGTCTGATATTAATGTATTCATATTACAAAATTATTTTAAAAACTTGTTTTTTTGGGTTTCCAAAAATATGGTTGTTTGGGGGTTAAAAAACTACTTTTAACCCATCGCCGCCAGCGCTCTGGGGTTTAAACATTCATTTTAAAGCGCAAGAATTTTTTGAGCGTGATTTGTTAATGAATATGGTGGAAGCCGGTCGCTCTGACCAGTCGCTATCATGCGCTCCCATACAGCGCGGAACCTGTCAAATAGTGACTCCTTACCCAATATTCAACATTACGGCAAACCTACTGAGTCGCTATCAACTACCGAACAACGGCCAAGCACAGCGACTACTAGCGGGCGCTCTGAAAATGCTGCTACAGTCGCTCAACTGTCGCTACCTGCCGCTGTTAATGAATCGGCCTCTATGCTGACCTAGAAGTAAAAACAGTTAACATGAGTGTATTTGGGTGAACATTTTTGTTTGGTAAAATCTGCAAATGCACCGATTACCAGCAAATGTTTGCCTCATATTTCTCTAGAATGCCAGAGCATGTTAAATTATTATGGTTTCTTTTTGCTGGAATTACTTTAGAACATAAAAAGAAGCTTCATACCATTATTGATCCCCTGAACCTTACAAAACTATGCAGCCAACAGAGCACTGCATATGAGGAACTTAAGTTTACTGTATGCGCAACTACCCAGTCAGCAATAAAAACCCAATTTATAAAGTTTTCAAGTATCTGACTTGTGCTTGTTTTGCTTTCAGAGGGAGTTTAGATCTTGGCTATTAGTGCCGCAGCTAAGGTCAGATAGACGCCCTTTGTTTTTTGTGGCCTTCCAATTTGTGGATGATTTGTACTTATTTACAAAACTCTAACATTTTACACTTGCAGTTCTAGCAGGGCAAACATTTGAAGTTGCAGGAAAGATTTTGTTCTGTGCAACTTTGAAGTTTACTAAGATTACCAGTTTTACTTATCTTGCTTCAAATGTTTGTCTAAAGAGAGTGTTGCGGAGTATTGTGTTTCTTTGGTATCAGTATTCATCACATCATCATCGCCTCATCATCAACTCCCTTTCGTTAGTCCATCCATATGCTGCCAGTAGCTAACATTAGTCTGCATTTCACTGCTAATTCAAAGCCTAGATGCAGCTACTGCTTTAGCCATGATCTTCTGCTATTCTTTGTTCTAATCACTTCCTCACACTCTCATCTTCTGGACATTGCACATGCTGCTCCACTCCTCTGGAATACCCTACCCCATACAATTTACCTCTCCAAACCTCCATGCCTACAAACATGCTCCTAAAACTCACCTATTAAGACATGTATATTATTAATTTTATTAAGTCTTTACCTCTGGTCTGGTTTTAGGTTCCAGTAGGTTTTTATTAAATAAAGAATTCAATTCTGACGCGCTCCCTATTGACCTTATGGGACTCAATGCTTAAGAAAAAGTGGCTGTCGCAGAGACCAGGACCCCTTACACCCCTGTTTGACAACCCTTCCTTCCCTCCAGGAGTGGAAGTAGACAAATTCCTAATCTGGGAAAAAACACAAGAGACCAGGTTGGGGGACACCCTGCAGAATATCCGCCCCCCAAGTCTGCAGGAGCGGCAGCTCCAGGACCAGGACGAGAGGTTGTCTTGGTTTCTCCACAGACAACTTATAGAGTTTCTTCGCTCTAATTCCCCGATGTCCACGCTCTCCCGGCCCCTGACCTCCTTTTAAAGCATTTTGAGGTCAGATCAAGCCCCTGGGAGAAGGCCTTTACATTGACGCACAAGCTCTCCTTGGCGTGTAGGGCCCAGGAAAAGAGTTACAAGATCCTGTCCCGTTGGTATAGTTGTCAGGCAGACCTAGTAAGATTCGGAGGGGCTGACTCGGGCACGTGCTGGCGGTGTGGGGCGGCAGGGGGCACCATGCTTCATATCTGGTGGAGTTGTCCCCTGGTGAATAAGTTCTGGGATCAGATGCTCGCAGTATATAAGTTTTTGACTCTGGAGAGCATCCCAAACGATCCTCAGGTCGTTCTGCTGTCTGTGGTGCCTGGATCGACCTCTGCCGCAACGAAGGGAATTCTCAGACATCTACTAACAGCAGCCAGATCAGTGATACCCCGACATTGGCGCTCACAAAACATCCCTGGAATTCTGGAATGGTTGCAGGGGGTTGAGAACATTAGGAGAATAGAGGAGCTGGTGTTGGAGGGTGAGGAGAACGGGAGGCAAAGATTTAACATGACTTGGATGAACTGGATGGTATCCCTAAACACCCCAGAGTTCCGGGCATTACTCTCGACACTACACTCGGGACTAGATACATGGGAGCAATACGGGATGGAGTATGAAGTCCCAAAGAGCTGGCCTAGGGCCGCCAGGCCCTCCCCAATCTGTGTCTTTCCCCTCGCTCTCTGGTCATTCCCCCTCTTGGGGGCCCCCCCTCTCCTTCCGTCACCTCCCGAATCGGTCGACGTGCATCCTCCCACCCCTCCACCCTTCCTTCCTTTTCCTTCTCTCTTTCCTTCCCCCCTCTTTTGTGTTTCTTTTATCTCCAGCCTTGTCTCTCTTAACTCCCTATTACAAATAAAAGAAGGGAAGAATGCAGAGCTTTCACAAGGTCACGATATTGCTTTCACATGACTGGGGCGCACCCCCTCGGTAAGGCTCTGTATCATATCGACCTAGGGCTCCCCCTCCGGGGACTTTATTCAGAGGTCATCAGCTGGGCCTGAACAGAGTCAAACAAAGGAGGGTGTTACACTGCATGTGATCTACATACATGTTTATACCCACCGCAGTGAATAGGCGGCGCTGCTGTTGAACTGGGGGTGTGTCCTGTGAAGTGAAACTATCTCCATTTTCTTTGCCTATTTGACCTAAGATGTAAACTAAGATTGTTATTTTACATGTCAGTATGCTCTGTATTCTAATTTCTTTCTAATAAAAATATATTGAACAAAATAAAGAATTCAACATAAATTATAACAGCTGAAAAATAGCTGACAAAACAGTATGGGCCTAACCAAATCATAGAGTGTTGTGCTTATTTTTCACATTTATAGTTCAGTGGTAACATAGGTTAAGAAAAAAATTACTTATTAAGAAAAAATAGTCAAATAATACAATAATCACTTAATCAATTATTCAAACCTTATGACCTCAAAACTTATGATCGAGTAGATGATACCCCTCTTTAGCCTATGATATTGCAGAACAAAGGTATCATTTAATCAGTATAGTTTATGGATCTCAATCAATTAAATAGGGGACACTAACACTAGTACTATAAGGGGGAATAATGAAGCAATAATGAAAAGGACATACACATTCATTCCTCACACAGGATCAGAGCCATAGAGACAAAAGGTGAAGGTTAAGGACAGATGAATGGAGCCCTATCATACGTAAACAATCAAAGAAAAACAGCCTTGATCTGATGATTCAGGCCACATAGGGCATACCATGGCTCCCAGATCTTAGTGAAGCCAGGTCTGGTCCTCCAATTACTTGTGACTAAACCTCTAATTTCCCCTCATTATGCTTCAGATTGCAAGCTCTTAAGGGCAGGTTTACTATGTTTTTATGTATGAGAATTTGTTGTTCTTCTGTCACATTTTATTTCTAATGACTTATGTATTATATGTGTAATTACTTGTTTTACCCAAGGAAAGTAGATGAGGGCAGCCAGATCGACCCTTTCTCTGCCTGAGAAAGTGACGGTGACGTCACGAAACGCGTAGCAGGGCTTTTGATGTGAAGGGGGCTCCAGTGGTGGCAAGCACTCAGCACTTTTTTTTAACAGCACTTGGCACTTTTTGTATAGTTGCACATTTATATAAAAATATATTTTTTTATTGAATTTACATTGAATTTACATATATATTTTTTAGCAGTCCCCCACTGGCATATATTAATAGATAACTGTAAAAGTCCCCCTCCTCCCCTCATCTCTTGTTGGTAGTATGTATATAAATGTTATATGTTTTTTTAAAAAAAGAAAATCTTTTTAATGTGTCTTAGTATGTGATTTACATTTCAAAATAACTTTAATATTATTTATACATAATAGATTGCCATTGTTAGTCCCCTATTTAGGGGATTTGGGGCATCCCCCTCTTTTTTCATTTCCAGTATCTTACTTGGGCTAAACCAGAGCAGGGCACCAGGATAACCTAACGTTTAATATTGTTTGGTGCCGTCCATTCCCCTTGTTGATTAAACGTAAGTCTGTCATATGTATGAAAAATTCATAGTAGTTCAGACAGCACGTAGTGAGGAATGCGTTGACTGGGCTAGATTAGTGGCCCCAAGGATAACGGTTAATGGCTCTATGGTGGTTGAAGAGAAAATGGCACTCCCATGCTAAGGTGCAGCGTGGATGTTTTACCCACACCAGGGTGGCTGAAGCGACCTGCGCTTACAGAACAGAGCGCTGCTGGCGCCAACAAATATACTTCAATCAATTCCGACTGGCACTAGTTCTTTACATTCTTAACTAGTGTAACATTATTTTTACAATGTTAAGCTTCTTGTATCTGAAAGGGGTGGAGTCAATTTAAATACATCTTGTGGCGGGTGCCATTCTCTTTGTGCCACTGAGCACAGGTTATCATGTTTGTGAGATGAAGCTTAACCTTGTGTCACATCTGCCACTTGTAATAAGTGGGAAAAAAGTCAGGCAGTGTGGTTGAGAATCAAGTGATGGACATGGCACCAAAGCCTTACAAAAGTGTCTGGCTATTATAAACTTCTGGGTGGCACCCACATTGTACTATGGATAGTCACCATCCAAGTTTTACTAGATCATAAGGGTAAATACATTTTCTATTGTAAATATAGACGTATACCAGCAACGTTCTAAGATGTAATTTGATTTCTTCCATATTTTAAGCTACTAGCATATCAGTATGAAAAGAGGCATATAGGTGTAATGGATAAACATGCAGCTATGCGAAACCAACTGAGCTACTTGCAAGTTTTTGTGCTAAGAGTAAAAGGTAAAACCTTGAAGAAAGGGTAAAAACAATAAAAGCTTAACAACTTCAAGCTAGAGAAATTAAACCCCTATATTGGAAGGCCATCAACTACTTATTGAATTTGCTGTTTATGCCAATTACTATTAGCAAACAATAGCATTCTAAAACATGTGAAGAATTCAGTTTCGGAGAGCAGGAGAAGGAAGACAATACCAATTAAATATTGTGTCTGTGTAATGTCTTGTTAAATTATCTAGCCACGTGTCATTGATAAGCCATGTTGAGTATGCTTCACTTCAGTGTCTTGAATGAAAAGGCTGAGAGTCCTTCCAGACCTGCTATTGTTAATTGGAGAACTTTGTGTTTAGGGATGATTATTTACATGCTTTGTTCTTTTGACTACATCGTAGTTAAATCCACTAACAAGCTTGCTATTGATTCCCGCTATTAATTGTTTCATTGCTTCCTCCAGCAATAACTCCTGTCATTCAACTTTTTTTGTTCTGTGTAACCTTTCCAAAACTTAAAGCCAATCTAAAATGTCTGCAGTTAGTATATAGTAGATTTCTATCTCTTACGACTTGGCCTTTAGGTTCTGAAAATCAAACATGTCCACTTTTGAATAAATGTAATGCAAAAAAAAATGTAATTACCACAGGAAAGGAAGTAATTTAAACCTAGTTTCAGGCATTAACCTTCTTATTTATTCAACAGATTTGACGGGTTATGTGCTGACTGCATTTTTTTTTTTTTTTTGCCTGTCAGAAGAAAAGTCTCCCATCAATATTCAATAACAAGAAGAAAAGAATTGATGTGGTATGCTGTTGGGCAGAAACAATAGAGATCACTCTCTCTGAATTCAAATTATTGAGCAGTTTTTATGTTGTGCTGCCCAGTAGCTTAAATGAGAACATTTTGTTATGCCAAAAGCATAACAATATCACTTTCAACCTCGAATAGCTTGTTTCAGAAACTTTCATATTTTATGTTACAATCTATTTGTGTAGTTATTGGTTATCTATAGGAGGAAATACAGAAATGCTGAATCTGAAGTTTGGCTTCATTAATATCCCATTTATTATGCTCAGGTGTCTTATTGCAGCAATATGAATAGTCATATCGACTGTATAATAAAAAGCATAGAAGCATCCACTTCTGTGCAAGAACATCAATATTTATATGAGGAGAAATTAAATTTACTCCAGATTCTGCTGTTTTTGTCAATTAGACTATTTAGGAAGATAGTTGGGCGGATGTACAATAGGATTAGGTCTTACAAAACATGTTTTATATATTCACATAAAGAAATGCTTAAAATGTCTTTAAAGAGGAATGTATCAGGTATTGAGGGCTAATAAAAACTCCCCAAACCTGGCTTGCTCAGCCCCTCTATCCCTCCAGTTTCACAACTTTAACCCTTTTAGTGCCAGCCTACCTAAAGTTTTTGTCACTCTCTGTTGCCAAACCATTTATCACTATTTTGCGCTACACATGTTCATCTGTATTTTTAAGGGAATTCCAGGGATTTCCCAGGAAAATTCTATTTTGTTTTTTGGGCTTTAACATGAAAAGTCTTTGTTTTCTTTTCAAGTGTATACATAATATTTTATATGTGCAAAACTATCTGTTACAATTTCTGGTGTTTCTTTTTTGTAATAAAAAATGTTTTTCAATAAAATCTTATTGCATGTAAAAACCCCCTTTTCCCCCGGTTACAATGGTGCCATATATGTATTGGTAGACACCGTTTCCTGCCCAGGAGCCGCCACCCAACTTAAACAGTGCTTTAGGAGATTTTCAGATAAAATACAACTGTTATGCTTAAGAAAAACAACCATTTACATTTGAAATACCCCAGCAAACTATATATTCTCTGGAAGTACATACTGCAAGCTTTCTAGGTGTACCAGGCTTGTTGATGAGGTCACAGTTTTCTGGAAGTAATCATTCAATGAATTATTTGGTTGCACAAGGTTTCCCTAAAAAAGAATAAAAAGCAGGCTCAAAGCTACATTTACCTAAAAGAACCAATATGCAAACAAGTAAAAACAAGTTAAATCTGAAAAAGCAAGGTCCTCCGAACAGAACAATACCCAACATACATAGGTACTGTCAAGGGAAGAGTTGCCAAACACCCCAAAGTAAAGCTAGAGCTTAATGGTAACATTATTTGAAAATGTCAGCTCTGCAGACAAAGTGCACAACAAAGGGCAATGGCATAGATAGTTGTTTACTCCTTCTGTCAAGACACTGGCAGGACTGATAATCTGTTGCAGACCTGACTATCGCTGACTTTCCCTGTGTATTGTTAGTTTTGCCTTGTTTTCAAATCGGCCTTTGCGGCCTCAGGTTCCATCCCTTGTGTCCCAGCAAACCGTGTTCGGGCAGGCATGTAATGTCTCCGGCATACGGGGGCTTGACTATAGGTGAAGATGGCGGTGTTAGATTGGGGGCTGGCATCTGAACTTAGGCTGGTGATCAGCTAGGCATTACAATATGTGCCTGTGTAATAGGTGCTGTCCAATGAGCGTCAGGAACGCACATGTGCGAGTATGCACCCCGCCCATACTCCAAAACAGAGGACGTAAGGGCAACTTTGTTGCGTTGAGTCACTTCACAGGCATGGAACGCACAAAATCGCAAGTTTTGCAGAGCATGCGCCAGGTGATAGGGGTCGATTCAAAGAAACATGTAACAGCTTTGATTTTGGTGCCGATCATCCTATTTTTCCCGTACGCTCGTGCGTTCGTATGAACTTGCGAGTGATTCTATCAGGTTGATTCAAAGAAACATGTAACAGCTTGGATTTTGCTCACGATCATCCTATTTTTTACGTCCGCTCGTGCGTTCGTATGAACTTGCGAGTGATTCAATAAGCAAATACGTTTCTATCCTAAAAGATACGTCCGTTCGTATGATATCTCCCGAACTTGCCTCAGTCAGTTGCCAATCGTAAAAATCACGTTCATGTGCTCACCTGTTGCGGCGGCAGCCTGTTTTGTCGGCGGCTTCCATCGTCCAGCTCTTCCAATTACTTGCGTTTGCCTCTGGTTTTCATTGGTTTTTGGCCTCTTAGATTCGTGCGTTCTTATGTTTATAAGATCTTGCGCATGCGCACCCTCAACCAGAAACTTACATAAACCCCGTAGCGGCTGCATCCAACTTCATTTCTCGGTCCCTCAAACTTACCTAAACCCCTTAGCGCCTGCATCCAATTTCATTTCTCGGTCCCTTAAACTTACCTAAACCCCGTAGCGCCTGCATCCAATTTCATTTCTCGGTCCCTCAAACTTACCTAAACCCCTTAGCGCCTGCATCCAATTTCATTTCTCGGTCCCTTAAACTTACCTAAACCCCTTAGCGCCTGCATCCAATTTCATTTCTCGGTCCCTTAAACTTACCTAAACCCCGTAGCGCCTGCATCCAATTTCATTTCTCGGTCCCTCAAACTTACCTAAACCCCGTAGCGCCTGCATCCAACTTCATTTCTCGGTCCCTTAAACTTACCTAAACCCCTTAGCGCCTGCATCCAATTTCATTTCTCGGTCCCTCAAACTTACCTAAACCCCTTAGCGCCTGCATCCAACTTCATTTCTCGGTCCCTTAAACTTACCTAAACCCCGTAGCGCCTGCATCCAATTTCATTTCTCGGTCCCTTAAACTTACCTAAACCCCGTAGCGCCTGCATCCAATTTCATTTCTCGGTCCCTCAAACTTACCTAAACCCCGTAGCGCCTGCATCCAACTTCATTTCTCGGTCCCTTAAACTTACCTAAACCCCTTAGCGCCTGCATCCAATTTCATTTCTCGGTCCCTTAAACTTACCTAAACCCCTTAGCGCCTGCATCCAACTTCATTTCTCGGTCCCTTAAACTTACCTAAACCCCTTAGCGCCTGCATCCAATTTCATTTCTCGGTCCCTTAAACTTACCTAAACCCCTTAGCGCCTGCATCCAACTTCATTTCTCGGTCCCTTAAACTTACCTAAACCCCGTAGCGCCTGCATCCAATTTCATTTCTCGGTCCCTTAAACTTACCTAAACCCCGTAGCGCCTGCATCCAACTTCATTTCTCGGTCCCTTAAACTTACCTAAACCCCTTAGCGCCTGCATCCAACTTCATTTCTCGGTCCCTTAAACTTACCTAAACCCCGTAGCGCCTGCATCCAACTTCATTTCTCGGTCTCTAAAACTTACCTAAACCCCTTAGCGCTTGCACCCTTCTTCATGTTGACGACCCTAAAACTTACCCAAACCACATAATGTACATATGTCTATATGTTTATAAGCGTGTTTTTTCTGTTTTGTGTAATTGTTTTTGGGTGCGCATATTATAAAAGACACATTTATGAAGGCTTCAAATATAATTTATTTAAATTATTTTGTTTTTTTTTTTTTTGGGGATTTTCAAACATAGTAAAATGTTTTTTACTTTTTTTTCAAAACTTAGTAAAATTTTTTGTTTTCTTTTTTCCATAGTAAAATGTTTTTTACTTTTTTTTCCAAACTTAGTAAAATTTTTTGTTTTCTTTTTTCCATAGTAAAATGTTTTTTACTTTTTTTTCCAAACTTAGTAAAATTTTTTGTTTTCTTTTTTCCATAGTAAAATGTTTTTTTTTTTTATTTTTTCCAAACATAGTAAAAGGTTTTTTTCTTTTTTTTACAAACATAGTAAATTTTTTTTTTTTTTTTTTTTTTCAAAACATAGTAAAATGTTTGATTTTGTTTTTTCCAAACATAGTAAACTTTTTTTTTTTTTTTTAAAAACATAGCAAAATATTTTTTTTTTTTATAAAAAACATTAAAACGTTTCCAATAGATTAAAAAATGTTAACCGAGTTAACAAAAGTAGCCAGGACCAAGGGCACTAATCATCCTCCTCTTCTTCATCTGTTGGCCCCAACGTCGCCTGTATGGCCAGCAGCTCGGCCACCAACTCCTTCATTCTTTTTTTTTTTTCATGCACGGTTTTTGGGATAATCCCTGTAAGCAATAGAGAAATAAACATAAATAGGAGTCCCAGACCGGTTTGTATGCTGGAAATAGATTTGGGGTTAATCAAATACATGTAAATGCATGACATATGTCATTCTTCCAAGGGATAAAGTTAATGCATTTCCCACAGGTAAGTCTTTTAACTCCTGACACCGGACCTTCAACATTATTTAATGAAAACCAATAACTATTCCCAAATGATTCTGCACCAGATCAAAGTACATTTTGGAGGTTTTTGGATTACAGCGCCGCCATCTGGACTCTGAAGCATAACACTTAATGAGGAGTGGAGAGTTGGATAAAGTACAGGGGAGTAGGTTACAGTGGTGCGTTGGGAATCCCGAGCATAGCTGGGTTGAGGGAAAGGTCATCACTCACACAATGCATGGCAGCACCTTCCTTTTTTCAATCTGTATCCCATGCTGCCTGTAAATATTGTGCATTCCATATTCCCCAATATTGGTTTTGTTCAGTCTAATAACATGCATTAGATGGGTGAAGGGTGTTTTTCCATGTTTCTAATCTGTAGGTACAGTGTGATGGCTAAGTCTTTGGTTCTTAATACTAGTTAGGGTCCTCTTTAAGCTAACGAAGTGCCCACATGAAAGTGTGAACTACACATTGGCTACGCCTTTAGTTATGTGTGTGTTATTAGCTAAGCAAACATTAATATGAATAATGGCATGGAGACTTACGGAGTTGGTGGCCGACAGATGGCTGGTTGGGGCCAACAGGCTGCCCTTGGTCCTGGCTCTGCTGTGAAGAAGTCCCTGGAGAAACATGTGACATTTGGTTAGTACTTGTAGAGAGTCACTATTCCCAACATATCTGGCTCCCAGTCTGGCTGACATCACTCACCTTCGCCAGGATCGACTTCAAGCATCTCTGCTGCCTCCTCCTCCACTATCTCACCCGCTCCAGAAGCTTCTACAAATACATAATAAAGGATAACTTAGTTTTTGGCCTGCCATGTATATCTTTGTGCCTATACATGAAGAGTGACATACCAGAGCCTTCCCCATGCGTGGCCAGGTATGACTCCACGCCCACGCGCCTTGGCCCCTCCTCTGTGGTAAGGTCCAGGGGCTGGTCTGAGGAGGCCACAGAGGAGGGGTAGGTCCGTCGCCCGGGAGATCCACCACCTTCACTCACAGATGCAGAGTCATGCAGCACTGGTCGGCCTGTACGTCTCCGGGTGCGGCGAATTCTGAAATCCATTTCCAACACTACCAAAGAAAAGTCATTATAAATAAAGGCATAACTTAGACATTTGGAACATATAACATGCAATTGCTTGGTACTTACTTGGGAAATGGATCCCAAAAAACCTCCGCACCCGGGGCATGTGCAGACGCTTCAGGTCCGACCAATGCTGCATGATCTGGGTGTGAGTGAAGGTGGTGCTGGTGACACGGTGGATCTCGGCGATGATCTCCCGGGCGATGTCCCTTTTCTCGCACACATTGGGCGCGAAGTCATACCGGCGCTGAAGCATGATCTGGAAAACATAATGGACACAGAGCTTTTACTTTTACACACAGACCCATATGTGTTGCATCACAAGTTGAGTATTTAATGTCATTAACACACACATTTCGAATGGCCGCCATTTTTGGGGAGTGCCTTAAAGAGGACGTTGACTGTGATTGACAGTCTGGTCTTATGTTATATGTATCACACACCATGTACATACAGATAATAGCCAACATCAAGAATCAGGCCACCTGCATCTATGGCATGTTAGGATGTTTTAAAGATCCAAGATGTAGCCTAATGCTTAGGCTTTTGGCCCACGTGTGTGGCTTCCCGTTGTGTTTTTATGGCTTAGGAAAACAGTGTTCCGCAAACATCCGCATCAAGGTCCGAGACAGGCCAGGTTTGACAGCTCGCCCCGCTACTCCACAGGTTAATTAACTGTTGCTAAGCCGGAGCAATTGGCCGAATTAGGACATCAGCATAGACAGGTGAAAACGTGGCCAGGCTCGGCCCTTGAGGATGAAGTGTGAGGAGCCAGTGATTAAACATTAAGAGACCCCAAACTAGTTCCCAACGCATCATTTACATTTAGGCCATCATTGACTATTCTATTAAAATGCACAGGCAGCCACTTACCAGCATGAGGATCTCTTCCTGTTGACGGGTGAAGATAGTGGGCGCCATCTTTAGTCTTCTTCCAGGCAGCAGATAAGTGAAACCCCAGCGGTTTCCTGGTTCCGCACGAACGTACGTCCGTACGAGCGCGTAGTCGTGCGCATAGGCGTCAGACGCTGGGCGCATGATTTAAAGGTCCCTGCACCCAAAGCTCATTCTCTTTGAGCTTTTGGACAAAATGGCACCAAAAAAGGCAGCAGCTAAACGCGGCCAGCAAAGCCAGACCTCTGAGGGCCCAACAACCAGGTCCCAGCAACGACCGAAGAAGCTAAGGTCCCAGAAGGCCCAGAAGGCAAGTACCACCTCGGCCCCACCAAGGGACACTGGACCCTCCCTTTCCCAAAAAAGGGCCCCAAAGGCACGTGCCCCTGCGGCCAAAAAACAGGCCACAGCAGCCACCACCACCTCTGCCCCCAGAAGAGGCCGCCCAAGGGAGCCCACACCACCCATGCTTTCAAGCCGGGCACTTAGCCAACCCAGGCCCCACAGCAGTGCCCGAAGCACATCCAGCCCACACAGAAGGGCCCGAAGCCCCTCCAGCCCGCACAGAAGGGCCCGAAGCCCCTCCAGGCCGCGCAGAAGGGCCCGAAGCCCATCCAGGGCCAGAAGCCCCTACAGGGCCCGAACCCCATCCAGGGCCAGAAGAACCCCATCCAGGGCCAGAAGCCCAGCCAGGGCCAGAAGCCCCTACAGGGCCCGAACCCCATCCAGGGCCAGAAGAACCCCATCCAGGGCCAGAAGCCCAGCCAGGGCCAGAAGCCCCTACAGGCCCCGAACCCCATCCAGGGCCAGAAGAACCCCATCCAGGGCCCGAAGCCCATCCAGGGCCAGAAGAACCCCATCCAGGGCCAGAAGAACCCCATCCAGGGCCAGAAGCCCATCCAGGGCCAGAAGCCCCTACAGGGCCCGAACCCCATCCAGGGCCAGAAGAACCCCATCCAGGGCCAGAAGCCCCTACAGGCCCCGAACCCCATCCAGGGCCAGAAGAACCCCATCCAGGGCCCGAAGCCCAGCCAGGGCCAGAAGAACCCCATCCAGGGCCAGAAGCCCCTACAGGGCCCGAACCCCATCCAGGGCCAGAAGAACCCCATCCAGGGCCAGAAGCCCCTACAGGCCCCGAACCCCATCCAGGGCCAGAAGAACCCCATCCAGGGCCCGAAGCCCAGCCAGGGCCAGAAGCCCCTACAGGGCCCGAACCCCATCCAGGGCCAGAAGCCCCCGACCTGGCACCAGCCGGGAACAGAGCCCCCGACCTGGCACCAGCCGGGAACCTAGCCCCCCAAGAGGGCCCCGAATTGCAACCATGACCACATCTACACCTGGAAGTTCGGTGGCCAGCCACGCCAGAACACCCAGTCCCTTGGCCAGTCCAGTCCAGTCATTGGGAAGCCACCAATCCGGCCATTCCCCTACCCAGCCCCAGGCCATAATGTCACCACATGTGTCTGCACACATGGAGGAGCAGCCAAGCCAACCATCTGGCCGCACATTGCGCCGCGGCCAGTTGAGTGGGAGATTCTCCCATGACCAAAATATGGCATTGGCTAGTGGCCTTACATTATACTATGACGAGCTATATGGGAGCAAATCCAAACACACCACCAAGCAGCGCAAGATGGAATTGTTTGAAACCATCCTCCGACAAGTAAATGCAGCGGGGGAAGAGAGGAAAGATGTGTCCCAAATTCAGAAGAAAATCTCTGATCTGAAGTATGCTGTACGGCAAAAAGAAATTAAAAGGCATAATTACAGGTAAATAAATGTTTTCGCAAAATATAATGTTTGGGATGTGCTGTATGCCCCTTTTCTGAATACCAAACGATTTTCTCTTTTCAGCATGAAAACTGGAGGTGGCTTTCCATCTAAATTGGAGTTTACCCCTGCTGAGGAGATTGTGCTTGGACTTCTCCATCCGGTCGCGGTCGGTGGACATGCTGGTCTAAGGGACACAGACTCCCCGACCCGTACCCACGGTGAGTACTCTTAAATCTGCATGTTTGCCTGTTTGCTAAATAATCTACAGTTCACTAGTAACAAGATAACGGGATGCCCCTATGGTTTGCCTTGCTTGGCCTCGCACTACTGTGGCTGTTTGTGTCCTCTTTTGGTCCCTGGGAATCACACATTTAGGCCCACAGCCATTATGGCAAAGATCAAATGTCCAATTGTATTGTTAAAGTCATGAAGTTTCGCAAGATAAGTGAGATATTTTGAAGCAATCACAAAACACACATCATTATGTATGGCTTGCCTTTTGGTTGTGTGAGTTGTGTTTGAGTTAACTATTTAATTAGCCACCCACAAACATATGTGACCAAGAGCAGCGAGACTCAACTGGCGGCCCGGGGTCCCAATGCGGGCCTTGCCACCACATTCAAGGACCCCTGCCCAGACAGCCCTGCACTCAGTTACTTCTGTGTTGACGTGCTCAGAGCTGCCCCCTTGATCGGCCATGTAGTGGTTGGTCTCCTGCCCAATGTCATGGCTCCGTGAAACATAGCATTGCAATATGAAGTACTGCCCAGGAAGTGGCATTGCAAGGTACACAGTAACTTATTTAAATTTTCACTGGCCACAATCGTGTCCCGCTGCCCCTGCTCTGGCCCATGTGCCACAGTCCCCCCATGCCCCCCCCCCACATAAGCCCCATACATTTGTTACAGATTGGCTCCATCCATCACATCACCATCAATACGTTAACTCCCCCCTTTAGACATCCAATCCCTGTCCCCTCAGCTCTGGCCCATCCAGCCCAGCAAGGGCAAGCAGCCTTTATTAGTTGGCACTTTGAAAGCTCCAGCACCTCCACCAGTGTCTTTATTTTTAACTAGACACCCCCTGCGTCAGCACCATGGCCAGACATTCACCTCTCACCACATACCTTTAAATGGGCGTTTCAAACAATTGTTTGAGTACCCCGGACCTAGCGAATGGTAGGCTAAATCCAAAAATGTGCCCTGAAAGTTGGATGCTGAATGGGTACACTTCATGACTTAGAACTGAGGTCACTTAGCAGTTTGTCCGAGCCATTGCACCTCTGTAAACTTGCGTGGGTTTGAACAAAGGTCACCATTGCTCTAGAGTTGAATAATATTACAAATAGAGCTATATTTGATTACCTATCCAAAAAAAGGTTATGTGTGTGTGTTTACGTGGTATTTTTTTCTCTTCTTCAGCCCAGCATGATCCCTCAGCAAGGGTAAACTCACCCCCCAGTTTGGTTATGCCTACCAGGTCCGTACAGCATCGGAGCCCAGATCAGAGATTTTCGGTAAGTTTATTTAGTAGCATAAATACTAACAAGTGCTTAAGAATGTGTTAAACTGTTGAAATCCTAAATTGGGACGCAAACTTAGCCTTTTTTTTTTGGATATGTCCCTACAGACCCGCACACTCATGGAAGAGATCCAGGACATGGAGGAAGATGATGATGTCTCCGTACAGGGCACGTCGGATGAACTCCCCCTGGGTCCCAATTTGGAACTGCTCGATAATGTTTCTCTGGCCAATCCTCAGCAGCAGAGTGAATCTCCATCCATTGTGCTTGCACATGGGGAGACTGACACTACAGTCCCCAGTGTTCACTCTGCTGCTGAGGATTTGCAAAGCAGGCCGGTTGCTGTTGAGGGTACGACACCACGCGGCAGGGCACGCCCAAGAGCCAGGGTAATTGTGCGGCGGACTCCATTACGCCGCCCCACAATTTCCCAGGGGAGGCAGAGTGCCCTGCTTCAATTATGGACCCAACAAAGGGACTCTTATGACGCCCAGCTCGTTACAGAGCGTGAGCAAAGGCATGCCGACATGGTGAACATCCATACCAGTCTACAGGGCATCCTCGCGGAGTTGCGTACCCTCAACAGCAACGTGGCCAATTCAAGTAATGGCATCCAGTCAGCCATGGCTGAGATGACCAATATGCAGAGAAACATTGTGGAGCAGTTTCAAATTCACAATGCTGCCATGGCCCAGGCTAGGTCCCATTCCCATGGACCTCCACCTGGACCTCCACCTGGGTATTATGGGCAGCCACCCTATTAAGCCATGGGTGTGTGGGACATCTTTTCTCTTAACCCCCACTGTATTTACTTGTCCTTTGAGGTTTCAAACAATCCATTTTGTGTTGCTCTGGCAGGTTGTGTTTTGTATTTGCTCCCATATAGCTCCTTAGAGTAATGCTTAAGGCCACTAGCCAATGCCATAGGTCTATGTGGAGTTTATCTGGCCACTTATGGCTTTACCTATGTATTTGGTTGGTGCTCCTCCTGTTTGCAGACATGTTTGTGTGACATTATGGCCATGCCCAAATATCCCTGGGCACAGGCAATATTAATGACTGGACTAGGCTGGCCTTTGGACTGGGTGTCCTTGTTTGGTTGTGCCACTCACTTCCAGGTGTAGATGTGCTCGATGTTTTTTTTAATGTTATCCATTTGTTACCACAGATGTATGTGGACTGATTTCTGTTAACCACTATAATTTTTCATTTGCAAAGTAAAACAAAAATTTAACTTCCAATACTTGTGGCGTTTTTAGTGGGAAGACTTTTGTAACAGCTTGGCCTAAACCAGATAATTTTGGTTGGAAGAGGTGTAACAATGCACAGCGAAAGCTAAGGAAACTACATGAAATACATTAGGCAACAATTAAGGTCGAAATGTTTTACTTAGAGGTAATGCCACATTAGGGCAAAACAACATATGTTTCCAAAAGGATAACACACACATACAGAATGGTGAGACAGGGAAAAAAGTTAACTAAAATGCTGGCTGATCAGGTTGGCTCTAACAGATTGGCCAGACTCACTGGGGGGCCCCTCAAAATTCTCGGCTTCATCCTCGACGGCTGAAGAGGGCAGGCTGTCCATATAACGTGGGACACGTTCCAGGATGGCAAAATTGTGCAAAACAGCACATGCCATTATAATGTCGATCACTTTCTTGGGATCATATTGCAGGGCCCCCCCAGTATGGTCAAGGCAACGAAAACGTGTCTTCAGCAGACCAAAGGCCCTCTCCACAACAGCCCGGGTCTTGCGATGCGCACGGTTATACGCTTCCTGAGAGGCATCCTGGGGCCGCAGCACAGGCGTCATGAGCCAGGGTAGAAGTGGGTACCCGGAATCACCTTAAACAGAGAATTAAATGTAATCAAAATTAAAAAGGCAACACAACCAACACCAAAAAATTCACAGATATCATAATGATGTAAGGTAAAGTGTTCCCCAAAAAAAACAGGGCACATTAGGGCCCCCAAAAATTGCACTAAGGTATAACCTAAATAAAAATGGAACTTCTATATACCAATTAATTAACAAACATCTGCACGGCCAAGGGTATTTGTATTTTACATATATTTGTAGTTTTCAGACATGTTACAATTAGGATGCTGCTGAGGGCCTATCCACATTTCTCTAGAAACTACAATGTATGCATTTTAAGTCCACTTTGACATTTAACGACCAATAGTACAAAAGGGAGCCAAATGTCAAAGATCCCTAGCCACATTTCACTGGAAACTACAATGTATGCAGTTTAAGTCCACTTTGACATTTAACGACCAATAGTACAAAAGGAGCCAAATGTCAAAGATCCCTAGCCACATTTCTCTGGAAACTACAATGTATGCAGTTTAAGTCCACTTTGACATTTAACGACCAATAGTACAAAAGGAGCCAAATGTCAAAGATCCCTAGCCACATTTCTCTGGAAACTACAATGTATGCAGTTTAAGTCCACTTTGACATTTAACGACCAATAGTACAAAAGGAGCCAAATGTCAAAGTTCCCTAGCCACATTTCTCTGGAAACTACAATGTATGCAGTTTAAGTCCACTTTGACATTTAACGACCAATAGTACAAAAGGAGCCAAATGTCAAAGATCCTTGGGTATAAACTCCAAACCAATATATTTAGGCACAAGGAACTTACAGACATCCTAACTAAAGGGAAAACATTCTGAAGGCCAAAGCGAGACAAGGATTTTTTGGGTAAGTTCCTAATATATGAGCCAAGAAAAAGGCAGTTGGACGCTTCTGTCAAGTTTTCCAAAACAAACAGATCAACAAATACAAGATTAATGCCACATTTAATAACACACAAATAGGACACACTTACCAAGCAGCCATGCCCCCGAAAATTCACCTGCCTCAAATCTCCGAAACAACCCAGATCGCCGGAGGATATAGGAGTCGTGGGACGATCCGGGGTAGCCGGCAAGGACACTCATAAACCGCATATCCGGACCAACCACGGCCTGGACATTAAGTGAGTGTCCCATTTTACGATTCCTTAAGGCAAAAACATACAAAAAGGGTAATTGATATTTGACCCAAAATAATAAATTAAACACAAAACATGTCTGCACTCTATTGGGAAATACTAATGAAAAGCCGAGATAAAGCAGCTACACAAATGAGGGATAAACAAATATGCTGCCGCAAAGGAAAACAGGTGACATGACACGTTGGGCAACATAATAACCAATCTCAATACCTATATATATACTCGTCGGCTGCCCTAGGTACGAGTGCCACATGTGTGCAGTCAATTGCACCAATAACGTTGGGCATGTCGGCCACATTATAAAACCCAAGCTTAATGGCGTTTCTGGCTGCCATATCATCAGGAAAATAAATATATTTTTGAGTTATGGCAGCCATGCCTTCCAAAAATTTAGATAGTGCGCGGCTCAGCGTAGGCTGTGACATCCCCACGGAGAGGGCACCCAGCCTCTGGAACGAGCCGTTCGCCAAAAATTGCAGGCAGCCAAGCATCTTGGTCATACCTGAAATTGCATGCCCCTTCCTTGTGGTGCGGGCTAACCATGGCCGCAGCTCACTATATAATTTATGGAGGGAAGCGCGATTAAGCCTGGTCAGCTCGAACAGCTCAACATCATTCATGCTATCGATGTTCATGCGACGACGCAGGGGCAATCTGCTCTCAGACATCTCGATCAACTCAATGCCAAAAAGCATAAGCCCTTGATGTGCCACAAACTCGCTCCGCTCCATCCTACTCCCGAGGCCAAATAGCTGCCGGCAAACATTTCGTAAAGCAGCTCTTTAATGGGCTTCAAAACAATTAGCAATCACCTCTCTGAATTGGTCGCAAGCCCATGTGAAGGACGTAAAAAATAGGATCGGACGCAAATAATACGATTTGGACGGGAAAAACACACGAACTAACGCAAATAATACGATTTGGACGGGAAAAACACACGAACTAACGCAAATTATACGATTCTCGTACGAAATGCGTATGTTCATATACGTCTATGCGCGAACGATCGTACGAATACGAAATGGCCAAAAAAACCAGAAAAAATGACAAACACCCACCCAAACTTACGATTCTCGATACGAAATCACTTAACTTTTGCTCTTTGAATCGAGGGGTATAAGCTAATACGTTTCTATCCTAAAATGTACGTCCGTTCGTATGGCAGTTCGGGAATCAGACCTATGTCAGTTTCCATCCTGAATTTTCCGTTTCATTTCTCAGGTTGCAACATTGGTTTTGCCCTTTTTCCTTTTTTGTCTGGACGTAAATCCTTCTGATCTCGCGGCTGCGCACTACAAACTTACCTCATTAAAGTGCATTCTAAATATTTGGTCTTATTTTTCTTTATTTCATTCATTTTGTAGTAACCAACCATTAATGAATGCATTTGCATAAGTAAATCTTACTTTGTTTAATTTTTAGTTAACTTGCATTTTTTACTTGAGGATTTAATTTAAATATTTTGGCTTCAAATGGTACAACTTAAAATTTTGGGTGTGGTTACCCACACCCTCTACATACAGATTGCTCTCAAAAATTAAAAAACACCCAGCAACTTCTGCATGTTATGAGCCTAGAAACAGCCAAGATGGCGGCTCAGGTATTCTCGGGCAGCCTGCAAACAGAAAGGGCCTTGTGACTGTGTTGCTCTGCATTCTTTGATTTCCGTGCCCCCAGCTCTGCTGTGTCTGTGCAAAATACAGCAGTAACCCACATCCTGCACTTTATCCCGCTCTCCTCTCCTCAGTAAGTGTGATGCATCTGACCAAAGATGTGCTTAAATAATTAAACAAAGCAAAGGTAAACAACTACACCAATAAATTCAATCTAAAAATATTATTCTAGTACATCAATTTAAAAATAAATAACAAAGGACATAAGTTTCTTTAATTAACGCAAATATATGGATGTATTGCAAAATAAAGGTTTACATGCAAAGGACTAATTAAGGTCCACATTAAAATGCTTTTCTAAGGCATACATGAATCAGGTATGCATTGCTATACAATTTATGGCCTCGGCCATGCTGATACATGCAGTTCATTGGAGCTCAAGACGCGCAGACTCCTCCAAATAGCCAAAAAACCTGTTCAAGAACAGCAATCCGACTGCTAAAAGGTGTCGGCAGTGGCTTTCTTTTAAAACGTATTTAGAGGTTTGAAAACTGTTCTCTGAATCACACCTAAACACATCCGATTATCCTAAGTTTTACGTTTTGATCCTAAGTTTTAGGATTTGATCCTAAGTTTTACGTTTTGATCCTAAAATTTAGGAACGAACTTCCGATGATCGTAAGAGCATATACGAATTCGTACGTAGGCTCGTGCAAGTCGGAAATGGCCAAAAAAACAGGAAAAAATGACTAACACCCACCCAAACTTACGATTCTCGATCCGAAATCAATTAACTTTTGCTCTTTGAATCGAGGGGATAGGCAAGCAAGTGGAATATGCAGGGGGGATAGGCAAACTGGCTTGTTGATGGAATATGGAATGCGCATCTTCTTCATAGAAAAAGTAAGCTTGGGGATAAGAAGTGGCAATCTTAAAAAGAGATTACAACAACGCAAAACTGAGTGGATTTTTAAATTGAGCATCTCTTAGCATTAATGAGGATTTTGCACCAATCCATTTTTGGGTTGGGATTAAAATCTCGCTTTGGTTTATGCTCACCTGCTGGGAGCTTTTTATACCTGTTGGGCAAAAGGACATAAGAGGTTAATTTAAAAAAATGACATATGGTCCCCCCTCCCCAGGGGGGAGCCCCATTTTTGGGGAATTTTAAGGGTTAAAAAACCCTTAAAAATTCCCCCACAAAATGACATGAGGTCCCCCTACTCAGCATAACCAGCACAGGGAATAGCTATGGGGGCTCTTCTGCCCCCCCCCGGGCTTTGGGGGGCTAGGGGTTAGTAGCAAGTCACCCGCTAGCCACAGGTGACTTGCAATCGGAAGCCCTCTGGGTGAAAAGGAGACCCGGCGGGAGGGATTGCGGCCACAGCTGCGTAAATGTCATTATTTTTTTTACAGCTCTGCAATGCGTCAGAGCTCGGTGGAGCTCTTTTGGGCTCTCTACTGAAGCTGGAAGCACTCCGTGCGGGGATCGGATGCCCCCAGGTTAAAGAGAAGACCCGGCCGGATCGATAGAAGGGCCAAGTGAGTGTCTTTCTTGATTTTTTGGGCTGCTAGCAGGGGCCTGGCCCATGAATTTTATGTGGCTGGCACTTAAGGGTCAGAGAGGCAACCACATCAAATTTACGGGCTTGGCACTTAAAGGGTTAAAGGTATCAGTCCAGTCGCATCGCGCTCTGGCATCCCGCAGTCCCGCTCTGTCTCCATAGGGCAGTGCCATCTTGGATCCCATCATGCTCTGCTCCGCACCTTAGATCTCACGCATGCACAGTGTCACTGCATAGCCTGCAAATCCAACAAGATTTGAACAGCGGTTCAGGAGATTTGAAGAGGGATGGCAAAGGGTGAATACGGCTAAAGCTTGCAGCTTTCACTCAGCGGCGGCTAAGGGGGGAGGGGGTGCTAAGGGGCCAGGAATGCTGCTGGATGTAGGTTTTTTAGATAACACCAACATCCAAAAGGCAGTGAGGGAGGGGAAAGGTTAGAGAGGAACATCAGCAAAGGTTTGATATGCCTCTGTAAAGAAGGACTCTAATGTGTTTAAAGCCATTCTATACACATATGTTTATAAGTGGCTGGCAATCATATGACTGTCTCTGACCAATCTGAATTTACTAGTGGGCTTGTACAAACCTTAATGGTTTTCATTGTACAACTAATTAACTGTGATTTGGTACCATAATGTAAAACCATGAATGAGAAAGTGGTGACTTGCTTATAGCACTGCTTTAAAAATATAGCGGGCAAGAGAGGCCACCAAACTGATAGGAGGAATGAAGGATCATAGTTATGAAGAAATATTATGGGAATTACATCTGTTTAGTCTTGAGAGAAGACGTCTAAGGGGGGGGGGGGGGGGTACATGATTAACTTGCACAAATATATAAATGGGAAAATCTATTTCAGTAAAAACCTTTCTAAAGACAAGGGGGCAATCCCTCCATCTAAAAAAAAATTAAATCTCTGGAGACGACTATAATTTTTTACCATAAGAACTATAAATCTGTGGAATTGCTTCCTTTAGAAGCTTGTTACAGCATCAACAGGTGACAGCTTCAAAAATTATTAGATGTTCTTCTTTATAAGAAAATAACAGTAACTATTAGCTGGTAATAAAGATGATGGACATATGACTTTTTTCAACTGTATTAATTATGTAACTATGTAACTTTTGTATCTTCAAAAAGAAGAGTTTGCTAGGAATAAATATCTGTGCAGACATACTTCATTTGCTCTATTTTAAGGGTATGAATGCCATAGCAGTATCTAATTTTATACAACCCTGATCACATGCCTCACCAGCTAAACATAGATTTTTTTTTTAAAGGCACTTCAGATCTAGAATTGCAGTTACTATACCATTTGTTGCAGGGGGTCATAGTAATTATTTGGTGAAGCAAGTTTAATTTTGGGGATGCTTTTGGGTGTGAATTGAAACCAAGTGAGTTTTTTTTTTTTTACTTTACCACACGATGGGGGTTATTCATCAAGGGACAGCGCCATGCAGTGCCTGGTAGCGGCAGGCAGCGTCTGGTGAACGATGGGCGCTGTACGCAATACCACATTTATGAAAGAGAATCTGGTGAGCGACTCTAACAGCGACATGTAGCGTCCGATTCATCATTACAGGTGGCTCAGTGTATAGCGCTGGCGCTCTAGCTTCCAGAGCGCCAGTTATTATCTGTCGCTACCTGTCGCTCTCCCATACATTTCAATAGATGCTTCTTTTCTTCTGTTTAAACAGGGTTTTTTTTTCTCAAATAATTGTGTCACCTCTCCTGGCCTAGTCAATCTTGAAAACTTTTTTGATTTTTTTGTTTTTTATGCAGAATTGTCATTACAGGTCTGGCAATAAAGTGTTAATGTCACAATGTTACAACAATGTAATTCCATGTGTTTTTGCTTTGGTACAGGTGGATATGTGATCAAAAACAGACTTTAATCACACAGCATCTGGCGCTCTGTGCTATAGCGACCAGATTTAGAGCGCCGACGCTGTGTGTGTGTAGTTTTTTGATAAGTTTGGTGTAAGTCGCACTGAGCTGGAGCTACCTTTCGCTCCCTGCAGCGCAGTACTGGTGTTACAGTGCCCAACAATGCCGGCCAGGTTACTAGAGCGACCAAGATGCTCTGTTACAGCGCCCAATACCCGCTTACAGCCTCTACTAGCGGTCGCTCTAAGCGCCGCTGTACAGATGCTCATCTGCCGATACCTGGCGTTAGTAATGAATTAGCCTCAATATAAGCGTCAAAAAAGTTGTTCCAATTTTTTTCCTAAAAAATCAACTCTGCTATACTGTCTTTGGCCTTCAGTCAGTGTATAAATATCACAATTCATTCAGACCTAGTACAACTGTATGCTACTTGGGGACTACCAAGGTAACTCCATTCCTTTTCTACTAAATATAGGGCCAGGATAAAATGTCCAATCTGAAGTGAAGTGTTCCCCAGCAAAATGAAAAATTCCTGTTCCAAGTAGTGTCACTGTCTTGTTTGATTGGCAGCATCATGTCCTTATTTACAGAAGGCCACTCTGGTATCCATAAATAGGCTGATCATTTGGTTCTTGAAAGCTTGTCTGGGCAAAGCATGGCACAGCAAACCCATTCACTCTGCGTTCTAAAGGCCTTATTAATTATGTGCACCATTTATTTTTGTGGCTTTAGCGCTAGCTTTGGAGCACCGGCATTCCCATCTAATCTGGCGCTGTGCTGGGTACTACATTGGCGCTAACAGCCTTTATGCTGAAAACTAAATAATTAGCCTTGGCCGGCCTTTGTCAGCGCCTGTTGGACCTGACGGCTGATTAGTCCAGCACCAGTGAGTGCCACCTTGTACTGCCACATTTTCCATCACTCCCCAGTATGTTTATGAATTTTTCCTCCTTGGAATCTTTGGCACTGTATTTTTCCTGTGCTGGTTTGCGTTCGTCATAACACTAACACTAACATAACACAAGAAATCACTGCTGGGAACAAAGGGGGCAAACTATATAGTACGTTTAGGTTGTGTTTTAGTTGTTGGTGTCCAAATTACACATTGTTCAGCAAAAGATGCCATTTAAGTCAACACAACAAAAAAACATTTTGGACCATCTAGGTCCTGCGTTTCCATTTTTGAGAAGTCCCAATGTAAGTTCAAAACAAATAAATGTGTTTAATATAATTTAAGGCATGAAATAATTCAATCCATTTTTGCCCATTATGCTCTATGGGATCTTAAGCTAGAATGCCAGGTTTCATCTGGCGCTGCTTCAACCAGAACGCCCGGTGCTGCATGATCGTTTGTTAAATAAGATGCTAGCTGGCGGCCACATTGGCGTTTTTTCAGTTGAATCTCATGCTGAGTGCTTAGACCAAATAAGTGGCACTGTGGGGCACTGACGCTTCTTAAATAAGGCTCCTGCTTCAGGTGCGGATGAATGGTTTGTCTCATGAGCATGAGACTTCTTCATGATGTGTACCTATACAGAATAGCAAGAACAGTTGCAAAATCTTATAATCAATAGATGTCTCCTTGTGGATTCACAGCCACTGTGACCCCTATTTTTAAAATATAAAGTTTAAAGTAAAATAAAGTAATAGGGAATTGTTTATAGAAGCTTGTCTGCATGGTTGTGCAAGGACACCCACCAGAAACAGTAAAACTAAGTAATTTCGTCATGGGTGGCTGCTCCTTAGGAGGGAACACTCTTATGTTGTATGATTTAGGTTGTTGCATTTACCCATTTTTTGCACTTTCAAGATATTTGTTAAACTGTGAAAAATATTCTATGTCCTTATGGTTCAAAAGCTTGTTCATAACTGCGGACTGTAAACATGCAGATAATAGCATACTGTGGAATTCTTTGTGTTATTTTGTTTAACTAAAACACCTAATAACAATGCATTGTCATTAGAGATGAGCGAACTTTTGAAAAATTCGATTCGACTGATTCGCCGAATTTTCCGACAAAAATCGTTTCGACCCGAATAAATTCGCGACGAATCGCTATTAAAAACAGCTATTTCTGAGCCTCCTAGAGCCTCAATAGGGTTGTAAACCATTCTGCCTTGCTGTAACACGCACAGGATGCGTGCTGGGTTAGTTAAATAATACTTTGAAGAAATATCACATGCAGATCAGAGGCATCGCTAATAGAATCGCAGAGCGGCACAATTGAATTCAAGAGAGTTGAAGTGGCATCACTATGAGGGGCAGGAGCCCAAACATTGCTTTAAAGAGACACTGGAGTTGGCAGCAGCAGGAGCCCAAAAATTGGATGAATCACACCCTGGAGTTGGCAGCAGCAGCAGCAGGAGCCCAAATATTACTTTAAAGAGACCCTGGGGTTGGCTTCAGGAGCCCAAAAATTGGATGAATCACACCCTGGAATTGGCAGAAGTTGGCAGTAGCAGCAGCAGGAGCCCAAATATTACTTTAAAGAGACCCTGGGGTTGGCTTCAGGAGCCCAAAAATTGGATGAATCACACCCTGGAGTTGGCAGGAGTTGGCAGCAGCAGCAACAGGAGCCCAAACATTAACTTTAAAGAGACCCTGGGGTTGGCTTCAGGAGCCCAAAAATTGGATGAATCACACCCTGGAGTTGGCAGGAGTTGACAGCAGCAGCAGCAGGAGCCCAAATATTACTTTAAAGAGACCCTGGGGTTGGCTTCAGGAGCCCAAAAATTGGATGAATCACACCCTGGAGTTGGCAGGAGTTGACAGCAGCAGCAACAGGAGCCCAAACATTACTTTAAAGAGACCCTGGGGTTGGCTTCAGGAGCCCAAAAATTGGATGATTCACACCCTGGAGTTGGCAGCAGCAGCAGCAGCAGGAGCCCAAATATTACTTTAAAAAGACCCTGGGGTTGGCTTCAGGAGCCCAAAAATTGGATGAATCACACCCTGGAGTTGGCAGCAGCAGCAGCAGGAGCCCTAATATTACTTTAAAGAGACCCTGGGGTTGGCTTCAGGAGCCCAAAAATTGGATGAATCACACCCTGGAGTTGGCAGCAGCAGGAGCCCAAATATACACTGGGGTTGGCTTCAGGAGCCCAAAAATTGGATGAATCACACCCTGGAGTTGGCAGCAGCAGCAGCAGGAGCCCTAATATTACTTTAAAGAGACCCTGGGGTTGGCTTCAGGAGCCCAAAAATTGGATGAATCACACCCTGGAGTTGGCAGCAGCAGGAGCCCAAATATACACTGGGGTTGGCTTCAGGAGCCCAAAAATTGGATGAATCACACCCTGGAGTTGGCAGCAGCAGCAGCAGGAGCCCAAATATACACTGGAGTTGGCTTCAGGAGCCCAAAAATTGGATGAATCACACCCTGGAGTTGGCAGCAGCAGCAGCAGGAGCCCAAATATTACTTTAACGAGACACTGGGGTTGGCTTCAGGAGCCCAAAAATTGGATGAATCACACCCTGGAGTTGGCAGCAGCAGGAGCCCAAATATTACTTTAAAGAGACACTGGGGTTGGCTTCAGGAGCCCAAAAATTGGATGAATCACACCCTGGAGTTGGCAGCAGCAGGAGCCCAAATATACACTGGGGTTGGCTTCAGGAGCCCAAAAATTGGATGAATCACACCCTGGAGTTGGCAGCAGCAGCAGCAGGAGCCCAAATATTACTTTAAAGAGACACTGGGGTTGGCTTCAGGAGCCCAAAAATTGGATGATTCACACCCTGGAGTTGGCAGCAGCAGCAGCAGGAGCCCAAATATACACTGGGGTTGGCTTCAGGAGCCCAAAAATTGGATGAATCACACCCTGGAGTTGGCAGCAGCAGCAGCAGGAGCCCAAATATTACTTTAAAGAGACACTGGGGTTGGCTTCAGGAGCCCAAAAATTGGATGAATCACACCCTGGAGTTGGCAGCAGCAGGAGCCCAAATATTACTTTAAAGAGACACTGGGGTTGGCTTCAGGAGCCCAAAAATTGGATGAATCACACCCTGGAGTTGGCAGGAGTTGACAGCAGCAGCAGCAGGAGCCTAAATATTACTTTAAAGAGACCCTGGGGTTGGCTTCAGGAGCCCAAAAATTGGATGAATCACACCCTGGAGTTGGCAGAAGTTGGCAGTAGCAGCAGCAGGAGCCCAAATATTACTTTAAAGAGACCCTGGGGTTGGCTTCAGGAGCCCAAAAATTGGATGAATCACACCCTGGAGTTGGCAGAAGTTGGCAGTAGCAGCAGCAGGAGCCCAAATATTACTTTAAAGAGACCCTGGGGTTGGCTTCAGGAGCCCAAAAATTGGATGAATCACACCCTGGAGTTGGCAGAAGTTGGCAGTAGCAGCAGCAAGAGCCCAAATATTACTTTAAAGAGACCCTGGGGTTGGCTTCAGGAGCCCAAAAATTGGATGAATCACACCCTGGAGTTGGCAGGAGTTGACAGCAGCAGCAGCAGGAGCCCAAATATTACTTTAAAGAGACCCTGGGGTTGGCTTCAGGAGCCCAAAAATTGGATGAATCACACCCTGGAGTTGGCAGAAGTTGGCAGTAGCAGCAGCAGGAGCCCAAATATTACTTTAAAGAGACCCTGGGGTTGGCTTCAGGAGCCCAAAAATTGGATGAATCACACCCTGGAGTTGGCAGCAGCAGGAGCCCAAATATACACTGGGGTTGGCTTCAGGAGCCCAAAAATTGGATGAATCACACCCTGGAGTTGGCAGCAGCAGCAGCAGGAGCCCAAATATTACTTTAACGAGACACTGGGGTTGGCTTCAGGAGCCCAAAAATTGGATGAATCACACCCTGGAGTTGGCAGAAGTTGGCAGCAGCAGCAGCAGCAGGAGCCCAAATATTACTTTAAAGAGACACTGGGGTTGGCTTCAGGAGCCCAAAAATTGGATGAATCACACCCTGGAGTTGGCAGCAGCAGGAGCCCAAATATTACTTTAAAGAGACACTGGGGTTGGCTTCAGGAGCCCAAAAATTGCATGATTCACACCCTGGAGTTGGCAGCAGCAGGAGCCCAAATATACACTGGAGTTGGCTTCAGGAGCCCAAAAATTGGATGAATCACACCCTGGAGTTGGCAGAAGTTGGCAGCAGCAGCAGCAGGAGCCCAAACATTACTTTAAAGAGACCCTGGGGTTGGCTTCAGGAGCCCAAAAATTGGATGAATCACACCCTGTGGAGAGTCATGTGGAGAAAAAGTAGCTCAGTTAGTAATATCTACATAAAATTATGAATAAACAAATGCAAAAGTATTGCCAAAGTGAAGTTTTGTTTGAGGGTGTGTTTCCACCTTTTAATTAAATCAGAAACAAGAAGGTATCATTGCCTCTGACTAATTAGCCCTCAAAAATTCTTGGAATTTTTAATCTGGAATCATGTCTGATCCGTCTTATCCGAAGAATATTAATAAAAAGTAAGAGTAACGTAAAGGATTTTTTATTAATACTTACTTGTGGTCCGATGCGGAGGAATGTCTGTAACTGGAGAGCAGCGCCTTAAATCTGTTTTGCACGATCCATCTTTCTTTAGTGTAGGTCTGGCCCCGTCATCAATCTACTGGAATACATCAGGCATTGTTGGGAGGAAAGCTTGGATGATCCATGCGCCATTCATTTCCACGCAGGGCAGTCTCTGGAAAAAAAAAAACTATGTATAAACCAGGGTCTTTTTCATATAAAAACAAATGGTTATTTTTGCTTTTAAACCATATGTTCCACAGCTTTACCAGTCATTGTGTCAGCCAATGAAGCAACTTTGTCTGGAAGTGCTGCAAAAGCAGTCCACTGCATCACAAGTGGCATCAGACACCCCCAGTCAACTGTCTGTTGTCTGTCTTTTATGCTTTGGGTTCAGCTCCACTATCCATTGATGAAGATCTGATAATCATAAAATTCAGCAGCTACTGCCCAGCCAAGAAGTGGAGGAGACACTCGCCTCTTCTTCCACTAGCCGGCAATTAGTGATGAGGAGAGTGTCGTGGGAGGAGGTGTTGCAAGCCGAGGTAGTGGAAGAGGGTCCCTGGAGTCTGCGGCGGTGGCGGCGGCAGCAGCAGCAGATTATTGCGGACTGTTGTTCGGAAAAATCAGCTACTCAGCGATGTGGCAGTGTTTCATGCAGCATCCTGTGGAGAAAAAGTAGGTTAGTTAGTGTATATACATAAAATTATGAATAGACAAATGCAATAGTATTGCCAAAGTGAAGTTTTGTTTGAGGGTGTGTTTCCACCTTGTAATTAAATCAGAAACAACTAGCTATCATTTGCCTCTGAATAATTAGCCCTCAAAAATTCTTGGAATTTTTAATCTTGATGTCTGAGGGATTTCTCCTCTTAGACAGCGTCACCATAAGTCCAGCCTGCTGCATTTCACTTGGAAGAACATCTTGTTTGCGCTGCGACAAGGAAGCCAGAGTCATGCGTCCTGACATGGCACACGTGTTCAGTCTAGTTTTTAAGTCTTGCCCCCATCTGAAAGAACAACAGGAAAGAAAGTTAGCATGCACTTCTGGCACTCCTACACCACCAAGCACAACCTTATTGAGCCTCAGCGTCACAACGGTGTACCCCACCATAGTCTGATTTGCGATGTTTCCACCCGTTGGAATTCCACCCTCCATATGCAGGATCCACTATAGCAGTGGTCCCCAACCCTGTCCTCAAGGCCCACCAACAGGCCAGGTTTTGCAGATCTCCACAAAGATGCACAGGTGGAGTAATTAGTGCAGCTGCAGAGCAATAGAGCTGGCTATTTGGAGATCCAAAAAACATGACATGTTGGTGGGCCTTGAGGACAGGGTTGAGGACCACTGCACTATAGGAACAGAGAAAAGCCATCACGGATTTCTGGATGATCCAAACGGATAGGGGGACACCCCTGTGTAAATTCAATGTAAACCATTGGCAGCTCATACGTGACACCGACCGTTTGCTCAGGCCCTTTGAGGAAGCTACGTTATTAGTCAGTTGCCAGGACTATGAGATGAACGATGAGATTCCACTGCTTCATGTACTACAACACATGTTGGAAACCATGGCTGGTCAGGGCACTGGAGACATGGCACATACATTTCACAGCCACATGAAGCCTGTGGGGGCTGAAGTGGAGGAGGAGGAGGGGGTGGGGCACAGCAAACCACAGTTTAGGTTTCACAAAATGACCATTTTATCTAGTCATCTGACAGGAGAGGAGGAGCAGGAGCAGCCACAGGAGCTAGAGGGTTGTGAGTAAGGCGAGACAGAGGACCCAGACACACCATGGCAGTTTACAGTGGAGATGGAGACAGGTAGTCCCTCCGAGTCACTTGCACAAATGGCACGATGCATGCTCACATGCATGCGTACTAGTGAGCGCAGAATTGTCTCCATTTGTCAGCGGGAAGACTTCTGGCTCTCCAACTTATTGGACCCTCGCTTCCGGCACAAAATGGGGGCATTTTTTACGCCCACTGAGAGGGAGGACAAACTGACCTACTACAGAGACATCCCACGTAGTCAGTTGGGCGATGTCTATCTGCGCCATGGCCCATACTCCCGCAGGTCTGACTCGGGGGGAAGTCTGCGATCACCTTCCACTGCCATGGCTGCTGGGGGGGTGGAAGGAGCAGCAGCAGCAGCTCCATCAGCAGCAGCCTCAGTCTTCAGTCGCTAGTGAGTAGCTTTCTACACCCGCATAGTGAGTCTACTCATGAGCAGCAGGAAGACCTGGAGCTGGACCTCAAACAGCAGGTCATGTCATACCTTGACATGACCATGCCAACACACCTTCAAGATCCACTGGATTTGCTGGGAAGCCAAACTTGACTTGTGCCCGCAACTAGCAGAGTTTGCCCTGGAAAAGCTGTACTGGCCGGACAGTAGTTGATTTAGATGGCAACTGGGCTGCTCTATATAACGAAGCAAAATGGCAAATTTACCTCACTATATAAGCTATTGCCCCTCAGATTTACACAGGGGCTGCTCTATATTATGCTGCAAAATGGCAAATTTACCTCACAATATAAGCTATTGCCCCTCAGATTTACACAGGGGCTGCTCTATATTATGCTGCAAAATGGCAAATTAACCTCACAATATAAGCTATTGCCCCTCAGATTTACACAGGGCCTGCTCTATATTATGCTGCAAAATGGCAAATTAACCTCACAATATAAGCTATTGCCCCTCAGATTTACACAGGGCCTGCTCTATATATAACGAAGCAAAATGGCAAATTTACCTCACTATATAAGCTATTGCCCCTCAGATTTACACAGGGGCTGCTCTATATTATGCTGCAAAATGGCAAATTAACCTCACAATATAAGCTATTGCAGCTCTATATAAATAAAAATAAATAAATAAAAAAAGGGCCTGTAGAAGCTTATTTAGTATAACAGATAGGGTGACATGTGCTGGTTTGGGATGCCCATATGGGCTAGTGTTTTGGCAGCAGTACAAAAACCAATGCAAAATGCAATAGCTTAATAAAGCTGATGCTGATCAACGCTTATTTAGTATAACAGATGGGGTGCAACATGCAGGTTTGGGATGCCCTGCGGCCTGGTGTATTTAAAGCAGACCAAAACCAATTCAAAATGCAATAACTTAATAAAGCTGAGGCTGTAGATGCTTATTTAGTATAAACAGGTAGGGTGCAAGGTGCAGCTTTGGGGTGCCCTGCGGCCTGGTTAAATGAAAGCAGTCAAAAAGGAAGTGCAAACTGAAGTAGCTTAATGAAGCTGATGCTGATCAACGCTTATGTTGTATACCAGATAGGGTGCAAGGTGCAGCTTTGGGGTACCCTGCGGCCTGGTTTATTAAAAGCAGTCAAAAACAAGTGCAAACTGAAGTAGCCTGATCAACGCTTATGTTGTATATGTTTAAAATAGCATGTGCCTTGGGATGCCCGTGTGGCCTGTTATATTTCAAGCTGAACAAAAAGTAACAATAATCCAAGTATGAGACATCATTTTGACCTTCTTTACAGCGCCATACTTTGAAAAAAAAAAAATAATTTCATGCCGATCAATCCAAAGGTCAATGCCCCTAACAAAAATAGTGTTCGGCATAAGTTTTCCTTCTGGAAGGACGTAACCTTTAGTTTACATGGTTGGGGTAGGTTATCTTACAAATTGGGATACCCCAGGCAGCAGTGTCATTGAAAGAGACAGATTGTAATGCAGGCCATACGCAAGCAGAGAAACTCAGGCTGCAAAAGGCCTATTTAGTTTACATGGTTGGGGTAGGTTATCTTACAAATTGGGATACCCCACTGTATATGAAACCGAATATAAATGCACACCCAAAAGTGGACAATCAGCCTCCAAGAGGCCTGCTTAGTTTAAATAAGAGAGCTGCTTAGTATGGTAGGTAGGTTATGTTATGTTACAGAATGGGATGCCCCAAGCAGACTTGAGATCAGTATATATGCACACAGCAGCAGTGTGTTAGCAGGCTCATACAGGCCAAATTTCTTTAAATAACTGTGCAGCTTACAGTAAATGCAGAGGCTAATGGTATGTTACAGAATGGGATGCCCCAAAGCTGACTTGAGAACAGTATATATGCACACAGCAGCAGTGTGTAAGCAGGCTCATACAGGCCAAATTTCTTTAAATAACTGTGCAGCTTACAGTAAATGCAGAGGCTAATGGTATGTTACAGAATGGGATGCCCCCAGCAGACTTGAGATCAGTATATATGCACACAGCAGCAGTGTGTTAGCAGGCTCATACAGGCCAAATTTCTTTAAATAACTGTGCAGCTTACAGTAAATGCAGAGGCTAATGGTATGTTACAGAATGGGATGTCCCAAAAACCAGAGAGCACCTGGCAGGCAGCAGTAAGACTATGCACAGCAAAAGTGTCTTTATCATGCCTAATTTCAATTAGAATAGGTGCAAATGGTTAGGTTCTTAAATAGAGGCTGCTGTAGTCACAGAATGGGATGCCCTAAAAACCAGCAGAAAGTACACCTGGCAGGGACAAGTAGTGCTATGCCCAGCAAAAGTGTCTTTATCAGGCCTAATTTCAATTATAATAAGTGCAAATGGTTATATGGTCTTAAACAGAGGCTGCTGTAGTCACAGAATGGGATGCCCCAAAAAAGATCCAGTAGTGCTATGCCCAGCAAAAGTGTCTTTATCAGGGCTAATTTCAATTATAATACGTGCAAATGGTTATATGGTCTTAAACAGAGGCTGCTGTAGTCACAGAATGGGATGCCCCAAAAAAGATCCAGTAGTGCTATGCCCAGCAAAAGTGTCTTTATCAGGGCTAATTTCAATTATAATAAGTGCAAATGGTTATATGGTCTTAAACAGAGGCTGCTGTAGTCACAGAATGGGATGCCCTAAAAACCAGCAGTAAGTACACCTGGCAGGGTCCAGAAGTACTATGGCCAGCAAAAGTGTCTTTATCAGGCTAATTTCAATTATAATAAGAGCAAATGGTTATATGGTCTTAAACAGAGGCTGCTGTAGCCACAGAATGGGATGCCCTGGCAGGGTCCAGAAGTACTATGCCCAGCAAAAGTGTCTTTATCAGGCCTAATTTCAATAATAATAAGTGCAAATGGTTATATGGTCTTAAACAGAGGCTGCTGTAGTCACAGAATGGGATGCCCTGGCAGGGTCCAGAAGTACTATGCCCAGCAAAAGTGTCTTTATCAGGCTAATTTCAAATATAATAAGAGCAAATGGTTATATGGTCTTAAACAGAGGCTGCTGTAGTCACAGAATGGGATGCCCTGGCAGGGTCCAGAAGTACTATGCCCAGCAAAAGTGTCTTTATCAGGCTAATTTCAAATATAATAAGAGCAAATGGTTATATGGTCTTAAACAGAGGCTGCTGTAGTCACAGAATGGGATGCCCTGGCAGGGTCCAGAAGTACTATGCCCAGCAAAAGTGTCTTTATCAGGCTAATTTCAAATATAATAAGAGCAAATGGTTTTATGGTCTTAAACAGAGGCTGCTGTAGTCACAGAATGGGATGCCCTGGCAGGGTCCAGAAGTACTATGCCCAGCAAAAGTGTCTTTATCAGGCTAATTTCAAATATAATAAGAGCAAATGGTTATATGGTCTTAAACAGAGGCTGCTGTAGTCACAGAATGGGATGCCCTGGCAGGGTCCAGAAGTACTATGCCCAGCAAAAGTGTCTTTATCAGGCCTAATTTCAATTATAATAAGTGCAAATGGTTATATGGTCTTAAACAGAGGCTGCTGTAGTCACAGAATGGGATGCCCTGGCAGGGTCCAGAAGTACTATGCCCAGCAAAAGTGTCTTTATCAGGCTAATTTCAAATATAATAAGAGCAAATGGTTATATGGTCTTAAACAGAGGCTGCTGTAGTCACAGAATGGGATGCCCTGGCAGGGTCCAGAAGTACTATGCCCAGCAAAAGTGTCTTTATCAGGCTAATTTCAAATATAATAAGAGCAAATGGTTATATGGTCTTAAACAGAGGCTGCTGTAGTCACAGAATGGGATGCCCTGGCAGGGTCCAGAAGTACTATGCCCAGCAAAAGTGTCTTTATCAGGCTAATTTCAAATATAATAAGAGCAAATGGTTATATGGTCTGAAACAGAGGCTGCTGTAGTCACAGAATGGGATGCCCTAGCAGGGTCCAGAAGTACTATGCCCAGCAAAAGTGTCTTTATCAGGCTAATTTCAAATATAATAAGAGCAAATGGTTATATGGTCTTAAACAGAGGCTACTGTAGTCACAGAATGGGATGCACTGGCAGGGTCCAGAAGTACTATGCCCAGCAAAAGTGTCTTTATCAGGCCTAATTTCAATTATAATAAGTGCAAATGGTTATATGGTCTTAAACAGAGGCTGCTGTAGTCACAGAATGGGATGCCCTGGCAGGGTCCAGAAGTACTATGCCCAGCAAAAGTGTCTTTATCAGGCTAATTTCAAATATAATAAGAGCAAATGGTTATATGGTCTTAAACAGAGGCTGCTGTAGTCACAGAATGGGATGCCCTGGCAGGGTCCAGAAGTACTATGCCCAGCAAAAGTGTCTTTATCAGGATAATTTCAAATATAATAAGAGCAAATGGTTATATGGTCTTAAACAGAGGCTGCTGTAGTCACAGAATGGGATGCCCTGGCAGGGTCCAGAAGTACTATGCCCAGCAAAAGTGTCTTTATCAGGCTAATTTCAAATATAATAAGAGCAAATGGTTATATGGTCTTAAACAGAGGCTGCTGTAGTCACAGAATGGGATGCCCTGGCAGGGTCCAGAAGTACTATGCCCAGCAAAAGTGTCTTTATCAGGCCTAATTTCAATTATAATAAGTGCAAATGGTTATATGATCTTAAACAGAGGCTGCTGTAGTCACAGAATGGGATGCCCTGGCAGGGTCCAGAAGTACTATGCCCAGCAAAAGTGTCTTTATCAGGCTAATTTCAAATATAATAAGAGCAAATGGTTATATGGTCTTAAACAGAGGCTGCTGTAGTCACAGAATGGGATGCCCTGGCAGGGTCCAGAAGTACTATGCCCAGCAAAAGTGTCTTTATCAGGCTAATTTCAAATATAATAAGAGCAAATGGTTATATGGTCTTAAACAGAGGCTGCTGTAGTCACAGAATGGGATGCCCTGGCAGGGTCCAGAAGTACTATGCCCAGCAAAAGTGTCTTTATCAGGCTAATTTCAAATATAATAAGAGCAAATGGTTATATGGTCTTAAACAGAGGCTGCTGTAGTCACAGAATGGGATGCCCTAGCAGGGTCCAGAAGTACTATGCCCAGCAAAAGTGTCTTTATCAGGCTAATTTCAAATATAATAAGAGCAAATGGTTATATGGTCTTAAACAGAGGCTGCTGTAGTCACAGAATGGGATGCACTGGCAGGGTCCAGAAGTACTATGCCCAGCAAAAGTGTCTTTATCAGGCCTAATTTCAATTATAATAAGTGCAAATGGTTATATGGTCTTAAACAGAGGCTGCTGTAGTCACAGAATGGGATGCCCTGGCAGGGTCCAGAAGTACTATGCCCAGCAAAAGTGTCTTTATCAGGCTAATTTCAAATATAATAAGAGCAAATGGTTATATGGTCTTAAACAGAGGCTGCTGTAGTCACAGAATGGGATGCCCTGGCAGGGTCCAGAAGTACTATGCCCAGCAAAAGTGTCTTTATCAGGATAATTTCAAATATAATAAGAGCAAATGGTTATATGGTCTTAAACAGAGGCTGCTGTAGTCACAGAATGGGATGCCCTGGCAGGGTCCAGAAGTACTATGCCCAGCAAAAGTGTCTTTATCAGGCTAATTTCAAATATAATAAGAGCAAATGGTTATATGGTCTTAAACAGAGGCTGCTGTAGTCACAGAATGGGATGCCCTGGCAGGGTCCAGAAGTACTATGCCCAGCAAAAGTGTCTTTATCAGGCCTAATTTCAATTATAATAAGTGCAAATGGTTATATGATCTTAAACAGAGGCTGCTGTAGTCACAGAATGGGATGCCCTGGCAGGGTCCAGAAGTACTATGCCCAGCAAAAGTGTCTTTATCAGGCTAATTTCAAATATAATAAGAGCAAATGGTTATATGGTCTTAAACAGAGGCTGCTGTAGTCACAGAATGGGATGCCCTGGCAGGGTCCAGAAGTACTATGCCCAGCAAAAGTGTCTTTATCAGGCTAATTTCAAATATAATAAGAGCAAATGGTTATATGGTCTTAAACAGAGGCTGCTGTAGTCACAGAATGGGATGCCCTGGCAGGGTCCAGAAGTACTATGCCCAGCAAAAGTGTCTTTATCAGGCTAATTTCAAATATAATAAGAGCAAATGGTTATATGGTCTTAAACAGAGGCTGCTGTAGTCACAGAATGGGATGCCCTGGCAGGGTCCAGAAGTACTATGCCGAGCAAAAGTGTCTTTATCAGGCTAATTTCAAATATAATAAGAGCAAATGGTTATATGGTCTTAAACAGAGGCTGCTGTAGTCACAGAATGGGATGCCCTGGCAGGGTCCAGAAGTACTATGCCCAGCAAAAGTGTCTTTATCAGGCTAATTTCAAATATAATAAGAGCAAATGGTTATATGGTCTTAAACAGAGGCTGCTGTAGTCACAGAATCGGATGCCCTGGCAGGGTCCAGAAGTACTATGCCCAGCAAAAGTGTCTTTATCAGGCCTAATTTCAATTATAATAAGTGCAAATGGTTATATGGTCTTAAACAGAGGCTGCTGTAGTCACAGAATGGGATGCCCTGGCAGGGTCCAGAAGTACTATGCCCAGCAAAAGTGTCTTTATCAGGCTAATTTCAAATATAATAAGAGCAAATGGTTATATGGTCTTAAACAGAGGCTGCTGTAGTCACAGAATGGGATGCCCTGGCAGGGTCCAGAAGTACTATGCCCAGCAAAAGTGTCTTTATCAGGCTAATTTCAAATATAATAAGAGCAAATGGTTATATGGTCTTAAACAGAGGCTGCTGTAGTCACAGAATGGGATGCCCTGGCAGGGTCCAGAAGTACTATGCCCAGCAAAAGTGTCTTTATCAGGCTAATTTCAAATATAATAAGAGCAAATGGTTATATGGTCTTAAACAGAGGCTGCTGTAGTCACAGAATGGGATGCCCTGGCAGGGTCCAGAAGTACTATGCCCAGCAAAAGTGTCTTTATCAGGCTAATTTCAAATATAATAAGAGCAAATGGTTATATGGTCTTAAACAGAGGCTGCTGTAGTCACAGAATGGGATGCCCTGGCAGGGTCCAGAAGTACTATGCCCAGCAAAAGTGTCTTTATCAGGCCTAATTTCAATTATAATAAGTGCAAATGGTTATATGGTCTTAAACAGAGGCTGCTGTAGTCACAGAATGGGATGCCCTGGCAGGGTCCAGAAGTACTATGCCCAGCAAAAGTGTCTTTATCAGGCTAATTTCAAATATAATAAGAGCAAATGGTTATATGGTCTTAAACAGAGGCTGCTGTAGTCACAGAATGGGATGCCCTGGCAGGGTCCAGAAGTACTATGCCCAGCAAAAGTGTCTTTATCAGGCCTAATTTCAATTATAATAAGTGCAAATGGTTATATGGTCTTAAACAGAGGCTGCTGTAGTCACAGAATGGGATGCCCTGGCAGGGTCCAGAAGTACTATGCCCAGCAAAAGTGTCTTTATCAGGCTAATTTCAAATATAATAAGAGCAAATGGTTATATGGTCTTAAACAGAGGCTGCTGTAGTCACAGAATGGGATGCCCTGGCAGGGTCCAGAAGTACTATGCCCAGCAAAAGTGTCTTTATCAGGCTAATTTCAAATATAATAAGAGTAAATGGTTATATGGTCTTAAACAGAGGCTGCTGTAGTCACAGAATGGGATGCCCTGGCAGGGTCCAGAAGTACTATGCCCAGCAAAAGTGTCTTTATCAGGCTAATTTCAAATATAATAAGAGCAAATGGTTATATGGTCTGAAACAGAGGCTGCTGTAGTCACAGAATGGGATGCCCTGGCAGGGTCCAGAAGTGCTATGCCCAGCAAAAGTGTCTTTATCAGGCTAATTTCAAATATAATAAGAGCAAATGGTTATATGGTCTTAAACAGAGGCTGCTGTAGTCACAGAATGGGATGCCCTGGCAGGGTCCAGAAGTACTATGCCCAGCAAAAGTGTCTTTATCAGGCCTAATTTCAATTATAATAAGTGCAAATGGTTATATGGTCTTAAACAGAGGCTGCTGTAGTCACAGAATGGGATGCCCTGGCAGGGTCCAGAAGTACTATGCCCAGCAAAAGTGTCTTTATCAGGCTAATTTCAAATATAATAAGAGCAAATGGTTATATGGTCTTAAACAGAGGCTGCTGTAGTCACAGAATGGGATGCCCTGGCAGGGTCCAGAAGTACTATGCCCAGCAAAAGTGTCTTTATCAGGCTAATTTCAAATATAATAAGAGCAAATGGTTATATGGTCTTAAACAGAGGCTGCTGTAGTCACAGAATGGGATGCCCTGGCAGGGTCCAGAAGTACTATGCCCAGCAAAAGTGTCTTTATCAGGCTAATTTCAAATATAATAAGAGCAAATGGTTATATGGTCTTAAACAGAGGCTGCTGTAGTCACAGAATGGGATGCCCTGGCAGGGTCCAGAAGTACTATGCCCAGCAAAAGTGTCTTTATCAGGCTAATTTCAAATATAATAAGAGCAAATGGTTATATGGTCTTAAACAGAGGCTGCTGTAGTCACAGAATGGGATGCCCTGGCAGGGTCCAGAAGTACTATGCCCAGCAAAAGTGTCTTTATCAGGCCTAATTTCAATTATAATAAGTGCAAATGGTTATATGGTCTTAAACAGAGGCTGCTGTAGTCACAGAATGGGATGCCCTGGCAGGGTCCAGAAGTACTATGCCCAGCAAAAGTGTCTTTATCAGGCTAATTTCAAATATAATAAGAGCAAATGGTTATATGGTCTTAAACAGAGGCTGCTGTAGTCACAGAATGGGATGCCCTGGCAGGGTCCAGAAGTACTATGCCCAGCAAAAGTGTCTTTATCAGGCTAATTTCAAATATAATAAGAGCAAATGGTTATATGGTCTTAAACAGAGGCTGCTGTAGTCACAGAATGGGATGCCCTGGCAGGGTCCAGAAGTACTATGCCCAGCAAAAGTGTCTTTATCAGGCTAATTTCAAATATAATAAGAGCAAATGGTTATATGGTCTTAAACAGAGGCTGCTGTAGTCACAGAATGGGATGCCCTGGCAGGGTCCAGAAGTACTATGCCCAGCAAAAGTGTCTTTATCAGGCTAATTTCAAATATAATAAGAGCAAATGGTTATATGGTCTTAAACAGAGGCTGCTGTAGTCACAGAATGGGATGCCCTAGCAGGGTCCAGAAGTACTATGCCCAGCAAAAGTGTCTTTATCAGGCTAATTTCAAATATAATAAGAGCAAATGGTTATATGGTCTTAAACAGAGGCTGCTGTAGTCACAGAATGGGATGCACTGGCAGGGTCCAGAAGTACTATGCCCAGCAAAAGTGTCTTTATCAGGCCTAATTTCAATTATAATAAGTGCAAATGGTTATATGGTCTTAAACAGAGGCTGCTGTAGTCACAGAATGGGATGCCCTGGCAGGGTCCAGAAGTACTATGCCCAGCAAAAGTGTCTTTATCAGGATAATTTCAAATATAATAAGAGCAAATGGTTATATGGTCTTAAACAGAGGCTGCTGTAGTCACAGAATGGGATGCCCTGGCAGGGTCCAGAAGTACTATGCCCAGCAAAAGTGTCTTTATCAGGCTAATTTCAAATATAATAAGAGCAAATGGTTATATGGTCTTAAACAGAGGCTGCTGTAGTCACAGAATGGGATGCCCTGGCAGGGTCCAGAAGTACTATGCCCAGCAAAAGTGTCTTTATCAGGCTAATTTCAAATATAATAAGAGCAAATGGTTATATGGTCTTAAACAGAGGCTGCTGTAGTCACAGAATGGGATGCCCTGGCAGGGTCCAGAAGTACTATGCCCAGCAAAAGTGTCTTTATCAGGCCTAATTTCAATTATAATAAGTGCAAATGGTTATATGGTCTTAAACAGAGGCTGCTGTAGTCACAGAATGGGATGCCCTGGCAGGGTCCAGAAGTACTATGCCCAGCAAAAGTGTCTTTATCAGGCTAATTTCAAATATAATAAGAGCAAATGGTTATATGGTCTTAAACAGAGGCTGCTGTAGTCACAGAATGGGATGCCCTGGCAGGGTCCAGAAGTACTATGCCCAGCAAAAGTGTCTTTATCAGGCTAATTTCAAATATAATAAGAGCAAATGGTTATATGGTCTTAAACAGAGGCTGCTGTAGTCACAGAATGGGATGCCCTGGCAGGGTCCAGAAGTACTATGCCCAGCAAAAGTGTCTTTATCAGGCTAATTTCAAATATAATAAGAGCAAATGGTTATATGGTCTTAAACAGAGGCTGCTGTAGTCACAGAATGGGATGCCCTGGCAGGGTCCAGAAGTACTATGCCCAGCAAAAGTGTCTTTATCAGGCTAATTTCAAATATAATAAGAGCAAATGGTTATATGGTCTTAAACAGAGGCTGCTGTAGTCACAGAATGGGATGCCCTAGCAGGGTCCAGAAGTACTATGCCCAGCAAAAGTGTCTTTATCAGGCTAATTTCAAATATAATAAGAGCAAATGGTTATATGGTCTTAAACAGAGGCTGCTGTAGTCACAGAATGGGATGCACTGGCAGGGTCCAGAAGTACTATGCCCAGCAAAAGTGTCTTTATCAGGCCTAATTTCAATTATAATAAGTGCAAATGGTTATATGGTCTTAAACAGAGGCTGCTGTAGTCACAGAATGGGATGCCCTGGCAGGGTCCAGAAGTACTATGCCGAGCAAAAGTGTCTTTATCAGGCTAATTTCTGTAGTCACAGAATGGGATGCCTCACAGCAGACTTAAGATCAGTTCAGTATATATGCACAGTTAGTTAGTATAAGCAGCCTGAAAACGCTAACAAAGCCTGTCAGGCTGGATGAAAAAAAAAAAAAAAAAACTCCCTGTGACAGGCTGACAGCCTCCGATTTTTCTACCTTTCCCTGTTTTTCGCTGACTTTCTGTCTGTCTCCTGTCTGTCTCCTGCCTGTCTCCAGCCTGTCCCTGTCTGTCCCTGCCTGTCTAACTGCGTCACTCCCTCAGCTACACAACGTTCTGTCTCTCACGAATGCAATAGAGAAATGAGGCAGGAAAGCAAGATGGCCGGCCTTAAATAGCGCTGTGACGTCACCGGGCTTGCTGGCTGCTGATAGGCTGCATGTGACTGTCCCAGCTTGCACTGGCACGGGGTTGATGTCTGGACATGTCCCGTCCGCCATCTTAGAATGCCTGTAATGTAAATGAATGGATGTTAAAGAAAAACTTCGAGCGATCGAATCGCGGGGAAATTCGGATTCGATCCGAATCGAATTTTTCCTGAAATTCGGATCGAATCCGGGTTCGTCCGGATCGATTCGCTCATCCCTAATTGTCATACACTAGATTTGTAGTCAACAGAAAACAAATCATTCTCTAAATGCCCAACATGGGAAATAATATTCATATAATATTCATATTAATATATTTTTTTTCCATAAACCTACCCTATTGCTGTCCGTATATTTGGCTTGGCTTAATCCAAACTCTAAAGCAGGGGTTCCCAACCAATGGTACAAGTACCACTGGTGGTACATGAGATCCTAACAGGTGGTACTTAGAGAGGTCACAGACTGACATGTACCCTAACCACATGCTGCTACCTAAACTTCAGGAGGAGCAGTATCAGTAAGGGAGCGAGGTTGCAAGGAAATTGGAATAGGAGGAAGCTTTGGCAAATAAAGGTAGTAGCTGTGGCTTGAAGGAACCCTAAGGCATTGGATGGCAGCAGTATCTCAAGGCAAGCCCTGAGTACAATCAAGGGGGAAATCCATTATCACTGTCACATATCTGATGCAATAATAAGGTACCATCTGTTTTGCACCATAAAGAACACTTTTTTTTACCACCAAGATCGGGGGGGGGGGGGGAAATCTATGTGTCTCCTGAAGTGAATGTGGGAGGCTAGTAAAGAATAAGTCCACTTATTATACTGGCGTGCCTGCACCACTGATCATACTCCAGCAGCCATGATTGTGGTGGGTGGGCATAGCTTGTGCATAGGTAGGGCCCCATCCATCGATGGAATCTGGACATACACAGACCATGCCCACCTGGCAGAACCAGAGCTGAGGGGAGTGGCATAGGTAACACTAGTCAATTTAGTGGCCTCCTTTGTCTGCATACTGCCTGCTATAAGATTGGAGCCAACCAAATCTATAGGGTTCTGGGAGATAAAGAGATCCCTCTTCCCCCTAGTGGCAGGAGCACCAAGAAGTCACAACAACAATGGTGTAAATTTCAATGCCTAAAATCACATAATTTTATTAGAAGTAATCCGACAAAAACAACACTTAACACAACAGGATAAAAACAATGCGTCCCCCCTAAATACTTCCAGTGCTGACCATGGACAGACCTAAATTCCTGGGAAGCTCCCTAATATTCAGCGTAGTAAAGTTCAAATAACTACTGATTAATTGTGCCGGCACAATAATACTAGGTCCTAACTATAAACGCTATCCTACCTGAAATAACCAATCCTAAAGTGACAGTGCTTGAATAAATAAGGTGTACTGAGAACTACATCCCCAAATAGATAAAAGTTCATAAATATACAATAATACAATAATCTTCATACATGTGGCCGCGAACGTAGGTGTCCCCTTTGCTGATCCCCTGATCCACATTTTTTGCGGTGGTATACCCTGTTGCCAGGCTCTAGGTTTTGTATACATATTTTTTTCTCGTTATGTGTTCTATGTATTATTTAGCTGATATGGCTTGGTAGTTTGCTTTTTGCACTCTTGGGTATCCATAACCTATAGGTTTCTCTCGGTTTCATCAAATAGCACTTGTGATAAATATATGGTTTATGTGTTGTATGTATATTTAATCACTATTGATTTATTTATTGGATTATTTATTGTATGTTTAATCACTATTGATTGATTTATTTATTGGATTATTCTCACTTTTATACACATGTATGAAGATTATTGTATTATTGTATATTTATGAACTTTTATCTATTTGGGGATGTAGTTCTCAGTACACCTTATTTATTCAAGCACTGTCACTTTAGGATTGGTTATTTCAGGTAGGATAGCGTTTATAGTTAGGACCAAGAGGCCGATTTATTAATAGCGCCAGGTAGCGACAGATGAGCGACAGTAGCGGTATTTTCACAGCGCCCGCTAGTATTCGCTGTGCTTGGCCGTTGTTCGGTTATTGACAGCGCATGACAGCGAATGGCCATAGCGAACGGCTCCCAGCATATTCATTAACAAATCACGCTCAAAAAATTCTCGCGCTGTGAAATGCTTATTTAAACCCCAGAGCGCTGGCGGCGATGGGTTAAAAGTAGTTTTTTAACCCCCAAACAACCATATTTTTTGAAAAAAAATTTCAAAACATTTTGTAATATGAATACATTAATATCAGACCTGTAATATCAATTCTGCACAATTTTTTTTTTTTTTTTTTACCTTAAAAAAAATATCTAACATTGCAGAAGTGGTCACAGAATTTTTGACATTTAAAAAAAAAAAAACATTAATAGCAATTAATTAAGAATATTTAAAGATTGCTCCATTGAAATGCATTGGAGAGCGCCAGGTAGCGAGAGGTCATACCTGTCGCTGTTCAAGGTCGCTCGCTGTTGCTGTGGGGTGAGGCTGGAATAATGATGAATGATTCGCTATCTGGCGCTCTGTCAGTCGCTAAGCAGGATCGGCTTGATAAATGTGTGATTGCGGAGGGGAGCCGGCGTTCTCGTGGCGGTGACCGTCATTACCGTTCGCTCACCATTCGCTACCTGGCACTATCCCTTGTTAAATAAGGGCCCTAGTATTATTGTGCCGGCACAATAAATCAGTAGTTATTTGAACTTTACCACGCTGAATATTAGGGAGCTTCCCAGGAATTTAGGTCTGTCCATGGTCAGCACTGGAAGTATTTAGGGGGGACGCATTGTTTTTATCCTGTTGTGTTAAGTGTTGTTTTTGTCGGATTACTTCTAATAAAATTATGTGATTTTAGGCATTGAAATTTACACCATTGTTGCTGTGACTTCTTGGTGCTCCTGCCACTAGGGAGAAGAGGGATCTCTTTATCTCCCAGAACCCTATAGATTTGTTTGGCTCCAATTGTTTAAGTGCAGTGCAGCACAATTTGTTTTACACATGCGATGCACCCCCTCTTTGTAAATTATGCCTGCTATAAGATGATTGGGGGGAAATGTGGCACACTGCCTGTTATGGGGTGATTGGTGGGGCATCCTGATAAACTATTTATTTCATTGTGGCCTGTGACTGGTTACCAAGCCTATTAAAGAGAAACTCCAAGCTTTTTTACCTGCACCAAAGAGAAGCTATTTCAAGTGCCATATGCCAGCTATAGTTAAATGTATTAATACAGAGCTATCTGCCATTATCTAAAGATGTATTATTGGCATTAAAAAATTTCTATTAAAAATTGGGTTGGGTGAATTTCTGCTTTGATCAAACCATACTGAATCAGCAAAATGTAAGCCGAATATGAACAGCCAAACGCCAACGGTCTAATTGAAGTCTAACATTAGACTATTAACTTAATACAAAATATAATATAAAAATAACAATGCACAAATATCAAGTAAAATCAAGGAAACCTCATGACTAGAGATGTGTGAACCAAAATAGTAGAACTGGGATTCGACCCAATCACCATATGATGTCAGGCATAGCCCCAGCCAATCAGGAAGTGCTTAAGATGAGCTGGGAGGTGTATACAGGAGAAGGTCATGTGCTGGGCAGGTTATCCACCATTTTGGAGCTGGCTTCTGAGCAGAGAGGATCTCTGTGTGGAGCTGGAGCTGTTAGGAAGAGCTGTTAGGGCAGAGCTGTTAGTGCCTGGAAGAAAAAAGGGCCACTTTACTATTATTAAAGGAAAGAATAGCACAGGAGTCAGGATTTAGGACAGCAGAACATTTGTCATTCAGTGTGTTTTCTTTTCTGAGGGTGTACAGATAATAGTAGACAGTCTAATCTGCTTGGGAGCTGGGATATTTTGTTTGCAATTCTGCTGTGCTGGGCTGTATCGGTCTGAGGTGTGCACTGTGCACTGTTCTGAATCATATATTAAAAAGCATGTAGAACCTTTCTCAACAGCCAAGGATTTTGGGGGGTACACATTCTTGTTTAAAGCTTGCTTGGCCATGGCATCCTGGCAATTAATGTGTGCGCTACTTTGCTTTGATATTCCATTAAATATAAAAACATAAAATATTGTTATCCCCACTTGCACCAGACAAGTTTTTTGGAGGTACACCTTCTTGTTTAAAGCTTGCTGGGCCATAGAATTCCGTCAATTGGGATGTGCACTGCTCTTCTTTGATAAGGCATTAAATAAAAAAATCAAATAATATCGTTATCCCCTCTTCTCCAGCCAAGTTTTGGGGGGTAAACCTTCTTGTTTAAAGCTTCTCGGGCCATGGCATCCTGTCAGTTAGATTAGTTTATCTGGGACTAGGCACCAGTTTCGCAAGGGCCTTTGTATCTAACCTCACCATACAACCATAAAAAATTCCCTAGATAAGGAGCACATTTTAAACCACAATCAATTATGCCGTGTTTTCATAGGTCAGCGGTACTCAACTGGCGGACCGGGGTCCAAATGCGGACCTCGTGCCAGATTTCTGGACCCCTGCCCTGACAGTCCTGCACTCAGTTGCTTCTGTGTTGCCGTGCTCAGCACTGCCCCCCACTTGATCGGCAAAGTAGTGCTTAGTCTCCCTGCCAGTGCATGACACCTAGCATTCCAATATGAAGTACTGCACGGGTGGGAAGTGGCATCGCAAGGTACACACAAACTTGGATTCTCAATCTCTTTGGCCCATCCAATCCTGTCCCGCTGCCCCTGCTCAGCCCCATCTATCCCTGTCCAGCTATCTCTTCCCCATCTATCGCCGTCCCCCCAGCTCAGCTCCATCCATTCCTGTCCCCCTAGCTTTGCCTCATCAATCCCATCCCCATCCATTCCAACCCCCCCCCCCCCGCCCTCCAGTTTGCGGATTTCTAACTATCCACCCCCTGTCTGGACCTTCACCTCTCACCGGATGCCTGTACATGGACCTTGAGGGTTGAGTACCCCTGCCATAGGGCATTCTATTTATCAAAGTAAAGTGTTGTGCGTGAGGGCACCACCAAAATAAGATATCAAAACCAAGACCTCATTCAGTGTTTTTTTTTGTTGTTTTTTTTAGGCCATGGATAGATACTGAATGCAACCTAAATCATAGTTTGGGGATAGTGATTGTATTTTAGAAGATTTGCGCTCTAGAAGTATACTTCCTAAAAGTAAAATATACAGATTCAGACCTCACTGTTACTCTTCCAAATATTTATGGTTAATTTGCATTTATTTCTCAATTTACATTACACAATAAAAAATATTTGTACATACAATTTTTTAAAAAAGTTTTTTGCCATTTCTGGCTGTTATCCACAAATCTATTTTCATTATAATTTTCATCAACATTATATTTCCAACATGCTTATCTTTCTATTTGGTAGTGGCCGCTTAGTGCACCACGATCGTAGATTCTGTGGTTTTCACCAAATTGGTCCACCTTCCCTCCCCTGGGCAAACATGTTTCGCCGATTGTCCTTGGCTTCCTCAGTGCCCCTTATTCAATTGGGGATATGGTTCAAATGCACGTTAGAGAATTGCTTAGAGGGAAAATTCATCAATTCACTTTCAGGTATGTTATACATTTATCATAAATATTTTTCCTTGAGGATCTGGTTCAGAAAATTCTTATTAAGCTTGATTTGGTCTCTTAAGTCCTTCCCCTGGCTGTTCAGCAATCTTATTGTTCTAATTTTCCGGTTTCCCACCGTTCTCTTTAAGAGCGTGAAGTCATGCCGCGCTGCAGCTGTGGCGCTCTGTCCGCCGTGTCGCCCCTTACGAACTCCTGGCCTGCTCTGGTGCTGTCCGCACGTCTTCCCTGCTCGTTCGTCCTGGGGTGATTTTTTTTTAAAAAATTGTATGTACAAATATTTTTTATTGTGTAATGTAAATTGAGAAATAAATGCAAATTAACCATAAATATTTGGAAGAGTAACAGTGAGGTCTGGGTCATAGGCTCAAAATACCACTGGGGGAGGCCTAAACCCCCAAAAACAGCAAAATAGTTTAGAAGCTTGACCCTGTACCCGCTATCTAAAAAGAAAATACATGTACAAGGGTCGCACAACAAAAAAATCCTAAGAGTAGAGACTAAAATATACAGATCCATTTGATTGAGTAGTGTTGTATAGGAATCATGTTGAACAGAGCCCAGTCTCGGAAATTACATTAAGATATGGACTGTCACTTTATTTATATCATGCAAATTTAAATGTTATTGCCACCAAGTTTATGAATATGTAGTCACCCTGAACTTTGTAGTCCGGGACAGGGGCAGACGCAGCAGCAGCACTGTCCTCCCTGCCCTGCGGACCCTCCCCCCCTTTGGATGACGGCGGCGGGGTCATCATGGGGGCGTGTCCGCCGGCCGAGGAGAGATGCGCTCCAGTCGCCGGAAGTCCGGTGGAGGAGAGCGAACGGTGGGATGCTGCATGACGCTCATGCCCGGAGTATAAAGGAAGGGTGTGGGCGCATGGCGGAGCGCACGAAAAAAGGGGAGCAGGAGAACTGACACCTGGAGGGATGATTTCACACATGGCGATATACATTCTTTATTACTACTGACCATGTATTTTGCAAGCTCTTGATTTACATGGGGGGGTATGTAATGTAAAAAGGAGATATTGTTTGTTACTTTGTGTATCCATTAACTGTTATTGCAGGTAGCACTTTAATTTTTGGTAGGAATAATTAGTAATTATTTAACATTAATATTTTGCACATTTACTGGTCAGGCTGCATATTATAGAATTGTGGTCGCCCCAGGTTGATTCTTAAAGTGATAGTACACTGATTGTAATAATTTGCTTCACTATTTATTTTTGTATGTCGGCTTTATATTTTAGCACATGATGGGGCAAGTCTACATTATAGATCTGTGGCTACCCTGAAATCACTCTTAAAGCGATAGCACATTTTCTGTGGAATAGCTTGCTTTCACTTTAGTCTTTTTATTTTTGATTGTACCGCCTGCATAATAGTTTTTTTGATTTGAGGATAATCCCATATAATCATGTTTATTGAGCAAATATTGTGTATACTTTAGGTGAATTAGTATTGCTTTTAATTGACTTGTGTTTTCATGTATGTATATGTTCTTAGATTTTATGGAGGCCTATAATAAAATTAATTTAATTTTTATAAGCCCGGTGGAGTGCCCATTTTTGAATTCCATGTGATTGTTTAATGCATATTATTTATATTTGGCAATTAATGACACACGACAGTGTAAATACCTTAATAAAGCTTGCTTTTTAAAGATATGCACCTCTTGAAATCACTGGTTGTTAATCCTAGGGGAAGGCTGTGGGTGAACCCTATACACCTGAGCTCGATGGCCCTTTAAAATGACTGTGAAGCATAAAGAATTTCTCATTAGAAACCCATTTTGATCTTTCCTTTATAAGTGTCATAAGAATGCATGATACAATTGATGCACTCAATGAGAGAAGAACCGTTGTGGTGTTGCAAGGGTAAATTAAAACCTGCGCCATCCTAATAACCCATGCTGGAGTGGGGCACTGCGTCTTCACCCGCCGCAACTTGGTGGCTGCAACTTAAAATGGTGAGCTGTTGCTGGGCCCTGACTGATTTGGGCGAACCCAAATTTCTTGGGAAAATTTGCTGAATTGCCCAAATTGAACTTTTAAAATGTTCGCTCATCTGGCAAAATTATTTAGCGAAATATCCAGTTTAACTGTTCTGCAATATACATATCCTAAATACAGCAACATTTTACATCAGTGATCCCTACAACAATTTTTGTGGGTGACAGGTCAAAACAAAGGTTATACAATTTTTTTTCATAACCCCTAAATGATGGGTTTCCTTTGAGAGGCTCATCTAGACAATCACCCAGAGTTACAGTATATGGGAAAAAAGAAGTAGTCTATTTCAAACCTACCTAAATAAACTAGACCTGAGAAAAAAAAGTATTTTGATATGACTACATATCTTAGATTTATTAAGTTTCCAAAATATACATGGTCATAAGGTTTGTTTGGGTCAGAATCCAAGGTTTATTTGCAAAGAGAAGTCATGTATGACCGCCTTTAAGCTCTTTAACATACAAAAATATGGAAACATTGGGTAGCAACGTGAACTTTTATTAATCTTGAGGTGAATCCAATTTGTGTCTAACATATTCTCTCTGTGTTACTTATCTGGCAGATAGCCTAGGGGTAAACTGGGAAGAACAAGGACATTACCTTACTTTGTTCTAAAGGATGGTGCATTGTTTCAGCTGTTTGGTGTCCATAGTCAAATGTGGTGACTGGTGAGATCATTGTTAGGTCCTCAGGCAAGAGGGATTTATATAACTATATATAAAGAAGCGTTCTGCACTTCAGGATCTTGGGGTTGACTTACCACCTAGGGATCGATTCAGCACTAGGTGTAAAAAGTGCTATTCCCTTTCATTTACTACCTAGAGTGTCATTTTTACTCCAAAGTCCATTTTTTACACCATTAATGAAAATCACGAAGACTCATACATAGAGGTATTTATAATCCACTGGCACATCACTTCTTTAACTCACGTAGGGTCCTTTTATTTTGATCATTGCTAGATAAAACACATCATTGCCATCCACACATAGGTACATACAAATTTTAACTCATAAAAATTGACTTGTAACAATTACTTCTAAGAGTACCAAATGGGCTATATGCAGTAGGTGTGAAGTGGGCTGTGGATGTGTTTTCAAACACATTTCTGACCACCTACTATTCAATTTACCATTTTCAAATATTGCTCTTGTATCTTGTTTAATGTCTATTGAGAAATGTATGTAAAACATCAGTGTACTGATTACTGAATTTGTCAATAAGGCATGCAGTGTACAGTGCATTCATGAGTATTGTATTTGGTTTTCGAAATAGCACAAAACTGACATTTTTGTAAATGTACTATGATGAGTTTTATGTATATTTTGAGATCTTTTGAGAATTGTATCACCTTCTGGGGCTTTAAAAATTATCATGTTCATTGGCTGTAATAAAGCTTTTTACGGTATCAGGGAAATATCCTGACTTAATTTTTTACCTGTCAAGGGAAAAATGTCTTTTATGATATATCTTTTGCTTGAAGGTCCTTTCAATGTATGGTACGATGACTATTAGGTTTAATAAAAATCTTAAAGCTTCATGACATGCTTCAAAACAATTAAGATTTAGAATACTTTGATTTATGTCCTCTACACCGAGAAATCATTACTGGGGATATAATGCTAGCATATGCATGCTTTATTTTTATTCCTCTATCATTGTATTTTTAGGCAGCCAAGTTACATGCAAGGTATTTAAATGATGTCCCCCTAGTACTGTCTATCATTTTCCTGCTGCATTTGAAGAGCAAGAAGTAATTATCAGGCTTTTAATGTGTAGCTACAATTTTACCTCTTCAATCTTAGTGTCCTCTAGGTGACTATTGTCCTGACTTAAGGACGTAAGTAATTAAAGGTGAATACTGATCTTATGTAATTTCTGCTTATTAAAGGAAACCTTGCCTTCCATTATCTCATTCCTTTAAAACCGTCTATATACAGTCTATGTGAAGAACTGTTGCATTTATCAAAAGTAAATTATTACCCCTAATGAAAATTGGACACAATTCTTCAGTTATGAACAATTCAACCACCTAGAAAAAAGTTTCTCTGACAACTAAGAAAGCCGTACATAAGAAGGATTAATGATCCTGTGCTTCTTGTGGTCACTTAGCAACCAATCTTTGTATGCACATGTCCAAACAGATTATCGGTTTTATATTATATTCATTTTTCTCATTGATGACTATGAAGAAACTGGTATCATTTGGACCTGGCTAATGTCACTGTCACCGGAATCACACTTACCCTAACCCCTTCGCTGGCACCAGTGAACGGAGCCCTGCCAGCCCTGTAGAAATACTACCAGCTATGGTTGGCCCATTAGCGGAGTATATCGAGTCAGAAGCCAGCCCGGTAGCATGTAAATATAACTGAGCGACATGGACTAATGCGAGTTTGTGAGTTTGTGCATTAGGATAATAGAGCATCCCAAGATTAAGCTAGATGTTTAATTGCTGTAGTATCACAGTAGACAAACTATATATATATAACGAGCAGATTCATATACAAGTCATATACAGGTCTGAAGAGCAATTACAAGTGGTATGTTACAGTCAGAATGAGCAGATACAATGTCAAATTAACTTATTGCAGTTAGGTGATATGCAGTGAGAAGGGCAACCACAGGGGGCGAGCAGAGCCTTCTGGATCTTTGAGATTCCTTCCACATGTTACAAGACCCTCCAGAAGACACACACAGGAGGGTTACCTGAAACCTTTTTTCACTGGTCAGACAATCTCCCCTATCTCTGGGAGGAGCTACAGCCATCAACTGAAAAACTCCTAAAAACTATTATGGAGTATAACTTTTCACTGGAAGAGCACTGGTTCTGATCAATCAGTATCTTATTGGGCACTGGTATCTGAATCAGATACTGCACATCCAATGGGTCCAAGCTTGGCTGTGACAAATGATTCTGGATCCAAGTTTTTCATAACTCGGTCCCTACCCCCTCTTAGACGATATGAAGCATACTCTTGCGAATTTTAAGATTCTAAATATCGGATTATGAGGAATGAGCACTGAAACTTTGTAATTCTTTAAAAACAATCGGCTCCAGGGAAGCTGGGGTTTAACCCTTTAACTGCCAGCCTACCTTGATATTTTTCAATATAACCTTGCTCAAGCAGTATCTTCACCAGGCATGTGCTGCCAAACTCAAGTTCTATCACTTGAGATCCTGCCCCATTTTGCCTTCACCCCAGAACCTTTACACTGTAAGTGCGCAAGGGCAGGGTTCCTTCTTCCTATTGCCTCTTGTTATCACATTTGGTTTTAGCTTTGTAACATCTAGTTTAAAATGATCCCTGTACAGTATATTTTACCTTATCGGTATTGATACATTGTACAGCACTACAGAAGAAGTTTGTGCTATATAAATAAACAATAATAATAATAATAATTTTGTCACCCTCTGTTGCCAGACCATTTTCACTATTTCGCGCTATACATGCTTAAATGTGATTTTTAAAGGGATTTACAGGGATTTCCCAGGAAAATAATGTATTGTTTTTCAGAGTCTGGGCTTTAACATGAGCTGTCTTGTTTGTCATTTGTTAAGTGTATTCTCAATATTTTTGGTTAAAATATGTGCAAAAAAAAAAAAAAATTAAAAAACATATTACCTGTAAAAGCCCCATTTCTCCTGGTTACAACGGTACCACATATGTAGACACCTGCCCAAGAGACTCCCCAAACCTGAAACAGCGCTTTGCTATGCTCACATATCAGTTATTCAAGAAAAACAACCCTTTACATTTGAAATACCCCCACAAACCAAATATATTCTCTGGAAGTACACGCCATAAGCTTTTTTGGTGTACCGGGTTTGTTAACATGAGCGCAGTTTACTGGAAATAATCCCTCGATGAATTCTTTGGTTTCAAAAGGTTTCCTTAAAAAAGGAATTAATAATCCACATTTTCCTATAATAAACAATATGGAAACATAAAAAACAAGTTAAATTTGAAACAGCAAGGCTCCCCAGACAGAACAATACCCAATATGCATAGGTGCTGTCCAGGGAAGAGTTGCCAAACACCACAAAATAAAGCATGTGCGTAGAGGTAATTTTACTTAAAAATGTTAGCTCTTCAGACAAAAGTGCTCACATTGCACTTTTTCAACCAAAACAACCCTTTACAATTCAAATACACCCCACAAACCATATATCCCCTGAAAGTACACGTTAAGTTTTCTATTTAAGCTTAAATAACAATTTTGTGTAAAATTCTTGTGACATGCCAGCCATTAAAGACTTGTGAACTGGTATAGAGGTCAAATAGACCCCTTGCCAGTTCACAAAGGGTTAAATGTAAAAAACACACACATGCACAGTGAGGCAAAAATAAATTATTCCTTATTTTTATACACTTACCTCCAATCCATTCCCCAACAGTGTCCCACACTGACGACTCATCTGCTGCTGTATGCCCTTTTTACCTGCTGAATGTCAGGACATAAAGGGTTAATTAGAAAAAAAATTACATGGTGATCCCCCTCTGATGGGTTTCAATCTAGCATTACTAGCTCGGCACCAGCTTTGCAGGGCTTGTAGAACAGAGCATAGAGGCTAGCCTTGGTGGCCCCAGCCCTGAAGGCTACATGTCCACATAGCCTTTGTGGGTTGTGGTCTCTTCTGCCCCCTCTGGCTTTGGGGAGGCAGTTAATGAGGGGCTGGATGCTAATTGCAGGTCACCCACTTGCTGCAGGTAACTTGCCAGACCCCAAGCCTTGGAAACTGGTAAAAGGGATCTCAAGGTCCCCTATACCAGTTCATACAGGGGTAAATGTAAATAAAACAGACAAGACACAGCAACCATTCCCGATTAGTGTCATACTGTGTAAGTACTGAATCATTGTCAGCACTTAAATTTTCTCCTGTATGCACAAGATGAAAAACTGCCTCACCAATATTCTCCTGGCCGCAGTCATCTTGGGGCACCCAAGAGGCTTCTTTCTTTCTCTTTGCTAGCCACTCGTAGATCTCTAAGGTGCTATGGAAGGGGGAAAATCTGCTTTGGCAGGAGTTACAAAAAAATTGAATTTATTTTTACACTATTATTTATGTGTAACAATCTGAATTGCACTGGGGAGGAATGCATATATGCAATGTGTCTTGCAAGGGTGTTGCAAGAAGGTCTGGTTTAAGTAGTGAAGCTACTTATACTGTCATGGAAGCCTGACACCTTTTTTTAAAAAATGTGTACACACAGCTGTAGGGAAGCGGATGTGGGGATGCTTGCCACTCCTCTTTCATTCAGCATTCTACCCTGCTAATTTTCACATAATAGTACACTGATGGGAGAAGAACCCACACTTTGGCATTAAATTTTCTGCTTTGCAGCAGGTTTGACTTGGTGGGATGCCCCATGAGAAGTGGAACAACACCTAGAGTGAAAATTCTGGCTTTTGTTCCCCTTTTAAGCTAGAAAGTAGTGATGAGCTGACATGTTTATATTGTGTATTTAAGGCTTTAATACAAATGATGAGTTGACCTGATTATATTGTTTACTTGGGCTATAAAGTAAATACTGATTTGCCATAGTAACATAATTAAACTCAGGCTATAAAATAACAATGCAATGACACCCACAAGTCAGTTGCCACCTGGATGGGAGTGGACTAGACACAGTTTAGCTTTCTGACCAGTGACTGCTGGAAGAAGATATTCCTTGGTGAGTTTTGATAATCGGTGTATCTTGATGTGAAACTTTTATTTGCTAAAGGGAAGGAATGGGATGAGGCCTAACTGCAGAAAGGTGAGCCCAAACAGCATGTGCCATTACCTTTGCGGAAGCTTCTTATTGGCAGTTTGATTGGAGAGATGCTAGACTTGCTCCTTGATCCAGGTATCCTATAAGAGTGCTTTAATGGCCCTCTTATTAGTCCCCGCTTTTTTGGGGTGAACTCGCTGGATGTAAAGAGGAGAGCTTTACTGGTCTCTGTAAGCACATCAACATTACGGCCAGCTGATCACTACTGTATCTGTGCAATACAAGTCTATATTTCTCGCACTACACACCAAATAGCTGACCATAGAGTTGATGATTTCCTTGCTGCTTCATCAACTACAGCGTCCTAGTTACGAGTCCTATGCCCAGTAACTGGTATGCCGGCCACCATAAGGATTTCTGAGCTCTGTACATTCTTACCTTTTAAGAGCTTACAATGTCATTTTGGTGTCCTTCAAAAACATTGTGCTGTCCCTACAGTATATTACAATGTTTATCACAATGTAGCCCCCCGTACCATCCAAAGCCCCTGTGTTTTTATTACCCATTACTTAACATACACTAAATTGTTATCAAGACAGTTTTACAAATAAAGGTATATTTAATATATATATATATATATATATATATATATATATATATATATATATCTCAGAATGCAACCATTTTTCAAGCAACATATGTGTTTATCATCTCCTGGTTCCCAACATGTATCGCCTCCTCGCTTCATCAGGGGAAAACCAGATTTTCCCCAGAACAGTGTGTATAATATCAAAGATTTGGATTTTGCACGCAACGTATTATTCATAATACATAATCCAAAAACTGAAGAAGATATACATCATTATTTACTTACAACTGTTGCTTCACAATAGTTTTAATAATGCCCTCCCAAAGGCATTGGTCTGGCTAGAAATAGACTACGAGAGCCAGTGCACCATCAGACACTGCATACGGCATGTAACACATTTGGTGTGGACTACAAGTGCCAGCAGCCTGCGACGTGAGGCACAGACAAGTGGCTGGAGGACCTCCATCTCCGGTGTCAGCTCCGCAGCGACTGACACATGCCACACAGTACAGGCCAAGGGCGGGAAGAGTTACACCGCCCACAGCCAAACCTGCAGGAGGAAGCTGTTCAATAGGAGAGCAGGCTCTAATCCACACATGCCCCCTCTACATTAGACTCACTACAGAGGGGCAAAAGTGCTGTTCAAACCCAGCACTATCTTTTCTGGCAAGACTGCGTGGACAGTGGGTGGGACTGAGCGGCGGGGGCGTTGGCAGTGTGCGGCCGCGCACCTTACAGGGAATGCTGGTCACGGGCTGGTCAGAGTCAATCAAAGGGCCGTATGTGACCCTGGGGCCTTACAATGCCCAGGTCTGATTTAGAGCAAGGAGTAAATAACTGTAGTGACTGGGATAGGAGAACTTGCTGATGTCGGGTTCAACAAGTTCGTTCAAACTTGCCGCAAAACCTCGTTTTGGGATCCCAAATCCTGAACCCAAACCCCATTGAAGTTAATGGGAACCCAAACTTGGGGGCCCAAAAACGGCTGTAAAATGGGTGTAACAAGGGCTAGAGGGCTGCTAATCGGGAGGAACACCACAGCGATTGCCCTGCACAAAATAAAGTAGGGAAAGTACTCAAAATAATAACAGAAAACATAAAAATTTAAGAAACACATAATAATAATTTGAATAACCTGACTTTTTATTTTTTTATTGTATTTTTTCAGTTTTAAGTGTTTTACCAATTGTAGCTTTTAAATTTTTCCCATTCAACATTGAAACATTAAAATTTTTCTGGCACATTTGATTAGAAACAATTTTTATCTAATGAAGAATTGCCTGACTTTTATGTTTTAATTGTATTTTTTTCAGTTTTAAGTGTTTTACTAAACGCCGCTTATAAATGGTATTTATTTTAACATTGAAACTGCCTGCGGGTTTCTTTTTTCCTATTTGTTGGCAAATTTTTTAGCATTTTTGTTTAGATACAGAGCCTAATTTATTAATAGCGCCATTCAGCACCACTTTTGTCGCTGATGAGAGGCCCAGATAGAGCATAAGCCTACATGTTGCAAACAGGCAAATGTCGCTGGTAGCATTTGGCGCTACAATCAGTGGCGCTGTACCTTTGTTTGTTCATTTGACAAATGTAATGAGCAATTGGCGAACCTAGATCCTTGTTTTAAACTGTGCCTTATTTTTGGATTGCTGATTTGTTGTTTTTAGGCATGCCACAACAACATTTTGTATCCAAACAATAAAGAATACATCACAAATCAACAAGTTACACTCAATTTTCTTTATTTTTTGTCTCGGATGCAAAAAAAAACAAAAAAAGGAGCATTTTTGTTGGCATTCATGACACTTTTGAGCTATTCTTTAACTGGGTCGCAGGGCCTCCCTGCTGTTCCTAGGGCATGATACCAATGTCACTTAACCCAAGAAATGAAGTAATCATTTGTGTTCACCAGGCAAAGCCGGTCTGTGTGTCTTCGGCACTGTCTGAGGGAATGTCTGGAACTTTGGGCACCAGTAGTAGCAGGAGGTACATTCTTACCTTTTAAGAGCTTACAATGTCATTTTGGTGTCCTTCAAAAACATTGTGCTGTCCCTACAGTATATTACAATGTTTATCACAATGTAGCCCCCCGTACCATCCAAAGCCCCTGTGTTTTTATTACCCATTACTTAACATACACTAAATTGTTATCAAGACAGTTTTCCAAATAAAGGTATATTTAATATATATATATATATATATATATATATATATATATATATATCTCAGAATGCAACCATTTTTCAAGCAACATATGTGTTTATCATCTCCTGGTTCCCAACATGTATCGCCTCCTCGCTTCATCAGGGGAAAACCAGATTTTCCCCAGAACAGTGTGTATAATATCAAAGATTTGGATTTTGCACGCAACGTATTATTCATAATACATAATCCAAAAACTGAAGAAGATATACATCATTATTTACTTACAACTGTTGCTTCACAATAGTTTTAATAATGCCCTCCCAAAGGCATTGGTCTGGCTAGAAATAGACTACGAGAGCCAGTGCACCATCAGACGCTGCATACGGCATGTAACACATTTGGTGTGGACTACAAGTGCCAGCAGCCTGCGACGTGAGGCACAGACATGTGGCTGGAGGACCTCCATCTCCGGTGTCAGCTCCGCAGCGACTGACACATGCCACACAGTACAGGCCAAGGGCGGGAAGAGTTACACCGCCCACAGCCAAACCTGCAGGAGGAAGCTGTTCAATAGGAGAGCAGGCTCTAATCCACACATGCCCCCTCTACATTAGACTCACTACAGAGGGGCAAAAGTGCTGTTCAAACCCAGCACTATCTTTTCTGGCAAGACTGCGTGGACAGTGGGTGGGACTGAGCGGCGGGGGCGTTGGCAGCGTGCGGCCGCGCACCTTACAGGGAATGCTGGTCACGGGCTGGTCAGAGTCAATCAAAGGGCCGTATGTGACCCTGGGGCCTTACAATGCCCAGGTCTGATTTAGAGCAAGGAGTAAATAACTGTAGTGACTGGGATAGGAGAACTTGCTGATGTCGGGTTCAACAAGTTCGTTCAAACTTGCCGCAAAACCTCGTTTTGGGATCCCAAATCCTGAACCCAAACCCCATTGAAGTTAATGGGAACCCAAACTTGGGGGCCCAAAAACGGCTGTAAAATGGGTGTAACAAGGGCTAGAGGGCTGCTAATCGGGAGGAACACCACAGCGATTGCCCTGCACAAAATAAAGTAGGGAAAGTACTCAAAATAATAACAGAAAACATAAAAATTTAAGAAACACATAATAATAATTTGAATAACCTGACTTTTTATTTTTTTATTGTATTTTTTCAGTTTTAAGTGTTTTACCAATTGTAGCTTTTAAATCTTTCCCATTCAACATTGAAACATTAAAATTTTTCTGGCACATTTGATTAGAAACAATTTTTATCTAATGAAGAATCGCCTGACTTTTATGTTTTAATTGTATTTTTTTCAGTTTTAAGTGTTTTACTAAACGCCGCTTATAAATGGTATTTATTTTAACATTGAAACTGCCTGCGGGTTTCTTTTTTCCTATTTGTTGGTAAATTTTTTAGCATTTTTGTTTAGATACAGAGCCTAATTTATTAATAGCGCCATTCAGCACCACTTTTGTCGCTGATGAGAGGCCCAGATAAAGCATAAGCCTACATGTTGCAAACAGGCAAATGTCGCTGGTAGCATTTGGCGCTACAACCAGTGGCGCTGTACCTTTGTTTGTTCATTTGACAAATGTAATGAGCAATTGGCGAACCTAGATCCTTGTTTTAAACTGTGCCTTATTTTTGGATTGCTGATTTGTTGTTTTTAGGCATGCCACAACAACATTTTGTATCCAAACAATAAAGAATACATCACAAATCAACAAGTTACACTCAATTTTCTTTATTTTTTGTCTCGGATGCAAAAAAAAACAAAAAAAGGAGCATTTTTGTTGGCATTCATGACACTTTTGAGCTATTCTTTAACTGGGTCGCAGGGCCTCCCTGCTGTTCCTAGGGCATGATACCAATGTCACTTAACCCAAGAAATGAAGTAATCATTTGTGTTCACCAGGCAAAGCCGGTCTGTGTGTCTTCGGCACTGTCTGAGGGAATGTCTGGAACTTTGGGCACCAGTTGTGCCCCCCCCCATAAATTTGGAGCCTTGTCCGGCCGCGCTTGCTGCTTTTTCACACTCAAAGTGTTGGTGTTGTTGAGAAGGAGGAATTCAGCCAAAATGCCAATTATTAGGTGAGCCAGGTATGCATTGGGGCCTTCCTCTGTGGGTCACAGCCCCAGAGGTTCATCTCATGGCCGTGCCAGCAACAATTGGGCTCATGGTGTGGTGTAAGGGTGGGGGTGGTTTAGTTGGCAGGGCTGTCTTTGCTGCTGCTACTATGTTTGGCTGACTTGCACCCGCTACTGTGCAACCTTATGTGGTGGCCAGTCAGGACCAGCACCCTATGCTTGATGAGTAGGAGCCTAATCTGGAAGGCCCCATTGTGGAAGCTGAAGGAGGTGTAGAGGGTCTCAGCAACCCACCTGCCAAGCAGGAGCTGGAGATCAATCTTGCAGATAACATCACGCTGGTGCAGCTCACCCCTGAAATATGGTCTTGTTTGGCTCACAGAGTCACGGGCTCAGAAAGAATGAGCGCACCAAGATCAGGGGTGGGATTGCTGAGGTCCTCATTTGCACTGCTGCACATCAGTGGAGCACTGCAGCAACCAGGCAGACCTGCTCATTGAGCGCAGAGTACTGGAAGGCTCCCTGAATCAATACAGGGAATATGAGGTCATACTTTAGGAAGATCCCGGTATATCGGCTGCAGGGTGTGGATGTGCGTGACGACACAACCATGGCTGAAGGTAAGTGAGTACTTTGGCTTTCCTAAATTTACCCTTAGTATGTATATGTTGGAAGTGCTTCCTTTGTTTAGTCACTAACTGCAGATGCAGGTTCAGGGTCGGAGGGGGACGAGGTCACCCAACCTGGATTTCAATGTGGAAGCCAGCATAAAAAAAAAAACAGCCAGCAGGCAGCTTTTCATGCAACCAACCTGACCCTGTCTGTAAGTGCACTCTTGTGCAGATGTTGCCAATGCGTTTGCTCCTGTTGCCTTGGCCCATGTATGCTCCTGTACGCAGTTTCTCATGTTTGCTTTTTGGCTTTTTTTCTTGTGTTTCTAGGCCACATTCCGCACCTGATCCTGTCTGTAAATACACTTTTGTGCAAATGTTCTCGAAGTGTCTGCTCCTGTTCTCTTTATCCATGCATCCTCATGTGCTGTTATCTCATTTATGCTTTTTTGCTTTTTCCTATTGTCTCTCATCCATGCTCAACTTCTGCAGCCAGCTCCTTATTCAGCCACCCTGACCCTGTCTGTAAGTGCACTCTCGTGCAGATGTTGCAAATGTGTCTGCTTCTGGTGCCTTGGCCCATGCACTCTTGTGCAGATGTTCTCGAAGTGTCTGCTCCTGTTGTCTTGGTCCATGCATCCTCATGTGCTGGTTTTCTTATGTGTACTTGTTTGCTTTTTCCTCTTGTCTCTAGGCATCATTCAGCCACACTCAACTTCTGCAGCCAGCTCCTTATTCAGCCAACCTGACCCTGTTTTTTTTGCTTGTGTTTCTAGGCCACATTCCACCCCACACCACAGCTGCAGCCAGCTTTTTATTCAGCCAACCTGACCCTGTCTGTAAGTGCACTTTCGTGCAGATGTTGCCAATGTATCTGCTCATGGTGCCTTGGCCCATGCACCCTCGTGTGTGGGTTTCTCACGTATGCTTGTATGCTTTTTCCTGTTGTTTCTAGGCCTCATTCAGCCATGCTCAATGTTGGCAGCCAGCTCTTCATTCAACTAACCTGAACCAGTCTGTCAGTGCACTCTAGTGCAGATTTTCCAATGTGTATGCTCCTGGTGGCTTGGCTCATGCGCACTCATGTGCCGGGTCTCTCATGTATGCATGTCTGCTTTTTCCTGCTGTTCTAGGCCTCATTCATCCAGTTCTTCATTCAGAACTGGCTGAAGCCTCAAGAACAAAGGAATAGAAGAGCCAAGCAGGAACAGCAGGAGACACAGGTACAGGAGCAACATCTGCCCATTCTTTCGATCATTCAGGTGAGTAGGAGGGAAATGAGTCAGTTGCTTCAGGTCCACAACCAGCAAGTCCAGCAACAAAACATATTTTCCAGGCCCTGTTTGGAGCTGGACCTGTGACTTTCAACAACCCTCCTGCTCCCAATGGGCAAATGCCAGCACCGCCACAGCGGTTGCTCCTGATGACCAACCCTTGCCTGACCCACCACACGATGATGCGCCTTCAGCATCATTCCATGACTGATAATTTTGCAAGCTTGGTTTGGCGGATTATGGCCAATAAATGTTGTTCATGGGCAATACATTTTGAATGTTGGCTTGTCTGTTTTTGGTCCATTTTCACAAACTAAACATTAACAATGTACTCATCCAAAGAGACACACGCACACATTTAACAAAATTTAAATGTTTTAATCTAAACATACAAACAAGGCAAACATGGCCTAAAACAGAAACAGGTGTGCCCCCACCAATCATCTTTTCACACATGTCCAGCAGCATTGCCTGATCCTTTGATGCTTAGTGATGCATTCTGTAGAACAAAAGCATACCCATCAGCAAAGGCATCAACAAACAAAAGATTATTAGCACACCAAAGCAAGAGGCCACACTTGGCTGGTTCAATATTGAGCACAACCCTAATTGCTGTATGTGCCCACATTATCTACACAGTGGCATGTGGGCAACAGAAAACACAAACTAAATCTGAATCAAATACCTGTGTTAGGTATTCGGCAGAGTAACTGTGCCAAGAACACCCACAAAGATCATTTATACTCATTAATGATACATATAGCAGCAGGAGGTAGTAGGAGTTACATCATATCTTTGTAATATTTCTCTATAGTTCATATTAATACCCTCCCAATATACGCTTTGATTATCATAAAATAATCAACATTACCTCTGGTAATTATCTATACAAATCTAAAATTTCATTTTATCAAGCTTATTCAGCTCATTCCAGGCCCAAGACTATCTCCTGTTGGATATTGTCTTCTCCCCGCTCAAGCCCTTAGAGAGTTTATTAGTATCTGGTACTATCGGAATATTTATGCGCCTATTATTCTACATTCATTTTGGATAATCACTAGATTTGCTTACTAAACATTTCTCATATCACCAGGGCAATAATGCATTGTAAAAAGAGAAAAAAAGGAAGAAAAAGAAGTAAAAAGAGAAAAATAGAAGGGGAGAGAAAAGACTTCTCTCTCCCATCCCCTCTAATTCTTCTCTTTTCCAAGGAGCTGGGACCAAGGGTGTCAGACTTTCTCATATTGTTCTTGTTGGTGCAAAATAATGCTTGCTAGTTTCTCATTGGCCTGTATTCCCTCTATCTTGCCACATTCATCATACACGTTACAAGTCTTTATTGGTTCCCTGTTATCTCTGGTTGTTTCCAGTTTAATAGGGCAATTTTCATGTCACATTGAAGAGCTACCTTTAAAACTTTTCTAACAAGTCGGAGAACGCTGCACCAAAAATTTTAGCTTTTGGACATGGCCACCAAATATGTGATATATCCCCAGAGCCCTTCACCCCCTAAAACTAGTGGAGGGAGTTCTGCTGTTCTTAAGGGACCATGTACCACCTCATTATTATTTTGTGAGCTGCCTCTATCAGTGAGGTGATCATTGACCATCTCCCTGCAGATTTAATTCCCCACCACTCAATTGTGAATTCCTCACCCATATCCCCCTCCTATTGCAGCATATGAGAATGTTTATCCTCAATCGAGATAAAAGCTTAATATATAGTGGAGACCCCCTACTCCTCCTGGGTTCCTTAAGCAATAATTTTCAATTATCGTCCATTCCCTTATGTACCCTTTTCTATATCCTTCTGTTAAAAGGAAATGGTAGATCTGATTCGCTCTGTAGAGTTCCTCCACTGGTACTCTCACTTTCTGTTTAAATTAAATGAACAATGGGGATAGGGTCTGTATATATAAAAAAATAGCCATTCTTACTAGTCCATTATTGATCCAGCATCTAAATTCTTCTCTTGACCCTCTGTTGAATTTAGGGTTCCCTAAAATCGGTAATAATGGCGAATGTGGAGAGCACATCTGCTAATTACATTTGCTCTGTCACATATTCCTATAGCATCCACTAATGTGGACATTTCTCTAGGGGCCTTTATTTTTTCCTACCTAGAAATAATAATTCCATTGGGTAGTTCCAGCAGGCTGTTTGTTCTTTAGCGGTCTTCCGAGGTTTATTATGCGTCTTAAATATTTCAGTCAATTGGCTAGTCTAGCGGCATGATAATAGTGTTTTAGGTTTGGGGCTCCCAACCTACCTTGATCTCTTGGTGTTAGCAAACCCTTTTGCTAAATCACCCTCTCTTTTTGTTCCAGATAAATTTCACAAGTTCCCTCTGTGTTTTTTCCAACTCCTTCAGATTAACTTCCACTTGAAGAGCTCTTAAGAGATACAGGATCCTGGATAGTGGGTCACTTTTGCACGCTGCTATTCTGGCCATCCATGACAGAGGGCGTGCCTTCCATATTTCCACCATGTCTCTGATCCTTCTAAATAACAGTATAATTAGCTCTGTAAAGTTCCTTCCAATGTACGATCAGCCTGACTCCCAGGCACTCTCAAATCTCAAAATCTGACCGCTGGAAACCAAATGTTTCTTTTAAATCTTTCAGTGTTTCAGGCTCCAGATTAATATTTAGAGCTGTTGACTTGGTCTGATCAACCCTAAGCCCTGATATTTCCAGGCGATAGTGTATTTTAAGGACCAACCCTCTGGAAAACCTGGAAATGAACATCAGCTGGGTGAGGCAAAGGGGAGGTTCTAATCGGTCAATACAGAACATGGGGTAAAACTGACACACCCACTCTCTGAGTGAGTGCACCCAGGAACAGGTGGACAATGTAGCCAGGTGTGGTAGCACCCACAAATTGGGGACAGTGGGGACAGTATTAAACTAGGACTGAACATTGTCCAAAAGCAAAAAGCAAATTTACAGTACTGGTACATCCTCAAGGATGATTGACTCCCCAAGCACAAAGAAAAACAGGGTGTGGGACAATACTGTTGTATCCCATCTGGGAGCGGAGTCATTAGAAACAACATATGAAATGCAGCAACAGGTGTAAACTTGTGTACTCACCATGACAGGTCTGGTGATGGCGCATGCCATCACCAGACCTTTAGACCCTGGGTTCTCCACCTCTGCATGACTGGCCCCTCCCTCACTGAGCTATAATTGTCCATTGCTCGGGTAAGGGGGAGAACCTCTTTGCCATATTTTCAGAAGGGTGGCAACTTATCTGTGGAGCCAAAATACATTAAAGATACATTACTTAAAAGTCCTTTTGGTATGGATGAAGTTTAATAGCCGGCTAATTCACCTACGTGAGCTGTAGGCATCATAAAGCTGGTAGGCAGCCTCTGGATCTTGGCAACTCAAGTCAGACCATCTCTGGCAGATTGACTTTGGCTTCAGTTTAACCTTGAAATGGCGGTCCACCATTGCCTTGAGGTCATCAACCGTCACCCCCGTCCGGAACTGAGAAAAGGCATAGTTGTACTCCCTCTGAAGCATGGTCCATTTTAAAACAAATAGAAAAAAAAACAACCAGACAGGGCATGCCACATCCACAGGAAACATACATGCACAGAAAACACACAGGCACACAAGAAAACAAAACAACAAAGGCACAAAACAGAATACAGAAAACACAGAAACAAAGGTCAAGGAAACTTACTTTAATTATCTGCCCTTTTACCCGGGGTCGTCGCATTGGCGGGTATGTGCCATCCTCGCTCCACACCGCTTAGGCCCCAAACTGGAAGTGCGCAATCGAAAGCAATCACATGAGCCCTATATTGATACAGTAAAGAAAAACACAGTGGCAAAAAGAATGCTATGCAGACAGCAGGGAAGGCAGTATAAACATTAAACAAAATGCCCAGTGCCACCTGGGCAAAATACAAATGTGAGATCGCATTAATGGAGCAGAACAGATAACAGCGAGAGCTATAATCAGGGCACCGCATTTAACACAATCCTAGCGTCAAAGAAGATGTTAGGTAGCTCATTTGCAGAATGCCTGAGAACTGCATTCTATGCTGCATTTAAGATGGAAAACAACAGTGCCAGTGTTGGTGCTAAAAACATGTCGATAAGGCATTCAGCGGCAGGCACAATACAAATAAAGGCTTTAGAAAAACACTGCGAGCACTGTGACAAAGCAAAAAGTCCTGGAATGACATTAGTGGAATAGAAATGGCCTGACACAATAGTGGCAGGCCCAGTAAATGAATGAAAAAAAACATACAGAACATGAAAAGGATCCTGTGTCAGCTGAGTCCAAAAAAATAAAAATAAAAAATGCAAAACAGAACTAACAAAAGTATAATAACTAGAAAGGACAATTGAAGTCTATAGGAAAATGGCACTGATATAATGTAGTGCAGCACTGGTGCTCAAAATACACCTGGGACAAGTGATAAATTGAATGCTACGTGGCGTTATGTGAGGTGCTAAACATTTTTAGCATCATAAATATAGCTTTCACGTGGCACAGCTGAAAAAGTCCTACTGCTGTATGTGGTGCTAGCGTTTCTTAAAATAGGCCCACAATTTTTTTTTTTTTTTCAAATTGCATTTGTCAGTTTTAAGCGTTTTACTAAGTGCCGCTTATAGAAGACAATAATTTAAACATTTAAACTACCTGCAAGTTTATTTTTATATTTTTTTGTAATTATTTTTGGCATTCTTTGTTAACTACAATTTTTATCTAACGAAGAATAGCCTATTTTTTAATTGCATTTTTTCAGTTTTAAGTGTTTTACTAAATGCAGCTTTTAAAAGCATCCCATTTAACATTGAAACTGTCTGAGGGTTTATGGTTTATATTTTTTGGTAATTTTTGGGACATTTTTCATTAGATACATATTAAATAAAAATGTTTGTCTGCATTTTTTGGCTTTTTTCCTTATTTTAAATTCATCAAAGCAGGGAAAGTGAAAGTTTTTTTTCTTGGCTGTTGAATCTGTTTTTAGGCACCAAGCATAAGAGCTTGTAACCCAGGGCTCAGAGGCCACACTATTGGTGGTCCCTTTCCCTACAAGATTATGTCCTATTGTATGGGCCCAAGACACCAAGGCACTGTGGAAGAAGCAATGGGTGCCGGGCTCTTCTGCAACCCTGATGCCCCAAATTGGGGTGTGGCCAGCATGGCACCCCCCTGAATCCGGCAGGTGCCATGCCAGCTCTTGAACATGGTGGACTTGTATACTGGTCCCCTGGACCCCTTACCAGTTCACCGCAAGTGAAAAAGAAATAAGACACCACACCAAAATATTTTTATGGTTCTTAATCAAACTTATTGTCACCCGTCTTCTTCTGCCCCCACTGGGTGCCATTTTCTTTAGGTTCAGTGGGTCTTATTTGTCCTGTGTCATTTAATCTTCCTTCATTAGGTGCTTGGGGCCATCTCCTGTAGATGTGGCAGCACCAGGCAGAACATAGGTTCCCCCTTCTTTCATCCTCACTGCCCAGTGAGGAACTGTAGTGAGGGCCAGGGGAGCTGGCTCCTATTCTTTGGAGGTGTAGCCTCCATGGAAACTCCCTGACATCATTGCGGATGTCACAGAAGGGGACTGGCCTAAAAGGGATTCTCCTGTGGCACCCCTCTAGATCCCTCCCTTTTGTGATGTCCTATGTGACATTGGGGAGGTTCAAGAGAGGTCCGTCTTTTAATATAAAAGCCGCTCCCCAGTGGCTTATCATGAAGTCCCCGGCCAGGAGCCAGAATGAAGATGATTAGTTGGCATACAGGAGCCTACATGGGAGCCCAGAGGGGGAAGGTAAGTATAAGGTAATTAAGAGGAATAAGGTTTCTTCTTTCTAACTTGTATGAGTGTGCGTGTTTATTTTTACACTTTCAAAATGAACTGGTAACTGGTCCCATCGATCCCTATACCAATTCCTACTCTATTACCCGTACCACAGATGGCCAGGGTGGTGGGGATGAGCCTGGCTGCCCATAGCATGGATCGGTGTGGGGCATTGGACCTGTGCTTTAGGGCATATGGGCTTCATGGCTGGGTGGCCCATGAGCCCTGGAATTACAAACCCCTATGCTTGGTTTGCGGGGTTAGTAATGCTTAGAGGGGGGACCCCATGCATTAAAAAAATATATATTTTTTTTTTATTGAATCCCCCCTGACTTCTTTAAAAAAATGTAAAGATAATTGAATGCCTTTCATAAGTGCATTTAGTAAAAGACTTAAAACTGAAGAAGAAAAAAAAAAATAATTTTTGTTTTATTTAGACTTTATTTTATTCTTAATAAATTATGTAATTAGATACATTTTAGCTTTTTTAATAATTGATATTGTATTTAGAATAAAATGTTCTAATTATTAGGTTTTCTCTATGATTTCTTTTATCTTACATATTCCCACTTATTTAAAATGGGCTCCATTATAATTAGTCTTAAGGGTGCCCTGAGGGGTAAGGACCAAAACCCAGGATATCCAAAATCCTGTGTTTTGGTCCTTACCCCCGGTGCACCCTGATAAGGGATGCACCTCTGTGTTAAACCCCCCAGTTGGCCCGATCTAACTCACCTGTCCCTTGTCCTATGGCGCATGTGAGGTCTTTTATCAAATCAGCATGGCTGATCCCCCGCTACCGTCGAACAGGGAGCATGCCTGCGCCAGCCATTCACAAATGTTAATGGGATATCGGGGATGTGGCCATTACTCACCCATGCGCCGATGGACCGAGAAAGAAGGTGAGTTTCAATGCTTGAGTTACTATCTGTAAGCTGCATATTATGAAAAACTATTTCAGCTTACGTGCTAGAGCAGTAACAACCTGTTATCCATTCGCATCCAATGTTTTATGTTCTTTTTGCTTCTTGAAAATAGACTTTGGCCCTTATTTATCAAGGGCTAGCGCCAGGTAGTGTCTGACGAGCGCCAGGTACCGCCAGCTATTGGCGGCTACCGAATCAAGTACGCCCGGCGGTGGTCACAATGACGCATTTATCACGCTAAATGAGGCTAGCGCCGGCGAGAGCGTCAGCTAGCGCGGGAATCATCATGTAGCCGACTGCAACGAACAGCGCCGCTGCTAATCCCATCACAGCGACAGGTATGACCTGGCGCTCCCTGGCGTGGTCCAATGCATTTCAATGGAGCAATCTTTAAATAATCATAATTAATTGCTATTACTGTTTTTTTTTTTTTTTTAATGTCAAAAATTCTGTGACCACTTCTGCAATGTTAGGTTTTTTTTTTAAAGTAAAAAAAAAAAAAAAAATGTGCAGAATTGATATTACAGGTCTGATTCATGTATTCATATTACAAAATGTTTAGAAAAACTTGTATAATTTTTACATATAAAAAAAAAAGGTTGTTTGGGGGTTAAAAACTACTTTACACACATCGCCACCAGCGCTCTGGGGTTTAAACAAGGAATTCACAGCGCGAGAAATTTTTGAGCGTGATTTTTTAATGAATCTGCAGCAAGCCGTTCGCTCTGGCCATTCGCTGTCAGGCGCACCCATACAAGCGGAACCTGTGAAACAGCGACCCCTAACCCCGTATTCAACATTACCGCACACCGACTGAGTCGCTGTCAACAAGCAAACCCCGGCCAAGCACAGCGAATACTAGCTGGCGCTGTGAAAATCACGCTACTGGCGCTCATCTGTCGCTACCTGGCGCTATTAATGAATCGGCCTCCCCGTTCTCAAATACATTGTTGGTGCTCAATTTTAATTTCAATGTTCAATTTGTCTGATTCCCAAATCAAAATATCTGCTTTTCAAAGCATTTCGATTAAATAGTTTATTTTGTTTTTTTTCAAACTGTACAGTACTGGCAACTAAAGGAAACAAATATAATTTATAATTTGTAAATGTGACACATTTTGATAGGTTTGGGAGATGTGTTTATAGTGGTATAATTATAGTAATTAGATGTAAAACAAGATTGTTTTAGCCAGTTGACTCTGGGGTAGGCATGATTGACATATCTATTATACCCTTTCCAGGATTTGAGTGTGTATATAATTTATTTTTTGCATGCATGTTTTTGTAGAGAAAGAAACATCCAATGTCGCCATTTAATAATGTCAACATTCTTGTCAAGTAATTGACCCAAATTTACAAAATCGTTTAAGAAAATGTGTTCTTTAAAAGGGCCATAAATGGTGTGACCAGTTTCAATCACTCCTCTAGGTGACTGACCACTTATTTTCCGACAACTTTTTTTCCAATACAAATCTCATTCATTCTGCTCTATGTAACACAATATTGTTTTTTTTTTAATTCAGCCTTTGCTTTGATACTTTATACATTATGTAATATGAATCATATTTATATAAGTGCCCAATATGATACTGTATTTAAAAACTTATTAAAAAACTGCAATCCATGCTTTCTAGACAGTGGAACTATAGTGACGCTTAACTAGGTCATCAAGACGGAATTCTTGTATTGATGTTATTGATTGTTAATTCTAAAAAAGCATTAAACCTGCAAATAATGTCAAATTAATTACAATAAACATTTTTTATCTCAGTTTCAAGAGAAAGACCGGTATATCCTCTGTAGTTCATCAGCTTCAATGGGTTAAATAATTTTTAATCTTGATCAGTAGGCCTTTTTGTTACAGTGCACTACCACTGGCTAGTGTAATGTTGTTTTATCAAACACGGGGAGCTTAATTCATAAAGAATGCCAATCAGTACTGTTTCAGCCACTGCTGAAGTGCCAAAGCAGCAGTGCCCCAAAGTGCAAAATGGCACAGACAACGTTCTTTGCAGCACCAAATTTGTCGCTTTACCTTGTGATGGCTGATTGATAAATGGCTTTATCTTTATCTAGTGACATGCCGCACCAGTTGTGAATGCCGGAGCAGAGGGGGGCGAGGCCGAATTTAACATGCAGAACACCAGCTCCCGGGTTGGCGCTTCGTCATCTGGTCACTGAGGCATGGAACTCCAATATGCAAATGAAAATGTTCCAGAAAAAGGTAGAACTGCAAAATTAGGGGGTGCACATTAGATGACCAAAGATGTCTTTCTAAACACAGTTGACTGTTGAAAACATAGGTATGGGTGTGAACTTTTTTAAAACAGCCAAAACATCACTGATAACATGGCAACTATAAAGTAGTATCAACCAGATACAAAAATAGTGTTTTTTATCGGTAAAATGTAAAAAGGCAATTGGATAAAAAGACTCTAATGAGTGCCTGTTGAAAGTGGTGCTGCCTGTCTCACAGCGCCGGCGCTGAAATGAAAACTGGTGCAATTGATAAATTAGATGCTGAGTGGTGTTCTGTTCGGCACTCCAGAATTTTTACTTCATAAAAGGAGCACTGAGGAGGCGCAGCACAAAAATTATAGGCACTGTGTGTCTTTGTGTGGCTCTAGTGCTTCTTAAATAAAAGTATGTACTGACATGTACCTGCCCATGCTACTACATAGGAAAGATGAATAGAAAATTGAAAATAAGGATGTATGAACACATCAAAGATATTAGAAATGAAAACCTGTTAACCCCTGTGGGACGCCACTTCTCCCGACACCATGCAGGGTCCCCAAAAGGGGCCTATTTCTAAGTACTTGACAGGGTACACACCCACCCCAGGGGAGGTGATATACGAAGGGCCACCCTACAGCTCGAAACAAAGTGGATTACTAGATTGAAAGCCACAACCTATCCAGGGCTGAATGACACAGTCAGCTTTGCCCCTTTCCTGCGAGCATGATAGGACAGCTACAATAATTGCCTTCCTCACCAAAGATAATTAAGCTAGGTGTACAGTTTAAGACCATTGGCCCAAATCCACGCTCCTCTAGGGCTCTGCAAGATTGACATGACACAATTATCCCAATAAAAACAATAAACAGGGCGTAGAGTATTATCTCTTCTTCCACTCTTTCCACTTTTCTTCTTTTTCTTCTTTTTACTTTTTCCTCTTCCCTTCCCCTCGAAGATGCGAACAAATATTACAATAAGATGGACACCACTACAGTATTTTGAGTTATGTATTTTTTATTCTGATATGATGTTTCATGAACGGTCAATGTATACTAGTGCAATAATGACTAAGTGCAAAGATACCCAGATGCCATAGTAACACACACATGAACAAGCGGACATAACAATACAAAAAAGCCTAAAACATAGATACACCCCTCTATCATTACTACTGGTTTAAAAAGCAAGTATTCTATATTTGAACAAACAAGGGAAAAAAAACCCCTCTAAAGAATGCAACATGTGGACTAAGCTATTACATAAATAATAACCACACACAAAATGGCGCTGCCCAGGGCGGAGACAGCTCTATAGCTGAGGGGGCCGCCGGATAGGAGATGACGCCAGACGCACCGAGTGCGCAGGCGCATCTCCCGGACTGCCAGTCATTGGCAGAGGGGCGGGCGGAGGGCGGGATTTCCGCCTGTAAACCCGCGGATGGTGGCCCAGAACTTGCAGCCGGCATTAGAGGTATCCGGACAGGAACAGACACACATGCACCGGTGCGCGCACAGTGTCACAGCGCGCCACCGACGCCCGGCGCACCACGGACCCTAAACCGCAAACACTGAGGGGGTACCTTAGCACACAGCAGCACCACCCCAGGTAAGCGCCATTAAAAGTAGAGATGGACAAAGAGCATAAGAGTATACTCGGCACTCATAGCCCCCCGTTTAATATGTTTACAGATATAGGTTAAGTGGAAGCATAATGAGGAATAAAACCTCGCCAGACCACAACTAAGGTACTAATATATATTATATTACATATATCTATTACACAATTGACCGGGGACTGTCTAAACTCACTTAAACAAAACTTTATTTGTAGGGGCTACACTAAATAGAGGCAGAACAGCCTCATGAACAGGGCATCTGGGAAGTAAGTGCACTAAGTCTATACTTAATCTAAGACTATGTAACAAGTTCACTGTATCATACACACTTTATGCATAACTTTTCACTATTATCTCACATGTCTACACCAGGATAAAATAGTGCACTGAAGAAGCTGCATGACCAGCGAAACGTTTGCATATATCTTTGATTGAAACAGATGCACCAAACCTGACTAGTTACAACTGGACAGCGCAACAGGTCTTGCTACAAACTTGTGCAAAGCACATATGCTACAAACTGAAACTGTTGCGTTGTACTGTCTCAATTATGTTAGAACATTGATGGACACTGTAAATATCAAACACTTGGTGTGACTTGGTAAAATATGTGATGGTAAAATATGTGTAGTAATACCTATGTACAGAGAAACAGATGAACTGTTAATAATAAATGTATGTTTATATATGACCATTGAGAAAGAATTTTCTGATACCGTTAACTTTCCAAAAAAGAGTCCCAGAAACTACTCCACACTGGGTTAGAAAGCCATATAGATTCCCTAGGGCTCTAACCGCTCCGCCCAAAAACTTCTTAAATAACATCCTAAGTAGCAGCACTTTGGGCATGATGCTCTCAAGACTCTGAGATTTGCAAATAATGGACAGGACCTTTTATGCAACACACTGAAATATGGTGGTTTACAGCTTTTTAAAAGCAGGGTCATCAAATTTTGGTGAGCTCACAAAAAAAAATCACCTGATTAAAACTAGCTGGTTTATTAATTAATCATCAAGTGCTGATGAACCAGATCCTCACATTTGTCTGGATTTGCCCAACTTTTATATATAGACCCATTTGAGTTATGCACTTTATTTTTGCAACATCTGTCAATTTAATTTTGTAATACATTTATAAATGTCTCTTTTGTTTATAGTCAGTGAGATCCAAACGGCAAAAACAGAGGTTAATGCATTAAGCCAAGTTTGAATGTCACATTCAATCATCGAAAAAATAGACTAATGAATTGCTTGCAACTTCCTCAATATTCCAAGGTGAATTCAGAATCAAGATCGATGCTATCAATGCTGTATCAAAATGTATTTTGATAAAAAGAATTTTAGTGCAAGCAATGGGCAAAAACATACAACTATTACAATAGAGTGCAAGTAAACAGTAAATATATTTAAAGAAACCCTACAGTCAAAGATGCACAGTTCGAAATAACACCACCAATATAATCCTACGCAGTCAATTATGAAATATTGTATTTGTTTACTTGAGCGAAATTTCTAGTTTGAATGCATGGCTGTTTGCAAACACCTCTTCAGATGCACTGCCCCCTTCTAATCGAACAGACTCAATGCTGCAGCAGCTCTGACCCATCAAAGCCATACTGCTGTGCTGCGGGTGCTGCCCATAGGCAGGAACACAAAAGGAAGTGCACATGCCAGAACCACCCCTATACTTGCTTTCTGTAAACAGGCTGTTTCTGCAATTTATGAAATGATAGTGTTTCCTCTGCCTCTGTAAACAGGCTGTTTGCCAGCAATTCTTGAATTGAGAGTGCTTCCTCGGCCTCTGTAAATAGGTCCTCATGGGAATCGGGAAACATTGAAGGCTATCAGGAGCTGCATCTTTTATCCATCTTTAAATCAGCCTGGTTTATTTATCCTAATAACTCTTAGTGAACTCCCTTCCTTCTGCAGGGCTGCCTGGTCAGCAGATGTTGACTCCATAAATGCATGTTTCAATGTGAGGGTCCTCTCAGAAATCAATTTTGGGGACCCAGAAAAAAAGTCATCAGCAGGGAGCAAGCTCTATTGGGTTTATCAGGAAAATGCTGAGGAATAAGAGATGCCACCCTGACAGACAGCAAGGGGCAAGCAAAAAGCACACTAATTTAACCCTTAACTATGGATGCTTCACTCTTGGTATATATTTGTGTCCACAGGTAAGACCTAAAGCTATTAAACATTGGTGGCATATCCTAGCAATGTGCCAACAATGAGCCCCCTAGCCCTTGCAATGGCCATTTTCCCCATTGACTTGAGATCTGCGGTCAAGTTCCATACCATACTGAACATTTTTTTAATGTTTGCTTGAACTGGGTGAACCCGAACATACATGGGTCCTCTCACCCTGAGTTACAGAAAAATCAGAAGAAGCAAGGAGCTATAGCTGACAGGCAGCCATGTTCAGCTCTGGCAGCCAATTTTGAAGTGCACTGCAGAAATAGGGCAGAATGCATACAATGACACCCATGACAACTTTCAATGTCCTTATCCATCTGATCTGAATTGCTTGTCTTCTGTCTCCCACAGGTATGCATCCGAACTTTGTGTCTGATTTATCATCTCTGCAACAATCACAGCAAAGCTATCTATGTCCCTATTGTGATATTTTTCTGCCATGGACTCTTTTATAAATGTATAGCTGTCCGTTTTTATATGCAGGGCCGGATTATAGGTAGGGCACAAGGGGTGCATGCCCTTGACTATTTGCCCTGTAAGAGGGCCTCCACCAACTTTGGGGCTATGATTGGGGTACCAGGAGTTACCAGGTACTAGTGGCGCTACTAGGTCCAGTCAGCTCCAATCCCCATGCCCATGCAGATGTCAGAGGGAAAGAGGAGAATCTCAGGTATACAACCTGAGATTCTCCTCTTTCCCTCTGACATCTCTAGTGGTTTGTTGGCCCTCTTAGAAACAGAGATCCGGCACTAGAAATTGTACCACCCTGGCACCTGTAAGCAACGCTACTGGGATTTTCGGTAATGCTGCTTGGTCTGGACAGCTCCAATCCACATGCAGTGGTGTATACCTGAGGTTCACCCGTTTCCAACGACACCTTCAATGGGTTGTTAGCCCCCTAGATTTGGAGATCTGGGCCTCAGGACCTGTACCACCCTGGCACCCCTGAGCAACAGTACCAGTGTTTGCGGTACTGCCGCTTGATCCGCTTGATCCGGTCGACCTTAATCCACATGCCCCTGCAGTAGTCTATACCTGAGGTTCTCCCCTTTCCAATTACATGTCCAGTGGGTTATTAGCCCCCTAGATCCGGACATCCAGCACTTGTAAATGTACCACCTCGGCTCACGCGAGCAACAGTACTGGGATTGGCAGTACCGCTGCTTAGTCTGGTCAGTTCCAATCCACATGCCCTTGCGGTGGTGTATACCTAAGGTGGTGTATAGTGCTAGGACTTTGAGGTACTGCCATTTGGTCCAGTAGGGTAGCGTCTCACTTGAGGTTTTGTTGAAAAGAGGAGGACTTGCTTTAGCTGGAGTCTAAAAATGTTTTTCCTTGCTGCATGGTCCTGGAGAACTGAAGCTCAGAAGTGGACCTTCCAGGGTGAGGTGCATCAAGTCCCTGGGAGACCTACCTTGGAGCCCCGGTTCTCCAAATTTAGGGTGGCTAGCAACCAATTGGAGGCGCCAAGGACAGCACAGAGAGGTGGTGAGAACTGTAGCTGGCGAGTGGTGGATAGTGCTGAGAACAGCACAAACAGGATTCTTCAACCTAGACCAGCAGTGATGTCAGTCAGTGAGGTATGATGCCAGTTGCAGTAAAAGATAGATTTCCCACCCTGGTTGGCTTATTGTCCTACCCACCTATTTACCTGCCTACCGACCTACATACCTATCTACCTGCCTACTGACCCACACATTTTTGAATTGCAAAATTGCAACTCCAATTTTGAAGTGCAACATTTTAAAGTGCACTGCAAAATTGGGCCAGAATTGAGCAAGAAGTTACCAGAAGGGAACAAACAACTCTGTTTGTCTAAAAATCTCCAATCCATCTCTAATGCTCCTCTGCAATTTAACAGTCCTGCTTCCCCTCACTATCAAAGCTCTAAACTCACAGCACCCCCGTGCTCCTGGTTATTCTATCTTTATGTCTTCATCACTCCTTTTAGCCCTTTACCTGTCCTTGCATGAGTCAAATCCCTCACCCTTTCTACATGCACCTGCAAAACACACTCTGACACTTTAAAATCCTTCACTCATCTCCTCTCCCTTTCTCTGCTCCCACCTCAGAGACAAACCTTAAGCACTGTGTCAAACCTGCAAACACACGTAACCTAACCAACCTCAGAAGAATCCCTCCCTCCCAATGCACTCCTGCCGCTGTCACCTGCACACTATAAAACGCACATTCAATGTACAACAAACTTGTATACATTTGTTTACTGTTTACTACCAACTTATTCACCTTTATGACTTTCACTGAAACCAGGGTCACTCCCTCTGACACGGGGGGTGGCCTCACCCGCTGCCCTCTCATACGGTGGTTTATAGTTTAGTCACACCCCTAGATCAAGCAACAAACAGGGTGGAGGTGACATCCTTTAACAGAACACTACTCATATAACCCAACCCCTGCCCCATCCTCCCTCTCCTTATTTACTTTTGAAGTCAACTTTGTCCATCTCTGTTCTCCCTGTCACCTGAATATTGCCATTATCTATCACACTCCTGGACCTGCTACACTCTTCCTGCACCTTTTCTCCACCTGGCTCCTCTACTTCCTGTCCAATTACATCCTGGCTATAATCATGGGTGACTTCAACATACCCGTTGACATCAATATCCCTGCCGTCAGATTACTATCACTCACCACCTCTTTTGGCCTCAAACATTAGTCTGCTATCCCCACCCACAAAGGCGGACACTTGATCTACTCTTCACCCACCTCTGCTCTGTATCCAGTCTCTCTTCATCCCACTTCCCCTCTTTGATCAAAACCTCCTACCACTAACACTCTCTTCCCTCATCACTACCCCTTCTGCACGCAAACTTGCAACCTTGCGCAGCAACCTCAGAAACAAAGAACTTTCTTCTTCTATTCTTCTGCTAATCTTTTTAACCTAAGGTTAATCTATTTAACCTTTCCCTCTCCACTGGTACATTTCCTTCCTCCTATAAGCATGCTGTTATAACTCCACTCCAGATCAAAACTCCACTCCACATCAAAAAACCTTAACTGGACCGCTCTGCCCTCCGCAGTTACCACCCAATCTCGCTGCTCCCTTTCTCTTCCAAAGATTTGAACAACATGTCCACTTAGAACTGTCTCATTATCTACAAACTCCCTCCTAGGTCACCTCCAATCTGGTTTACGCTCAAGTTATTCCACTGAAATTGCCCTCACCAAAGTCACCCATGATTTTTTACTGCCAAATCCAAAGGCTGCTAATCTGTTCACATTCTTCTTGACCCATCATCTGCTTTGGACACAGACAACCATGCTTCTCAATATACTATCTTCTCTTAGAATCCAAGGTCTCACACTCTCTTGGCTTTCCTCCTATCTCTTTGATCGTACATTTAGTGTGTCTTACACAAGCCCAATTTCGTCTACCCATCCTTTGTCTGTTGATGTACCACAAGGCTCAGTCCTAGGACCACAACTTTTTTCAATATACACTTATGGTCTTGGCCAACTAATAACCTCGCTGTGTTTCCAATACCACTTTTATACAGATGACACTCAGATCCACGTCTCCTCCCCCTTCTCCAGTGCTGCCCTCCTCTGTCAAACCCTCCATTGGTTACCTGTCTCTCTCTCTCAGTTCAAACCTCTAACACTTACCTACAAAGCACTCGCCAATCAGGCCCCTCCCTATGTATCTTTTCTAATCCAGTGTTACCAACCCAGATGCAACCTCCAGTCTGTCTCAGACATTCTCCGGTCCTCCTCCTTGGTCACCTGCTCGCACTCCTGATTCAAGACTTCTCTTGTGCCTCTCTCAGGAATGCACTCCCCTGCTCATTACATCACTCTCAAACACTCTAAGCCTTTAAAAGTGCACTCAAAATTCACCTCTTCAGACAAGCTTATAACCTTGCTTAAGCACTACCTTCACTGGGCAATTTCGCCAAACTCAAGTTCTACCACTTGTGAACCCGTCCATTTTTGTCTACACCCCGATCTTTTATATTGTAAGCTCAAAAGGGCAGGGCTCTCCTTCCTTGTGTCTCTTGTTATCACATTTGGTGTGGACGTTGTAACATCTAGTTTATAATGATCCCGGTACAGTATTTTCTACCTTGTCCTTAATTGTGCCTTGTACAGTGCTGTGGGGAAAATGGCGCTATATAAATGAACAATAATAATAATAAGGAGGAGGAGGGGATAACATTCCTTTAAATCAATGTCAGCTAAACATTATCGCCATGTCTGGTACATGGATGGAGGAACAGATAGAGGAGGGGAGTGTTGGTCCAGGACAAACCTAGATAATGGATATTGTATCTATTGCTCTTCACCCCAGAACCATTGCCTTCAGGAGCAAATCAGAAGTTGTCAGGCAATGCCAGCCAGACTCCACCATCTTTGATTTGGAAAGGCATCTGATTGAATGCATTCATCAGAATAGTTTTGCCTAGTCTTCACTCTGGATAAATAAAGCCAGATTTCATTCCTGGATTTCCTAAAAGAACTGCTGTGTTTCACAGAATGAGCTGCTGATAATGATTGATTTCTGCACACACGTTTGAACTTTAATTAGGCAGCTATTAAGAGTTCAGGATATAAAAATAAGGAAAAATTGCAAATGAGCTAGTTAGACTACATAGGTATAGCTAGGGAAATACATACAGGGCCTGTGAGACTTGCAATCTAGTGGGTGAATTCATCTATGTATGTTACTTGGGGGTGTTAAAAATGTGGCTCCTGCCTTATATCTGGGTTCATCTTAAAGTGATACTGCAGGCAAAGGTAATTGTTACACCATTGTGTTGGGCTGCATTTGGCGCTGTCCTAAAATGTTTTCCATTTTAAAATTGCAGCAGAGGACTGAGATATCAGGGTTTACAGTTTCAGTTTATGATTTTTCTTTTGTTTATTGCCTAAGTGTTATAGAGCTAAAGAAGGAAGTTAAAAAGCCTGCAACTGTAAACACTAAAATTGTGTTTTTACTGTTGTTTTTGTAACTGGGGTAATGGCTAGCGACATTGGAGGTCTACTTCAGTACACAATTTGTTTTATATATATATATATATATATATATATATATATATATATATGTGTGTGTATATATAGATAGATGGAGTAGAAAGGGTGCACAGAAAAGGAAGGCTATACCTGTGTATGTGCACCCTAGCAAAATTGCCAAGTTGGGTAATGATTAATGATACAAGAGTGTCAGTCTCAGAAATGGCAGCCCTAGTGGATACTGCTCTCCCTAAAACCTGGGAGGACAGCCCAGCTAGTGAGTGTGTGTTTGGGACTGCAGGTAGGACTAGACAGTTAGTGGTAATAGGGGATTCTATTATCAGGTCAACTGATTGCCTCAACTGAATTGTTTGCTGTCTCCCTGGCATGTGGTGGAAAGGGTGGATAAATTACTGGGAGGGGCTGGGGATGGATGACACACCTGTCGTGTTTCATGTGCGGACCAATGACAAAATTAATGGGAGATTTAGGATCCTTAAGAATAGATTTAAGAAATTAGGCACCAAGTTGAAGAGAAGGACCTCCAAGGTTGTATTCTCTGGAATACTGCCTGTACCATGCACTACACATGAATGACCTTAGAGAGTTAAACGCATGGCTCAAGTCCTGGTGCAGGGCCGAAGGATTTGGGTTTCTAGAGCACTGGGCTAACTTTCCATTGGTGTACAAACTGTTTTCCACAGATAATTTTCACCTGAATTGAAGGGGGGCTGGTGTTCTGGGTAAGAGGATACTATAAGGGGTGGAGGGGTATTTAAACTAGAGATGATGGGGAGGGCAAGAGAGAAAACAAAGTGGAAGACTGGTTACTTAGGGTACAGCATATGATGGTGGATGGAGAATTAGAAGGGGAGAGGACTGCTATGATGGATAAGGAGATCCATGTGTTGCAAACCAGCAGTGAATAATTAGGTGGAAGCATTACTGCAGAAGCTAATACTATAGCTCAATGTGTCAAACTAGATAGGAACCTAAAGTGTATGTTCACAAATGCCAGAAGTCTGGCAAGTAAAGTGGGGGAGCTTGAGGCTCTGGTGCTGGAAGAAATGAATTGATGTTATTGGTATGGCTGAGACATGGAAGGATTTCACACATGACTGGACTGTCAATCTTCAAGGTTTTGCTCTCTTTTGGAAAGACAGAGCAAAAAGGAAAGGGGACGGAGTGTGTCTCTATGTGCCTCTATGTAAATGCAACGCATATATATATATTTTTTTATATTCTTTATTTTGATAAGGATTTTTACATACAACATTAGAATACAACAACAAGGAAAAATGCAAGGGAGGAACAAGGAACAGGGAGGGGTTTTAGGGGGGAAGAGAAGGAGGAGGGGGCAGGGGGACAACATTATTTCGAGAAATACACATTCCATGAATGAAGCCTCTATACAGTCAATTCAAACATCAACGTTTTGTATTAGTCAATGACACTAATGACCGGAAGCCCGGGAGCAGGTCTCAAGCAGGTGCTGAGTGGGTAACAGTCCCTGCCAGAGCAGGCTCCAGACGTACGATGTGGGGGGCCCATTACTTGTATCTTGTGGAGGGTCTGACCCAGGGGACGAGTCCGGACCCATCTCGGCGGTCCCTCTGTAGGCTCCAACACCACGCTACTCGGAGAGCAACTGCCTGAACTCATTCGATTCTTGGAACATCAACCAGGGCAACCAGGTGGACCTGTAGCACTCATCCCTATCATGCAATGCAAGGGTTAAATCTTCCATCTCGCTGACATGTAACACTTCCCTAACCCAGTCCTTCACAGTTGGGGGATTCTTTTGCTTCCAGAACCTGGGGATTAACGATTTAGCTGCATCTATCAGGTGGACCTGCAGGGATCTTTTGTATTTCCCCACCGGGCGAACCGTCAGGTGCAGCAAAATCCGCGCCGGGTCGCGGGCCCCCAGGGACGGGTCACTTACAATCCTCGAGATTAATGTCAGGACTTCCCCCCAGTACTTCTCGATCTTGGGGCATGACCATAAGATATGGAACAGTGTGCCCCGCTCAGCTCCACACCTCCAACATAGTGGGTCTATCTCAGCCGACATTTTGTTGAGCCTATCCGGAGTGTAATACCATAGGGTCAGGATTTTGTAGTTTAGTTCTTGCACCTTGGTAGCTATGGAGGATTTATGAGCTAGCGTTGCTATTTTCGCCCTCTGTTCTTCTGTAATCTCCCTCCCCAGGTCCATCTCCCACTCCCTCCAGAAGGACGGGGGGTCAGCACACCCCTCTAACAGTATGGAGTATAGCCTAGAGGTCAAGTGCTCATGTGGGATGCTGCCCAGGCAGATTTTTTCCAACTCAGTGTGCCCTCTACACTTTTCTCTCCTGAAACCCCTTCTGGACATAGAGAACTGCATGCGGAAGAGGGTCCAAGGGTCCAGAATGGCATTCTGCCACTCATTTCTAAGGTCCGACAAAGGCGTCCACCCCCCCCCCTCTGTCAACAGATGCTCACACCTCAGTTGGGTGAGCCTACCCCATTTTCTAAGGTCTGTTCTGGAGTTCCCTGGGGCCAGTAGGGGGTTGTCCACAATAGGCACCACAGGCGATGGCCAAGGAGAGATTCCTGGGTGCGATCTATATTTTTTGAAGACCTTCAGTGATGTTGCGATGGTCGGGTGCCCGGCCAGCTCCGGGGGCGGCCCATCCTTATTCCACATCACGGCCACCAACGGAGTGGGCGTCGCGTCCCGCTCTAATTGAACCCATCGTTTAGAGTTCAACGCATATATTAATGAGGGTGAGCTGCATAAACAGATATAGCGGGTGTCACAGACTGGTTCAGTGGTGGTGATGGGGACTTCAACTACACAGGAATCGAATGGAGACATGGTTCTGCTTCTACTACAAGGGAGAGAATATTGTTCAGCTTGCTTCAAGATAACTATATGAATCAGTTCGTGGAGGCACCTACTAGAGGTGATGCTCATTTGGATATGGCAATATCAAGTAATGATGACCTGATAGGGACGGTAACAGTCTGTGAAAATCTTGGTACCAGTGATCACAATATAGTTGTATTTAACATAAACTATAAGAAAGATTTTCTGTCTGGGAGGGAAAAAAACACTGAATTTTAGGAAGACCAACTTCCCCAGATCAGGAGCTGCATTCCAGGACATAGACTGGGCACATCTGTTGAGGAATAAAAATACAGATGCCAGATGGGAGTGCTTTAAATCAATTGTGAGTACCAACGTTGCAAAACATATTCCTATGGGTAACAAGTATAAGCGGCTAAAATTAAACCCATCATGACTGACACCTGCAGTTAAAAGGGCAATAAGGTACAAGATGAGGGCATTTCAATTTTACAAGGCTGAGCTCTCAGCTGTAACCCTTGAAAAGTATAAATTAGTAAATAAAGCATGTACAGGTAGTCCTCGGGTTACGACGGTCTCGAGTTACGTCGTTTCGTGGTTACGACGCTTTATACGGCGTCTCATTCTGGTTACTGTACATGAGGAAAACGAGTCTCCTGCACGCCATAACACCCTTCATTATGGCTCCCAAACGAAAGGTAGACTCATCTGATACCAGTGCATCAAAGAAAAGGAAGGCCATCACCATGGATAGGTGTTTGGATAGGCTAAGTGTTTGCAGTACTGTACTGTTATTATGGTACAGTACTGTATGAACGTATGATCCGACATACGTTGAAATTCGGTTTACGGCGCCGTGTAAGAACGGATCAACGTCGTAAGTCGAGGACTACCTGTAATAAAAAAATAAGTTTGGCAAAAATAGTATAATACTTAACAACTAAAGATGGATATCATCCAAGAAAGACGGGAAATGTGCATAAGACTGCAGGACCAGATGGACTTCACCCAAGTTCTTAAAGAACTCAGCTCAGTTATATCATCACCCCTGTTGATCTTTAAAGACTCAGTAACAACTGGTTTAGTGCCAAGAAATTGGCGCAAGGCAAATGTGGTGCCCATTTAAAAAAGGGCTCTAGGTCTTCTCTGGGCAATTACAGACCTGTAAGCTTAACACCTATTGTGGGAAAGTTGCTTTAGGACATTAAGGAACTAAATACACAAATATGTAACTATGCACAATATAATAAGTGACAACCAGCATGGTTTTACTAAGGGCAGAAGCTGCCAGACTAACCTCATTGGCTTCTATGAGGAGGTGAGTAGAAGCCTGGACAGAGGGGCAACTGTAGATTTTACAAAAGCATTTGTCACTGTCCCCCATAGATGCTTATTGGGGAAATTGGGATCTTCAGGATTAGAAAACACAGTTTGTAACTGAATTGAAAACTGGCTGAAGGATTGTGTGCAAAGCATTGTGGTTAAAAATACTTACTCTGAATGGTTACTGGTTGCAAGCGGTGTACCCCAAGGTTGAGTGCTGGGCCCACTATTATTCAACTTGTTTATAAACAACGTAGAAGATGGAATTAAAAGCACTGTCTCTATTTTTGTAGATGATGCAAAGATATGTATCACAGTACAGTCTATTGAAGATGTTCACAAGCTTCAAGCTGACTTGAACACTTTGAATGTCTGGGCATCCACTTGGCAAATGAAGTTCAATGAGGAGAAATGTAAAGTCATGCACTTGGGGTCTAATAACTTGAAGGACACATGTTCTCGGGGAAGTAAAACTGGGAGAAACATTTGATGAGAAGGATCTGGGGGTAATGGTAGATCACAGGCTAAATAACAACATGCAGTGCCAAGCAGCTGCTTCCAAGGCCACCAAGATACTATCATACATTAAATGAAGCATGGAATCATGGGATAGGGATGCAACTTTGCCTTTGGTGCGCCCTCACCTGGAATATGCCGTCCAGTTCTGGGCACCCATTCATAGAAAGGACGCTCTGACTATGGAAAGGGTGCAGAGGAGAACAACCAAACTAATAAGAGGAATGAATGATCTTAGTTATGAGGAAAGATTACAAGAATTAAATCTGTTTAGTCTTGAGAGGGGACGACTGAGGGGGGACATGATTAACTTGTATAAATATATTAATGGCCAATATAAAAAATAAGGGGAAATGCTATTCAGGTAAAATCCTCTCTAAAGACAAGGGGCACTCCCTTGAACTGTAAAAAAAGAAATTCAGAGGCAACAATCTATTTTTTACCATAAGAACTATAAATCTGTGGAATAGTCTCCCACAGAAGCTTGTTACAGCATCAACTGCTGATAGGATTAGATGCTTATTTAGAAGAAAATAACATTAACAGTTACTGTTAGCTATTATCGGTAACTTCCCCTACCCCCACACTCTTGGTTGAACTTGATGGATATATGTCTTTTTTCAACTGTATTAATTATGTAACTATGTAACATGCATGCACTGCCAAACAGCATGTGCATACTCCCAAAGTGGATGTGCACACTCCCAAATCAGATATGTGCACCCCTGAACATGCATGCACTCGCTCCCGAAGTGCATGCACATACTCCCAAAGCTCATGCGTGCAATATCAAAGCGGATGTGCACATTCCCAAGGCACATGCATGCACTCCTAAAGCAGATACACACTCCCAATGCGGATACATGCACTCCCAAACATGCATGCACACACTCCCAAAGTGCATGGGTGCAAACCAAAAGTGCTGCATGTGATATTGGCCAGGGGGAGACATCAGGCAGGGGTGGTTATTTTCTCCCTCCACCACATGTGTCAGTGATGGAGGAAAGGGATGGAAGGATAGGGCACCCGCAGTGTGGTTTTCAACTGACACCCTGTAATCGCCAGGGAACGGCTAGGTGGGTTAAAGGTGTGTCGCTCCCCTGCAGTCAGCCTCAGCCAGGGTAAGTGGAGGAAGAGCAGGCGGCGCAGCACGATGGGAGAGCGGAGGAAGGCCGGGCAGACAGGCACCACTCAGAAGGAGGAGGGGGCAGGATGTTAGGAGGGGGAAATTAGACATTCAGTCCCGTCTGGGCAAGATGATTGGGGGACCGAATGAAAAAAAGAATCATTGGCTGATAATGCAAACCCTGATATCTGGGCCATTACTGCTTCAATTTAAAAACGGAAAATAGTTTAGGACAGTGCCAAATGTAGGCTGGCACAATGGTGTAACAATTACCTTTGCCTACAATTGCACTTACCTAACTACCTACCTGCTTTTTTGTGTTTTTAAGTGTGAAATAAAATTGCCTAATATCTGAAACCTACATCAAAACACAGACCTGCTAAAACCCTCAACTATTTCCAGGTATAATGGTTAAAGGAATGTACAAGGGTAGGAGCTAAAGTAAATTACCACCACCACCTCCTTTTTTTCCTCTAAAGTACAGATCAGCCAGCTAGCAGCCAACCTTGCACAGGGTTCATCATAATGAGTGAATGTCCAGCTAATAGATACTGTAAAACTTCACATTTATTTGTGCAGGAAATTTGCATAGATAAAAGACAGCACTGCAAATCCAGATAAAGCATTTCAGGCCATACAACTGCCTTTAATCATATACTTAAATCACATTGTCACTGTGTATATAAACTGGCCGAAGAGATGGAGCAAAGGCAGACCCGATCCCGAAGTCACCCTGTAAGTACATGCCGCCTGAAGGGAGACACACTATCATGTGGTAAACCCAGAAGTGCTTCAGGAGCACCTCCCGAAGATCAAGATGGGGCAAAAAGGAAACTCTGCAGCACGTGGACAGGCAGTTACAAAAGATGGATAAAGAATGAGGCAATGAAGCAAGGTGGTACTGGACATAACCCACATAGAAAGAGTCACAGTACATCACATCTCATATTAAGCAAAAAGCTATTTTTATAATTAGAAATTACCACTTGTAAGTGCCTCATTACTGCAATAATCATATTTGTGCATAATTATGTACTTAATAGCCACATCAACCATATTAACAGATAATACATATTGTCACTGTTACTATATGTAATGTGAATTAATTAAAGATGCATTATTGCAAAAACAGTAGTGAAAAAACAATATTGCAAAAAGTAGTATTCTCCACCTGTAGACAATTTGAAGCTATTGAAATCTATCTGTCCATCGATCCATCTGAGGAGTTTTCAAACATTTGCTGCATTTGGGGTTGACAGGGGACTCCAAACCAGCACAGGAAGAAGGCCCATACATTACATACTCCAACCATACCATGCAAACCATACTGCATGACCAATCACCTGGTTCCTTGGATAGACCAACTGGCCTTTTTCTTTTCCTCCACCTCACTCCCTCTCCTGACTTTAAAGCAAAAAGGAGCATATTGTTATCAGTCTATAGCCGCTATACATCCAGAAGCACTGAAAGATCAAGTTCCACTTTGTAGAAGAAAAGGCCACAAGTAGAGGCAGTAACACCATCCTCTACATGGCCTCTATATGACTTCTGTCATTGAGGTTAGAGAGTTAAAGAAATGTTATCAGCCCAACCATCCAAGAACCCAGAGCCTAAATGTTAGTCTTGCATGGGTGGTTGACCTTACAAGTATAGGATTGTGGATGATCTTACTTTGGTGACCAATAGTATGTCGAAGTACAACATGCCCAGACACCACAGATTTTCAAGAAAACCAACCCCCACCCTGCACTAGCATGTGACCCATAATGTTTTTCTGCAGCCTGCAGTATATTGTCAGTGGCAGGGTTAATCTGACCACCGAAACATGGTCCAGCATTCAAGGTCATTGGCTTTACGTATCGTCAAAGAGGCTCTAGGTAAAGCTACTGGAAGGTGGCCAGAAAGTAGCACCTCAGTCTGAGGTACCAGTAGTCAATGTGAGCTCTATAGGAGCAACCTGGTATGCGTTTGGCCCCTTCATAAGTTCAGGCCAGACAGGGTCATTTCTGACAATAGGCCCAACCTGCTAGCAGCCCTTTGCTTTATAGACATGACACATTACCTCGCCTGGCTCATGTGCTGAAGCTAGTAGTATAACAGCAGTAGACACATTATAGCTCATATAAGTGCCTAAATGTTGCTGTTATTAGAGAACGATCCTTGCATGGGACACATCAAAACCACAGATAATTACTAGGGTCCAACCCACTGGATCTATGCTACAAGGGCAAAATAACAAATTTTCTACAAGAGAGAAAAGTTAAAAGCACCTAGATTCAGAAAAAGACGTAGTGAAAGCATTTCCACGTAGTAGCATCTGGTATCTGATGTAGCTGACAGGCAAGCAAAAAACAGCACCAGCATTACTATACAGCTCTTTTTTAGACATGGCCCCACCTCACAGGTTCGCTTCATTGACCATTTTATTGTTTTCTTTTATGCTTTAAATGCAGGTATGAGTCTACAATGCAATGTCAGCAACCCTGATCCAATCACTTACAACAGGCTGGCAGATTTGTCCTTTTTGAGGCATGGTCCCACGTCACAGGCTTCCTTCAGTAAGTTATCACCCAGAAGGAAAGCTGTTGCTTTGATTGTTAGTGACGGGTTTCACAGAGAAGGTAACTTGTTGTCTTGAGCCCTTGACATAAGTTTCACATGTTAGACATGGAACCACAGGTTTGTATACAAGGTCAAATGATTTAAAATACAAGATGAAGATTACATTTTGTATGTACTTTTAGCATGCATGAATTAGCTCTGGGTGTGTTGGTCACCTAGTACAGTAAATATTTATTTGCGCAACTTCCATACAAATTGAGTTTTGTGTGTGTCTCTTTCTTTGAAACATGAAACTGGATGAGGGTCAGCAGAGCCACAAAGATTTCAGTAGGATGGAAAGCAGGTAAACGTGCTGTCAAAAGCACAAATAGAAATCAATTCTATTACTCTTCATGCTGAGAAGCCTCCAATTCACTGCATAAATGAATGCCTACATTTTACAGCTTTGCTCTTCAGGCAATTGCAAAGAAGTCAGACAAGAATATATATATATATATATATATATTCCTAATAAAAGGAAAAAAAATCAAACATTTAACACTAGGTATAATAGCAACAAAAAAGTGATACAAAACCCCATTGCTTTTCCACAATCCTAGGTTTTGATTATTGCTCCATGGGCATCCCAATTTGGGATTTTAGACTCCAGGACCGGCCACTAAGGATTTTGTTTCCCACTTTAAATGACTTGATTTTGGCATTTATTTTTCCTCATTACAGGTTTGTGCTACACAATTTGTCAGTTACACAAACATATGGAATTTGTTTGGACACGTAGGGGTCAGAGCCCTCACTTCCTTTTCAGGAAAGAAAATTGCCATTGACTTTCATTGTCTACTGTGTGTACATTTTTACCCGGCTCTGAATCAGCTCCAAGGTAGACAATGAAAGTGAACGACAGTTTTCTCTCCTAAAAAATGAGTGGGAATTCTCACCTGCCTCTGAATCAACCCCATATGCCCTGATTAAACAATAAGTTCAGGCCTATGTATATAAAATGCATGCATCGATTGTACAATACCTTAAAACTGCTACCCTACCTCTTTGTACCTGGATACAGGGATTAATGCTAAGTCCATGTGAAGTTATACTGGCCGTGTGTGTAGATTATATTCATTATATTATTATTCATGATTCTGGCCCATATGCCCCGCAGCCATGTCGGGCACATGCTGGCGCGCCTTCTCAGCCTATTTTAGTGGGAGCATGGGCAGCATTTTGAAGTGGCACCTTGAGGAAGTGACAGTCCGTCACGGAACGTGTGGGTTATTGATTGTCTCGCTCAGCAGGAGGTTAATCCATTTTTTTTCACTGAGGTGATTATTTCCTTGTTAGTTTTTTATATTTTTGTACATTCATGTATAGCACTTTAATATTGCACATAGGCACTTTAGAAAGATTAATATAGATGCATCCACGTGATGTTAAGTTGTTAGTTGATGTTAAGTGTGATTAGCACAGATGGCTAGGATTAATTGGGTTTCTCTTGCTGAGTTGGGCTGTGTATTGGTATGTCTTTTTTAAATGTTTGTGATAATTAATGTATTTTGTGTTTTTTAATGAGGTTTTTTGATGAATTAAACTATTGTTTATAATTAGTGATGATGTTGGCTTATTGAGTATGGAGTGGTGCCTTTTTTGCTTAGTGCCTGTTCTTGAGGTGCACTGGGCCACAAGGTGTTTTGTTTAGTATATTGTGAATTTGGGACGCTTAAATTGGCACACTCTTGCCCATATGTGCATTTGACTTGGATGGTGCTGAACCAAGTGCATTTTTGTGCAGGTTTTTCATGCCCCGCAGCCATGTCCACAACCAATAATTTTGGTCACCTGTCAAGTCTATTTATCATTTGGCAGAAGTCTGTGGCCTTTGCACTGGATGATCCACACCTTGTGGGAACACAGAATGTGGACAGCTACAGGTGATGTCCCATGTTATAAATGTGGGTGTTACAATTTCTACATTCTACATTGTGACTATAACCTCTTTACAGACTTATATAGTAAACGTAAATGACAGCTTTGGAATAGATTTTATTAAATTGTCCTTGGGCAATTGCACCTTATTAAAATCATTATGTTCTGAGGCATATACTGACTTCCATCACAGAGACTCAGGTAGGGCTTTAATAAAGACGACCACACTGCAGAGGCTTAGATAAGAAGCAAGGCTGCGTCAGAGAGAATTTAATAACAACATGTGAAGGGCAGCAACCTGCTCAAGTATTTGCTATCCCCAGACAAACGAAGGGATGAGCATGTGACAAGGGGAAAGAAATCTCCTTACAGACATCACTGTTACAACTACTCCCTTAGGATGTTGTTAACCTTCCAGGGAGCAGGGGCCTGACTGTGCAAAGCAGTAGTAAAACTGGGTCATGCAATACAACATGGCACTAATGTTCACACATAAAAAATGCCTTGCACTGCTGCCCTTAAGTAAATTAACTAAACACCGGCGCTGGCCAGAGGATCATAGCACAAATTGTGCCAAAGACTATAATAAACCAAAAGTTGGCTGCAAGACCAGTCCTGTATGTCCCCACAGATGAAGGCTGCACAACTGATATATACCAATGAATACAGTTTAATCAGATCAAGTGACATATACAACAAGTATGACAAACGTAAACACATACATTTAAAACCACTTAACAACCATAGTGCTCAAGAGAATGGAACTCCACTGGCTCTGTATCATATATAAATATTGCACTGTAGCCTTAAATAGGGTATAATGAATCTTCCAGTAAATAAACAACCTCTATGTATAAAATGGTGCTAGACCCTACTTAAAACTAACAATGTAGTGCAAATAAGCAATAACGTAAAGTGCACAGTGCCAGAGATATACATATATCCCAAGACACAAAATGTATTAATACACAGTGTTTCTCATACTATAAGAACTAAATAAACATTTAATAAACCCCAACGAAAGATCACTAATCATGATTTTCAATAAAGTGCAAAGTGCGTGGTAGCACAATTCACCACTTCATCAGGATATCTCATCCTGATCCCAATGAATTTGTGAATTGTGTTACCACGCCACATATCGGTGCTTAATCAGCCTACTCTGATACAGACCTGGCCACAAGAATTGGTAATATCTTTGATATATTTGTTTTATCTATTTATCTACCTATCGCTTTGTGTTATGGATTCTTTTTGTCACTTTGCACTTTATTATGATACAGAGCCAGTGGAGTTCCATTCTCTTGAGCACTAGCGGTTGTTAAGGGGTTTTAAATGTATGTGTTTATGTTTGTCATGCTTGTTATATATGTCACAATTACAAGTACCTGATTAAAATGTATTCATTGGTATATATCAGTTGTGTGGCCTTCACTTAGGGGGACCTGCACACTCTTTTTATTTAGATATTTTAACATGGGTTGGGTGGAGGAGTTATGGACCATCTCTCTGGCCCCGAATAGTTAAAGTGGGGCTTACCACAATGCGACCAACCTCGCCTTAATACATGTACAAATCTATGGTTAAAAAATTCAAATTTTTATTTATAACATTAATATTTCTTCAGCATACATGTCACACCAATGTTTGTTTACATTCAGAGTTGTTATCATTCCAGAAAGAAAATGCCAATGATTTTTGAGTCCTGTAAGGCAGACTAATTTCGCCTTCTGTTAGGCTTCCTCAGTGTCTGCTGGGACTTTTTGGAGCTATTCTATGTGTTCAATAAGACACAAATGTACACATTATAATACAAATAAGGGCAGACTATAACATTCAAAAAACAAATATAGTATTATATAGGTTACCTGAATGTGAAAGGCAACTGCTTCCCGTTCTGAAAAGTGCAACTGGATCCCAAAGGGAAAGGGGTGGATCTGTTAGATATTTCAAATTATCAGTATCCTCAGGATATTGTATTTGGTCGAGGATAGGGTCCCCGTTTGACTGAAGGGGTAGATGAATAATGAAAAATCAAGTTGTATAGGTAAATATCTATCCTTAAGTGAACAACCACCACCAAGTCTCGGTCCACTTCTGGACCTGTGAGCATGCCTGCAGGGGCCTGGTACCGATGAGTAAAAAAAGCTCCAGAGTGCTCCATAGATTGGAATGTATGACAAAAAACTATATTGGGTAAGAAATTCACTGCATTTTACATATCAATATTTATATTATTAAGGCTACAAGATAGAATGTAGTCTTCCATGAAAGTATTATATTAATGAAGCTGCAGTGTAAAGCGGAGAAAGGCACACAAAATAGAAGGATGCTTAATATGTAAGTTCCTACCTGGATGACTCAGAGGAAGATGTGTAGGCAGCTCTGTGCTGCTGTCATCGGTAGCGGGTGCCGTTAGTAGCAGGTTGGCGGTGGTAGGCCGACATGAGCTGAGACCTTCAGTTCACTGTGCGGTGTAAGGGCACACTGCTTGCAGCATACCGCCGTGCGAGCCGGACTATCCCGGCAGCCTGTTATATGCGGCCGGGGAGGCCGGAAGCGCTCGCACCCGGGGGCGTTTGGGTCACTTCCGTGACGGGTGGCTGAAAAAGAAAGTCCCGGAACGCAGGTGCGCTCCAGCCAGCCGGCGGAAGTGATGTGGCGCGCGGCCACCTGTCTCATTGGGGAACAGGATGGGCTTCAAAAGAATGGAAGCCGGTGTGTTCCCCGAGGGCTGCGGGGGGAAAAATAGCATAAACAGTGTGGTAGCCTTGTAGTTTGGCTGATCTTAACGTGGCACACTATCATAGAAGGTTATTTATATATTCTATTCATGTTGCAATAAAATATGGTGTACCGCATACATCGGTAATACTGAAATTTATAGCTGAATTAACAGGTTGATGTAATGAAATGGTGAACAATATCTATTCTCACCTAGATCCTAATGTACTAGCAGAAGGTGCACCGCCTGAAAAATTTGTACAATATAACCTGTGTGCTCACCTACTACAATGAACTCAACACACCTTGGAGTTGGCATGCAAGTTGCACACCTACCTCCCACAGGAAGCACCACTACACAATTCTCAATTACAAAAAGTATTTAATTGGTACAAAAATTAAAACCATCAAACATATACACACGACAAAGACAATTAAAAGCAAACGGTATGGCCGAAAATTGATAATTAATGTATACTGCCCGGACAAGGGCTATCAAATATATATCATGCCCATGGGTGAAAAAAGGTTGTTTTAAATGTATATATGAAAAACCCCCTATCTTTTTGTGCCGGCACAAAAAATGTGTGAAAAAAGGTGTATCTAAACCCTAATAAACATATCATAAATGGTAAACATGCAAATATATGCAAAAAATATGTATAGAAAATATATATACACAGAAAAATATACAAATATGTGAGTGTATATATGCTAATGTGTGTAAGATTACCCACATGCATATATAAAGAAGCAACAATTAAAGTATAGAGTGAATAAAGCAAAATATGCTATAGTGCTAACATACAGATGAATAAAATATACATGTCTAATTATCTAAACTGTGACATACCATTAATCCAACAAAAATATATATACAATGAAAGAAAAAAGTTTTTTTCTATATATATACACTAGTGCATATCATTATCACAACCAATTAACATGAAGCAAAACCCCCCTCTCACTCTGTCTTTCTATCCACCTATAACCTAATTTTCGGCCATACCGTTTGCTTTTAATTGTCTTTGTCGTGTGTAGATGTTTGATGGTTTAAATTTTTGTACCAATTAAATACTTATTCTCACCTAGATGTTAGTATCGTCCGGCCCCTGAGACTGGCGGCTGCCATGACCCTGAAGTAGTCGCAGGCATGCCCAAAGTCTGTGGTATTTTTTTATATTAGAAGTCCCCTAGAGAAAGAGTGTTGCCAAACAGGGGGATCACAGGAAAGTGATCCATGTGGTTCTGAGGTAAAATTCCTAAATTTATTAGAAAAGCAAATAAGGAGCACGACGGGAGAATATGTCTTTCATATGTTACATATATTGTTAACTGACAGGTCTCTCATAGACATACATTAAACAAAAAAGACAAGATACCATCCACATCGAGTTGGGCCAATTTGGCCAGGTCAAATATGATACCTGTATATATTGATAGAACAATATATTATCTCGCTGTGTAAATGGGTCACGTTGATAAATGCCTAAAATGGGTAATATCAAGTTATATAGATATATAGTTATATTCTACTTAAGGCGTGACCCACTATGCCAGCTGGTTTGATGTGTAAGTTTGATTGATTTCACATTCTGTTCAAACCTCGTCACCTTACAGATATGTTTTTAATATATTCCTGGGATTGGCCCTACAACCCCAGACCAGTGTTTGATTGGGACAGAGGAGCAGGAAAAGAAAGAAGGGAAGAAAAAGATGCCTAATTAAAAGGTCCTCCCCCTGTGATCACGGATTTTTGTTATGGTAGTTGAGAAAATGTCTGCCTATTTGGGTCTGCACATTGCCAGTCCGAATATCATACGAGTGTTCATAAATTCGTTTTTTCAGCTGTCTGTTGGTTTTTCCGATATAGTATCTCTCGCACGGGCAAATCAATGAGTAAATGATATTCTTGGATTTGCAATTTGTGAAATGTTTGAGATTTATTGATGGCTTATTCCCAAGTTTGAGTGTCTTAGTTTTGTAGATGTACCTACACATGTTGCAGTTTTGACACTGAAAGGTGCCAGGGGTTGAGCAACATAATCGTTTTGGTTCTCTAGAAAAATGGCTATGGACCAAATGGTCCTTTAATTTTCTTGGTCTCCTATAGGTAAATTTAGGCTTTTGGGGAATATATTTAGAAAGCTTTATGTCGCTGGTTAAGACATGCCAGTGTCGTGTGAAGATTTGCTTCATTTCCCGTTGATGGTGTACGTCAATATCATGGACAAGGGGTGGTCAGGTGATTTGAATTTTGGTTTATATAGTAGTTCTTGACATGATCTCTGTTTGGCTTTTCTGTACGCTTAACGTAAGGTCTGTGCTTTGAATCCCCTGTTTGCTAAGCGGATCCGAATGTTGTCTGCTTCCCTTTTGAAGTCCGGGTTCCGCACCGGGCCCGGATGTATTCCCCATAAGGAATGCTAGAAAGTAGGTGATCCGGGTGGGCACTCGATGCCCGTAAGATTGTATTTGCCGCTGTTTTTTTTCTGTAAAAATCAGTAATGAGTTGTCCAGATTGATCAAGGATCACAGTCAGGTCCAAAAAATGTATTTTAGTCCGACTGTAATCTAACGTAGATTTTAATTTTAAAGTGTTGATGTTAAGTTCTGTTACAAATTTGATTAATTCTTGTTCTGGTCCAGTCCAAAAAATGAAAATATCATTTATGTACCTGTGCCATGTGGCTACGTGGCACAGGTACCTGGAAGGACCGTCCTCACTCCACAACCCCCTCTCCCAACCCCCCAGATACAGGTTAGCATACGATGGGCACAGGTAGTCCCCATCGCTGTTCCCTGTATTTGGTGGTATAATTGGTTGTCAAACAGGAAGAGGTTGTGGGTGAGGAGAAAATGCAGTAGTTTGAGAATGAAAACATTGTGGTCATGCTTTTCTATGTCTAATTCATTGAGGAACATATGGACAGTTTCAAGTCCCTTGGTATGCGGGATGCTGGGGTAGAGAGCCTCTACGCCCAGGGTCACGAGAAAAGACCCCGGGGCCAGAAACATCTCATCGAGGATCCTCAGCAGATGCCCCGTATCGTTAAGATACGAGGGCAGTTGGTGGACCAGTGGTTGGAGGTGGTCGATGTACCGACTGGCCCCATCTGTGAGGGAGCCCATGCCCGACACTATCGGCCTCCCCGGTGGTGCCACGGTGGACTTATGCACTTTGGGTAGTGCATAAAAGGTTGGTATGGTCGGGCATGGGACCTCAAGATACGAGCCAGTGGGGCCATCGATCACTCCTCTGCTGATGGCCTCCCCAATGAGGTGATGGTAGGCCTCAGAGTCCTCCCGGTCCCTGGACATGGAGGCCCTCACATACTATTCTCTGTTATTAAGGATCTTCAAAGCAAAAACAGAGAAAGGGGGAACCCACTCTCCCCCAAAATAATGCCGGAGATACACAGAGTTGCACCACTCACAAGTGTAAAAAGATCATGTAAATTTTATTATTTCTAGTTATATGTAAAAGACATACTAACATGTATACAAGTAGACAACACACACGTTTCCTTTACACCGTTTTTGGGATAAAAGTTTTTTTCACTTTAGGTAGGCTTGTAGATGTGGGGTAGTTTATTCAGGTCCCTGAGGGACAGTGGACCGATGTACACTTATCCTTGGGTGTGGTTGGTTCAGCACGTTGTGAGGTGCTGTTTTCACCTTTTTGTTGTGGTCACTTTTGTGCTTTTTTCCCTTACTTGTTTTATTCATTTGTATTTTTGCTCACATTCTCACATTAATTCTAGATATAACTTGTTGCACTGTGAACGTCTTGATTTGGATACGATGGTTCAGATCTGTTAGGAGGAGGAACTGCCCAAAGGGATGCGCAAAGAAATTGGTTAGATCGGCGCATGCAACTTGGGATGCTCCTGCTCTACTGTTGCTGTGAGTGCCTGAGGACGCCACCTCCGGCTACAGTGTGCCCACGGAGAAAACGGCTGTGGCTCAAGTGTCTTTATCCCCTCTCGCCTCCCGTTTCCCTGGCTGTGTTTTTGGCGACTTGGACATCTTGGATTCCATCTAGTGAGGAGGTCTGCTTGGAGCTATGCATCTGCAGTTGGAATGTGACTGCTGTTGGCCTTCCCATGCACTATGGACCATGGAAAATGGAGATACCCTGGTATTGGATGAACGACTAAAAGGTTGTCCCCATGAGGAAACGTCCGGCGTGGATCTTTCCTTTGTGTGTGAAGCGTTTTGTTGATACAAACAACATACACTGATCCACCTGAATATTGATTTATCTGGAGTTCCGTTTTTTCCCAAAGGACTAATTGCTATCTATCAATATAGAGTGCTTCTAGCATATATGAAATGGTTTCCATGTTGGCTCGGTATTAAAGAACTGATTGAATACATGAAATAAGTATATAGTTTATCATTAAGTAATTAGAATTATGATTGCAAAGATGAACGTTATATGTTGTGTTATGTGTTGATATATGTATTAGGAGAGCCTTTACGATCTGTATGGTCACCTATGTAGTAGATGGCTGCTAATTCACATGCGTGACAACTATTACATAGTGGCCAGTTGTGAGTAGTTGCTATTTATAGCATATAGCCAGGTTTGGTGGCCGTTGCTCCCTTGGCTCTGGGGCCCATTCCCCTTTCCGCCTCCCTCTTTCCTTCCCTTTCCGCATCCCCTCTCCCACAGTGCCTATTGGCGGCCGGAGCGCCGGTGACGTCACAGGTATGGGGACTGTGGCTGTCACCGGCGCTTCGGCTTCTGGCCTGAGGGTCTGTGTGGATATATAGTATCCTTTCTCTAATGCGGGTTTGATCTGACACCGCTGCATCTGCGGTCCTTGGCCTTATTGCACGGTTTTGAGCCGGTTAAAAATGCGGGTCTTAGGTAACGCGTTGCTTGGCAACGGTGGGCGCGGTGATCGCGTGACGCACTTCCAGCCGGAGTGCGCCTGCGCGATATTCGGCCTGGCTCACACACAGCTTTTCATTACTGGCATTATATGACAGCTGTGCATTTACACCTACAGGCCAGCTAGGACCGTCGATGCGGCTTGATGTGGGAAGGGTCTGCGAGCGATGGGAGCACATTGGCTACCACCCTGTTGGGGTGGGTACACCCACCTAGTTATAAGGCGCAGGTGGTGACTCTCCTCTCATTTCCGCCCTGATGAAGTAGTGTAGGGGTCACTACGACACGCGTTGGCGTTTTATCCTTACAGGGGCACCCCGGTTGGTCTGTATATTCACATTTTACCTTTTTCTTTCACTATTGTTCCTATTGCACACCCTGGTTTGTCCTCCTGTTTGATGATAATTAGAAGTGATGTTGGTTATTCTTTGTAAGATTGTGATATAGTTTTGATTTATCACAGTTGTATACTTGATTGCAATTTTGCACATATATATATGGGTAGTAAGGTTTTATTAATTGAGATTAGAATTGATTCTTAGTATGATGATTGTCACCAGACCTCCGGTGCCCCCTGGTGGTTTTATGTGTTAATGTATGTGTGTTGTCTACTTGTATACATGTTAGTATGTCTTTTTACATATAACTAGAAATAATAAAATTTACATGATCTTTTTACACTTGTGAGTGGTGCAACTCTGTGTATCTCCGACATTATTTTGGGGGAGAGTGGGTTCCCCCTTTCTCTGTTTTTGCTTTGAATGTCTGTATTGCTGGGGAGAGTGAGCACACGAATAAATTGGCGGATTCTTTCATTAGTGGCCGTGTGGCTGGTGCTGCCCGTTTAGCTTGTCTAACTTTCTCCTTATTAAGGATCTTGGTACACATTTTTACATATGATTCTTTGTCCTGGACCACAATGTTTCCCCCCTTGTCAGCGGTTTTTACTATGATGTTGTGATTATTCTCCAATTCTTCCATTGCTAATTTAAGATTAGAGGGGATATTAGTGGTACCTCATTTTGTTTTTACATTTTCTATCTAAGTAGCCACCAAATCAACAAAGGTGGCAATGTGTGCATTGGTGGTAAGGGATGGAAAGTATGATCGTCTTTTAAAAAACGTGCGTTTGGGGTTAATCATTGGAGTAACCCCTGTGGCTTCTAAGGCCAGGTGTAGGATGTCTTGTACAAGTTTTTCTTCTTTGATTAGCTCATCGTGTACCTCACTTTGGTCCAGATCAGGTTGTTTGTTAAATTGGTATCGGCACAGGATTTTGCGTGCAAAGAGATGAAGGTCTTTAATGACTTCAAAAGTATCTGTACGACTAGTGGGGCAAAAATTCAGGCCCAATTTCAACAGTTCTTCCTGTGATGTTGTTAGTGTGGTACCCGACAGGTTAATTATGTCTACTTCTGTAGAAGTTTGATCAGTCGTGGGGTTGGGGGGGATATGCAGGTAACTAGATTGGGTGTTTTGTTGTGTATTAATTTGTGTATCTCCTAGGTGGGATGTTTTTGTTGACCGATTGGAACGTCTCCTGGTGTTTCTCTTACGGTTGCGGATGACTCTAAAAAATCCCCGTGGCTTTGTGATTTAGCATGAGTAATTTCCTTACTGGGTATCTCGATCTCTCTACATCTAGATTTTGATCTGGTCATCATGTCATCATGATCCAACACTATCTCCCTCATTGGTGGACCTTTTGTCTTAAATGGTTTATTGGTTCTTGATCTCGGTTGTTTATTAAGTGTGTAGTCTGTTTGTTCATGGATAGATCTCTCCCGGGAGGAGGAGGACTCCGAGGTGGAGTGTGATCTAGGTGGATCTAGGTTTGTTTACATTCAGAGTTGTTATCACTCCAGAAAGAAAATGGCAATGATTTTTGAGTCCTGTAAGGCAGACTATTCGGGGCCACACAAGGGGCCACCAGGTCAACCAGCCATTCTTATCTTTTTCTCCCTTCACACGAAGGGAATTTTTATCTTTCCAACCCATGACTAGAGTATCTTATTGGCTAAAATGGTGGGTCAATCAAGTCATGTTTTAACCCTAGTCAGGGGTTAACTCAGCATAGCATTGTTCAATTAAATTGGACCCAGGCCAAATTAGGCCACACTTGAACCCCCATACCCCACGTCTCCCACAACAGGGGACACGACTCAAACTAACAGGCTCAAACTAACAGGGCACTCAGTGTCTTACATTTTTTCCTTTTTCTTTTCCCTTCTTTTTGTCTTTCCCCATGACCCCGCCTGCACATTTTCTTTCCTTAGTTGCTTTTCATTCTCACCTTTCAAAATGACAGACTTAGCCAGTACAAACTGGCAAACTATGATTCAAGACCTCCCACAATGTAGATTGGACATCAAAATTGCAATTGAATATAATATTCATATTCAGGTAACCTATATAATACTATATTTGTTTTTTGAATGTTGTAGTCTGCCCTTATTTGTATTATAATGTGTACATTTTTGTCTTATTGAACACATAGAACAGCTCCAAAAAGTCCCAGCAGGCACTGAGGAAGCCTAACAGAAGGTAAAACTAGTCTGCCTTACAGGACTCAAAAATCATTGGCATTTTCTTTCTGGAATGATAACAACTCGGAATGTAAACAAACATTGGTGTGACATGTATGCTGAAGAAATGTTAATGTTATGAATAAAAATTTGAATTTTTTAACCATAGATTTGTACATGTATTAAGGCGAGGTTGGTCGCATTGTGGTAAGCCCCACTTTAACTATTCGGGGCCAGAGAGATGGTCCATAACTCCTCCGCTCAACCCATGTTAATTTTCTACAAGGGGACACCAGCTCAACCAGCCATTCTTATCTTTTCCTCCTGTCACACAAAGGGAATTTTATCTTTCCAACCCATGACAAGAGTATCTTATTGGCTAAAATGGTGGGTCAAGTAAGTCATGTTTTAACCTTAGTCAGGGGTTAACTCAACATAGCATTATTTTAGCTGAGACACTGCATGCAGGCACAGTTTCAGGGCAATATCCCCAAACTGGCAAGTCACCAAAGACTAGAGTTGCTGCTAAACCTAAGGGCAAAGGTATTGCTATCACACAAGTCCAAATCCAGGCATTCAGGTTTTGCCTCGCCGCCTGCAAATAACCCTTTGATCCAATTTTATTTACTACAGCAAGCATATACCTCATCATTAGTTAGGCCCGTTCATATGTACAATATGCAATAAACAATATATAATACTTATAACTGAATCGCATATGCTATGTTCACAGCTATCTGTTTTTCATTGAGCTAGGAGCTGGTGCTTTGTGACTATGCCAGAAGTGCATTGCTGGAATGTTTTTTGGATGTGTTTGCATTGCATTCTTTAAAAATGTACAATAAACGTTGTATTGAAAATGCTACTTGCTAAGTATTCATACTGAGCTGCACAATGCAGCACATTTATGTGACCTGGCAAAAACAGATAGGTACGAATAGAGCCTTTATTAAATTAAAAAAATGTAAATTGAAAAATGATCCCTTCGCTTCGATTTTTTTAATTAAAAGAGTTTAAATATTATTTTTAACAGCCCTCGGCAACAAGATAAGGGTCTGGGATCTATATGACCTGGTAGCTGCACTGTCGGCCTCCGCTGTCCTCTGCCTTTAGTTGCCATGAAGAGCAAGAGTGAGGTCCAATATTGAAACACTTTGATTATCTAATCTTCAGCTAGAGTCTTCGGAGCACACCATTACAGGGAGGGGTATTTATACCCCAGAAGGGTGTAACCCCAGCTCCTCCATGTGTCAGAGCAACATGCACTGTGATGTCAGGGGAACCCACTGGAAACACCTCCTCTGAAGTATAAATGCACTGAAACAGTAATATGCATATTAATAGTACTTATTATGCTTTGAATAAAACATTAAATTCCCCCCCCCCTTCTTGTTTGAACATTTACATATGTCTTATTGCAGCCTAACTAACTCCATAACTAGTGCATGAGTATTTCTGAATATTTTGCATGAATTATCTTTGAATCTGTTCAAGTTAGTTTCTATGATGAGAGAACATTATGGGAATAAAAGCTGCCTTCTGCGATAGCTGAGGAAACTACACAAATCTGCTTTCCTGGCTAATTATCATTAATTTGTCATTTAGTTCATTAAAAATAAAAGGTAATTTAGATCCAAGTATCAGTGGCTCAGTACAGTTCAATCCAAATGACTATGATATCAGGAAATAACCAAAGAAGACTTAAAGAAAGCAGATTCCGTCAGTAACAGTGAGAAAAAAATGCAGTGATCATTACAGATAAAAAGTGTTGCTCAAAGATGACTCTAATTTAAATGTATCCATGTAGCTATTCTGGATTAGGCCCCAAAACAGAATATCATTAAAGTCTATAAAGGAACACTTTTGGTTGTATGTTCTAGTCTCCAAAGCCCCCAAAGGGCTCCAGGTTGCATGAGAACACCACTAAGTGTCTAGGGAAATTTTAATAAGTTGAAAAAGGACAAATATAGAACACGGTAGGTATCACTGAGGGTTGTCCATGGCAAAGAAACACCATGGATGTCAGCAAGGATTATTAACTGTGTACAGATGCATGCAGCTTTTTCTTAACTTGAATTAAATATAACTGCAGAGTCTCATTATAAAAATTCAGAACAACATCTACATACACATTCAGAACAACATCTACATACACACAATCACCAGCTAGCCCCCCATAGAATGCACCAAATAACCATCTATCTCATCAGTGTGTAGTCATCTTATGATCTCACAACATAGCTATGAGTGAAGGACACATCTGTATTTTTTATTCTTCTTCTTAGTAAAGCCTAGTCATTAGCGGATCCAGCCTGCAAAGTTCAGATCCATACTGAATTTGTAAAGACTAGGGTGAGAGTGCCCCCTTATACAAAATCTACCTGTAAAGACTGGGGTGACTGTGTATCCCTATATACCAAACCTAGCTGTAATTATTGGGGTGACTGTGTACACTCATAGCAGACCAAGCTGTAAAGACTGGGGTGAGTGTGTACCCCCATATACCAAACCCATCTGTAAAGAATGGAGTGAGTGTGTATTCCATATACCAAAACTAGCTGTAATGGTTGGGGTGAGTGTGTACCCCTATATACGAAAGCTAGAAGTAATTAATAGAGTGACTGTGTACCCTTATAGGAGACCTAGCGGTAAATACTGAGATGAATGTGCACCCCCATATACCAAACCTATCTGTAAAGTCTGGATGGACTGGGTTCCTCATATACCAAACCTATCTGTAATAAATAGGGTGACTGTGTACCCTTATAGCAGACCTAGCTGTAAATACTGGAGGGAGTGTACACCCCCATATACCAAACCTTGCTGTAATGAATGGGTTGACTCTGTACTCCTATAGCAGACCTATCTGTAAATACTGGAGGGAGTGTGTACCCCCATATACCAAACCTATTTGTATTCACTGGGGGAGAGTGTCCCCTTATACCAAACCTATCTGTAAAAACTGGGGTGAGTGTGTACCCCATATACCAAACCTAGCTGTAATTAAAGGGGTGACTGTGTACCCTTATAGCAGACCTAGGTGTAAAGTCTGGGGTGAGAGTGTCCTCTTATATCAAACCTATCTGTATTCACTGGGGTGAGAGTGTACCCCATATACCAATTTTTATTTTTTATTAGCTCCACGCTCTAACTAACTGATATAACTGGTCCCCCTCGCCATAAGATCTTTAACCCTTAAACGCAAAGCACCTGAGAGTTACTGCATGGCTTTCCCCCTTGCTAGCGGCCAAAAGAAATGAATAAAAGAAACACTCACCTGACCCCTCGACTCAGTCTTCTCTTCATCTGGGGAGCATCCCATCCCCCAGGCTCTTCCGGCTTCAGGAAAGGGCCTGAAGGAGCCCCCCCCCCCCGCTTCCCCCACCACCTCTGACATCCAAAGACATTTACTCACCTTTGGCCATGATCCCTCCCATTAGGTCCCATCTTCACTGGGAGGCCTCTGAACCCCCCCCCCGGACTCTTCCGTGGTAAGGAGAGGGCCCAAAATAGGCTGATAGTGGGTGGGGCAGATGACATAATCCATGATGTCATCCCGCATCTAGCCAAAGACACTCAGTAGTGCCAGGTGATCGGCAGGGTGAGGGTTGGAGGGGCAGGGGGCTGTTATCCCCTGCCTACTTAGCCCCCTGTCTACCGATCACCCAGCATCTTTCATTTGGTCATCGCAGGACAGGATCAGAGGGGACATCGGAGGATATGAGGTGAATAAAGAAAAAATAAAGAAATGTCATTTTTTCTCTGTGTGGTGTCTTTTTTTACGTTTAACCCTTTGTGAACTGGTAAAGGATCCATGAAACCCCTATACCAGTTCACAAGGCTTGGGGGCTGGCAAGTCACCTGCTCTCGAGTAGGCTGGCAGTTAGAAGGGTTAAACGTACCTATGTATGTTGGGTATTGTACTGTTCAAGGGACCTTGCTCTTTCAGATTTAGCTTGCTTTTTCTTGTTTCCATATTGATATTTTAGGAAATTGTGTTTTTTATTCTGCTATTCATTTTTTTAATACATTTTTTTAGGGAAGCCCTAAACCAAACCCTGTGCAACCAAAGTCACTATAACAAGCTGGGTATACTTAGAAAGCTTAAAGTATGTACTTTCAGGTTGTTTTGGTTGACACTTTATCTGCAGAGCTGACATTTTCAAGTTAAATTACCATTACATGCATGCATTATTTTGGGGTATCCGGCAACTCTTCCCTTGACAGTACCTATGCATGTTGGGGATTGTTCTGTTCAGGGGACCTTGCTTTTTCAGATGTAACTGTTTTTACCTGTTTGCACATTTTTGCATATCCTTATATTGCATATACTTAGCATATTGTATATACATATATTGTATATACTTAACCCTTTAAGTGCCAGCCTACCTGCAGCTTTTGTCACCCTCTGTTGCCAGACCATGTTTTACTAATTTGCGCTACACATGTTCAACTGTGATTTTTGAATGGATTTTCAGGGATTTCCCAGGAAAATTATATATTGCTTTTTTAAACAGAGTCTGGGCTTCAACATGAAATGTCTTGTATGGCCTTTTTTTTGTGTATTCTCAATACTTTTTGGTGAAATATGTGCAAAAAAAAAAAATTTTTTTTTGCAATTTGTAGTGTTTTTTTGTAATAAAAAATGTAAGTTTGTCAATAACATTTTATTGCGTGCGAAACCCCAATTTCTCCCGGTCACAGCGGTACCACATATGTATTGGTAGACACCCTTTCCTGCCCAGGAGACTCCCCCAAACTGAAACAGAGCTTTAGAAGATTTTCAGATAAAGGACAACTATGCTAAGCGCTAAGCGCTAAGCGCACCTTGCAGTTTTTCCAGAAAAACAACCCTTTCATTTGAAATACCCCCCACAAACTATATGCAATCAAGAAAAAACAAGTAAAATCTCAAAAAGCAACATGCCCCGAACAGAATGATACCCAACATGCATAGGTACTGTCAAGGAAAGAGTTGCCAAACACCACAAAGTAAAGCGTGCGCATAACAGTAATTTTACTTGAAAATTTCAGCTCTGCAGACAAAGCGCGCACCTTGCAATTTTTCAACCAAAACAACCCTTTACATTTGGACTATCCCTGATCAACCATATATTCCCTGAAAGTACACATGTTAAGCTTTCTAAGAGTACCCAGCTTGTTGTAGTAGGCTCACCTTTCTGGAAGTAATCCCTCGAAGAATTCTTAGGTTGCACAGAGTTTCCCTAAAAAAATGAATAAAAAAAATGAATAAATAACATGTTTTCCTAAAATATAAATATGCAAACAAGAAAAAACAAGCTAAATTTGAAAGAGCAAGGGCCCCGAGCAGAACAATACCCAACATGCATAGGTACTATTAACCCTTTTAATTGCCAGCCTACTTGAAGTTTTGTCACCCTCTGTTGACAGGTCATTTTTCCCCATCCTGCGCCATGTTTAACTGTGATTTTTTCCGGAATTTCCAGGAAAATTATAGATATACATTTTGCAGAAGAGTTTAGGCTTTAACATGAAATGTCTTGTTTGTAATTTTTCTACTGTTTTTTTTTAAAAAAACAAAAAAATAAATAAATAAATATTTTTTAGACAATTGTCTCTTTTATTTTAAATACAACATTTACTTTATTAGAGAAAACCATATTGCATGTGAAAGCCCAATTTCTCCCAATTACAACGGTACCACATATGTATCGGTAGCCCCCCCCATTATTGCCCAGGAGACCCCCCAAACTGAAAAGAGCACTTCATAACATTTACAAATAAAATGCTACTACTATCCACACTATAAACATAAGGGGTTAATTAAAAAAAAAATGACATAGGGTTCCCCCTCCTGGAGGGGGGGACCCATTTTATGGGGAATTTTAAGGGTTAAAAACCATTAAAACTCCCCCAAAAAATTATATGGGGTCCCCCTTACCCATCATAACCAACCCGGGACCAGCTATGGGGGCTTGTAGAACAGGGTGCAGGGGCCAGCTTTGGTGGCCCCCCACCCTGCAGGCTACAAGCCCACATAGCCATGGCCCGGGCTCTTCTGCCCCCACCCGGGCTTTGGGGAGGCAGGTAATTGGGGGTGTCAGGGGTTAACTGCAAGTCACCCGCTAGCCGCAGGTGACTTGCTAGCCCCCAGCCTTTGAACTGGTATAGGGATCTCATGGATCCCTTACCAGTTCACAAGGGGTTAAGTGTAAGAAAAAAACACAGAAACAAGCAGAAAAAATATTTTTTTTTTAATACTTTTAATACTTTCCTCCCATCCATCCCTGTGTCCCACGCTGATCATTCTGGCTTCTGCTCTCCTGCTGCAGCTGGAAGCCTTTTATAGCTGCTGGGCAACAGAACATAAGGGGTTAATTAAAAAAAAATTACATAGGGTCCCCCCTCCCAGTGGGGGGGGGGGGACCACATTTTTTGGGGGAATTTTAAGGGGTCCCCCCTTACCCAGCATTACCAGCCCGGGACCAGCTATGGGGGCTTGTAGGAACAGAGTGGAGGGGACAGCTTTTGCAGCCCCCCACCCTGCAGCCTACAAGCCCACATAGCCTGTGTGGGCCCGGGCTCTTCTGCCCCCCCCCTGGGCTTTGGGGAGGCAGGTAATAGGGGTGCCGGGGGTTAATGGCAAGGTGGCTTGCCAGCCCCTAGACTTGTGAACTGGTATAAAGGTCTCATGGACCCCTTGCCAGTTCACAAGGGAATAACAGAATAAATAGACACACAGACACACACAATAAAAAAAAATGACATTTATTTACTTTTTTTTTTTTTTTTACTTTACTCACCTCCGATTCTCCTCTGTCCCCCGGCGATCTCCGATGACAGCTGCCGGGTGTTTGGAGGAGAGAGCCTGGGGGGGGGGGCGATCAAAGCCCTCTCCCCCTCCCCACCTCTCTCTTCTAAGCACCCGGACAGACTGATTCTGAGTCTCGGGTGCCGGTATTAAGAAGCCGGCTGCTGGTGACACCCAGGGGGCGGGGCTAGCAGTCGCGATCCAGGAAGTGGGAGGGAGGGCGATTTCTGCCCTCTCCTCACCACGGAACAGCCTGGGGGGGGGGGGGGCGATCTGAGGCCCCCCCAGTGAAGAGAAGACCCGTCGGAGACAGCGCGGCCACAGGTAAGTAAATGTAATTTTTTTTTATTTTTATATTTTTTACAGATAGCAGCCGCCGCTGCCGAAGCGGGGGGGGTTGCTATTCTGGGGGCTCTCCTGGAGCCCCCACGGGGGATCGGATGGCACCAAATTAAAGAGGAGACCCGGCCGGATCCAACGAGGGGTCAGGTGAGTTTTTTACTTTTATATTTTTTTTACTGTGGGGGTTTAAAACCAGCTATGTGAGTCTCAAGTAGCTGGCACTTAAGTGGAGTAGAGGCTGCTACGTGAGACTCACGTAGCTGGCACTAGAAGGGTTAAACTAGTATATTGTATATACATATACTTATATTGCATATACTTCATATAGTATATTGTATATTGCATATACTTTGAATTTGCTTTTTTATTATTTTTTAGGGAATCCCTGTATAACCAAATACTTCCAAAAAACTGCACCCACACCAACAAGCCTGGCCCACTTAGAAAGCTTGAGGTCTGTACTTCCAGAGCATATATAGTTTGTGGGGAAATTTCAATTGTAAAGGGTGTTTTTTCCTGAAAAACTGCATGGTGCGCATAGCAGTTGTTTTTGATCTGAAAATCTCTCTCGCTGTTTCAGTTTGGGGGAGTCTCCTGGGGCAGGAAAGGGTGTCTACCAATAAACATGTGGTTACATTGTAACTAGGAGAAATTGGGCTTGTACGCGCAATATGATTTTATTGAAAAACATTTTTATTACAAGAAAACTCTTTTTCCCACGCCGCTCATTTTGCGGCAAGCTGCCATGAAAATGGTGTGTTCTACACCCTGCTGTGAGAAAAATTGCTAACCAGAAGCCTCCAAAACTGCCTCTCGGCTGGCAACCCACTCTGCGAGCCACATATGGAGTCACCAGACACATGGGAAAATAGGCTTTTCTGCTTTTAGAATTTAAGTGTTTGATTGATTTTAACTTTTTAGCAATACTGTTAATTTACTTTTTGTTTGCTTTGCAGGTGCCTGGCCATGGGCGCGGGACAGAGAACAAACATGTGAACACATGGTTTTATATAACATATGAAAAAGACTGTGTTCTATACATGTTTCAGCTTTTAGATGGCTATAAAGGAGATCTTCGTAACATGCCTGACTTGATTTAATTTCCTCCAGCAGAAAGAGGGCCAGCTGAACTCAATGAACCAGAACTTAAACAGATCCGCTCATCACTAAATAATACTAACCTTCTTTTTCTGTTGGCTTTGCAGGTGCCTAGTGACAAGTTTTCCTCAGAAGCCTCCTAAACTCTTCCTAGGTGGGCTGCAATAATTAAAATTGCATTTTATTTATTTAATGTTTTTTTTACATTTTAAATAACACTAATAATTTAGCGATCCCTCGCTATGGACGTGAGGCAGAAATTATTCAGTGCTCAGTGCCTGGGTGTGGTGGGCAGTAGTAGCAACGGGCTGACTGCTGATGGTTGGCACGCTTCCCCCTCTTGTGTTGGCTGCCTGAGGCTGCATGGCCACCACATCTTCTGATGAAATTTGATGAAATCTGATTGCCTTCAGTCCAAGTTTGTTCTAGGACTTGGTCATCACCCCTCGTTTGTCTTCCACCCACTCCTCCCCGCTACACTCCTTCTCAGCTTCTACAGTCATCCTCATCTTAGATGTCCTTCCACGTCCTCATCCTCTAACACAATTTGTTGTGTATCTGGGAACCCCTATGTCTGCAACTGGGGCAGGGGCAGGTGAATGGGCAACAGTATCCCAGAGCATTAGTGACTGGGCTGGGACGGCCTTGCTGATTTTAAGGGGGGTGAGGTGGAGGACTCTGCTTATAATCTGCAACTGCTTCAACTTGTTCACCACCCTGGCAACAGTGTTGGGACCTACGAGAACCCTGGTGCGTGCTTACACCAGAGAAAAACAGGGGGGTTGGATGAAAAAAGGAAAACAATATAATTATGACAATTAATTATGACAATAGTAACAGTGTTTTTCTGTTTGCCTTACAGATTCCTGGGTATGGATGTGGGTTAGTATTCAGTGTCCCACTCTCCTGCAATTTAAATCTTTACAGCAGTAAGAACTTGAAGCACTGTGTGATATCTAATCTATCTGTAAGAAACTTACCTCTGGGCCCGCGGCGAGAGTCAGCTGGGTGGTGTGGCACTCCTGTTGCTGAGCAAGGCCGCCGCTCCTGGATGACAGGGAGCGCGACGCGCTGCTCTGGCAGCCTCACCTGCCCCCCTCTAGCTGTGAGGCGCATGCTCAGATGAGCACCCCACGGTCTGTCAGTTTCTCTACCAGGAGGCGCTGCACTGCGAGTGACAGGCGGCGCAGCGTCCTCCACACCTGAGGGGAACCAGGGGCTGGTCAGCCTTGCTGCCAAGACTGACCAGCCCCTGGAAAGTCCAGTCACTCACAAGTATTGTAAATTGCACCAATCACCACACACACTCATTCCCGGGTTGCCATTGGTCAGGTCCCCAAAAAATACAGGATCAGCCCAGTGCTCAGTGCCCGTTATAGTCGCTTGTGATTAGGGTGTGATTCCGTTAGTTATTATCTGTTTCCGACCCGGCTTGATCGACCTTTCCCTCCGCTGCCTGTACCAACCTTTGCTTTGTCTGACCTCGAACCTGCCTGCCCCTTTGGATACCCCACGATCTCTGACCTCCTGGCTTGACCCTTTGGCTACCCCTGACTACGCACCTGTCTCATCCCTGTACTCGGACACCTTTCAGACTGACTACCTGTGAGCGACCTCGGCTTCGGGATACCCTTGTGGTTCATCGGCCTTCTCCATAAGCAGACATCCTTGATGCCTATTAAGACCTGGGAGCAACCGTGTCGGGTGAGGAATACCTAGCGTCCCGGCAAACGGGGGCTTGACTATAGGCAGAAGCGGCGGTGGAGATTGGGGGTTGTGTGCTTACAGAAGGCTGGTGTCCCGCTGCACATCACACTATCATTGCCTAAACTTGGTCTTGCCTCAACATTCTGGCAGCAGTATTGGGGCCTACAAAAATACACTGCAAACCTTGGTGCCTGCTTGCACCAGATATTTCATTGATGTAAAAATGTATTGAGATATGTATATATTGCAGTGCCTCACTCTTCATCGCTCCAAGCATTTTAAGGTGTCCTCAAAACTCACCTAGTCAGACAAGCATCAAGCTCTACCAAACTCAAGCTCTACCACTTTTCCCTCCACTCCACCTTATCCTTTAGACTGTAAGTTCACAAAGGCAGGACTCTCTTTCCTATTGTCTCCTGTGCTCATTTGGTTTAAACTTCTACAGCATCTACAGTATTTTGTATAGGTCCCTGTACTATATGTTTTACCTTGTCTGTAAATATACCTTGTGAAGCACTACAGAAGATGATGACACTATATAAATAAACAATAATAATAATGTATTTATTTATTTGTGTGTTTCTTAAATGCTTAAATCAGTTTTCTGTGATTAGGCCTCCAACATCCATATTTATTTATGTATGTATTTCTTTAATTTTTTAGTTTTCTGTTATTGTTTTGAGTACTTTCCCTAGCCCTGGTGTTTCCCTCGATTTTCAGCCATTTAGCCCTTGCTGGCCCCATTTTACAGCCATTTTTGGACCCCAAAGTTTGAGTCTTCATTGACATCAATAGGGTTCGAGTTCAGTTTCAGGGGCCCCAGACCTGGAGTTTGGTGGCAAGTTTGTTCGAACCCGAATTTCTACTGGTAACGACATTTGTAAAAATTATAAAAACCTGAATGTTGAAATGGACTTCACAGTAGACCTTTGTCAGAGTCACTAAGAATTAGAACCTCAGCCTTCTTGGCTTACTGTTTAAAACTGTTTAAAAATTACCATGTTATACTCTATTTGCATGAAAAGCATAGGCAAAGTTGTTTAGGAGGTCTAACTTACTTAACATTGATGAATCCTCATGAATCCATCAGAAGGCTCCAGAGTAGAGTAGCCAGACAATAAAGAGTGAGTTTATTGACAAGACCAAAATCATCAAACTTTCCTTCCCCTTTAAACTGACAAGGACATCTATCACTTACTAAGTTTCTTGTTGGATAATATTTTTGCTTTAAACAACCTCGCTTTAGCAAAAACTCCCCAACATTTCCTATGTGGGCAGCATAAATATATTTTAATTGTCAATCTTAACCAAGCTCCTTTTTTAATATCAGGCCCTCACCATTCAAAACGATCACAAGTTTTTCGGAAAAGGAGCAAGTTTTTGGGAACAGGCAGGGTGCCTGATTTATAAAGTGTCAGCCCCACTCAGCATCACTTTTTTGCCTCAGCAGCACTCAGTATGCAATTTTAGAAAACAAAAAAAAAGGCTTCGGCAATGCGGCCATCAGCTAGTGCCTTATTTAACACCAGCACCGCATGGGTTTGCCACGCCAGGTGCTCAGGTTGAAGCAGCGCCAGTTTATAGTGGCCCTGTTGGTCAAGATCTCATAGAGCAAAATGGGCAGACCTGGATTGAAGTGTTTTATGCTTATAATTAATATTACACACATTTTTTGTACAGAACCTGCATTGTGACTTGTCAGTAATGCAAACACATGACCAAATCACGCCAAATGTGATCTTTTTTAATGGAAAAATAGTTTTTCATGGCTTTTTTTGCTTACCAATGTGTAATTTGGACAACAACAACTAAAATGCAGCCTAAATGAATTGTAAAGTTTGTCCCCTTTGTCCCCTGCAGTGTTATCTTGTAACTGTAATGATGAAAGACCAGTGCCGGAAAAATACAGCGCTAATCTTTTCAGGGCAGAAAAGAAATCCTAACTGCGCTGTGCGGTGCCATAAAGATGGTGGTACAAAGTGGCGCACACTGGCACTGATGTAATCAACAGTCGGGTCCAACAGGTACTGACACAGGCTGCCCAAAATCCAATGCAACAAATGAATGATCTTAGACATGATAGCAGTGCCAAAAAATAAAAAGATCTCGGCACTCTGAAACTGGAAAAAGGTGGTAAACGGCGCTATTAATAAATAAGGCTCCTAAATTCCAGCTACTGTGTATCTCTAAGCATACTGATAGTGTGTCAATGCCTAATGTCAAACTGAATTGGTCTGCAGCTCGTCTGCAAAGGGATCTGTGGGTGGCAACACAGGCCTGAAGCATTGAGTGACTTAGGCCCTTATTTAAGAAGGGATAGCGTCAGGTAGTGGCTGGTTAATGACAGGTAGCGACAGGTAGCGACTGGTGAACGCCGGACACGGCACGCAATTACACATTTATCAAGCAGAATCTGTTTAGCGACTGGGATAGCGCCATGTAGCGTCTGATTCATCATTTTCACAGCCTCAGCGAACAGCGTCAAGCGTTAAGCCTTGCACAGCGCCAGGTATGACCTCTCGCTACCTGGCGCTCTCCCATACATTTCAATGGACGATCCTTTTCTTCTCTTTAAACGGGTTTTTTTTTTTTTTTTCAAAAAAATGACAAATAATTCTGTGACCTCTTCTGGCATTGAAATAGCAGTTTTTTCATAATTTTTAAATTTGTTATATATTTCCTCAGAAATGACATTACAGGTATGGCATTAAAGTGTTCATGTTACAATGTTGTTACAATGTAATTCCATATGTTTTTGCTTTGTTACTAGTGGATAGATGCTTGAAAACACACTTTAAACACACCGCCTCCTGCGCTCTGGGCTTCAAACAAATATTTTTCAGGTCCAGAGATTTGTGAGGCTGTTTTTTTGCTGAATATGGTGTGAGTCGGTCGCTATGAGCAGTCGCTAACATGCGCTCCTATTACAGCGCTGTACTGGTCAAATAGCGACTCCTCACAATGTATTCAACATTACTGAACAGCGACTGAGTCGCTATAAAGTAGCGACCCACGGCCGAGCTCTGCGACTACTAGCGGACGCTCTGAAAATGCCTGCTACAGACGCTCATCTGTCGCTACCTGCCGCTAATGATGAATCAGCCTCTTAGAGTAGTCCTATTCCCCCTTTCCACTACACAACATTCCTTGGAAAAAGCAGCCACCTTCCTTTTCTTTACCCAAACACCCAAAAATCATGGAGTTCCTGGTAATTTTAAACTATTGATGACAGTCTGAAATGCCAAACCTCCATTAATCACTCTCATAAATAACCCACTTCTTTATTTTAGTTTTAATAGAAAACATTTAAACGCTTGGGGTAACATAAAATCAATACTGAGCTTGCATGCAATTCCACAATTTTCAGATGCCATTTTATTTACTGATTGGTAAACCTCTGAACATCTTTGTGTCTATGCCTCTCTAACATGTTGTTTTAATACACAGTTATGTGATTATGACCCTCCAGCTGTTTTCATTAGTACCACTTATGTTTCTCAGACTTCCCTTAACCCTACACCTTTTTTCTTTTAGATGTGTCACTGCCATCGATTTCTTATTTTATTTTTTTAAATTTTTATAATTTGTTTCTGTTTTTTCAAATATAAATATTTCTGATTTTCACATTCTGATATGTGTTCTATGTTCTATTGCAAGATTTCCAAATCATTGCATTCTTGTTTTGTTTACACTGTACACAACATCCCAACTTTTTGTTTTAGAACTGGGGTTGTAAATGAATCCCTACAATTCCTAACTTATGTAGAATTACTGTACTGTGCATCATGTGTAATAGTTCAATCCACATATACTGCACAGTAATAACATTGTTATTACTAGAAAATCTGTGAATGTGTTCACTAATTAATTTATGCTCTCCCATTTTTTGTCGTAGTAACATGTTGTCTCCCTGTGCTGGTAAAAGCAGAATCAGCACCAGCCTGAAGATTGTCATTTTCTACCAGTTCATGACATTTATAGTACTCTCTTGTGACCGGAACTGTGCCAATCCATCATCTATTTTCATTCTAACTTCTTGGTGATTGTCATACTGTCAAAATGTCATTTCTCTGTAAATTATGTAGGAAAAGCAACTGCTCCGACTCTTTTCAAAATAAATATTTGAATAAAAATTCAGCTAATATTCAGTTAATATTATTTTAATACAAATAACAATTGGCATGATTATTACATTAGAATGTTTATTATTATTACTATAGATTCTTATATTAGTTTATTGAAAACTTATTTCATACAGTATGTTCAGTTGCATTGACACATTTAGGTTTCTGTTTATAATATATGTGTATATAATATATAGGGACATATTTAAGTTGTCCATGGTAAGAAGCAGTCCTTTTATGTCCCCTCTCCCCACCATCAACTAGTGGCTTTCTAGGTAGGTATTAGAGGGCCATATTGTATCTCTGAGTTATGCCAATTGATTGATATTTTTGTGAAATGAATTTCCAGCCTGTGGTGTAAATGTATCCAGCATAATCATAGAACCATCCATCAGATTTGGCCTCTAACTCTTCGCTGACTCTAATGAAAGTCCTGAAAAGCCAGCAAACCAGGGGTGTACATACCATATAGACAGTGAAGGCAGGTGACCTTAGGGCCATGGCAGAAGGGGGTCCGGCATAATTTTCCTCCACCACCTTTATAGGACATACGGCACCCAGCACTGGCAGCAGCAGAGATTCATACTTTCCTAACCAGCTATGCCGCCTAATTGCTTCAATGGCCCATTAGCTTCTCGTCTCCTGTCCAGCTCCACCCCCATGCATGCCCCCCCCCCCCCATCCCTAGTAAACACACACTTCTGTGTCTGGCTCCAGTGGATGCACACTGTCTGGGACGTGGGTGGTAAGTGTCTGCCCCACATGGGGGGAGGGGGTTGATGAAGGGCCCTGCTATGGGACCCCATCAAGGCTATGTTTGCCTCTGCAGCCAAGCTAATAATTGTACACCCTGTGTACGTCCTGTGCTGGACTATTCCATTGATGATGTAAGCTCTTTACTTTATGTCTGGGAACTGAATAAACATAAACCATTTGAAGCGTGATCCAGGAGTGTTGGGCCGAGTTCAAAAAGATTGTGGCTTCTTATACATCATGTTGTTTCTTCCTCTGCCCTTTTCTCTATTGTCCTCTACGGGGGTAGTTAGTAGAATATGCAGATTAAAGTCTATGGGGCTGTGTACAATAATGTGTCAGCAAAGAATGCGCCAGGAATGCTTAAACACAGCTCACAGGAAAATATCAACTGAAAGAGTTAAGAAGGGGGGGTTTCGTATCTGGAAACCTCACGTCCCCTGCACTTTACTGTCAGACTTCATTGTAATCACTTGCAAATTGCACAAAGCTGTGAGTCAGCAGTGAGTTGTCTACATTTCAATGGTAGACTGGCAGCTGCTATACAATGAGTCACAGGGTTGATCTAGTTACAAATGCAACAGTAGCCACATCCTGGCTTTTACAATGTGCTATGCTGCAAGGAGCTGGGTGGATTTTACAATGTAAGACACATCTTCTCTTTCAGAGAGAGAGTTGATGCACTATAAAAACCACCCCATTTTAATTTTAGTACATTCGGTGCTGCTTCCTCTGTAAAACTGCAGATTTCCTCCTCAGCCTGTTTAAACAGAGACAGATGTTACATGTCAGTGGGCTGGGCTACAGAACAAGGGGTCATATCGCAGTTTTAGCAGCTTTATGCAGCAGGATGAAGCAACTGCATGTGAGGTAAGGAAACCTTACTTTCACACTTGGCTCTGCAATCACTTTAATACTTCTAATGGTGACATATGGTTATGTCTTTTATGTGGGGTGCCAACCACCAGTCATTTCTAGTTCTTATAAGAAAAAGGGTGACCACCTCAACTACACACATCTATTGCTGCATGCCTCTAATTGTTACTCTAAGGCTTCATATGACAGACTCAAATTAGGCAGTTATATTAGCAGAGAATCTAAGGGTCATTAAATTATTCATGGAACGTAAAAGTCAAGCTTTGGGGAATGGGAACCAAGGGCGGGGGTTTGGCTTGAAGGAAACTATGGGCAATGACCTCTACATTTCCTTGCTGTGTTTGGAGCACATTCTGTGCCATCTAAACTATGCTGTCTAGTGTCCTTAAAGTAAAGCTTGTCATAGATTTATATTTCCCTTGAAGTTTGATTAACTTAATGGCATAAATAATGAATTGTGCATAGTTATGTTAATGCAGTTTTCAATTACACAAATACTATTGTACAATACAGTATATCTAACCTTACTGCACAGTAAAGGCAAAGAAAAAGCATTGAACAATAGGTTGAAGAGTAAGTTTGTATCTTCTGTTCCATAAGATGCGGTGCCTGATCTACTGAAAGATCAAGCACCGCATCTTTTCATGGTACATTTTCATGTGTTCTATTTTCTGCTTTTCTCTAATGAAGTTATCTTTTTATTTCATGCACAATTTATTCCTCAGTTCTACCCTTAAATATATAGGCATTGCCGTGACATTTCAATTTTCATGTGTAACTCTAAAGATGTATCTTTTCAGCTGCAGACATAAAACTCAGACTGTGGCTAGGTTTAAAGGCATCTATTGTAATGAAACCAATTAATTATGAAAGCTGGCCTGACCTGCTCTTACGGCAAAATACCGTCAGAAATGTATGTATTTACTAGTTTAACCATAAACAAATATGAATTCAAAATCTACATTTAAAGACAGCAGTCTGTTACAGAAAGACAATATTGCACAGCAGATATATTTTTTATGGTATGAAAGAGCATTGCTGATGTAAGGATGTAAGGATGTCATGTTTCCCTGACTTATCCTGATTTTTGCCTGTGCTTGCATGCTGTGCTGCATAACCTGGGCATCCCCGGCAACCCTTTACATCCTCCTAGACCATTCACTTCAGCTGTGCTCTGCTGACCACTGCAGCCCAGTTCTGCCTCTTGGATAGTCAGGGATTAATGATATTGACCTGTCCTGAATGGCCAGTGGCCACATGAAGCCAGGCCTTTCCCAGCATGCATTGCCCATTATAGTGAAAGCTAGGGTGCTTTATATGTGTTTGAATATCAGCTCTTGTACTCCTGTTGTGATTTCAGCTTGCCTTCTGACCACTGACCTGTCTCATCCATTTATACTATGCAGCATTCTGGCATCCCAGCTCCTGACCCTTGCTCGTCTTTAGAATTCATCTGTTCCCCTCTCTCCAGCACCCTGCTAAATCTACATTACAGCTGATACAGCTAAATACCAAATAGAGCTTAATTATAGCATATTGTGGCGATCTGCTCACAGCGTGTGAAGCCGAGAGCAGTGCCCCCTCACACAGCTGGAGAGGGGAGGAAGGTTAGTTTTATCAGTTATAATCACTATATAAATAAGAAAAGCTATATATACATACAGGGCCGGCTACCGGTTTATGTGGGTCCTTGGGCGGCATGGTCTCATTGGGCCCCTTTGTGGTGAAGAGTTGCGTCACATCACAGAGGAAAGCCTCAAATCTGGATGCCCCATAAGAATCATGCTATTTGGACCAAAACTAGTTTTGGTCTACTTTGAAATGCACCAAACTCCTTTAAACCTGACCTGAGAAAAGAGAAAAAAAGTCTTTTTTTTTTTTTCCCGCTCAGATTTAAGTCTCCCTTTGCTTTATTCAGATTCGTGATCTTTCATCAGCAGGTGGGTTCCTCTTTTCATCAAGTGCGGGTATTTGCCGAAAATCTTTTTTTTTTTTTTTTTCTTCCCTCCTTCCTCCCCTTCCCCCCACCCCCTAGCTGAACCACGGGCTGTTTGATTTGTCTTACTGCAGTCCACCACATATATATACAAAGCATACCTGAATTTTACTAGATATATGTTTGGTGAAATACTTCTTTATCTTATTATTTTCTCCTCGTCGTTTCATTAATCACTTCCTTTTTTTTTTTTTCTTTTTCCTGATTCTCTCCTTCCCTTATCCCTCTCATTTTATTTTCTTCTACGTCTTCTTCCTTTTTCTTTTTTTCTTTCTTGCCTATCCAGGTTTATGGTTCTGATTGAGTTTTTTTAGCAGATCTTTTCCAAATTCAAGAAGTTGTTTTTTGGTCTCAGTCTGTGTAGTCACTTCGGCTTCTATTTCGATAATTTCCTGCATCTTCCTTAACCATTTTCCAAATGTAGGTGGGGTAGGTTTATGCCAGTGGTTGACAATGTAATATTTAGAGCCCATAATGATGATGTTATTCAAAGACCGCTTGGGCTTAGGTAAGTCCGGAATTGGGATATTTAAGAGAATTCTAGTTTTGTCTAATGTAATATTTGTTTTCCCTGTCTGATTTACAAACTGGATTATTTCCTGCCAAAGTGCTGCTATGTGCCTACACTCCCACCATATGTGTTGTACTGTGTTCGGGTACAGACTGCACCACCAGCAAAGATTTGGGGGCATATTCCTGTTGTGATCTGCGGTTAATTAGTACCTTATAATATATTTAAAGGAGAAGATTCTTAATGGGGCTGATATTAAAAGAGTATTTTCCTTATAGATATTCTGCCAGTCCAGGTTGGAAAGGGATTTCTGGATATCTCCCTCCCATTTTTTTTTATAGGAGTTGGCTTTGTTTCCTTCAGTCTGGATCGAATCACAAAGTGTAGTATAGTAGGTGTGTAACTGTTTGGGTCGGGATTCTGAAGTGAAAAATAGTAATTGGAAGCTGGTTAGGGGGGGAATAGGATCTGATTGACGATGAGCTCTAAGGGTATTGGTGGCCGTAGTATATCTTAGAAGAGTATTAAGATTGTGGGCCATTTTCTCTTTACAGTACATTTGGGCAATTTCAATCTCGTTTGACCAAATATCTTGTATCCTGATGAATTCCCGTGGGAATTCCAGTTTAGTATTGTATTTTCCTGTAACCTCTTCTACCACTTTCGTCCTTTCCAGACTTATGAGTCTTTGTGGGAGTGGGGATTTTGTCTGGTCGAGGATTACGTTTTTTAAGGTGCTTAGAGTTGAAGAGACTAGTGGGTGCGAAGTGAGATGTAGAGCTTCTGTTAGGGTTTTTGGATTTAAGGAAAATACATCCTCTATTTTGATGGGTTCTAATTCCAGTTGTGGCCAACTATCTCGATATACTGAATGTTTCCATCTAAAGATTCTTTGTATCTGTGCAGCCTGATAATATCGTTTGATATTAGGTGCACTCAGGCCACCGCAATGCAAAGGGCGGCTTAAGTAATCATATTTTGCCTTATGTTTCCTTCCTCTCCATATGAAGTCTGCAATGATTCTATTTTTTTCTATGAAATATTTATCTGGCAGGTTTATAGGAATTACTTGAAATAAGAAGATAAGTTTTGGTAAGAAGAACATTTTGAGCAGTGCGATTCTTCCTAGCATATTTAACGGTAGTTTGTTCCAGCTTTTAATGGTTCTTTTTAATGAGGGGATAAGGGGGGAGTAGTTTGCCTCGAACATTTGTTTATGGTTTTTTGTAATATTGATTCCGAGGTATTTAAATAGGTTCTCCTCGATGTGGAAGTTAGCCATCTGTTTAAGTTCCTGTAGTTCTAGTTGTGGTATATTTAATGGCATGATAATTGATTTTTCTATGTTCAATTTGAAATTTGCTGTCCAAAGACTTCCAGGACGTGTAAACATCTTTGTAAAGAAGTTTTGGGGTTTCCTAAGGTTAGTAAGATATCGTCATCATACGCTAGAATCTTTATTTCGTTTTTCCCGGTTCCTATCCCCTTGATTGTTGGGTCTTCAATAATTTTCCTTAGTAAAGGTTCTAAATCAATATTAAATAAAAAGGGGGAAAGGGGGCAACCTTGCCTAGTTCCATTTCTTATCTGGAAGTAGTTGGTAAGGGAGCCATTAACTTCAATCTGTGCCGAGTGGTTTGTGTAAAGACTCAAAATGTTATTTATAATGATTGGGCCTAAACCGATTTTTTGTAATGTAGTTTCCAAAAAGCGCCACGATACCCTGTCAAAAGCTTTTTCGGCATCAAGGACTAGTATGATCGCCTTTTTTTTTCTTTTGAGATTTTATACAATGCTGACATGGCCAGGGAGATATTTTGGTGTAATCCACGAGATAGCATGAATCCTGCTTGGGAATTGGAGATCACATAGGGTAGATCTTCCTCTAGTCTTTTACAAATAACTTTTGCAAAGATCTTTAGGTCAATATTAATTAGCGATATAGGTCTGTAATGAGAACAGTTGGATTTATTTTTCCCGGGTTCTGGAATTAATTTTATTATTGCATTGTTCATCTGTTGGCTGAGTGGGTTGTTTTTATCTAACGCATTGAAAAGTTCAGTTAGATGTGGGGCTAGTTCTTCTTTAAAGATTTTATAATATTCTGCAGGAAAGCCGTCGCTACCTGATGCTTTTTTAATTTTTAGACTGTTAATTGCCCACTCAACTTCTTCGATGCTGAATGAATTTTCTAAAGTTTGCTTCAATATTTCTGGAATTTTCGGTGCGTTCTTTTCTTGAAAAAAGTGATCACCGTTTCTATTAATTGAATCGCGGACATTGTACAAATTCTTATAAAACTGATAAAAGATATTTTTAATTTCTGCTGTTGTAAGATGAGTGATGCCCATATTGGGCCTGATGCAGAGCCTCCTCTGAACTGCCCTTAAAACCTTCCGATTGTCCGGGTCTCCCGTTTGAATCGTGGCTCAAATGTGATGCAGAGCCTCGGTCGGAATGGCTCCCTAATTGATCCGTCAATTTCACTTTACTCGGAAAGCTTTTTTTGCTCTCTCGGGTGCCTTCAATTTGATCGGGGCTCCCGTTCACGTTCACACGGGCGGCCCGTTTTTCCCTGATTTTTCCTGGCTTTTTGAACGTACCTGCTTGGTTTCCGTCGTATTTGACCTTCCATTTTGGTGGTTTGAGCAAGTATACTTACATCTCCATGGCTCTTCAGTTGCCAATCTGGCTACACGCAAGCGCACATCCCTCAAACTCCATTGGAATATACATATGGCAACCACTGCCAATTTGACACATTTTTTTTGGGAACCATAAATTTGGGTTCTTCCTTTTTCCTTGCCATTAATGCATACCTTAATCTCCTTTGTGTTCCTTTTTCCTTGCCATTAATGCATACCTTAATCTCCTTTGTGTTCCTTTTTCCTTGCCATTAATGCATACCTTAATCTCCTTTGTGTTCCTTTTTCCTTGCCATTAATGCATACCTTAATCTCCTTTGTGTTCCTTTTTCCTTGCCATTAATGCATACCTTAATCTCCTTTGTGTTCCTTTTTCCTTGCCATTAATGCATACCTTAATCTCCTTTGTGTTCCTTTTTCCTTGCCATTAATGCATACCTTAATTCTTTCTGATTCTTTTGGATTTATTGTACCATATCTAAACTTTTTGTGTCATGGAAATGTGTGATGATGCTGTGTGATTGTACATTTGCAGGAAACACAACTTTCTTGTTTTTTTTATTTTCTTCCAGCGTTTGAAATTGAATTTTTAACACCAAGTTTTTTACAAATAATTGATTCTAAATGTTTTAACAAATAAACTATTTGCTTTTTAAGCCAAATTAAAATTCTTTAGGCCTCGGTGTCTTGTGGCTGTGATTTTCTTGTATCTGTGAATGAAAAACAACATTAGTTTAGCATTGTTTATTTGGTTTGGTTGTGCGTGGTTTTTTTGGGGCCCTTTTTAAACCAGACCTTCTGCGTTTTTTACTGAAAAGGCCAAACTCTTAACCAAAGATTCCGCAGCATCTCCAAATAATAGATAGTAATTTTTTAGTCAATCAATAATTATTTTGTCCACCACTGGGCTGCAACTCAGTTCAAGAATTTAGTATACGGCCGCCGCCATCTTGACTCAGAAGCATCACACTTACTGAGGAGAGGAGAGAGGGATAAGGTACAGGGGGTGGGTTATAGCTGTGCTTTGCTCACACAGAGCAGAGACCTCTTGAAAAGGTCAGCAATCCCAGAATGCAGAGCAGCACAGTTAGAAGGCACTTCCGGTTTGCAGGCTGCCTGATAAGATGGCGGCTTCCATAATCCGCCATCTTTGATGTTGAAAGCCTCATAACATGCACTAGGTGCAGGTAGGATGATTTTGAATGTGGGCAAACTTTATGTACAGGGTGTGGGAAACATATAAGATAGACTTATTCTGAGTGAAGGTCCGCTTTAACCCTTTTGTTGCCAAGCACGTAACACCTACGTGCTGGCTTGGCTGGGCCTTAAGTGCCAAGCACGTAGGTGTTACGTGCTTGACTTTCCTCGCTTGTAGTTTAAAAAGTAAAAACAACAAATACTCACCTGACCCCTTGTTGGATCCGGCCGGGTCTCCTCTTTAATTTGGTGCCATCCGATCCCCCGTGGGGGGTCGGATGGCTCCAGGAGAGCCCCCGGAATAGGCCGCCCCCCCCCGCTTCTGCAGCAGCAGCTTCTAACTGTAAAAAAAATAAAAAATAAAAATGACATTCACTTACCTGTGTGTGCGCTGGCTCCCGCTGTCCCTCCTCTTCACCTGGGGGGCCTCCGATCCCCCCCCAGGACTTACCGATCTTCAGGAGAGAGCCTGGGAGGCTCTCTCCTCTCTTCTGCACGATGGCGGCCGCCATCATGCCTCTAAGCCCCGCCCCCTTGGGGGCGGGGCTTATGAAGTCATCCCGGCCCCGATCTCAGGCTTCAGCCTTCTCAGCTTCTCAGATGCCGGTGATCGGTGCCCTGGAAGGAGGTGGCAGGAGATCCTCTGATCTCCTGCCTTCTCCTTCTCTGGATGCCGATCACCGGCATCTGTCAGCTGAGCGGCGAGGGACAAGAGCTTGCAATCGAAGGTAAGTACAGTAAAAAAAAATTTTTTTTTTTTCTAATAAAATACTTTTTATTATTGTGTGGTGTTTTTTTTTCACATTAACCCTTTGTGAGCTGGTAAGGGGTCCATGAGACCCCTTATACCAGTTCACAAGGCTGGGGGGGTGGCAAGTCACCTGCCCTAGCGGGTGGCTTGCCATTAACCCCCGCACCCCCATTACCTGCCTCCCCAAAGGCCAGGGGGGGGCAGAAGAGCCCGGGCCCACATAGGCTATGTGGGCTCGTAGGCTGCAGGGTGGGGGGGCCACCAAAGCTGGCCCCCCCACTCTGTGCCTACAAGCCCCCATAGCTGGTCCCGGGCTGGTTTTTAACCCTTCAAAATCCAAAAAAAAATGGGGTCCCCCTCCCCGGGAAGGGGGACCCTATGTCATTTTTTTTTTTAATTAACCATTTGTCATCCAGCAGCTATAAAAGGCTTCTGGGCAGGAAAGGGTGTCTACCTATACATATGTGGTATCGCTGTAACCGGGAGAAATTGGGGTTTCTCACGCAATAAGATTTTATTGACAAACTTACATTTTTTATTACAAAAAAACTCTACAAATTGTAAAAAAATGTTTTTTTTTTTGTTTTTTTTCACACATTTCACCCAAAAAAATTGAGAATACACCTAAAAAATACAAACAAGACATTTCATGTTAAAGCCCAGACTCTGTTGAAAAAAACAATATATAATTTTCCTGGGAAATCCCTGGAAATCCCTTCAAAAATGACAGTTGAATATGTGTAGCGCAAAATGGTGAAACATCGTCTGGCAACAGGGAGTGGCAAATGCTGCAGGTAGGCTGGCAGCGAAAGGGTTAAGGGCTTTTTAGACAAATTTTTTTTTTTTTTTTTGGTTTGTACATTTTGTTGCCAATGGAATTGTTGGTTCATTTACTTTGGTCCCCAAAAACGCCACTTACCATGTTTTAGGCGCATATTGCGTCAGGGGCGGAGGCTCCATTCTTGCTCCCTTGGTTGCTGCTGTGAATCTGTTTGCATGACAAAGACACTGATATTAGAGACTGTTGTTGTCTCATGTACACAAAAAGCATTAACAAGTTTGCTGGGCTAACTAAAGACACTTTTTGAACCTCTTGCTGCCTCACATTGCCCTAGTTCTTCTATCTGCATGTAGCCTAGTTTTGAGCTGCGTACATGTGTTAAACTAAGGTGGGCTTGTATGGGACGTGAAAAACGAAGTTGTTTCAGACTATTCTGGTGTTTTTTTTTTTTTTTTTATTACAAGGAATGTGTGCGCGCACATAAACGCACGCGCGCATACTCACATCCATGATGATGTCGTCCTGCTCCAAGGTAAAGATTGCGGGCGCGCACCCGCTGTTGACCACGGCCACACGGAAAACATATTTAAAGCACAAGGCACTCAGCTCTGTGTTGGATACCATATCAATATGGGCAGACCTAAAGGGAGCAAAAAGAGCCAACCAAGGGCCGAGGCACATAGCAGCCGCACACATGCCTCATCCTCCACAAGACAGAAGAGCAGGCACCAGACACATGCCGAACATGCCCCCACTAAAACGGTGGATACTCCACACAAACAGGCACATTCCAAAAAACGCAGGACCAAGGGTACATTAACCCATGCACCACCACCTGCAAAAAAACCACGCACACACAAGGGTACCCCATCTAGTCAGACCATGCAGCATCCTCCACCTCCACACACCAAGCATACCCACAAATCCAAACACATAAGCAAGGGTAAGCGCATTGCCAAAACCACCACCCCACCCAGGTCACCCACCCCTCCACCTCCACCCTCTGGTTCCCCCAATTCCAGTACCTCAGATTCCACATGCAGCTCCACATCTGATAGCTCAACAGGAACCCAGACATTAAGCCAGAGAAGCACACACACAACATCCCCCTCCCCCATAAGCCAAAGAAGCACACACAACTCCCCAGATACCCAACCATCAATTTCCTCAGAGGCAGGGGAGACCACACACCCATGTGGCAGACAACTACGGCGTGGCTCACTAACTGCCCGATTTTGCGATGCTCAAAGCATGGCGGTGGCAAATGCAGTTTGCGAACATTATGATGCCCTATTTGGCCGCACCTCCAAAACAACCACAAAGCAGGCTAGGATGGAAATCTGGACAAATATTTGCAGGCAGGTCAATAGTGTGGGATCAGTCCGGAGAGATATTCAGCAAATAAAAAGGAAATTTGGGGACCTGAAATACTACAGCAAAAAAAAATGGACATGCGCCGTCAGCAGAGGTAATGGACAATTTTTAGTCACATTGTTAAAAGGATGTAACACTTATTAGGTGTAATTTAATCTTCCCCAGCCAACAGACAGGGGGTGGAGCAGAAGTAAAGGAAAAAGTAAAATGCATTTTTTTTAACATTGTTAAAAGGATGTAACACTTATTAGGTGTGATTTAATCTTCCCCAGCCAACAGACAGGGGGTGGCTTACCCACTAAAATTATCCTTACGCCCGCCGAGGAACATGTATATACATTCATACACCCGGCCAGCATCCAGGGACTGGCAGAGGCACAAGACACAGACCGGAATGTAAGGTCCCAAGGTGAGTCTGATTTTGCCATGACCTAGTACCCAAAGTTCAAGAAGGCAGTGTTATGCTACACAACACACTGTACTTGGCCATTTACCTAATCATCCTATCTACATTCTAAGGACCAAGTCAACAGGACACACCAGGCCCCCAAACCCCTGCGTTAGCACCGAGGCCAAGGGCACACCAGGCTTCTACACCACAAACCCAAATTGTGGATTGCGATGAGGTAAGTCAATGGGCCTTGATGTGTACTTTTAACATTGATATTTGCGAGCTTGTGTGGACAGAAAGAAACTAAAAGGATGCTATATTTCTTAACAGACCACAGGAAGCCCACCCATCATCGACCATATACGAGATTTGGAGGAGGACACCCAACATATGTCACTAACCACTACTGCACCAGTGGCAGCAACGCAGGCAACCCCGGCACAGCCACCACATCCACAACCACCTTCGGAACCAGAACCAACCACCCGTCCCACTGCTCCTACCCATTCTAGACGCCATATTTCCCAAAGAAGGCAACTACAAATTTTGGAGGAAACATGGAGGCAGGAAAATATTGCCTTTGCTGCGACAACACAGCAATTCAATGAGACTGTGTGCACCCAACTCATAAACCTCAACGCCCAAGTAGAGGTATTAAACAGAAATATCTCTGCCCTAACCAGCCATATGGCTGAGATTAATCAAAGCCTGGCCCACATTGCAGCCCATTTGCAGGCACAACATCATTCCTCGTCACCATGCAACCCAACATACCAATAATTTGTGGGGAATACATTTTCTCTGCCCACGTGTAATTTTTCTTTTGGGCACAAAAAAACAAATGACAAAACAAAATTTGTTTGAAAAAAATAAAAAAAAAACAAAAAACACTAAACACTAGTTGTGCACGTATGGTTTGCGCGGTGCCACTTTGGGTGCAAGAAAAAGGAGGGGTGGGGAGGGCTGAAACTAAAGGTGGTGGAGTAGCCCACAAGCCAGGATTAGGTTTAGGACGGTTGCAGGCGTCTATTGTAGTGCCCCCCCCCCAGTCACATCAAGACAACGGAACCTCATCTTCAAGAGAACAAAGCCTGGCTCCAACACAGAGCGAGTCCTCCTGGGGGCAGTATTGTAGCGCTCCTCTGCCTGTGAAGATTGGTGCAGGATGGAGCTCTTCATCCAGGGGACCAAAGGATAGGCAGAGTCTCCTGCCCTAAAACCAAAAAACAAAAAAAAGTAAAAAAAGGTGTGCATTGCAACAATAGAAAAGAGGGACAAATAAGGTGAGCGGGGTAGGGTGGGAGGAAAGGAGATTTGTAATGAGACTACATGCACATCCAACCTGTACTCTGATTACAAAAGTCTGGGCAATACTACTTACATAAGAGGGCAAGAACATGACGCAATAGGGTACAATCACTTAACCCATTTAATTTGTAGATCAATATTGGGCTCCAAATATACTACGCCAAAAGTTACCAAATAGTGTGTTACGGGAACAAACACAGTCAGAGAGGGTGGGCAACCAATACAAGTTTCAGACACATACTCAGTAGCCAGCCACCAAATAGATCGGCTGATTTGAATCGCTCATGTAGGCAGGAATTCCTAGGCAGGGAAAGCCAGAAAAACGACTCCCAAAAACCAAATCAGGGCCAGCCAGTGCCTGCACATTTATCCTATGTCCCATCTTCAAATGCCTGCACACAAACAATAAAATAAAAATGAGGGAGACCCTGTAAAAAGGATACCCTAAAAAAAACAATAAAAAATATCAAATACTCATGCCATCGATGTCCAAAGGCGTGCGGTGCAGCCTGGTTTCTGCCATACTCAGCAGGACAAGACCGCGGAGCTGGCGCCGCTGATGTGCTCCAACAGAGGACTACATATTATTGCCCGAGTGCAAATACGGCTGCTCTGACTTGCCGTAAGTGAAGGCTCGGCGGCCCCGTTTTATTAGGGTGATTTCAATAGGAAATCAAGGCTCTGCATCACTGAAAAAAACGGACCAATGAACGAGGCGTCCGTTTTCCCGGGAAACAGCCTCGTGCGAGCCGACAGTCGGAAAGGCGGCTGAGCGCACACCTGAGCGCATAAACGCACACTAAAATCAACGTAGCACCCTTTCCTGACCCGATCAAAGGCCAAAATCAACGGGGAAATGCACGGGGGATCTGAACGGGGAGGCTCTGCATCAACCCAATTATCTGTGATAGAAGCGATGACATTTTCAGCCCTGTTGCCTTTTGCTAGGTTAGCCAAGTATTTTCCATTTTTATTCAGTTCGTGTTTTATCTTTATTCTTGCCGATTTGCGTTCCGTGGGATTTAACATTTCTTTAAGTGCCTTCCTCGTCTTTTGTATTTCCTGGTAGAGACTTTCGGTTGCTAGTTGTTTATGGGATTTTTCAAGTTTATCAAGTTTACCTATCAGGTATTTTACCTCTTGTGTAATCCTTCGCTTATTTTTTGCTGCGATAGCGATGCATATACTTCGTATATAGCATTTATGTGCTTCCCAGATGGTTCTGATTAGGGATGAGCGAATCGATCCGGACGAACCCGGATTCGATCCGAATTTCAGGAAAAATTCGATTCGGATCGAATCCGAATTTCCCCGCGATTCGATCACTCGAAGTTTTCCTTTAACATCCATTCATTTACATTACAGGCATTCTAAGATGGCGGGCGGGACATGTCTGGACATGTATCCCGCGCCAGTGCAAGCTGGGGCAGTCACATGCAGCCTATCAGCAGCCAGCAAGCCCGGTGACGTCACACAGCGGTATTTAACGGCGGCCATCTTGCTTTTCCTCATTTCTCTATTGCATTCGTGACAGACAGACAGAACGCTGTGTAGCTGAGGCAGTTAGACAGGCTGGAGACAGGCTGGAGACAGGGACAGACAGGGACAGGCTGGAGACAGGCAGGAGACAGGCAGGAGACAGACAGGAGACAGACAGAAAGCCAGGGAAAGGTAGGAAAAACGGAGCTGGCTGACAGGGAGATTTTTTTTTTTTCATCCAGCCTTTGTTAGCGTTTTCAGGCTGCTTATAGTAACTAACTGTGCATATATACTGAACTGATCTTAAGTCTGCTGTGAGGCATCCCATTCTGTGACTAAAGCAGCCTCTGTTTAAGACCATATAAGCATTTGCTCTAATCATATTTGAAATTAGGCCTGATAAAGACACTTTTGCTGGCCAAAGCACTACTGTACCCTGGCAGCTCGATTCCTGCCCGGGGCATCCCATTCTGTGACTAAAGCAGCCTCTGTTTAAGACCATATAAGCATTTGCTCTAATCATATTTGAAATTAGGCCTGATAAAGACACTTTTGCTGGCCAAAGCACTACTGTACCCTGGCAGCTCGATTCCTGCCCGGGGCATCCCATTCTGTGACTAAAGCAGCCTCTGTTTAAGACCATATAAGCATTTGCTCTAATCATATTTGAAATTAGGCCTCATAAAGACACTTTTGCTGGCCAAAGCACTACTGTACCCTGGCAGCTCGATTCCTGCCCGGGGCATCCCATTCTGTGACTAAAGCAGCCTCTGTTTAAGACCATATAAGCATTTGCTCTAATCATATTTGAAATTAGGCCTGATAAAGACACTTTTGCTGGCCAAAGCACTACTGTACCCTGGCAGCTCGATTCCTGCCCGGGGCATCCCATTCTGTGACTAAAGCAGCCTCTGTTTAAGACCATATAAGCATTTGCTCTAATCATATTTGAAATTAGGCCTGATAAAGACACTTTTGCTGGCCAAAGCACTACTGTACCCTGGCAGCTCGATTCCTGCCCGGGGCATCCCATTCTGTGACTAAAGCAGCCTCTGTTTAAGACCATATAAGCATTTGCTCTAATCATATTTGAAATTAGGCCTGATAAAGACACTTTTGCTGGCCAAAGCACTACTGTACCCTGGCAGCTCGATTCCTGCCCGGGGCATCCCATTCTGTGACTAAAGCAGCCTCTGTTTAAGACCATATAAGCATTTGCTCTAATCATATTTGAAATTAGGCCTGATAAAGACACTTTTGCTGGCCAAAGCACTACTGTACCCTGGCAGCTCGATTCCTGCCCGGGGCATCCCATTCTGTGACTAAAGCAGCCTCTGTTTAAGACCATATAAGCATTTGCTCTAATCATATTTGAAATTAGGCCTGATAAAGACACTTTTGCTGGCCAAAGCACTACTGTACCCTGGCAGCTCGATTCCTGCCCGGGGCATCCCATTCTGTGACTAAAGCAGCCTCTGTTTAAGACCATATAAGCATTTGCTCTAATCATATTTGAAATTAGGCCTGATAAAGACACTTTTGCTGGCCAAAGCACTACTGTACCCTGGCAGCTCGATTCCTGCCCGGGGCATCCCATTCTGTGACTAAAGCAGCCTCTGTTTAAGACCATATAAGCATTTGCTCTAATCATATTTGAAATTAGGCCTGATAAAGACACTTTTGCTGGCCAAAGCACTACTGTACCCTGGCAGCTCGATTCCTGCCCGGGGCATCCCATTCTGTGACTAAAGCAGCCTCTGTTTAAGACCATATAAGCATTTGCTCTAATCATATTTGAAATTAGGCCTGATAAAGACACTTTTGCTGGCCAAAGCACTACTGTACCCTGGCAGCTCGATTCCTGCCCGGGGCATCCCATTCTGTGACTAAAGCAGCCTCTGTTTAAGACCATATAAGCATTTGCTCTAATCATATTTGAAATTAGGCCTGATAAAGACACTTTTGCTGGCCAAAGCACTACTGTACCCTGGCAGCTCGATTCCTGCCCGGGGCATCCCATTCTGTGACTAAAGCAGCCTCTGTTTAAGACCATATAAGCATTTGCTCTAATCATATTTGAAATTAGGCCTGATAAAGACACTTTTGCTGGCCAAAGCACTACTGTACCCTGGCAGCTCGATTCCTGCCCGGGGCATCCCATTCTGTGACTAAAGCAGCCTCTGTTTAAGACCATATAAGCATTTGCTCTAATCATATTTGAAATTAGGCCTGATAAAGACACTTTTGCTGGCCAAAGCACTACTGTACCCTGGCAGCTCGATTCCTGCCCGGGGCATCCCATTCTGTGACTAAAGCAGCCTCTGTTTAAGACCATATAAGCATTTGCTCTAATCATATTTGAAATTAGGCCTGATAAAGACACTTTTGCTGGCCAAAGCACTACTGTACCCTGGCAGCTCGATTCCTGCCCGGGGCATCCCATTCTGTGACTAAAGCAGCCTCTGTTTAAGACCATATAAGCATTTGCTCTAATCATATTTGAAATTAGGCCTGATAAAGACACTTTTGCTGGCCAAAGCACTACTGTACCCTGGCAGCTCGATTCCTGCCCGGGGCATCCCATTCTGTGACTAAAGCAGCCTCTGTTTAAGACCATATAAGCATTTGCTCTAATCATATTTGAAATTAGGCCTGATAAAGACACTTTTGCTGGCCAAAGCACTACTGTACCCTGGCAGCTCGATTCCTGCCCGGGGCATCCCATTCTGTGACTAAAGCAGCCTCTGTTTAAGACCATATAAGCATTTGCTCTAATCATATTTGAAATTAGGCCTGATAAAGACACTTTTGCTGGCCAAAGCACTACTGTACCCTGGCAGCTCGATTCCTGCCCGGGGCATCCCATTCTGTGACTAAAGCAGCCTCTGTTTAAGACCATATAAGCATTTGCTCTAATCATATTTGAAATTAGGCCTGATAAAGACACTTTTGCTGGCCAAAGCACTACTGTACCCTGGCAGCTCGATTCCTGCCCGGGGCATCCCATTCTGTGACTAAAGCAGCCTCTGTTTAAGACCATATAAGCATTTGCTCTAATCATATTTGAAATTAGGCCTGATAAAGACACTTTTGCTGGCCAAAGCACTACTGTACCCTGGAAGCTCGATTCCTGCCCGGGGCATCCCATTCTGTGACTAAAGCAGCCTCTGTTTAAGACCATATAAGCATTTGCTCTAATCATATTTGAAATTAGGCCTGATAAAGACACTTTTGCTGGCCAAAGCACTACTGTACCCTGGCAGCTCGATTCCTGCCCGGGGCATCCCATTCTGTGACTAAAGCAGCCTCTGTTTAAGACCATATAAGCATTTGCTCTAATCATATTTGAAATTAGGCCTGATAAAGACACTTTTGCTGGCCAAAGCACTACTGTACCCTGGCAGCTCGATTCCTGCCCGGGGCATCCCATTCTGTGACTAAAGCAGCCTCTGTTTAAGACCATATAAGCATTTGCTCTAATCATATTTGAAATTAGGCCTGATAAAGACACTTTTGCTGGCCAAAGCACTACTGTACCCTGGCAGCTCGATTCCTGCCCGGGGCATCCCATTCTGTGACTAAAGCAGCCTCTGTTTAAGACCATATAAGCATTTGCTCTAATCATATTTGAAATTAGGCCTGATAAAGACACTTTTGCTGGCCAAAGCACTACTGTACCCTGGCAGCTCGATTCCTGCCCGGGGCATCCCATTCTGTGACTAAAGCAGCCTCTGTTTAAGACCATATAAGCATTTGCTCTAATCATATTTGAAATTAGGCCTGATAAAGACACTTTTGCTGGCCAAAGCACTACTGTACCCTGGCAGCTCGATTCCTGCCCGGGGCATCCCATTCTGTGACTAAAGCAGCCTCTGTTTAAGACCATATAAGCATTTGCTCTAATCATATTTGAAATTAGGCCTGATAAAGACACTTTTGCAGGCCAAAGCACTACTGTACCCTGGCAGCTCGATTCCTGCCCGGGGCATCCCATTCTGTGACTAAAGCAGCCTCTGTTTAAGACCATATAAGCATTTGCTCTAATCATATTTGAAATTAGGCCTGATAAAGACACTTTTGCTGGCCAAAGCACTACTGTACCCTGGCAGCTCGATTCCTGCCCGGGGCATCCCATTCTGTGACTAAAGCAGCCTCTGTTTAAGACCATATAAGCATTTGCTCTAATCATATTTGAAATTAGGCCTGATAAAGACACTTTTGCTGGCCAAAGCACTACTGTACCCTGGCAGCTCGATTCCTGCCCGGGGCATCCCATTCTGTGACTAAAGCAGCCTCTGTTTAAGACCATATAAGCATTTGCTCTAATCATATTTGAAATTAGGCCTGATAAAGACACTTTTGCTGGCCAAAGCACTACTGTACCCTGGCAGCTCGATTCCTGCCCGGGGCATCCCATTCTGTGACTAAAGCAGCCTCTGTTTAAGACCATATAAGCATTTGCTCTAATCATATTTGAAATTAGGCCTGATAAAGACACTTTTGCTGGCCAAAGCACTACTGTACCCTGGCAGCTCGATTCCTGCCCGGGGCATCCCATTCTGTGACTAAAGCAGCCTCTGTTTAAGACCATATAAGCATTTGCTCTAATCATATTTGAAATTAGGCCTGATAAAGACACTTTTGCTGGCCAAAGCACTACTGTACCCTGGCAGCTCGATTCCTGCCCGGGGCATCCCATTCTGTGACTAAAGCAGCCTCTGTTTAAGACCATATAAGCATTTGCTCTAATCATATTTGAAATTAGGCCTGATAAAGACACTTTTGCTGGCCAAAGCACTACTGTACCCTGGCAGCTCGATTCCTGCCCGGGGCATCCCATTCTGTGACTAAAGCAGCCTCTGTTTAAGACCATATAAGCATTTGCTCTAATCATATTTGAAATTAGGCCTGATAAAGACACTTTTGCTGGCCAAAGCACTACTGTACCCTGGCAGCTCGATTCCTGCCCGGGGCATCCCATTCTGTGACTAAAGCAGCCTCTGTTTAAGACCATATAAGCATTTGCTCTAATCATATTTGAAATTAGGCCTGATAAAGACACTTTTGCTGGCCAAAGCACTACTGTACCCTGGCAGCTCGATTCCTGCCCGGGGCATCCCATTCTGTGACTAAAGCAGCCTCTGTTTAAGACCATATAAGCATTTGCTCTAATCATATTTGAAATTAGGCCTGATAAAGACACTTTTGCTGGCCAAAGCACTACTGTACCCTGGCAGCTCGATTCCTGCCCGGGGCATCCCATTCTGTGACTAAAGCAGCCTCTGTTTAAGACCATATAAGCATTTGCTCTAATCATATTTGAAATTAGGCCTGATAAAGACACTTTTGCTGGCCAAAGCACTACTGTACCCTGGCAGCTCGATTCCTGCCCGGGGCATCCCATTCTGTGACTAAAGCAGCCTCTGTTTAAGACCATATAAGCATTTGCTCTAATCATATTTGAAATTAGGCCTGATAAAGACACTTTTGCTGGCCAAAGCACTACTGTACCCTGGCAGCTCGATTCCTGCCCGGGGCATCCCATTCTGTGACTAAAGCAGCCTCTGTTTAAGACCATATAAGCATTTGCTCTAATCATATTTGAAATTAGGCCTGATAAAGACACTTTTGCTGGCCAAAGCACTACTGTACCCTGGCAGCTCGATTCCTGCCCGGGGCATCCCATTCTGTGACTAAAGCAGCCTCTGTTTAAGACCATATAAGCATTTGCTCTAATCATATTTGAAATTAGGCCTGATAAAGACACTTTTGCTGGCCAAAGCACTACTGTACCCTGGCAGCTCGATTCCTGCCCGGGGCATCCCATTCTGTGACTAAAGCAGCCTCTGTTTAAGACCATATAAGCATTTGCTCTAATCATATTTGAAATTAGGCCTGATAAAGACACTTTTGCTGGCCAAAGCACTACTGTACCCTGGCAGCTCGATTCCTGCCCGGGGCATCCCATTCTGTGACTAAAGCAGCCTCTGTTTAAGACCATATAAGCATTTGCTCTAATCATATTTGAAATTAGGCCTGATAAAGACACTTTTGCTGGCCAAAGCACTACTGTACCCTGGCAGCTCGATTCCTGCCCGGGGCATCCCATTCTGTGACTAAAGCAGCCTCTGTTTAAGACCATATAAGCATTTGCTCTAATCATATTTGAAATTAGGCCTGATAAAGACACTTTTGCTGGCCAAAGCACTACTGTACCCTGGCAGCTCGATTCCTGCCCGGGGCATCCCATTCTGTGACTAAAGCAGCCTCTGTTTAAGACCATATAAGCATTTGCTCTTATTATATTTATATTATAAGACACTTTTGCTGGGCATAGGCTTACTGCTGCCTGCCAGGTGCACTTCTGTTGAGGCATCCCATTCTGTAACATAGCATACCCCTCTTTATTTACACTAAGCAGCTCTCTTATTTACACTAAGCAGGCCTGTTGGAGGCTGAGTGTTACTGCTCACTTTTGGTGTGCATTATATTCTGTTTCATATAGACCCACCGCTGCCCGGGGTTTTTTTAAATATCACCTACTACCACGCCAGTTAGACTATGTCGGGCAGACAAGTGCCTGGAAGTGAAAAGAGGAGTGGCAGAGGCCAAGATTCCGCAGGAAGAGCTCGCATCAGACTGGGGGCCAGTAGCAGCAGGAGTCACGCTGAGAGACCTAATCTGCCAGTATCTGCTAGCGGTCGGGTCTCCACCAGTAACGCATCTGCCGTGGTAGATTGGTTGACGCGCTCATCAACAACATCATCACAACTTACGTCTGAGACCCCCAGTCTAGGGTCGGTAGGTTCCTCTGACACAACCCTGAGTTGGCATGCCCCGAGAGCAGTCCCTGTCCTCCCATTGCCTCTGGCCTACGCCGTTCCCTCCCCCAGCGACGTATCCTATGCTTTGGGTTCAGCTCCACTCTTTAGTGAGGAGGACCATCAGATAGAGGACAGTCAGCAGCTACTGCCCAGCCAAGAAATGGAGGTGGCTTCTTTAGCTAGGCAGACAAATAGTGATGTGGACAGTGTCGTGGGTGCTGCGAGCGTTCCAGCTCCTGCGCCAGACACTGTTGACAAATCCACGAACATCAGTGACGTACAGCCACAACCCGGTGATGATGATGATGATGACGATGAAGCCGATCGCACTTGGGAGCCGGGTGATGAAGGGGCTTCATCGTCATCATCAGGAGAAGAGGGGTGCAGGTTGCCCCGGAGTCAGCAGCTGAGGCAGCAAAGTGGTAGCAGTCAGCATGGGGGCACAATTCCAAAGGCTGGAGCCGGCCGGGGCCGGGGCCGGGGTAGAGCACCTGCTGTGCGGCAGTCTACCTTATCGGGAGGTAGTGGAGCAGGGGTTCCTGGAGTTGGCAACAGCAGCAGTGAATCAGTGAGGCCAGGGGGTGGGAAAAGTAGCTACTCGGCAGTGTGGCAGTTTTTCCTGAGGCATCCGCAGGAGGGTAACATGGCCACATGCAAGATATGTAGGCAAAAGGTGAAGCGTGGCCAGGGTCCAAATGTTGGCACCACGGCCCTGCGTCAACATATGATGCGTCACCATAAAACGACCTGGGAGAACCGAGGCTCCCAAGGGGTGGTCCAGTCTGCTTCCTCACCAAGTGAGCTCCCAATTTCTGCCAGCCAAGGCTCCAGCACCTCAGCCGAAGGCAGCTGTGCGTCATACCCATCCTCGGTCGCTCCTGCTCCTCCTCCTCCTCCTCCAAGTCATGCATCCCGCCAGCAATCCATCAGCGAAGCCATGTCCAAGAGACAGCAGTATGCGCCCACTCATCCTACGGCGCAGAAGCTGAATGTGCTCCTGTCCAAGTTGCTGGTGCTGCAGTCGCTCCCTTTTCAGGTGGTGGAATCTGCACCTTTCAGAGAACTGATGGCTTGTGCCGAGCCGAGGTGGAGAGTCCCAAGCCGTCATTTCTTTGCCAAGAAGGCAGTACCAGCGCTGCACACTTTTGTTGAACAGAAGGTGGGCCAGTCCTTGAGCCTGTCGGTGTGTAGCAAAATACATGGCAGCGCCGACATCTGGAGCTGTAACTACGGTCAGGGGCAGTACATGTCGTTTACGGCCCACTGGGTGAATGTGGTCCCTTTGCAGCAGCAACTTGGACAGGTCACGCCGCTTCGGCCTCCGCGCTCTCTGCCCATTGGGCCTGTGACACCGTGCGACTCGGCCTCCTCATCCTCCGCCATCTCCTCACCCTCCACTGTAGGCTCAAGTCTCAGTGCCCCTCCAGTCTACCATGTGTGCAGGGCACGGAGGTGTCACGCAGTGCTTCACATGGTTTGTCTTGGCGAACGGAGTCACACAGGGGAGGAACTGCTTAAATGTATTCATCAGGAAATCCAAACATGGCTTACTCCGAGAAAACTTAAAATGGGAATCATGGTTACCGACAATGGGAAGAACATTTTGTCTGCGCTGCGCCAAGGAAGCCTGACCCATGCCCCCTGCATGGCTCACGTCTTCAATCTGGTTGTCAAGCGGTTTCTGAAGTGTTCCCCCCATCTGCAGGACATCCTAACAACTTCACGGAAACTTTGCATGCACTTCAGCCACTCCTACACTGCCAAACACACCCTTCTTGAGCTACAGCGTCAGAATGGTATCCCCCAACATAGTCTGATTTGCGATGTTTCCACCCGTTGGAATTCCACCCTTCACATGTTGGACCGATTATATGAACAGAGAAAAGCCATCACGGATTTCCTGATGATCCAAGCAGATAGGGGGACTCCCCTGTGTAACTTCAATGTCAACCAGTGGCAGCTCATACGTGACACCTGCCGTTTGCTCAGGCCCTTTGAGGAAGCCACTTTATTTGTCAGTCGGCAGGATTACGGGATGAACGACGTGATTCCACTGCTTCATGTACTGCAGCACATGTTGGAAACCATGGCTGGTCAGGGCACTGGAGACATGGCGTTTACATCTTACGGCCACATGAACCCCCTTGGAGCTGAACTGGAGGAGGAGGAGGAGGAAGAGGAGGAGGAGGAGTTGCCCAGCGAAACACAGTTTAGGCTTGGCGAAATGGCTGGTTTATCTAGTCAGCGGACAGGAGAGGAGGAGCAGGAGCAGCCAGAGGAGCTAGAGGTTTTTGAGGAAGGAGAGACAGAGGACCCGGGCACACCGTGGCAGTATGCAGTGGAGATGGAGACAGGTAGTCCATCCGAGTCACTTGCGCAAATGGCACGAAGCATGCTCACGTGCTTGCGTAGTGACCCCAGAATTGTTTCCATCTGTCGGCGGGATGACTTCTGGCTGTCCACCTTATTGGACCCTCGCTTCCGGCACAAAATGGGGGCATTTTTTAAACCCACCGAGAGGGAGGACAAACTCAACTACTACAAAGACATTCTACGTAGGCAGTTGGCCGATGCCTATCTGCGCCATGGTCCATACTCTCGCAGGTCTGACTCGAGGGGACCTCTGCGCTCACCTTCCACTGCCATGGCCGCTGGGGGGGTTGGCAGCAGCAGCAGCAGAAGCTCCATCAGCAGCAGCAGCCTCAGTCTTCAGTCGCTAATGAGTAGCTTTCTACACCCGCATAGTGAGGCTACTCATGAGCAGCAGGAAGACCTGGAGCAGGACCTGAACCAGCAGGTCATGTCATACTTTGACATGACCATGCCAACACACCTTGAGGATCCGCTGGACTTCTGGGCAGCCAAACTTGATTTGTGGCCGCAACTAGCAGAGTTTGCCCTGGAAAAGCTGTCCTGCCCGGCAAGTAGCGTGCCATCTGAGCGGGTGTTTAGTGCGGCGGGGGCCATAGTTACGGCGAGGAGAACTCGTCTGTCAACTAAAAATGTGGAGAGACTCACCTTTGTCAAAATGAATCAGGGATGGATCAGCCAGGATTTCCACCCACCAATGCCTGATGCATGCGACTAGATTCAGCATGGTGCCACGTTTTACACTTTCCAAATGGTGCAAAACATATTTATGTCTTTAGGCCATTTTTTGGGCTCCTGCTGCTGCTACTGTCAACTCCTGCCAACTCCAGGGTGTGATTCATCCAATTTTTGGGCTCCTGAAGCTAACTCCAGTGTATATTTGGGCTCCTGCTGCTGCTGCTGCCAACTTCTGCCAACTCCAGGGTGTGATTCATCCAATTTTTGGGCTCCTGAAGCCAACTCCAGTGTATATTTGGGCTCCTGCTGCTGCTACTGTCAACTCCTGCCAACTCCAGGGTGTGATTCATCCAATTTTTGGGCTCCTGAAGCCAACTCCAGTGTATATTTGGGCTCCTGCTGCTGCTGCTGCCAACTTCTGCCAACTCCAGGGTGTGATTCATCCAATTTTTGGGCTCCTGAAGCCAACTCCAGTGTATATTTGGGCTCCTGCTGCTGCTGCTGCCAACTTCTGCCAACTCCAGGGTGTGATTCATCCAATTTTTGGGCTCCTGAAGCCAACTCCAGTGTATATTTGGGCTCCTGCTGCTGCTGCTGTCAACTCCTGCCAACTCCAGGGTGTGATTCATCCAATTTTTGGGCTCCTGAAGCCAACTCCAGTGTATATTTGGGCTCCTGCTGCTGCTGCTGCCAACTTCTGCCAACTCCAGGGTGTGATTCATCCAATTTTTGGGCTCCTGAAGCCAACTCCAGTGTATATTTGGGCTCCTGCTGCTGCTGCTGTCAACTCCTGCCAACTCCAGGGTGTGATTCATCCAATTTTTGGGCTCCTGAAGCCAACTCCAGTGTATATTTGGGCTCCTGCTGCTGCTGCTGTCAACTCCTGCCAACTCCAGGGTGTGATTCATCCAATTTTTGGGCTCCTGAAGCCAACTCCAGTGTATATTTGGGCTCCTGCTGCTGCTGCTGCCAACTTCTGCCAACTCCAGGGTGTGATTCATCCAATTTTTGGGCTCCTGAAGCCAACTCCAGTGTATATTTGGGCTCCTGCTGCTGCTACTGTCAACTCCTGCCAACTCCAGGGTGTGATTCATCCAATTTTTGGGCTCCTGAAGCCAACTCCAGTGTATATTTGGGCTCCTGCTGCTGCTGCTGCCAACTTCTGCCAACTCCAGGGTGTGATTCATCCAATTTTTGGGCTCCTGAAGCCAACTCCAGTGTATATTTGGGCTCCTGCTGCTGCTGCTGTCAACTCCTGCCAACTCCAGGGTGTGATTCATCCAATTTTTGGGCTCCTGAAGCCAACTCCAGTGTATATTTGGGCTCCTGCTGCTGCTGCTGCCAACTTCTGCCAACTCCAGGGTGTGATTCATCCAATTTTTGGGCTCCTGAAGCCAACTCCAGTGTATATTTGGGCTCCTGCTGCTGCTGCTGCCAACTTCTGCCAACTCCAGGGTGTGATTCATCCAATTTTTGGGCTCCTGAAGCCAACTCCAGTGTATATTTGGGCTCCTGCTGCTGCTGCTGTCAACTCCTGCCAACTCCAGGGTGTGATTCATCCAATTTTTGGGCTCCTGAAGCCAACTCCAGTGTATATTTGGGCTCCTGCTGCTGCTGCTGCCAACTTCTGCCAACTCCAGGGTGTGATTCATCCAATTTTTGGGCTCCTGAAGCCAACTCCAGTGTATATTTGGGCTCCTGCTGCTGCTGCTGTCAACTCCTGCCAACTCCAGGGTGTGATTCATCCAATTTTTGGGCTCCTGAAGCCAACTCCAGTGTATATTTGGGCTCCTGCTGCTGCTGCTGCCAACTTCTGCCAACTCCAGGGTGTGATTCATCCAATTTTTGGGCTCCTGAAGCCAACTCCAGTGTATATTTGGGCTCCTGCTGCTGCTGCTGTCAACTCCTGCCAACTCCAGGGTGTGATTCATCCAATTTTTGGGCTCCTGAAGCCAACTCCAGTGTATATTTGGGCTCCTGCTGCTGCTGCTGTCAACTCCTGCCAACTCCAGGGTGTGATTCATCCAATTTTTGGGCTCCTGAAGCCAACTCCAGTGTATATTTGGGCTCCTGCTGCTGCTGCTGCCAACTTCTGCCAACTCCAGGGTGTGATTCATCCAATTTTTGGGCTCCTGAAGCCAACTCCAGTGTATATTTGGGCTCCTGCTGCTGCTGCTGCCAACTTCTGCCAACTCCAGGGTGTGATTCATCCAATTTTTGGGCTCCTGAAGCCAACTCCAGTGTATATTTGGGCTCCTGCTGCTGCTGCTGTCAACTCCTGCCAACTCCAGGGTGTGATTCATCCAATTTTTGGGCTCCTGAAGCCAACTCCAGTGTATATTTGGGCTCCTGCTGCTGCTGCTGCCAACTTCTGCCAACTCCAGGGTGTGATTCATCCAATTTTTGGGCTCCTGAAGCCAACTCCAGTGTATATTTGGGCTCCTGCTGCTGCTGCTGTCAACTCCTGCCAACTCCAGGGTGTGATTCATCCAATTTTTGGGCTCCTGAAGCCAACTCCAGTGTATATTTGGGCTCCTGCTGCTGCTGCTGCCAACTTCTGCCAACTCCAGGGTGTGATTCATCCAATTTTTGGGCTCCTGAAGCCAACTCCAGTGTATATTTGGGCTCCTGCTGCTGCTGCTGTCAACTCCTGCCAACTCCAGGGTGTGATTCATCCAATTTTTGGGCTCCTGAAGCCAACTCCAGTGTATATTTGGGCTCCTGCTGCTGCTGCTGTCAACTCCTGCCAACTCCAGGGTGTGATTCATCCAATTTTTGGGCTCCTGAAGCCAACTCCAGTGTATATTTGGGCTCCTGCTGCTGCTGCTGCCAACTTCTGCCAACTCCAGGGTGTGATTCATCCAATTTTTGGGCTCCTGAAGCCAACTCCAGTGTATATTTGGGCTCCTGCTGCTGCTACTGTCAACTCCTGCCAACTCCAGGGTGTGATTCATCCAATTTGTGGGCTCCTGAAGCCAACTCCAGTGTATATTTGGGCTCCTGCTGCTGCTGCCAACTTCTGCCAACTCCAGGGTGTGATTCATCCAATTTTTGGGCTCCTGAAGCCAACTGCAGTGTATATTTGGGCTCCTGCTGCTGCTGCTGTCAACTCCTGCCAACTCCAGGGTGTGATTCATCCAATTTTTGGGCTCCTGAAGCCAACTCCAGTGTATATTTGGGCTCCTGCTGCTGCTGCTGCCAACTTCTGCCAACTCCAGGGTGTGATTCATCCAATTTTTGGGCTCCTGAAGCCAACTCCAGTGTATATTTGGGCTCCTGCTGCTGCTGCTGCCAACTTCTGCCAACTCCAGGGTGTGATTCATCCAATTTTTGGGCTCCTGAAGCCAACTCCAGTGTATATTTGGGCTCCTGCTGCTGCTGCTGTCAACTCCTGCCAACTCCAGGGTGTGATTCATCCAATTTTTGGGCTCCTGAAGCCAACTCCAGTGTATATTTGGGCTCCTGCTGCTGCTGCTGTCAACTCCTGCCAACTCCAGGGTGTGATTCATCCAATTTTTGGGCTCCTGAAGCCAACTCCAGTGTATATTTGGGCTCCTGCTGCTGCTGCTGTCAACTCCTGCCAACTCCAGGGTGTGATTCATCCAATTTTTGGGCTCCTGAAGCCAACTCCAGTGTATATTTGGGCTCCTGCTGCTGCTGCTGCCAACTTCTGCCAACTCCAGGGTGTGATTCATCCAATTTTTGGGCTCCTGAAGCCAACTCCAGTGTATATTTGGGCTCCTTCTGCCCCTCATAGTGATGCCACTTCAACTCTCTGCAATTGTGCCGCTCTGCGATTCTATTAGCGATGCCTCTGATCTGCATGTGATATTTCTTAAAAGTATTATTTAACTAACCCAGCACGCATCCTGTGCGTGTTACAGCAAGGCTGAATGGTTTACAACCCTATTGAGGCTGTAGGAGGCTCAGAAATAGCCGTTTTTAATAGCGATTCGTCGCGAATTTATTCGGGTCGAAACGATTTTTGTCGGAAAATTCGGCGAATCAGTCGAATCAAATTTTTCAAAAGTTCGCTCATCTCTAGTTCTGATCTTTACCTCACTGGACTTATTGGTTGCAAAAAATTCTCTGATATTATGTTTTAAACTTTGCTGGTCGCCAGCAGATTTTAATATATTCTTGTTTAACTTCCATTGATGAGTTATATCAGTTTTGTATCTAAAATTCAGGGTCATGGATACTGACGCATGATCTGAGAGGGTTATGTTTCCTATCGAGCAGTTGGTAATCATATGTAGGTTTTGCTGCCTGATGAAGCAGAAGTCTATTCTTGAGTATGTGTTTTTGGCTCTATTGTAGCAGGAATAATCTTTTTCAGTTGGGTGAAGTGTTCGCCAGGCGTCCATTACCGCTACAGTGCTTTCCCTCCCAGCTTGCACTCCTGATCTGCATGTTGCTGCATTCTGCTTTACCGCCCGCAGCCCGCCGGCACGCCTGTCATATGGTGTGGAGGCCCCTTCCTCTCTCCATGACAGGGACAGCACAGGCAGAAGAGGAACTTTATTGCTGCATAGTGCTGTCCCCACCCGGTGGGAAAAAGATGTTGCACCGCTACCTCGGTCATCGTTGGTGCGTTGCAAGGAGATGTGGGGACCTGCTGTAACCGCACCCTCCCAGTCCACAGCTGGTCAAGCGCCGTCGCACTCCACAAAAGCTGGCCCTGTCAGTGGACCCCCCTGGAGGCAAGGGCCCCGGCAGCTGCACCTCCTTGCTGAGTGCTGACGCCAGCCCTGCACACAGTATTAGGTGCTGCACACAATATTAATTCATTTTTGACAAAAGATTGGCACAGTATGTAACTGTCTTACCAATTACACATTGGTAAGGCAAAAAAGCAGATAATATATTTTACAGGCAATTAATAAAATGACATTTGGTGACATTGAAATCCTGCCTTTATGTTATTGACAAGTCACAATGCAAGTTTTGTACAAATAAATAAGTGTAATATTATATATAAGCAAAAAACTTCATAACATTTCGGCCCATTGAGATCTATGGGATCTTAACCTACAACACCATCATAAACTGGCACAGCTTAAATAAGGGCGTTGGTAACTGCGTACTACATGGCGCTACTGATAAATCCAATGCAGTAATGTATCGCCGCTGACTTTATTTTATTTGGTAAATCGCACACTGAATGTTGCTGAGGCTAGAATAGTGGCTCTGAGTGGCACTGACTGGTACTGACACTTGATAAATCAGGCTGTATGTATCAGAGGCATTCAAGTGTGAGGGCCTCGGCATAGAAGTTTTTTTTAAATCTGGATGTTCTTGATTTCATGGATCTGTAACTTCTGTGCTTCAACTTCAGATGTGGCACTAAAGGGGGATATGAAAATGGCCAGCAGGAGGCACGTTGTGCTGCAATGTGCGGTTGTTTCTGGACCACCATCAGATGAAGATCGGTGAAGGAGGGCTATCTAGTAAATGTGGGGCTCACAGGACACAGACGTAAGCAGGTTAGGTTACCTGTGGACCAGTGTCTTCCCTTTATTCATGATTTTTACCCCACGACCCTCATTCTTATACTTAGATTGTCATTATGCATGCGGCCTGGTAGTATCATACTGGGATGTACCAAAACACCTGCAGACCTAAGTTTGAACAAAAAAGCAAAAATCTGACCTAGCAGAAATGCTATATTATGTTCTGGCCTTTTTTTTTTACCACTACAACTTGCAGAAGTTTATTCTAAAATGCAATTTAACATGATCCTAAGTTCTAAATGTAAAATGAATATGTCAAATAGTACAACTGTATATTTGCTGCAGTTCATACAAACCTCTGTCAATGTCTATTGCATCTTGTCTATTGCATCAAATTTGCCAATATAATTTATCATGTATTTTACACCCCTTTGAGAAATTATCATAATTGCTTTATCTATATCTTGCCATTTTAAGTTAAGAAAGACAAATAAATACGAAAACAGTGTCAGCGAGCTTTCCATAGCTTGAAAATGTTTTAACCTTGTGTGAACAGTTTTTATACAGCTGACAAATATGATCCCCAAGAGACCCAATTCTGATAGAGGCAGCTTGAAGCAAAATCTGTTTCTTAATGAGCATTGCTGTAAGATCATTTTTGTGTGCTTCATGGAATCATTCAGAGCCTATTTTGTTTTTTTTTATTGGTTTATATATTTTCATTTTATTGTTAATAATAAGGTGTGTAGTTCCATCAAATTAATTGCAAAATAGCAATACTCTTTAATGCAGAATGCTAGTTTCCCACAGGCAGGCTTATCTGTCACATAATAATCACTTTGCTCAGGTTCAGCAATTGACCTGATTGAGACACTGGGAAGGAAACAGGCACTTCTCGGCAATCAACTGGGCATACAAAATGCGAAATAAGCCTAAATAAACTAGTCGAGCGATCACAAGATGCAGTGCATGTTCACAGAGTTTGATTGATGACAGTAGGTGGAACACTTCTGTAGCACAGATTGAGGGCAAATTGTTATGTGTCCATTTCAGTGGAATGAAGGCTAAATGGGACAATTGTGCTTGTTTCTTGCAATTTATTTATTTTACTGAGGTCTAATATTTGAAACAAAGGATTTACTAAAAGCTTGTTTCTATTAAGTGAAATTAAAGCACTATGTGCCTCCAGAAATGGCTGCATAATATTTGAGATGTTTTAACCTGGCAATCTTCCAGGTTTCCAAGAAAAAAATGCAGTATTAATATACCCAGCATTCACCCATGACAACCTGAAATCAGAAACTCAAGCTGAGCCTATTGCCTCTGTGTCTGATGTAAAGCATGAGGTTGACAATGAGTCAGATGCCTGGACTGATGTGTCTGATGTTCTGTCCTTTGCCTAGTCCATTGGTGTGCTCCAGTCTTCCTTTCGCAATAACACATGCTAGCGACCCCAATGAACCCGAGCCAGTTATGCTAGTGACTCAAACTGTATGTGAAACTCTCTGTGAGCTCATTCTGAACCTCACCATTAGCTCATTCCTGAAACTCCCTTTGAGCTCATACCTGAAACTCTCTCTGTCGAGTATAAGCCCATTGTCGAGTTTGATCCCATTCTCGAGTCTGAGCCAGTTGCTGAGTCTAAATCAGTTGCCAAGTTGGAATCCATTACCAAGTTTAAATCCATTTCCAGTCTGACCCAAGTTTGTGTCCAGTTTGCCTTAGGTGAAAGTGCCTGTGCTTGGCTTGACCGAGGTGGGAGGGCCCAGTGCTTGCATTGCCCTAGTCATTTTGTCTTATCTGTAGAATATGCCTATGCTCTCCAATCCCCTGTGTATTATCTTGCCTCGACTTGTGTATTGAGGCTCGCACCCTTCTTGAATCATCTTTTGGGGATCTTCTTTGTGCTTGCCAGAGCCATGGCTCTCCATTCTTCATGCTGCCTTTGTGCTGGGCCTATGACCTTCAATTGTCCGTGCTGAGGCACACAACCCTCTATTGTCCATGCTGTTGTCTGTATTGGGCCCTGCCCTCTGTTGTCTGTGCTCCATTATCTGCACCTGGACTGCATTAGGGTCAAGATCCTCCATTGTCTGCACTAGGGTCCAAACCATTTATTGTCTGCACTAAGGCCCAAACCCTGCATTGCCTGTACTAGAGTCAAGATCTGTTATTGTCTGCACTAGGGCCCAGACTATCCATTGTCTGCACCGGGGCCCAGATCCTGTATTGTTTGCACCAAGGCCAAAACCCTACATTTCCTGTATTGGAATCCAGACCCTACATTGCACTAGGGTACAGACTTTCCATTGTCTGTATTGGGGCCCAGATGCTCCATTTTCTGCAAACTCTTCATTGCCTATACTGGGCCCAGACCATCCATTGTCTTACTTGCTGTGTATGTCGGCCCTGTTTTTCTGAAACCACCACAGGAATACCCAGGGCCTGTGTACTATCATTCATCTTGGCACTGGACCTCCTACTCCCCAGGTAATCAACGACTCCCCTCTCTGGGGGTGAAGATGGGTTGTATTGTTGTGTGACTTCATTTTTCAAATCAGTTACTCCACTCTCTGTTTCTCAACCTGTGTCTTCTCCCAAAGCATGACATCGAATGCCTGTTATGGGGCTTTGCTACACTGCCTGCTATTGGGTTAAAGAAGCGTAGTATTTTAGCACACCATTTGGTTGAGAATATTTTTTTTCTTGTTTTCCACCTTTAAACTCTAGGTATGTCTTATGGCATCTTATAAGGCAGAAAATACAGTTATTATACAAATAATGCTATATATGTATTAATTAGCTTAAGGCACAAAACCGTTTAGTGAGCATATTGGGAAGTCATAGGAGATTCATTAGGAGACAGCAGTTGTGGGGAAACAAATAAAGACTGTCACTGTGTAAACAGTATGCTGCCTTCATAAAACCAAGCATCAGCCCTAAACTTCATTCAAAAGTCAAACAATAGCAATATGTCTGTCAAGAACCACAGTGGTGAGAAATGTATCACAAAAACACACATTTTTCTCAAAGCAATTCCTGAGAGCTTTAACTCAATATAAAGGAAAAACTAAATGTTCTTGGTCACAAAGTCAGATTAAAAGTAATAGTACATTGGTATACTATAAGTTTGGTATGCTGGGCCAATTTCACCATCCATTTTCCAAGAAAATAAAGGAAATATTACAAAAACAAAAAATCCCCAGGCCTCAGCAAAACTCAGTTTTGATGAAAGTATCATTAAGTATCATTAAGTATAATTTGGGATATTAAATTGTTCTTTTTTGCCTACATTTGAGAGATATGAATGCTAGTCCCTAATAAATACACTAGCCAATTTGGACTGGGGGGTTATGTTAATTATTTGGTGAACTAGCAACCTGAGTGAGCTTTTTCTTTATAACAAACAAGAGCAATAAAAAAAAAGTTTGTTTTAGTTTTTTTCTAAACTATTTCATACTTTTTTCAGATCTCGCAGAACTATAAGTTCTATGGGTTTAAGTCAATTAGTTTTGGGAGCCTTTCAAACCTTTAATTGAATACCTGTGTTCTGAACCTTTCCAATTAACAAAAAAAAAACATGTTTTTTATTTTCTGTACCTGGTTGGGTGTTTCAATGAAGAAAGGTTGCAACATAGTTAATTAAACTTAAAACCCTTAAGCTAAGCTTTTTTTACAGTGAACCCCAAAGGTTCAACTTTTCTGGAGGTAAGGTACAGAAAGTATGAGTATATATTATTTTCAGCTCACACAGAGAATGTCCAGATAATCAGAATCCAGCATACTGTATGTTGCTCTACTGTAATTAGATCGTGATGACAGAAGGCAACCTGTTATCACAATGTATGAGGATGCCAGAGGCTTTTGTGCATCTCTCTACAAGAAGGTTCCAGTTTTAATTTGGCTTTTGGACTTATTGCAGAAAATGTTGAGACAATAATGCAAATAAACCACAGGCCTGTTTAAAAAAGGGACAATTCAGGTGTTTAAACAGACCTCACTTACCTACCAGTCCCTCCTAGCCCTGCCGGTTGAGCCACTCTGGATGCAGAGTTTTCAGCTCTGAAGCTGAGTGTGCTCCAAGCCAGCCCAGGCACATACATAATTGATTGCTCTTATAGTTCAAGTGATGTGCCCCTGCCCCTACATTCACTCAGGCCAGCATGGGAACAGACTATCTGCATTAGATTGCTGGAATCTGAGGGCAGCTGCCCATAGAAATCCATGGGAACGGGTGTGAGGGCTGGCAGGTTAGTCATGTTTGTTATTTTGTATTGTCTGGCTTTAACTATACACATTAGGTGGCTTATATATGTGCTGTTTTCTCAGAGAGTTAGATTTGATGACAAAGGTGCTGCTTAGCATATGTTTTTTTTTCTTTGAGGATATTAGGATCTTGAGTAGCAATGGTGAGCATTAGAACCCCTTTACTAGTTCAAATGTTAGGGATACCCCTTCCCAATTACCCACACCTCTTCTTGAGAATGTGTAGAAGAGCCTGGTGCCCTGGGGTCCACTAGGCAAAGGGAGCACAGGAAGAATTCCCAGTGGGTCAGAATACTTTATGCCTGCCTGGGCTATTTTCACCATGTCCAAGACCTTTCCCTGCAAAGTTATGGGCTCAGCTCACACCAGTCACACTAGTTACTGGCTGGAAAGTGCAGCGTGAGTGGGGCCCAAGACCTCATGGGCTAGCAATGGCCAGAAAAAACCCAGGCATTTTTTTACCCCAGCCCTTTGGCTTGTGCCAAGTAGCCAAGGGGCTGGTACACCTACAAGCACTGTGTTACCAGCACCAATGCCTGATACACAAGACTAGTAAAACTGGAAAGAGGCATTCTTTTTGCATAATTGGGCCCAATGGATTTTGCTTTAGATTTAAAAAAAAAACTAAACTTTCACACCTTTGGCTGAATGACTTCCAACCCGAAAAATACCTCATATCACTATTTATTAAAATACCTCTACATTAACATGTTCATAAAAATAAATTCTCTTTCTGGCTTCAACTAACAAAAAAATGCACCATGTGAAAGTAATCAAATGCTTCTGAATTGAATACAAACCTATGTGCACCATGACATTTTTATTTTTGTACCTCGAGTGTGAAGTGTAAAATATGCAAAAGGAAAGTACATTTCCCTCAGCAAGGACATTAAAAATCAGAGGTGCTGTGGAATAATCAATACTCATACTGAAGAAATGACAGCTCCACATTTCTGACCTTTTACTCAGGCAATTTACACAGTCCAGAAACACCTGCCTCATAATTAATGTGCTAATCAAGGCGGCAAGGATCAGCTCTCACACTATTATACATTTTCTTCCTCGATCCCAACTAGAATTTTTGTCTCAATTAGCAGCCTTATTTTACAGTGATATTCATTACGAAGTAAAATCAGTTTTACCTTCTTAGCTCGTCAAAGCCAATACTAACTTCCAGGGTACATATTAAAATACTCCATAAGCCGGGAATAGTAACCATTTTGCATAGCAAGCTATAATATTATTTGAACCTGTCTTTGATATGCTAACCCGTGAATAAGATTGCATGGTGTTTATGAGCATGTGGCTCATTTATTTTGATTTAATTGAATATGCATCAAAAAATAAAGCAGAGCTTTGTATTTTTTAGAGACTTAAAGCGCAATGTTTAAAATTGTGCTTATTATAGACACTCGCTGTTATAGAATAACAAAATGGCAGGTGAATAGTAAGAACATACTGCAAAATTAAATAGTTACTATAGAAACTATCATTTGTTGCATGCACATTAAGCTGCATTGTTATATTTGGTTAGAAAACCATAAACATCCTGTGATGTGCCACTATAAATGGAAACTTCAATGACTAATTTGCAGTACCTTTTCTCCAGCCATATCATTATTTTTACTATGTAATTAAAACATGCATTGCTATAAATATACCCAGCATGGGTAAACCATGGCAGAGAATATAAAAAGTGACGTTTAACACTTCTTTTTTGGTCATTTTCTTCTTGTGAAGCAAAAAGTTTTAAGAGAATTGAAGAACATTAGAGTAACATCAAAATGAAAAACAATTGCATTCCGTTTGTATAATGTTCTTTTTGAAAAGTAAAATACTAGCAAAGATGTAAAAAAACATTCACAGCTATGTTCTGAAGCACACCAATAAGTGTACAGACACCCATAAGGGGCCATTGAAGGTAATCCAAAGGATGTGGTGTGTGTGTTTTGGTTGCAACTTTCTTCTGGATACATTTGAACTTTTTTACTTAACATACAGAAAAGCACAAAAATATTTTTTTCTATAGAAATATATATATTTATATTGTTTTTGTTTTACAAGAAACCCCCCTACAACTGCAATTGGGCATTTCTACAGGTGGGCTGACAAAAGTCCAACCATTTTGTAAACCCTCAGCCACTCATCTACCCCACTGTGCTAATCCTGATTTGAGCATTAAAATGGTAGTGGCAGACTTGAGTGACAGTTGGACTTCAGTGACCAACTAGTACAAATCTACATCTTTATTAGGATTGGGTGACTGACCTGTCACTCAAGGTCCCAGCTTCATATTCTATGCAGATTACTTGTCCCCCAGTGACTTAGCATGGGGAGGGAGGGGTTGTTGGAGTGTTACAAAATGCTTGAATTTCCTCTTTAAAGATTAAAATGACAGCACCATCTAGAGTGTCTAAGTTGGCTACGCCTATTTTCGGACACTTCATATGATACTGTAATCTTACTGGAAGAATCATTCACATTACCTGTAGAATTGCCTCATTCCACATGCAGGAAATTCCCTCAAAGGCCAAAAGAAAAAAGTCTCACACAATGCTCATTGCTTAGGTATCTAGAGGCACTGCCTAAGTACACCCAAAGTCAGCTTTGCCTCACCAGATTCTTTGGATCAACACCATTATGTTCAGCTGCCCTATTTCCATTTTTGGTTTTGCCTGGATACACTTTGGTGCATTATCGCAAACTCCTTTCAGGTGAGTAAACTCATGACCCTATTACCTTTACCTGGATTCTTGATTGATGTGTGTTCCGGGGACTGTATTTGATTCATACCTAAGGTCAAGCATTGTACAGAATTTTAGTGAATGGTTGTATGCACAACTACATACAGTATGTAGGTTGATAATTGTATATTATTACATTGATGGTAGTGAATTCCCTGTTCACTAAGTATTCCATATTATAACATTTATTTTATGGTTTCTGGACATACAAAAAAGACTATACTTACCAGACCAGATCTTCAGCAGTCTGCTCAGACAGCATGTCAGGGGTGGCTACTCAAAGGATTCTTCCCTGCTTCCAATCAACAAGGTAAGCAACTCCATCATAAGTGGCTGCAGGAGATCCCAGCAGAGAAACAGTGACTATATATCCTTAGATTCACTCACTCATTTAGTTATCACCATGTATATACATGCATACACACAAGCACATTTTTTGGTGGGATACTGTATAATAAAATAGTACAACTGTAAAGCACAACATGTATAACCTAATGCATTATAAGTCCAAGCTGCTCTCAATGTTCTGTTCAATATATATTTCTTATTATGACTTTTAAGAACCAGAGGAGCAAAACTATTTCTTAACTTCACAGTTCATACTTCCTGAGTAGTAGTCTGGTATTTTGACCTGAAGGTGGGAAGCTGAAAAATGTGTGCCCTAGATGAGTGGAGTGGTCAGCAATCTTAGTTGCTTTAGATGTAAGACCCTACCTGTAAAGAGCATTCAACATCAGAAGAAGTTATCCTATGACTGTTTGCACCACCTGCACAAATCTTTTCAAATGTTGTCTGTTGTTACTGTCAACTCGCACATACCAAACCATTCATGACCCCCACATGACCGACTTTTGAGTAGCCATGTAGAACATGGTAAACAGCGTTTTTGATAATCTTTACTTCCTCAGTTGTGTCTGGAAGTAGAGTTTCTTCTGGACTTTGCTACCCATGCGCAGTAGCCTTGTTACCATCATATGTATAGAACAGGGCTTCAGGGATGATTTTCCTAAATCAGTCACTAGGGATGAGCGAACTTTTGAAAAATTCGATTAGGCTGATTCGCCGAATTTTCCGACAAAATTTGTTTCGGTCCGAATTTATTAATTAAATTAATTAATTAAATAAAAAAACGGCTATTTCTGAGCTTCCTAGAGCCTCAATAGGGTTGTAAACCATTCTGCCTTGCTGTAACACGCATAGGATGCATACTGGGTTAGTGAAATAATACTGTAAAAAATTATGACATGCAGATCAGAGGCATCGCTATTAGAATCGCAGAGCGGCACAATTGCAGAGAGTTGAGGTGGCATCACTATGAGGGGCCCCTATATTGCCTGAAAAACACACCCTGGAGCTGGCAGCAGCAGGAGCCCAAATATTGGCTGAAAGACATCCTGGAGTTGGCAGCAGGAGCAGCAGGAGCCCAAAAATTGGCTGAATAACACCCTGGAGTTGCAAGCAGCAGCAGCAGCAGCAGCAACAGCAACAGGAGCCCAAACATAGCTTGAAAGAGAAACTGGAGTTGGCAGCAGGAGCCCAAAAATTGGCTGAATGACACCCTGGAGCTGCAAGCAGCAGCAGCCCAAACATAGCTTGAAAGAGACACTGGAGTTGGCATCAGGAGCCCAAAAATTGGCTGAATGACACCCTGGAGTTGCAAGCAGCAGCAGCAGCCAAAACCTAGCTTGGAAGAGACAATGAAGTTGGCATCAGGAGCCCAGAAATTGGCTGAATGACACCCTGGAGTTGCAAGCAGCAGCAGCAGGAGCCCAAACATAGCTTGAAAGAGACACTGGAGTTGGCAGCAGGAGCCCAAAAATTGGCTGAATGACACCCTGGAGTTGCAAGCAGCAGCAGCAGGAGCCCAAACATAGCTTGAAAGAGACACTGGAGTTGGCAGCTAGAACCCAAAAATTGGCCTAAAGACACACTGCAGTTGGCAGCAGCAGCAGCAGGAGGCCAAAATTTGGCTGAAAGGCACACCCTGAAGTTGGCATCAGCAAAGCCCAAAAATTGGCTAAATGACACCCTGGAGTTGCAAGCAGCAGCAGCAGCAGGAGCCCAAACATAGCTTGAAAGAGACACTGGAGTTGGAAGCAGGAACCCAAAAATTGGCCTAAAGACACACTGCAGTTGGCAGCAGCAGCAGCAGGAGGCCAAAATTTGGCTGAAAGGCACACCCTGAAGTTGGCATCAGCAGGAGCCCAAAAATTGGCCTAAAGACATAAATATGTTTTGCACCATTTGGAAAGTGTAAAACGTGGCACCATGCTGAATCTAGTCACATGCATTAGCCATTGGTGGGTGGAAATCCTGGCTGATCCATCCCTGATTCATTATCACAAAGGTGAGTCTCTTCACATTTTTAGTTGACAGACGAGTTCTCCTAGCCGTAACTATGGCCCCCGCCGCACTAAACACTCGCTCAGATGGCACGCTACTTGCCGGGCAGGACAGCTTTTCTAGGGCAAACTCAGCTAGCTGCGGCCACAAGTCAAGTTTGGCTGCCCAGAAGTCCAGCGGATCCTCAAGGTGTGTTGGCATGGTCATGTCAAGGTATGACATGACCTGCTGGTTGAGGTCCTGCTTCAGGTCTTCCTGCTGCTCATGAGTAGACTCACTATGCGGGTGTAGAAAGCTACTCATTAGCAACTGAAGACTGAGGTTGCTGCTGATGGAGCTGCTGCTGCTGCTCCTGCCAGCCCCCCAGCAGCCATGGCAGTGGAAGGTGAGCGCAGAGGTCCCCCCGAGTCAGACCTGCGAGAGTATGGACCATGGCACAGATATGCATCGGCCAACTGACTACGTAGAATGTCTTTGTAGTAGGTCAGTTTGTCCTCCCTCTTGTCGGGTTTAAAAAATGCCCCAATTTTGTGCCGAAAGCGAGGGTCCAATAAGGTGGAGAGCCAGAAGTCATCCCGCTGTCAAATGGAAACAATTGTGGGGTCACTACGCAAGCACGTGAGCATGCTTCCTGACATTTGCGCAAGTGACTCGGAGGAACTACCTGTCTCCATCTCCACTGCATACTGCCACGGTGTGTTCGGGTCCTCTGTCTCGCCTTCCTCAAAACCCTCTAGCTCCTGTGGCTGCTCCTGTTCCTCCTCTCCTGTCCGCTGACTAGATAAATCAGCCATTTCGCCAAGCCTAAACTGTGCTTCACTGTGCCACTCCTCATCCTCTTCCTCCTCCTCCTCTTCCAGTTCAGCTCCAACGGAGTTCATGTGGCTGTAAGATGTAGACGCCATGTCTCCAGTGCCCTGACCAGCCATGGTTTCCAACATGTGCTGTAGTACATGAAGCAGTGGAATCACGTCGTTCATCCCGTAATCCTGGCGACTCACAAATAAAGTGGCTTCCTCAAAGGGCCTGAGCAAACGGCAGTTGTTACGTATGAGCTGACACTGATTGACAAGTTACACAGGGGAGTCCCCCTATCCGCTTGGATCATCAAGAAATCTGTGATGGCTTTTCTCTGTTCGTATAGTCTGTCCAACATATGCAGGGTGGAATTCCAACGGGTGGAAACATCGCAAATCAGACTATGTTGGGGGATACCGTTCTGACGCTGTAGCTGAAGAAGGGTGTGCTTGGCGGTGTATGAGTGGCTGAAGTGCATGCAAAGATTCCTTGAAGTTGTTAGGATGTCTTGCAGATGGGGGGAAAACTTCAGAAACCACTTCACAACCAGATTGAAGACGAGAGCCATGCAGGGCGCATGGGTCAGCCTTCCTTGTCGCAGCGCAGACAAAATTTTCTTCCCATTGTCGGTAACCATGGTTCCCATTTTCAGTTTTCTTGGAGTAAGCCATGTTTGGATTTACTGATGAATAAATTTAAGCAGTCCCTCCCCTGTGTGACTGAAGCACTGCGTGACACCTCCGTGCCCTGCACACATGGTAGACTGGAGGGGCACTGAGACTTGAGCCTACAGTGGAGGGTGAGGAGATGGCCGAGGATGAGGAGGCCGAGTCGCACAGTGTCACAGGCCCAACGGGCAGGGAGCGCGGAGGCCGAAGCGGCGTGACCTGTCCAAGTTGCTGCTGCTGCTGCTGCAAAGGGACCACATTCACCCAGTGGGCCGTAAATGACATGTACTGTCCCTGACCGTAGTTACAGCTCCAGACGTCGGCGCTGCCATGCACTTTGCTACACACCGACAGGCTCAAGGACTGGCCCACCTTCTGTTCAACAAAAGTGTGCAGCGCAGGTACTGCCTTCTTGGCAAAGAAATGACGGCTTGGGACTCTCCACCTCGGCTCGGCACAAGCCATCAGTTCTCTGAAAGGTGCAGAGTTCACCACCTGAAAAGGGAGCGACTGCAGCACCAGCAACTTGGACAGGAGCACATTCAGCTTCTGCGCCGTAGGATGAGTGGTCGCATACTGCTGTCTCTTGGACATGGCTTCGCTGATGGATTGCTGGCGGGATGCATGACTTGGAGGAGGAGGAGGAGCAGGAGCATCTGGAGCGACAGAGGATGGGTATGACGCACAGCTGCCTTCGGCTGAGGTGCTGGAGCCTTGGCTGGCAGAAATTGGGAGCTGCGTGCCACTCGGTGAGGAAGCAGCCTGGACCACCTCTTCGGAGCCTCGGTTCTCCCAGGCCGCTTTATGGTGACGCATCATATGTTGACGCAGGGCCGTGGTTCCAACATTTGGGCCCTGGCCACGCTTCACCTTCTGCCTACATATCTTGCATGTGGCCATGTTACCCTCCTGCGGATGCTTGAGGAAAAACTGCCACACTGCCGAGTAGCTACTTTTCCCACCAACAGCCCGCACTGATTCACTGCTACTGTCGCCTCCCCTGCTCCACTACCTCCCGATAAGGTAGCCTGCCACGCAGCAGGTGCTCTACCCCGGCCCCAGCCCCGTTTGGCTCCAGGCTTTACAATTCTGCCCCCATGCTGACTGCCAACCATGCTGCTAACACCTTGCTGCATCAGCTGCTGACTCCGGGGCAACCTGCGCCCCTCTTTTCCTGATGATGAGGATGAAGCGCCTTCTGCACCCGGCTCCCAAGTGCGATCGGCTTCATCATCATCATCATCACCGAGTTGTGGCTGCACGTCACTGATGTTCTCGGTTTCCTCAACAGTGTCTGGCGCAGGAGCTGGAACGCTCGCAACAACACCCACGCCACTCTCCACATCACTATTTGTCTGCCTAGCGAAGGAAGCCACCTCCATTTCTTGGCTGGGCAGTAGCTGCTGACTGTCCTCTATCTGATCGTCCTCCTCACTAAAGAGTGGAGCTGAACCCAAAGCATAGGATACGTCGCTGGGGGAGGGAACGGCATAGGACAGAGGCAATGGGAGGACAGGGACTGCTCTCGGGCCATACCAACTCAGGGTTGTGTCAGAGGAACCTACCGACCCTAGACTGGGGGTCTCAGATGTAACTTGTGATGATGTGGATGACCGCGTTAACCAATCTACCACGGCAGATGCGTTACTGGTGGAGACACGACCGCTAGCAGATACTGGCAGATCAGGTCTCTCACCGCGACTCCTGCTGCCACTCGCCCCTAGTCTGCTGTGACCTCTGCCTGCTGAATCTTGGCCTCTGCCACTCCTCTTTGAACATCCTGGCACTTGTCTGCCTGATATTTTTATGTATTTGAAATGCGCAACAGGCACTTAAAAAAATGTGTTTACTTTAACAAGCAGAAGCTAAATAAAGTGAGATACTGCTTCTCTGCACCAGATACTATGAAAATTGGCAATATGGGATACCCTGCGGGCTGGTGTTTTTTCAAGACGTAAAAAAAACAATTCAAAATGCAATATATTAATAAAACAGAGCCTGTAGAAGCTGATTTAGTATAACAGATAGGGTGAAATGTGTCGGTTTGGGATACCCTGCGGCCTGGTGTTTTTACAGGACGCAAAAAAAACAATTCAAAATGCAATATATTAATAAAACAGAGCCTGTAGAAGCTGCTTTAGTATAACAGATAGGGTGAAAGGTGCCGGTTTGGGATACCCTGCGGCCTGGTGTTTTTAAAGGATGCACAAAACCAATTCAAAATGCAAAATATTATTAAAACAGAGCCTTTAGAAGATTATTTAGTATAACAGATAGGATGAAATGTGCTGGTTTGGGATGCCCATGCGGCCTGGTGTTTTTATAGGATGCACAAAACCAATTCAAAATGCAATATATTAATAAAACAGAGCCTTTAGAAGCTGATTTAGTATAACAGATAGGGTGAAATGTGCTGGTTTGGGATGCCCATGCGGCCTGGTGTTTTTACAGGACACACAAAACCAATTCAAAATGCAATATATTAATAAAACAGAGCCTTTAGAAGCTGATTTAGTATAACAGATAGGGTGAAATGTGCTGGTTTGGGATGCCCATGTGGCCTGGTGTTTTTACAGGACGCACAAAAGCAATTCAAAATGCAATATATAAATAAAACAGAGCCTGTAGAAGCTGATTTAGTATAACAGATAGGGTGAAATGTGCCGGTTTGGGATACCCTGCGGCCTGGTGTTTTTAAAGGACGCACAAAACCAATTCAAAATGCAATATATTAATAAAACAGAGCCTTTAGAAGCTGATTTAGTATAACAGATAGGGTGAAATGTGCTGGTTTGGGATGCCCATGTGGCCTGGTGTTTTTACAGGACGCACAAAAGCAATTCAAAATGCAATATATAAATAAAACAGAGCCTGTAGAAGCTGATTTAGTATAACAGATAGGGTGAAATGTGCCGGTTTGGGATACCCTGCGGCCTGGTGTTTTTAAAGGACGCACAAAACCAATTCAAAATGCAATATATTAATAAAACAGAGCCTTTAGAAGCTGATTTAGTATAACAGATAGGGTGAAATGTGCTGGTTTGGGATGCCCATGTGGCCTGGTGTTTTTACAGGACGCACAAAACCCATTCAAAATGCATTATATTAATAAAACAGAGCCTTTAGAAGCTGATTTAGTATAACAGATAGGGTCAAATGTGCTGAAGTAGTATGCCCATGTGGGCTGGGGTTTTTACAGCATACAAAAAAAAATTAAAAAATTAAAACTAATCGAGTTATAAGAAATGCTTGTGTGTAACACTGCCACTGCCAAGATGGGATGCACAGTGGCCAGGAATATTTACAGCACAAAAAAAAGCAATTTAAAACTGATCTGGCAAACGAAGTGAAGTGAAAGTAAAAAAAAAGTTTCCCTGTCACTTTCTCTGTTGTCCCTGCCTGGATCGTTCCTGATTTTTCCCTATCTTTCCCTGGCTCTCCCTGGCACAGTGTGGGTCTCTGTGACTCCTGACTCTCCCTGCCTGTCTGTTAGTCTCTCCCTGTCTGCAGCAACCTCCGTTCTGTCTGCAATGCAAGGCTGAAATGCGCACAAGCAAGATGGCCGCCGTTTATATAGCACTGTGACGTCACCGAGCTTCCTGGCTGCTGATAGGCTGCATGTGACCTTACCATGATAACTTGCCCCAGGGGACATGTCCGGACATGTCCATCCACCATTTTAAAAATGGCTGTAATTGAAATAAATGGAGTTTAAAGGAAAACTTCGATCGATTGAATCGCGGGGAAATTCAGATTAGTTCAGAATCTAATTTTTCCTGAAATTCGGAACGAATTTGGGTTCGTCCGAATCGATTCGCTCATCCCTATCATTCACCATCTCCACTGTCTTCTCTACAATTATGACAAGTTTTTTCTTTGCTGAATTTGCTGACTTCCCTTCAGTTTGCTCGAGCGTTATCATTAGCGATGTGTCCTATGATAGTATTTTTTTCAGAAAATTCTTGAAGAAGTACAAGATGTGTATTCACTTGTAAACCACATCCTTGTGGAGCTGCAGTGGAGAACGTCAGCAGTGATTGTATTGAAAGCTGAAGGAAATTCCACAAACAATATCCTAAAACAGGCGCTAGGGCATATTGTATGACAGTGCATATTTGAACACCAGACTCGTCACAACTTCTGATGACTTGTATTTTTCTAAATGGAGCAGGCCCCAACGTTCCTGATTGGTCTTCTTCAGGTAGGCCATCACTGGTCTCTTTAGCACCTTTATAATCACAGAAGGCAAAGCCACTGGTCTAAAGTTCTATATATCTGTAGCAGAAGTTTTTTTGGTTTTTCATGTTTTCACTACTGATCATCTGAAGATGTCAGAACTGGAGAAAGTTAAGTCTGCACAAACCTTTAGGCAGTTACTTCATTGGGACCAGGGACCTTCCTGGTGTTAAGGCCTAGTAAGAGTTTTTTGTCATTGGACTCTTTGGTCTTTATTAACTCTTTTCAGTAACCCGAAATAAGAGTCTACATTTGTATTCAGTTAGATCTTCAGTCAGCTATGCACCTGGGGATGCCATTTGTGAGAGATTTGTATAGCCATCTATACTGTCCTGAGGTCACCACAAAATAACTTTTTCTTCAGCTTTCTTGTGTCTTTTCCACAACCCTAATCTCTGTGGACAAGGTGTCCCTGAGAATCCTAAATCTTAGCACATAACCCACATAGTGAACCTCCTAATTCTGTTACCGTAGTGCTTTGATGTTCTTGCTGAAAAATGGTTTGGGTCCTCCCAGAACTGTATATAGCAGATTACAGTTTTTGCCTATTGCCCAGATTTGATTATTCCAGTTTCAATGCATCCCAATGCCTATATTCAAATCAAGTTTGGAGAGCTTCCTTCGACTCCAAAGTCCACCTCTTGGTAGTAACTTTAAAAATTTTGACTTGCTGTCGTGTTGTATGCTGGGCTTAGCTGAATCAGAAGGTAATCTAAGAAGCGAATAGCTGTGATTTTTATTTGTGAAATTTATCTGTATGCTTCTTTTAACACTGTAGAAAGTGGAGAAATCAGTCAATACCTTTTCAGGCTTACTGAGTTTATTTAAGGTAAGCTTTTGCAAAAACTCAGTTCTCCTTATCAGACATGATGCTATATCAGGTTATAACATCATGCACAATGAAGAGAACTGGAGTATTCCAGTGGAGTCCTCAACCCAGGTTTCTGTAAAACCAAGCACATCTGTTTGTGAAGAAGCCCAACAGTTGTTCTACAGTATATAAGATGCGGTTCCTAAATCTTGTTGGATGGAAAACTCTGATTCACCAGTCATGCCTGTGTGATGTCACATAAGTATAGGGCATGATCCAGAGCCTGCCTGTGTATGCTAAGGCCCTTATTTAAGAAGGGATAGCGTCAGGTAGTGGCTGGTTAATGACAGGTAGCGACAGGTAGCGACTGGTGAACGCCGGACACGGCACGCAATTACACATTTATCAAGCAGAATCTGTTTAGCGACTGGAATAGCACCATGTAGCGTCTGATTCATCATTTTCACAGCCTCAGCGAACAGCGCCAGCATTCAGCCTTGCACAGCGCCAGGTATGACCTCTCGCTACCTGTCGCTCTCCCATACATTTCAATGGACGATCCTTTTCTTCTCTTTAAACGGGTTTTTTTCACAAATAATTTTTTGACCTCTTCTGGCATTGAAATAGCAGTTTTTTCATAATTTTTTCATTTTTATATATTTCCTCAGAAATGACATTACAGGTCTGGCATTAAAGTGTTCATGTTACAATGTTGCTACAATGTAATTCCATATGTTTTCGCTTTGTTACTTGTTGATAGATGCTTGAAAACAGACTTTAAACACACCGCCTCCTGCGCTCTGGGCTTCAAACAAGTATTTTTCAGCGCCAGAGATTTGTGAGGCTGTTTTTTTGCTGAATATGGTGTGAGTCGGTCGCTATGAGCAGTCGCTAACATGCGCTCCCATACAGCGCTGTACTGGTCAAATAGCGACTCCTCACAATGTATTCAACATTACTGAACAGCGACTGAGTCGCTATAAAGTAGCGACCTACGGCCGAGCACTGCGACTACTAGCGGGCGCTCTGAAAATGCCTGCTACAGACGCTCATCTGTCGCTATCTGCCGCTAATGATGAATCAGCCTCTTATTTTTTCGGGAACTGAACTCAGAAACCCGGAATTAGCGAAAGATCGTTTGATTCAGAGCCACGTTCCGTGAAAAGTCCATTTATGCGTACGTGGCCATATTTGCATTTTGTACGCATACGTTTTAGCCGAGCATTTACGGTATTTGCTGCAAAACTTGTCTCGGGTGCCGAGTTTTTACCTTTTTTGCCTGTAACTTGCTGTGGAGTTCATTGTTCTCGCTGTGTCAGGTTCTTTGGTTGTTTTCTGGCGTATGCCTTTTTTGTTTTTTTCCCTGCTATTTTAATTTGCTTCCCGATGTCCCCGGCAAATGTACACATGTAGTGTGGATAGCCTTCTACATATTTACCTTCTCCCGCCTGCTGGTATCTATGGCATCCCATGTAGTCTGCATGTCCTTCAACATACTTATCTTCTCCCCCCTGCTGGCATCTAGTGCATCCCAGGTAGTCTGCATGTCCTTGCACATACTTATCTTCTCCCCCCTGCTGCCATCTAGGGCATCCCATGTAGTCTGCATGTCCTTCGACATAGTTACCTTCTCCCGCCTGCTGGTATCTATGGCATGCCATGTATTCTGCATGTCATTCTACATACTTACCTTCTCCCCTTGGTTGCCATGTCGCCTGCTTCTACCCACTGTTACTCACCTCATACTTAGGCCACCTTCTGTTTTGCCTCGCCATTATACACACTGTTTCTTTGGTTTGCATCTGCTTTATGTCATTGCATTTAATAAACGCCACCACACAGCATATAGAACATATGAAGTATAAAACTGTTGTTCATTAAAATGTTGTTTTGGTTATTGTTTTTTTTTTCTCTCTGTTAAATTTGTCAACATTTTTTTAAAATATATATATATAAACTATAGCTAAATGTATACCATTTTGGTGGGGATCAACATGACACCTGCAAAGAGAAAAAAATGTAAATTTAACACTTGTTTTTACACATTTTTACATACTTACCCCAGCTGTTGTCAGAATATTTTTAGGGGTCACCCTCCTCTGCGGATTATTCTGTAGGGACAGAGAAGCACAACACACCAGTACTTAGCAAACATGTAATTGACTTTCATTGTTGCACAACCTGTGTTTTTTGTTGAGTTGGCCTACCGGAGTGTTCAGGGGCTGTGGGTGTCTCCATCCCAATACACCCTCCTCTTCAGCGGGCTCCATGGCTGTTGGTGTGAAGCTTGAGAGAAGGAAAAAGATTTTGGCAGGGTTGGGGGCCACCAACTACACCCACCGCCCCACTGATCCGACCCCTCGCCTCCAGGTGGGCTTGATGCCCCGCCATAACTCCCCAGCTACGAAAGAGTATTATTGTTAACAGTTTTGTTAAACATGTTGCTCATAATAACCCTGATAACTCACCTTCTCTGTTATACATGCACCTACCTGGAAAGTATAATTAACTTGTGTCCTTCTCTGTTTGCGTCTCCTTTAGATACACATGCATGCCTCTGCCCTTTAAGTACTTTTCTGTGACAGTGCAAGCAGCAAATCCTGCTATACACCAGTGTATGCCTATGCCACCTAATCCAGCTCTCCCATCCCACAGTAGTGGGTGATTGCAAGCACGTAAGACGCACATAAGTCAAGTGGCATGACTAACTCTCCACTCCATTACTACTCTTGGATAGTGCTTGCTGACACCGATCAGCAACATGGCACAGCCAGCTCTCCCCTCCTACAGTAGTGGCAGATTGCAAGTGCAGACACACTTAGGCCAAGTGGTGCTCCTAACTCTCCAGTCTGCTACTACTGTCATGTAATGAATCACAATCACCAGAGTTGCGTACAAACTTTCCAGAGTAGTACATGTGACAGGGGACAGTACATGTGAGGCAGCACAGTATTGTTGGCCTGTAACTGTCTGAAGACCAGGCCTCCGCCATTACTGTGGTGCCATGTGCCTTTGCTCGTATGTCGCACCAACTCTGCCCCCTGTTTGCACCTTGACTGGAGTGTGATGCTGCACACATGCATAGGTAAATGGGTATGAAAGGTTGACTTACCCACATGATGTACTCCTGCTGCTCACGGTACCATGTTGGTCCTTTGGATGTCGACCATGTGACCCACCCCTGCTCCTAGGCGCAATATCACTTGCGTTCTCTGGCAGACCCTGGAAATTTGCTTGTGTCCATATAAATACATAGCCTATAGGTTGCTGGCACCAGTGCTGGCCTGTTAAATAAATTCAATTGACTCAACTAACCACCCACTTATGTCTGAAAGAACACGGATTAGCCTCAGACTTTCAGGTCAGTGCTTACTTAGGAGCTCACTATGCCACACCATAGGCGACAACGCAGCACCCAGAGCTCGGAACACAGGCATGGCCGAGGAACCCGCAGCACCCGGCCCAGGTACTGCCGCCCCGTTCATTCTGCAGGCACTCTGTTGCTGATACTCACAGTAGCCACTCTGAGCGAGTTATCCACAGCTGTGTCAGCCATCAGCGGCAGGAGTCACACAACGAGGGCTCCCGGGCCTCCCACCACAGCCCACCATGGACCAACCAGTGGTTGTGACACTTGAGGCCTATGTAGACCCCAGTGCAGCCCCGAGCCCAAACCGAGCCCCATGCAGACCATGAAGACTTGGCTGCAGCGGTTGTGGAGCCCCAGTGCCACCTCCAACAGATGGAGGCGCTGCTTGAGGCTATTGTGGAGGCCAACCAGGTCACCATACAAAGGCTGGACAGGCTGGACGCCAACTAGGTTGCCGTACAAAGGCTGTACAGGCTGGGGGAACAGCAAGCAGCCAACAGAGAAAGCCAGGCTACATCACCCTAATGGGCCATGCTGGAATTTGGAGTGTGAGGGGGTCCACAAACTTTTGAAAGCCCGACTGGTGCATATTTTATCAATAATTGTATGTTTACCTGCATCCATATTTGTGCCATAACCAAAACTTTGACCCTTAACGCTTAATTCTCTACAATAAACTTACTTACAGTGTGTGGAAACACCAGGTGTAGCTGTTGAGCAGTACAACAGATGAAGAGCCTGCTCAGGTACAAACACCCAGACGTGCACTTCTGCGGCTACATGCAGACAGTGATAGAGTATGCCTACGTCTTCTTGAAGAGCAAGCAAGGTGAGGGAGACCGACAGTTTCTGAATAAAGTTGACCTGGAATCTTCAGAGCAAAAGCAGGGGTCGCCTCCTCCACATATTCTGCCACACTCTCTGTCAAGGGAAAATAGTGGAGGGTGATGCAGGTCAAGATGATTTTGACAACTTCTACGGCTAATATTGGAGGGCACCCCCAGTGTGTGGTCCAGACATCGAAATATGGCCTTCGGGAGGCCGAAGGCATGTTCCACTACTGCCAGTGTGCACATGTGGACCCAATTGTAAGCATCCTTGCTAGCAGTCTGGGGCCTTAAAAAGGGTGTCAGGTGCCAGGGAAGTAGCGGATAACCGGAACCCCCTAAAAGTAACACGAAACAGAATATTACCATCCTGTCAGGTAACACAACAGCAAGACAGGTGAAACAAAGTAGTACATATTTGTACAGAGTTGGTAAATGAAGCTAAAGTCCCAGTGCTGGGACCATGCATTTGAATTAGCAACAGGGAGAAGGGAGCATTAAAACAGGGACATGAACACAATAGAAGTTAGGGAGGGCAGGGAGATAAATTGGCAAACACACTTAACTTGGGCCAAAACCAAAAAGGGCACACATATTAGACATGCAATAACAGCAATAGACAGATCAACTAAAAAAGCAAGGCATTGTGGGACAAGTCAGGGAAGCCAGCCAAAATGCTGAGAAAACGAAGATCTGATCCCATAATGCATTGGGCGTTAAGACAATGGCCCATCTTGTGGTTTCTGAAAATAATGCCAAAAAATAAAGGGTCACTAGACTGCCAACACAAAATAAACAGGCAAAATTAAACAAAACAAGGGCCAGTTGTGATACAGGGAAGCTGGTTAAGGTTAGATGAAGCAAGGCTAGCCTAAAGAGGGGGGAGGGGGGAAAGAGAAGGAGCAATGTGGACCTAAACATACTGGGAACACAGGGAAGCTGGTTTAGGGTAGGTGAAACAAGGTTAGCCTAAGGAGAGAAGAGTTGGCAAGAAGGAGGAGCAATGTGGACCTAAACATTCTGAAACATATACTCCTGAGAAGCTGGGGGAACAAATGCCACATGTGTGCAATGGCACCAGTGACACTTGGCATAGACGCTATTCAAAAAAGTCCAACCTCACCCGTTCCAGGCTGCAATTCTGTCATGAAAAGAGATGCATTTCTCCTGCAGAACAGCCATGCCATTGAGAAATTTAGTCAGGGCGCAGCTCAGTGGAGGCTGGGACATGCCAACAGACAGTGCCCCTAGCCGCTGGAAGGAGCCATTCACTAAAACATGGAGGCAGCCGACCAGTTTGGTCATACCTCCAATTGCATGCCCCTTTCTTGTGGTGGCACCAGCTACGGCTGCGTAAAGCTTCTCAAGAGAAAGGTGGTTCAGCTGGGTCAATTCAAACACCTGCTGATCGATCAAGGTGACGGCAGGTATGCCTAAGCTCTGGAAGGTACATGGTAACCAGCCCCAGCTACTGCACACGCTCGTACTCTTCACAAAAATCATTAAAGGGGCGCCATCGTAGGTGCGTCAGCCGGTTCCCGCTAGCAAAAAGAGGGTAAAACCTATGGTTTTAAAATCCCAAAACAAACCAAATCAAGGCTCAGAATGACACGCAAGCGTAGGCTAAACTCGTAGGTTTATGGATAACCTACGCTTTGAGCCTTAATAATATGGCAAATACTTGGTTTGGTGTACACATACTGCATTTTCCTGCAAAAAGGGCAATTCGGTCCAAAAAAATGGCACTGAATCACCTGACACAGAAAATAGCCCAAATATGGGCCATTGACGTCATTCCTGATGGCGGCAATGCATGTGAGAGAGCCTCTTAAATCAAGTCGAACCATTTAATATACATTTACTACGAGGATTTTTTTTACCTCTTTTATGGTTTGTTTGGTGGGCATTTTGGACATGTTTGCACAGGGTTAGTATACTTCCAAAATGTGATATTGGTATTATCCTTATTATAATTATTATGGTCATGCCTAGTGTAGCACATAGATATACTGCAATTGCTGAACTGCAAAAATCCGAAGTTAAGAATTTTTTACTTGCTTTTATTTTGCCACCTACTGAAGATGTAGAAGTGAGCCTTATGTATGAAAGGCTGCAGAATATAACACATATGTCTACTGGCCTCTCTAGGCACAGCTATAAAAATATCTCCTTTTCATGTCAGTTCAGTAGTGTGCAAAGAAAGAAAGAAATATCCTTTGCCAGAACAAGCCCAGCTACACAATAGTTAGAAACACAGTTGTTCACTGTAAAATAATCACTTGGGATCTACAGCCTGACTGGACATGTGCTGTGGCTCTGCTGGTTGTAATATTAGCCCTAAAAATGAAAGAGGAAAGATTTTCACTTTTTGGGGTGTAGGTCCTCTCAGTGGGGGCATTCCGAATTGCCCCACTTTGTTTATGCGTACCTGGCAAGCGCACTCGCTTTCGTCGAGCAGTGCAGAGAGCCGAGTGCTCCTTCAGCCGCATCCCCTGCTTACCTCCTAGCCTTTGCGTGCACGTACTGCCCATTCAGAAAGGCCAGACATGGGTGCGCTCATGGCTAGAGGGGAACCGCCATGCCGCTGCAGCACAGAGGCGCGGCAAGGGCTCTGGGACAAGGTGAGTGAAACAGGACAGTGGGGCAGCTCAATTTAGGATGCCCCAAGGAGTGGAACTCAGATGGCCCTGGAATCTAGAGACTCCAGGGCCTCCGATGTTCCTCTTTAAGGCAAAACTAATAATAATTCCAAAGCAGTAAGTCATAAATGTCAATAAATGTTTTTCTTCACTCTGGGAGAGCATTACAAAAAAAATGTCTTTTGATAACAAGACGTCCTTGTAAATGAAAAGGCAAGATGCTCAATGAATGGGTGGTTTATGTGGAAAGCTAATTAGTCACAGAAAATGAACCTGCCCTGTGTTCTGATTTGGGTATAAACTACACATATCTGGACATAGATTTACAAACCACAGCAGACTTAAAAGTAAAAAACAACTTAGAGCCTTTTTTTACCAAAGCACTAAGCCGTTATCTCCAGTTTGCGTCACATGGCTCGCCAGTTTAAGGTAAGGTAGGATGTGCTCATACAGTCAATATATTGCAGTCAAAGAGGTGCTAAAGGGGTGTGATCACACGAGCATGGCTGTCTTACAACCTTCGGCGATGCTGCGGAGGCTAGGTGTAAAGGGCCAATGACCCATAAAAGCCCTGAGTTAAAGGGCCAATGAGCCCAAAGTTGTTCGGGGGCGGAACACCCTATAGTTTGAATGGGGCAATCAGCCCAAGTGTCCTAGGTTGCACCAATCATGTCCACCAGTCATGTCAGCCCACTTCCTATAAAGATGTTTCTCTCACATTTGGTCCTTGCCCGTGATAGCGTGCTGCTGGGTGTGCTTTTCTGTATCTGAACTTCCCGTATTGATCTTGCTGTGTATTGACCATCCCGTGATTGCCGCCTGGACTGACCTTTGCCTGTTTCTGACTACGATTTGCCTGCTCCCTTGTTCTGCATACCCTTGACCTTCCGGCTTGACCCCTGGCTCGACTTTGACTACTCTTCCATTTCATCCTTTGGTGTCGCGCTTGTTTGGACTGATCTCTCGTGCATGACCCCTGCTTACCTGACCTCGCCCAGTCTCGTTCCAGGTTCATCGCCTTCCTCCCCGTAAGTCCACATTCTTTGTGCTCGGAAGTCCTGGGGGCAACTGTGCCCGGTGAGGCATATAAAGCGTCCCGGCAGACAGGGGCTTGTCTATAGGTGAAGCTAGCAGTGGAGATTGGGGGTTGCGGACTTACTTAGAAGGAGGGTGTCCCACGGGACCTGACACAGACAACCCCCAATCTCCATTGCGGCTTCTGCCTATAGTCAAGCCTCCGTTTGCCGGAACGCTAGGTACGCCTCACCGGATGCAGTTGCCCCCAGGTCTTAATAGGCGCAAAGGATGTCTGCTTACGGTGAAGGCCAATGAACCACGAGGGTATCCCGAAGCAGAGGTCGTTCACGGGTAGTCAGTCCGGAGGGTGCGTCAGAACACAGGGATGAGACAGGTGCGTAGTCAGGGGAAGCCAAAGGGTCAAGCCGGGAGGTCAGAGATCACGGGGTATCCAAAGGGGCAGGCAGGTTCGAGGTCAGACAAAGCAGAGGTCGGTTCAGGCAGCAGACGGGGATGGTCGATCAAGCCGGGTTGGAAAACAGATAATAATATTTTATTGAGGGAGTTTATGTGCTGATTGGTGTAACTTACAACACTGTGAGTGATTTTTATAGACTGTGGGGCGCGCGCCTGCACAGCTAGAGAGGGGCAGGGGAGGCTGCCAGAGTGACGCAACGCGCTCCCTGTCATCCGCTCAGCGCTCAGCAGCAGGAGCACCTCGCCGAGCGCCACGTTGCCCAGCAGACACTCGCCGCGGGCCCCCTGGCAGAGGTTAGTTCCTTACAGTAACCCTCTGCACACTCATACTATTGAAAAAGCTAACTATCACTTGTTAAAAACATAGACTGTCCAGTTTATACCATATCCAATTTATCTATATAATTTATATAGTTTGTGGAAGGTATTTGTAGGGAAGCCCTGTGCAACCAAAGAATTCATCGAGATTACTTCCAGAAAACTAAGCCCAAAACAAAAAGACTGGTACACTTAAAATGCATGAGGCGTGTTCTTCGAGTGAATATAATAATATACAGAAAGCTGTAAGGTGCACATAGTAGTTGTATTATATCTGAAAGTTTCAGTTTGGGCGAATCTCCTGGACAGGAAATGGTGTCTACATTTTTTATTTTTTCCAAATATTATACCCAAAAAAATTATGAACAAGTCATTTCATGTTAAATACCAGCCTGAAAAAATATATATAATTTTCCAGGGAAATCCCTGGACATTCATTCAAAGATCAGTTAAACATGTATAGCGCAGAATAGTGAAAAATGGTCTGGCAACAGAGGGTGACAAAGTCTATAGGTAGGCTGGCAGTTAAAGGGCTAAATGTTGTCATTTTAATAAATCAGGACCACCAAAAGCACCTCCTGGGGCATCCCAAATTGAGATGCCCCTGCATTTAAAAATCCCTGATAAAAACATTTATACTCGCCTATCCAAGATTCTCAGATGCAGCACAAGCAACAATGAGCCCAGCAAACTAACATTGGCTGTCACCAGTCTCTCAGGGCACTAGACTGATGTGGGACTACAGACTGGTAGATGAATTCAAACATTTACAGGCTTCATTGGCCCCATTAACTGAAGGGAGTCATTAATTTAATGACCCTAAAATATTTTTGACTTTAGGTCCACTTTAAGTATGTGCAGTCTTACTCTGGTCCATGAATCTACCAGAACTGCGCTATGAATAGCAATGGATACATTCATAAGTGGCTCAGTCAGTTTAAGAAAAACCCATGCAGGTCGGTAGCCTACAGGGCTGGGGGCCGGAAGCCCCCAGATAAGATGCTAGGGGTGGTCTTACTGGAGTTGGAGGTCCTCATGCTAGTTTTTTTTTTATAATTTTTAAGGATTTAACCCTTAAAAATGTAAAAATAGATCTGGCATGGGGTACCCCCAGCTCCCTCCTTGGGGACGACACTATGTCATTTTTTTTTTTATTTTTAATGGTTTAACCCTTACCTTTTTTAAAATGGCAATGGGGCCCCGCCTCTACTGTAAAACCAACCTGGGGGCCAGCTTTGGGGGCTTGTAGACTAGGGGGCTGAGCGGTGACTTGCTCCTACTGCCCTGTGAACTGGTATAGGGGTCTCAAGAACCCCTTACCAGTTCACACAGAGTAAGGTAAACAAAACACACTCACACCAAAAAAGGTCCTTAAATATTTTTTCTTACAGCAATAATTACCTCCTTCCATCATGGGGTGCCAGTAGCTGGTAGCGAGGGTACTGCCATAGGGAGGGTTTTTTTATGTCGGCCAGGATGAGGCTAAGGACATCGACCAGATAGGAACGTGGATGGAGAAAAGCTTTTATTATTTTTTGAATTAATTCATTAAAGTTTGATTCAGAAGAACCCAAATTTCTTGGGGAAAGTCAGCGAATCGGACGAGTTGAACTTTTTAAAAATTCGCTCTTCTCTATTTATGACAAACGATTTACAGCTGACAAATATCTGCAAGGATGAAACAGGTTCACTTCTGCTATGTTTAACCCCTTAGTAAAAACACAGCCATCACATATCGGTTAACGCACGGGCAAGAATTTATGTAGCCTATAACGTTATGGCTGTGCCCCTCAAGTTAAATTCAATTTCTAAAGGCAACCAGGCTCTGAGTTTTTAGATAGACCCATCAACCAAAAAACCCTTATGTCATGGCCTGCATTGCAGGGTTAAGCCACAAAGCTCCTCAGGCCCCATACTCATGTCTAGATTGTCCTACCCTGATGGATGCCCTCTCATATAGTACAATGACAGCTATGTTGGTTATTTGGTTACTGAAGGGATGTTGAGAAGGCTCCATTGAATTTTACCATGTTATTTATCAAACTTTTAATTTAAGGCAGTGACTTTTTCACTTAATTAGATGCAATTAATTAAAAGGCACATTCCAGAAAGGGGCTAAAGTTAGAGATGAGCAAACAGATTCTAACAAATCAGAATTTTTTCCTGGAAAAATGTGTTTAGGCACTTCCATCAGTATTCAGCATCAGGCCATGTCTACGTCCAACGTGGGAGCCCTACGTTTCTCCCCACTATGCAGCCAGGAAGAGAACATAGATCCTGCAATGTGCCAACCCAACCGCCAGTGCTCCCCACTGCAGATGGGGCACGTTATACCCTCACAAGTGAGCTGGCGGGGAAGCTCTCACCACCCCCATCCCTCCCAGTGGTGTGGTGTCACGGGTCACCCAGGGTGGTGATGGCTTCCCCGTTAACTTAGTCATGAGAGTGTAAAGAGCTCGGGCAGAGGGGAGTGCTAGCGGTTGGGCTTGCTGGGCGGCATATCTGTGTCCTCTGCTTGGATGCAGAGCGGGTAGCAGCATGGAACTCCTAAGCCAGATGATGGACATAAGGCGGCACTGGATAGCAAGGCAAGAGGTGAGTTTGTTTTTTGTTTCATTAAAATTCTATTTGGGTCGAGCCACATAACTTGGGGGAAATTCAGCAAGTCTCCTGAATCTAATTTATAGGTAATTTACTTATATTTAGTTAAAATACATAGTAGCAGACAATATTTTTTATAAAAATAAGAAGAAAAGTAACATCTTTTTCACATATAATTGTACTAAAGGAAGATAAGAAGCAGAGATTATTGTTTCATTCTGAAGCGCAGCATCCTTTACAACAAAAAGTAGCCTCCATGAGAGTGGAAATGTGTAATGTAAGGGAGTTCTTGAAATATGTAATATGTCTTCTGATAAGCAGAAATGCTGAGCTCTGCTTTATGCTAAATGAGTTGATTATTCCTTCTGTCTGCTAGAGGACTAGAATAATTACCAATTAGTTTGCTCAGAATTAGAAAATATTTCTTCACATATTTTTACAGTCAGCAGGTACAACGTTCTTTACTTTGGTGCCAGCTAGATCTTTTTTTTTTAAGAAAGATGAGAAGATAGAAAATCATGTCAAGATAGTATTCCGTAGACATTGCATCATATAGGTTTACGAGACAAACCATCTACTGCTTGTGGGGTGAGGGATGCATTAAATATTAGTCAAAAATGGGTTTTGATCTTCTTTAGGTACTGGCTTTAATCTGGTACAAAATGTTTTCTTTACCCCTTGTGCGAATTGTTAGTTGAGATATTGGGAGTAAATTGCTAAGATTTACTAAGCGCTCTACTTTTTGTGGTGTTTTCACAATATCACGGGGGTTATTCATTAATTCCTGGAAAATTCAAAAACTTTGTGCATTGAGCCGAAGGGCGATTTAAATATGATATTTTGATATGGTGAATAGGAATGAGCGAACTCCCCAAAGTTTGGGTCCGGCAAGTTCTGGCGAAGTTTGAACAAATGTTCAGGTGCCCCAATCAATGGGGACCCGAACTATGAGGGGTGGCTGTGATGGGGGGGTGCAGAGCGTGCAGCAGAGTTCAGCTGTAACTTCCCTGAATTATATCCATTAAAATAATTCTATCTAGTGTGCATACTGATGACAAGCATCTAAATGAGACACATTTCGGGGTGCCCCCTCCCCCCATATGAATAATTCAGCGATTCCCACTCACCTTATAAATGTGTTCTCGGTGCTACCATTCAGCTTATGTTAAGTCTGGCCAACTTCTTCAAATAAAACAAATTATTCATGGATAAGCCATCATACGTTTTATAAAATTAGAGGGTTAGTAGACGGACACTGGAGGTCAAGTTAAAAATTATGTTAAGGGTATAGAGATTTTACATTATATTAAGAGGTTTGTGTGATTCACCAGAAGCCCTGCAACTATGGTTTCAAAATAAAAATATTCAGACTATTCCTTCTTGAAATAGCTCTCCAAAGAACCTCAAATTAATTAACCAGTAAAAAATGAAATGTAGGTAAACATGAGGAGGCAAGGAAACCACCATTCTGACTAGAGATAGCGAACTTCGCAAAAATTCGATTCGGGCGATTCGCCGAATTTCTCAAAGAAATTCGGGTTCGTCCGAATCGAATTTTAGCGAATCGCTCATCTCTGGTGGGAGCGAGGAGGCCGGCTGCGCTGTCAGTGGGCGGCGGAAGCTGGCTTCCGCCGCCCGCTGACAGCGCAGCCGGCCTCCCCGCTCCCACCAAGCCCTGAAATGGAAAAAAAAATGCCGGCATGGTGGGAGCGGGGAGGCCGGCTGCGCTGACAGCGGGCGGCGGCCTCCCCGCTCCCACTATACAGCAAACACTTACCGGCATGGTGGGAGCGGGGAGGCCGGCTGCATTGTCAGCTGTCATCAGAGGACGCGTCATCAGAGGAAGCCGGCTTCCTCTGATGACGCGTCCTCTGATGACAGCTGACAGCGCAGCCGGCCTCCTCGCTCCCACCATGCCGGTAATTGTTTGCTGAAATAAAAAAATGCCGGCATGGTGGGAGCAGGGAGGCCGGCTGCGCTGTCAGCGGGCGGCGGAAGCCGGCTTCCGCCGCCCACTGACAGCGCAGCCGGCCTCCCCGCTCCCACCATGCCGGCATTTTTTTGTCCATTTCACGGCTTGGTGGGAGCGGGGAGGCCGGCTGTGCTGTCAGCGGGTGACGGAAGCCGGCTTCCGCCGCCCACTGACAGCGCAGCCGGTCTCCCCGCTCCCACCATGCCGGCATTTTTTTTTTTAATTTCAGGGAGAATTCGGTCTGCACGAACCACTAAAAATTCGGGTTCGTGCTGAATCGAATTTTCCCTGAAATTCGGAGCGAATTCAGGTTCGTAGGATGGATGCAGTCTACATTATTGGCAACAAACAGACAGGCTGCAACTTCGCTGCTGGTGAGAATAAGGGGAAAAGAATATGGCTAAACCTATTGCAGACTCACATACAGGACCTAGCTTCTGCCAGGGAAAAATGACACATAAGTATTTCGGTCTTCTTAAAACAACTAAACCACACCAGCGTGCATATATGTGCCCGGAGCAATGGGCTGCCATGGCCCCAGCACCCAGGAAGTGGTTGGGGGTTAGGTGCCTTTCTCAAGAGCACTTTAGTCATGCCCCAGCTGCAAATCAATCCTGCAATCCTCCAGTCACAAGGTTGCTGTCCTGACCATTAGGCATTGACTTCGCTTAAGCCCTCAACCCTACGGGACCATAACTAGTAAATTCTCCTCTTGCCCTAGGATTAACTTTTCACAAAAAATGTTATATCTATTGTAAATAAGCAAAATGTTCCTAAAGAAATAATGCTACATTTATTGCATTCCTTTCCTACAGAAAACTGATAACAATAAAGGGGGCTTCTTTACTTCAGTGCATGTAAGGGAAGAATTTCTTTTTTGTTCAGCATCAGTACATCCCAAGGTTATAGTGGTTAACCTTTATAGAACATATTTCTATAGATAATTAAACTACCAACACAGGCATTTTTTCACGAAAAACTGTTGCCTTTTGGAAAAGGAAATAATATGTGTCAATTAGGTTTGAAAACACCACACACTATCTAAGAAGATGTAATAAGTTTGGAATAAACAGCCGTACAAGTTAAACTGCCCAGATAAAAAACAAAAGGGTACTCACCTTTTGTTCCCCACAGCTGATCAGTCCAACTATGGTAATAAGCAACTAAGCCGATTGCTGGATAACATCCTGGACTGGCTGGGCCCAAACTCCAGTCACCGGCACTTCTGTGTCAGGCTCATGCTGCTGCACCATCAGTGACAGGTGCTGTCATGCCCTCTTGTCCGGCATCTTGTCCGCAGAGCAGGGAGCACCGTGGGAAACCCATGTTGGAGGATTACAAAGGAGGAGGTGAGATTCTTTTTGAACTATTTCAGGGAATTACTCCATTGACACAAATCCCACAAAAATCTGCTTCATGTCAAATCTTTCCTGAAATTCAGAGCAAAGTCCGATTTGTCTGAATTGGTTCGGTCATCTCTCATTTTGATCTATAAATGAACCCAAGCAGTCATTTAAATAATTTACCTATATACTTACCATTTGAAGTATATAATCAGGGATCTGTTAGTTTATTTTAATTGCTTTTATCTTTTTGTGCAGTTAAAATGTGATTGCATGTGTGGTGCTTTCATGTGACCATATAAGTGAGGGAGGTTAGTTTCATAAATAGCACATTTGTAATTTTTTTTTTCATCGGTAATGATGCCCCGTCATCACTAGGATTTCTGAAAAATACCTCTGCCAAACATGTTGTTTGCCAGACATTAAATCAAAAGATTGTGTCAAAACATGTCGTTAGAGTCTGGCAGGCTGATTCATCATTAGTGGCAGGTAGCGACAGGTCTGTAGCAGGCATTTTCAGAGCGCCCGCTAGTAGTCACTGTTCTCAGCCGTGGGTCGCTAGTTCATAGCAACTCAGTTGCTGTGCAGTAATGTTAATTACATTGTGAGGAGTCGCTATTTGACCAGTACAGCGCTGTATGGGAGCGCATGTTAGCGACTGCTCATAGCGACCGACTCACACCATATTCAGCAAAAAAACAACCTCACAAATCTCTGGCGCTGAAAAATGCTTGTTTGAAGCCCAGAGCGCAGGAGTCGATGTGTTTAAAGTCTGTTTTCAGCATCTATCCACTAGTAACAAAGCGAAAACATATGGAATTACATTGTAGGTACATTGTAACATGAACACTTTAATGCCAGACCTGTAATGTCATTTCTGAAGAAATATATAAAAAATGAAAAAATTGTGAAACAACTGCTATTTCAATGCCAGAAGAGGTCACAGAATTATTTGTGATTTTTTGGAAAAAATAAAAAAAAAATACCCCGTTTAAAGAGAAGAAAAGGTTCGTCCATTGAAATGTATGGGAGAGCGACAGGTAGCGAGAGGTCATATCTGGCGCTGTGCAAGGCTGAACGCTGGCGCTGTTCAGTGAGGCTGTGAAAATGATGAATCAGACGCTACATGGCGTTATCCCAGTCGCTAAACAGATTCTGCTTGATAAATGTGTCATTGCGTGCCGTGTCCGGCGTTCACCAGTTGCTACCTGTCGCTACCTCTCATTAACCAGCCACTACCTGACGCTATCCCTTCACAAATAAGTGCCTAAGTGTGATAGATATGACAAAAGGGAATTAGAGTAACAGTGGAACCCACCTGTGATCTGGATTAGGGTTGTCATTGCATCATTGGGTGAGACAGCAAGGGGATAGCTAGACCACAGGAAATGGTTTAGTAGTGAAATAGTATGTTTTAGGTTGTTGTTATGTTTGGAGCGATTCAGGGTTTAGCTATTTTTTTTTATGCTAATTTTCTTCCCCAAAGTCGTATACATTTTCGAGAAAAAATTGGCTTAGTATAGTAACAAAAAAATTTTGCCACACATGTAAAAAACTACCATGGTTTGGTTCATTTAGAATCACAAGCTCTTTGGAGGAGAAAACAGTGCAGCAGATGCAAGCAGACACAAGCTATCTTCTTTGACTGGAATTTAAGCTGAAGAACTCACCCTTGCTTGTCCTACATACCGTGCAAATGGTCAATTTATACAGGCATTAACTATGGCCACTGTTAGGCCATTCCTTTACATACAAGCTAAGGGTACTTGGCATACTGCCCAAGATCAACTGCATCCCTCAGTTTCAATGCAGATGCTACTAGCATAGACTTATATGACACACAATGCAGAAACAAGGACAAGGTTGCCAGTGATAGCAGGCATGCCAGCAATGTAATCTAACTTTGTGTTAAAGCAGACCAAAACCCACTGAACATTTGAAATACATTTGGCTAAAGCCCCTGCTGATTCTCCCTACTCAGGGGGTATAACTAGAAATGGATATTTTTGCCTTACCAAATAGTCTTGGAACACTGATTTTTTTTTACTGTCCCTCTCTGAGAGGGACAACAAAATAAGGCAATCATTCATTGCATAGGTGTGGTAATCACACCAGAGCCAGCCACAACAGTGGCAACACATTGAGGAGGCAAGGTTTTACAGCTAAAGAGCTGGGAGCAGATGTAGGTTGTTCAGAGTTACAACATGTAAATGTACTTTAGAAAACTTTACATCTCTGACCATAAGAAAATCATAATATGAGGTCAGCCACACAAATGCAGTATCGGCTATCTACAATATTCAGCAACTTGAATTAATAGCCTAACGCACACATCTGTGACTCTCTGCATTCCATCACGCATAACCCAAAACAAAACTCCTCTCAAATAGTGATGACATTAGCTCGAACCCGAGACACTATCAACCACAGTCATAGTGGGCATGGCTGTGATTGGCCAGGCGGGACATGTCACCCCACTGTACAAGAAGCAGGGTCACTTGCTACAGCACTGTTACAGCATAGATAAGGGAAGGCTGCAGCTGGTGTAAGTCTGTAGCCTGTAGTCTCATAGCCCCAGGGTGGGTTTTGGTCCACTTTAGAGATTTATCATTACCAGTAATTGGCCTACTTTATGCTTTTCTTCCCCTTTAAACGTGTAACTGTTTTTAATATACAGTGACAATATTGTTCTACTAATTACAGAATAAAACATAAATGTTGTAACTTAGCTGCTCTCTTTAAGCTTTGGGTTGCTGATGATGGCCATTTTTTATGTCTTTGATGGGTGCCCCAAAGGAGACCTCAACCTCCCACAACATCCCAAGTTCTCCTCCCAGCCCAGGTGGATGAGCGTCAAAGATCTAAGCATTGAGCTTTCACTACTACGGCTGAGCACCTCGGGCTGCCAGCAAGAGACAGCAAACAATGTAAGATATGCTGATCAAAGGAGAAGAAGATGCCTCTGATTACTATTTTACATTTTAACCATTTACACAGGTTATGAGAGATTAGTCCACTACTTTTTAATTTGCATTACAAACTACATGATCATTTTAGCAGCATTTTTACTTCAGTTTGCAACACTATGTGACAGCAGATGAAATACACTGTTCATGAGAAAACAAATAGAGTATTTTAATCTAGTAAAAGCATAAAGCATACTTTATGCTAAAGAGAAAGCCGCATCTGTACCTACCTCTGATTCACATGAGGCATGGGGGAGGGGATGTAACCCAGCAATGCATCATCAGTAGACCCCGGTTAAAGGGTTAAAACCAATAATGGTGGCTATACCATTTAATGGTATTTAATAGTAAAAGTTTTACAGTTTTTATTTCCCTAATTTGCTGCTGAATCTCTTGCTATACTGTTGGAGGCACCAGAGCTAACCTCTTCTGCACACCATCAGCAAAGGACCATGTGGCAGACTTATGAATATGTTTTGTGGCACTGATTTGGATTAGCTGGTAACAAAACTACATTTCTGGTATCAGACTGAAAAGTAATGTCTTTCGAGTCATGGAGTCATGTCTTTTGCTTCAGTAAATGGATGTTCTTTGTTCCTGGGTGTTTTTCGCGCGACATGCCGAACTGCCAAATTTTTCTGCCGGTGGCAGAATAATGGTCTGGGCAACATTTAATGGTATTCTCTGAGCGCACTGTTCCATGTCCAAACCGATATAGCCAAGCATGCTGTTTGTGCTCCCTGGAGAAAATGGGATTTTCCAGCAAGACCTAATATGGCATTTCACATAGCTAGATTAGACAAATGTTACGATGGACCCCTGTTCCTTTACTATGCAACCTGCAGCAGTGGGAGGCAAAGTCATAAGCATGGCTTCAGATACCCGTTTACAAATTGCTGGACATTATTGAGCCACTTTTAGACAGTCTAGCTGCTGTCTGGGCTACACACAGAGGTTACTCTGGGTACTAACTGGTGGTCAGAATAATGTGACTCAATAATTTGTCCAAGTATACAAACAATATATTTAAAGCCATTAAAAAACATACTTGCTGAACACAAAACCCTGACACCCATGGACTCAGTCTGTTGCTAGCATCATTGACGCTCTGGCTTAAAGATTTTACAACTTAACTTTGAATTGTGCTTATTTGCTGATATGCACTTTGTCTAATGGGCCAGGGTTATGTAGATTATTTGTGGCATTTATTGATACTTTTTGGATTGCTATGTTTGGATTCATATGAGGCACATGTATTTTTTTTTGAAATATTTATTAGTATTTATTGTTGCACATATTAGCCAAGCATAGCAGACTTTTTTTTATCTTAACTATATAATTTTGATGTTACTGATATCATATTTGGGGGAAACAAGTAATTGCTGGTTGGTAATTTTGAAAGTATTGTTTATATATGTAAATAAAAGTTTTTGTACAGTTGAGCTTTTTGTTCATTTCTATTCATTTGGTCCAGAATTATTATTGGTTCTTGTGTTGAGAGATTTTTGCAAATTCATTTTGTATCAGCAATATTGCTCTGCAACTCAGCTACAGCATTTTGGTTTGTGCTTAAAGTTTAGATTCGAAATACTGGGTTTGCTCTATTTAATAAATTATCTAATACCAATAGTGTCCAAATTGGCAATATATTATTTATATTCTCTTTTTGCTACAACAATTTGTATATATAATTCAGAAACACAGCTGCTATACATATCGCCACACAATTTTGGCATGCGCCCATTGTTAGCTCTAATATCTTAAACTGCATTTTAAAAATAAAAGGTTACTTGTCAAATCACATATTGCATTGTACTAACAAAATCCAATTTTATTCAAGTCAAAAATTATAAAGTATAATTAGAATATATAAAACTGAAAACAATATGCACAAAAAGTCAACAGGAAGGTACTTGAATAAAACATGGTCTCTGTGTGCACAAAAAGAATGTGTGTAATGTAATTCAGGGAAGCAAGACAATGCAATTGAATCAGGCAGAAATTACAAAAGCATATTCATACATCTCTACTTATTACCCAGATACAAACAAAGCACTTGCAAAAGTAAGTGAAACTGGAAATGATGTTCAGATCAAATTATAGAACAATAGAAACTTTACACACAGTTGTGTAAATGTAGCAACTTTTTAATTAGCAATCTAAAAGAACTGACAGATTAATGACTATATGGCTATAATTTAAGGGTCTAATCCACTGTTTCTCAACCTGTTGTAGTCTTCCCCCAGGAAGTATTCAGCAATGTTCAAGGGTGCACCAAGAGAGTCGCTCTAAGTCTGGTATATTATTTTAACTGTAAAACATTTCTCTTTCTTGCTTCAAAAGGTGCTTCAGGGCCAGTGACCTACTTACTTTGGTAACATTAGTCATCAATCTCCCCCATTTCCCCTTTTCGGGGTACTTGGTTACAACTGCTTGTCGCTAGGGGGTACTTGGCATAAAACGGTTGAGAAATGCTGGTCAAAATCTACTGAAGCTTTGCCAGGTTGGGCCGACCTTTGCCAAGCCTGATCTTTCCTTTAGTGTAGGGGATCCCAAAGTGTCATTTTCCAAACATATCAGGTACCACATTTTGGAGCTGTTTGCTGCTTACAGAGCAAATCAGGCTTTGGATGATTTACAGATGGAGCAAAACAAAGCAGGTTGGGGTACAGGTCAGTATGCAGCTTTGTCGAGTACCACCAGATAACATCTTGCATACCACCAGTAAGTAGGAACTCATGGTGCCATTTTTTTTGTCTTACCATGTCAGTGTCCTTATTCCTCACTAACCCTCCCTATAAGCTGCAAAGCTGAGGAGCAGCATTGATTCTTGTATCGTGTCACTCTGCAATAGCTCATACAGAGCTATCAGCATGTCTTCAAGACATGTGTGACATTCTCATCTGCACAATGCAGACTGACATTCTTAGAATGGGGCAAGTAGAGTGCTATGAAGATGGATGAGCTGACACTCCAGCTAATGTAAATGGTCATTACTCTACCATGACAAAATTGGGCAAACAACATCAGCAGCAGGTAAGCTTGTGAAGCTAGGAGAAGTTGGCCACCTGATGCTTTCTCACACAAGGCCCTTATAGGGGACCATTGCATCAGTCCCACAGGGCAGTCCCCATGCAGTTGCTATAATGCAGGTAGTGGAGGCAGCAGCGCAGCCCTGAAAAATGACATCATCTTGGAGGCGGTGCCAGAAGGTGGGGCATGGTAAAAAAGGGGACAGATGAAGTTTGTGGCTCAACAGTGCTGAAGGGAGGGACGCTGGGGAGTCCAGGTAGGAGACGAGGAAGGCCCCTGACCAGGAGATGCTGATGGGACCAGGAGGCCTTGAGAGGGAACCCCCTGTTCAGGTAAGGTGAGCCACAAGTGGGGAAAACCCCTGGAGGCCACTTATAGTAGAGAAAGTGGGTTGCACATCCCCTCCTGCTTCTGCTTCTTTTTTTTGGGTTTGTTTTGTTTTCTGTCCTCCTCTGGAAGGTAGGAGGCATTACTTTAAAGCCCTTCTGACGTTAAAAGGGGAGCCGCTTAACCTGCAAGTTGGGAATTCCGACCAACCTAGACGAATCCCCAACCTACTTCTGCCACTGAAAAGGGCAGTACCAGGCCCCTGGGTCACTGAAGAATAGAACACAGACAAGGCTAATACAAGTAGGGGGGAAAAACCTTGTAGGACAAACCAAGTTGTATCGCATTGTTGTGTTAAGCTGCCACTGGGTAAACTGCCCTAATGTGCCCTCTTCTGAGTAAGGGGAAAGATTTGTTGTGCTTTTAAAAAAAGAGAAGAGTGAGTAACACAGAAACTTCTCCTCCCATATTGTCTCTGTGTCTGCGAAATTGACCCCTCCCTTCCAAATTAGGTTTCTTACATGCTTATTATGCTCACTTGATGATGGCCAGCTATGCATGCTGCAGTGAGCTGCATGGCAAATAGCTACTGTACAAGTGTAGAGCATTTGAGGCCTTCAGTCACACTTGGGTGATTTGATGGAGAGGATCTATATGAGAATTTGAGAGCTGCTTTTGTGAAGCATGTAGGTAGTTTTGCTTATAATACCATAAGACGGCCTTGTAATCAACTAATGAAAACAGACTGGAGGTCGTCCAACCATGGCAGCACAGGGGAATTCTGAATATGCCCATCTCCTGGGGAGCCGAGTCTGGGTAACCTCTAGTTACCTCATCCATGTTCCTGAGTGGTTTCCTGTTGTCCACCAGCAGCCTATTGGGCTGCTCCGCAGCCCAATGAACATGAAGGCTTGCCAGATGACATGTGAACGGAAGTCACAGAAAGGATCGCAGAAAGTGGAAATATTAGGTAAACCTGATCAGAACTCTTGAAGGGTGCAGTGGGGCCCCCGAATAAGGGCACAATTCGACTCTTTTTACAATGCAACATTCTTATTCTATCACAAAACAAATAGGAAGATCTGAAAGAGTCTACATGGCCTATACAGGGTCAATTACTTCAGCCAAACATATAATCCTCATCAGACAGCAGAAATCATTTTCAGGGAATATATCTTATAGTTATCTTTAGCACATATAAAAAGGAAGCAACTAACAATAAGGACCTACAACGTGGTGCATAAGTAAAAAGTTCAAGCTCCAATGTGTGATTCATTTGTTACATAAACTATTTTATGTTCCCTTCAACACATAAAAATGCTTATCTACTTACTAAAAAGGAAGAAGCCATAATCAAGCTGTGTGGTGTAGCATTTTACAATGTATGAATCCTAAGCAAAGCTAATGGTCTCTTACAGAGTACAAATCCACTTAACAGCACTCTGATTGCAGACATATACATTTAAAAAGGTGGAGAGAAATTTCCCACATAGTGTTAAAAACCTCTTTTCAGGACTTTTTTCTTTTAATCATATATATACTCTCAAGTCAAAATGAAGCTACAAATCCTATATAAATCCACATGTTTCCTGCTTTCTGCTTTCTGTAATGATGCCATACATCAATAAACCTCTAGTGGTCTAGACACAAAAAATGCTCTCCTGCCAACATATTTAGTCTGAATCTGACCTTTGCTAGTGGATAATGCTGTACAAAAAATGTTTACCATGCTTTGTTAAAGGAGATGTATCACGAAATTATAAGCATGAGGGCTAAAGGGAGAAGGGTTGACTTGACCTGAACTGAATAAAACTCTCACTAAGCTTGTGGTTTCTTCTCCTGGTAGAAATAAAATCTAGGGGTGACAGGTTGGAGTGTATTAGGCAAGACAGAACCTGTCTCCCCTGAGTTCCTCTTCCTTCCTTTATAAGAAAAAAACAAGCCTGGCTGGATATTTCTTGATGTCGGGTGTATAAGTGACCCCCATCTCCCATCATCCAGCATATTTATATGGATTTTTATCATTGGGCCCTTTTTTCGCAAAAGACCTCCTTATTAATGAAAAGCCAAAACCCTTAAAAAACTATTCCCCAGCATCTAAAATGTATAAATGTTAAGTGTTTAGTCGCTTATTTATTATTCTTTTCCCTGCTGGGATGCAACTCTGTTCAGGACTCTATGATACGGGCGCTGCCATCTTGCCTTAGAAGCATCACATATTGAAGAGAGGGGTGAAAAGCATAGGGGGGCATGGTTATAGCTGTGCTTTGCACAAACAGAGCAGAGCTGGGATCAGGGAAAGGACAGCAATCCCAGAATGCAGAGCGACACAGTCAGAAGACACTTTCTGTTTGCAGGCTGCCTGACGTTCCATGGGCCGCCATCTTGGATGTTTAAAGGCTCATAACATGCAGTAGATGCAGGTAGGATGATGATTAATGTGGGCAATCTGTATGTACATGGTATGGGAAACACATAAGATAGACTCTTATTCAGGGTGAAGGTCCACTTTCAGTTTCATTATCTCTCTATAGCAAACAGTGCATCCTTCTTGAACAACTATGCCTGAGATAGATAGAAACTTGCATTGTGTACAATGACCAAAAGAAAATAGATTAAAAAAAAAAAATAAGGAATTTTTTTTTGTGGTTTATGTTGTTGCCATGTGTCTTTTTTATGGCAGCACTATAGTCAAGTCAGCCATTCCTCATTCATTGTATATGGCTGCCAATCATATGTGACCAATTGTGGTTTGCTGAGTGAGCTTCTCGTCAAACCTGAATGGTTGCCGACAGTCACATGATTGGCTGCTATTTACTGCCAAATATGTGAAACCAGAAGCGATGACTTGACTATACTCTCCCTTTAACAATACAAAGGTTTTACATGTTCCTGCCGGTAATATTGTTATTGTGAATCTGGAACTTTGTTAAAGTAGCCCTAACTACACCAGTGCACTTAATGATCAACATAAGAGCACAAAACAAGCAAAAGAGCATTTGGGCGAATGCAGCAGGTAAGCATGTTGGGGGATAACTAGGAATTGCAATTTTGTACATTGGGGTGTACTATCCATAGTTTACCACTATGGACCGAAAGGCAACATGGGTCTGTGAATAACTTGAGGAGTCTTTCTAGTACTATAGATTAAGACATTCAGAGTCCCTTTCACATTTTCATGGAGGTCTTGCTACCAAACAACAAATGACAGAAAAATGAATACATTTCACACAAAAGTTCACGCAGAAAAGAGGCTCTGCTGAATCAGACGAGGAGGAAAAATGAACGAGAACGGAAATTTTCACGCAACAAAATGGCGAGAAAGGGGCTCTGAATCAACCCTATAGTGTACAGTCTGGAAACCAAATGTTTACTGTCAACTATGAAAAATGTTTATGACTTAGAAAGGCATTTGGGAGCATTGAGCTGCTGCAAACATGTTTCTGTAGTAGATCATTTAAAGTGCCAGACCAGTCATAAAAAAATTATACTTACCTTTTTTCCCCTCATATCTCCCCTGCACAGCATATCTTTTTACTTACTGATAAAGAAAAAGCAGCAGGAGTGTGGGCCAGAAACAAGACCCGCAGGATGCCGCCCAGAGAGGCTACGCTACTAGAAGATGGAATCACTGGATCTCCACCCTTGCTGATCCTGGTGCTGCTCAGAGGGGCTGCACGGGCAAACTGGACCTGCACAGTGAAGCTGCCAAGGTGAGTGTAGGCTTTTTTTTGTTATGTCTTAGATCCCCAATAAAAAAGGGTACTCAATAAAAAGGGTAGTTATATTTCCTCCCCCACAACAGCTTCATCACACCATTTAGCATAAAGCCAAGGAAGCTCTCTGCTTTATTTGCATATCAAACCCCGATCCCAGAAACTGATCTGGAGTTGCTCTGTAACTGAACACGATTTAAGCTGCTTGAACACAGTTAAGCTGTAGATCACTGGGGCTCTGCTGGGCCTTGACTGAAAATGCACAAATTATCATTCAAGCATGAACTTCATTTGGTACAAATGGAGGACAGAAGCTAAGGCTGCCTACATAAGTCTGCCACAGAAGGTTTACCCTAAGGTATATATGACTTTCTAGAGTAATTCTAAGCAGGAAATCCAAAGTTAAGGTAATACAATTTATTGGCTAAGTCAATAAGATTGAAAATGCAAGCTTTCAAAGCAGTTCAAGCTATTCAAGCTTCTTCAGGCATAATACAGATCTGTAACTTAGACACACATTTATACAAAAAACTACAAAGGAGTCACAATTGTTTTTCTACTGACACACATGAAAAATAGCAAAGTCATAGAATTTTAAGCTGTGACATAAGAATCAGGGGGATTATGACAATTAATGGCTGGCTGATAAGAATGGGAATGGGAGTGTGGATTTTTTTATTTCACAAAATCCCAGACAATCTGTTTAATATCAGTTGTGATAAGTTCAGGCAATTAAATCCATGTCATAATGACACATTAAAAGGATTATCCCTGTTTAGCCCATGGTCCATCGATTTAAAGATTTGGATGCATTTACATTCCCACTCCAATCTCTCCTTTTGTGAGCGGAAGCCCCTTTTGAGTTTGAGGTCTCAAATGTCATTGGAGTGGCAATATAAATGCATCCAAATCTTTAAATCAATGGACTGTATGTAGCAGTATGTAGCTGCCACTATACCTTTGGACTGGTTTGTAGTATAGTATAGTGAGTTGGCATATCACCCCATAAAGGGGTTGATGCTTGATATTATAGCTAAGGAGTGTTTGGGTTAGTTTTTGTTGTCTTGGGAACAAGTGTCAATAGTAAACATTTGTTGAGGTTTGTGTTTTTCAACCCTGCAGAGATAGACTAGAGATATAGGCCTCAATTCAATAAGAGTTGAAAAAAACCACCGTTGGACTTACCGGTAACAGAATTTTTACGAATCCTTCAGCTTGACTACGTGGAGATATTATGCTCCACCACCTGGGAGGAAACACAAAACAGGAACCGAGGTTAAAAGCCCCACCCCTACCTCCCCACCTCACTAATAGTTAAGCTGTAAGTAGTACTCTAATACTGAAGGCCTGATGCTTTGCAGACAATAATCAAGTCTATAATGTTTTAGGAAGGAGTGGGGTGATGAACACATAGCTGCTTTACAGATCTCATCTATTGAAGCGCCTGTTATTTCTGCCCATTATGTGGCCATTGCTCTAGTGGAGGGTGCAGAACTTCTGGGGGAGATACTCCCGTAGCAGAATAAGTGTTTGCATTAGTCTGTCAGCTCGATCTAGCAATGGTAGATCTGGATGCTGCTGCGCCTTTATTTTTTCCATTAAGGTTATTAGTAGCGAGAGGTTCTCTTCCCTTCCTGTTTTATTTGGCAGTGATGGAAGAACTATCTCTTGTGACCTGCTATCTGAAGTCACTATTTTGGGTAAAAAAAGCGGATTTGGTCTTAGTATGACCTTGTCTGAGGGAATCGCACAATTCGGTTCTTTGACCGACAGGGCTTAAGGTTCACTTATCGTCCTGACAGAGGTAATGGCTAGTAAAAAACAATATTTTAATGATAACCATTTTTCAGAATTTGTCTGGGAGGATAGCACAGTATGGTTCCTTGGCTGACAGAGCCTAAAGCCCACTCATTCTCCTCGCAGATGACATTGCTAGCAAAATACCAACATTTCTGATTTTTTTCAGAATTTTCCTATAGTGGCTAAATGTAGGCTCCCTTAACCCCTTTAATACTACTGACAAGTCCCAGTCATGAAGGTCATTGAAGGGAGCTGGTCTCTTACGTAGGATTGATATGAACAATCAACAATTACAAGTTCATTACAGGAGACTGACAATGCGGAAGGTTGAGCTTTCAGGGTAATTACAACCAGTCCCTTGTCAATCCTTCCTGCAGAATCTAGCACTATACTTTTTTATTCCAATTGTTAGCTTCATAAAAGGAAGAAAATCGCTTTCATACCTTTCCATAGATTTTTCGGGTAGTTAACTTCCACCTCTGTAATAATGTCTCTGTCACTTTCAAGTAACACCACTTCCTCCTTAACAGGGCCCTTTTCAGGATTCATGCTGACACATATAGGGCCTGATGCAGAGCCTCCCCCGGTCTGAGCTTAAAACCTTCCGATTGTCCAGGGCTCCAGTTTGAATCGTGGCTCAAATGTGATGCAGAGCCTCCGTCGGAATGGCTCCCTAACTGATCCGTCAATTTCACTTTACTCGGAAAGCTTTTTTTGCTCTCTCTGTGCCTTCAATTTGATCGGGGCTCCCGTTCACGTTCACACGGGCGGCCCGTTTTTCCCTGATTTTTCCTGCCTTTTTGAACGTACCTGCTTGGTTTCCGTCGTATTTGACCTTCCATTTTGGTGTTTTTTCCAAGTATACTTACATCTCCATGGCTCTTCAGTTGCCAATCTGGCTACACGCAAGCGCACATCCCTAAACCTCCATTGGAATATGCATATGGCACCAACTGCCAATTTGACACATATATATATTGTCAAATTTATTTTTGGGCGTTCCTTCTTTCTTGCCATTAATGCATACCTTAATCTCTTTGGTGTTCCTTATTCCTTGCCTTTAATGTTTACCGTAATTGGTTTTGAGTTTTTCTGATTTTTTTTCCCATATCTAAACCTTTTGTGTCATGTAAATGTGTGATGATGTTGTGTGATTGTACATTTGCAGGAAAGACAACTCACAAAATCTGTTTATGTTTTTTTTAATCAAACTTTATTTTTTGCTTTTGTGGTTTTGAGATTATTTTTTTGATAAAACCAAAGTAAAAAACAATTTAAATTTGAATTAAACATGTTAAAAATTATGCCTCGGGGTCTTGTGGCTGTGTTTTTCTTTGATCTGTGAATGAAAAACAACCTTAGTTTAGCATTGTTTTTATGGTTTGGTTGGGCGTTGTTTTTTTGGGGCCCTTTTTAAACCGGACCTTCAGCGTGCTTTAATGAAAAGCCCAAACTCTAAAAAAACGATTCCGCAGCATCATCTGTAAAAAAAAGATACAAGGACCCACCATTAATCCACAAAATACATTAACAAGTTTCCTGGCCTAACTAAAGTCACTTTATTAACCTCTTGCTGCCTCATGTTGCCCTAGTTCTTCTATCTGCATGTAGCCTAGTTTGTAGCTGCGTACATGGGTTAAACTAAGGTGGGCTTGTATTTAACGTGACAAACTAAGTTGTTTCAGACTATTCTTGCGCTTTGTTTTTTTTTTATTATAAGGAATGTGTGCGCACACATAAACGCACGCTCGCATACTCACATCCATGATGATGTCGTCCTGCTCCGGTGTAAAGATGGCATAGCTCCTGGTATAGCTCTGACGTTCCCCCGCAGTGACGTGCAGGACATCCAAAATTGGAATGCCCCAGAGACATGATGCCTGTAACCCAGCCCTGGATTTCTTCACACTCCAAAGGGCTGGGTTACATGGGTTTTGGCCTGCTTTAAAACATCATGACCAAATCAGGTTAGGATGGAATAACCCACCTCCTTTACATTATTCTTAAAGTAACACAGGTTCCCTCACATAAAGCATAACAAAACCCAGAGTGGCCACTGGTCTTCCCCCTGGAAATCCCAGATCGGGATGACCCACTGTGTGAAACCCTTTTTAATAAGACTTTACTCAGAAATGGCAGACTCCCTCTCTTAAAGCGGGACAAGCCATGATTAGTTTAATGACCTTTGCAGGCGTATATTGTAGTGCCCCACCAGTCTGATCAAGACAACGGAACCTCATCTTCAAGAGACCAAAGGCTCGCTCCACCACAGAGCGAGTCCTCCTGGGGGCAGTATTGTAGGGCTCCTCTGCCTGTGAAGATGGGTGCAGGATTGGGGTCCGCAGCCAGGGGAGCAAAGGATAGCCAGAGTCTCCTGCCCCCCAAAAAAAACAATAAAAATAAAAAATGGTGTGCATTGCAACAATAGAAAAGAGGGACAAATAGGTGAGTGGGGTAGGGTTGGAGGAAAGGACATTTGTAATGAGCCTACATGCACATCCAACCTGTACACTCATTAAAAAAGTCTGGGGAATACTACCTACATAAGAGGGCAAGAACATGACGCAATAGGGTTCTATCACTTAACCCATTTAATTTAAAGATAAAAAATTAGGCTAAAAAGATACTAACAAAAAAATTAACAAATAGTGTGTTAAGGGAAAAAACAAAGTCAGACAGGGTGGGCAAACAATACAAGTTTCATACACGTACCCAGTAAGGCGGGTGAGCTCAAATAGGTGCAGCCTGGTTTCTGCCATACTCAGCAGGACAAGACCGCGGAGCTGGCGCCGCTGATGTGCTCCAACAAAGGACTGCATATTATTGCCCGAGTGCAAATACGGCTGCTCTGACTTGCCGTAAGTGAAGGCTCGGCGGCCCCGTTTCATTAGGCTGATTTCAATCGGAAAACAAGGCTCTGCATCACTGAAAAAAACGGAACAATGAACGAGGCGTCCGTTTTGCCGGGAAACAGCCTCGTGCGAGCCGACAATCGGAAAGGCAGCTGAGCGCACACCTGAGCGCATAAACGCACACTAAAATCAACGTAGCACCCTTTCCTGACCCGATCAAAGCCCAAAACCAACGGGAAAACGCACGGGAGAACTGAACGGGGAGGCTCTGCATCAAGCCAATAGTCTTGAAGGAGTTGAATGCACAATAGCTCCCTGATGGATGATATCTGGATATCTGGAATTCTTTTTGGTCAGAAAGGATCGATGAGTATCCTGAGTGATGTTCCTGAGTCTCACTTGAGGCTGAATTCTTAATGAAGGAAAACATAAACCAGGTGAAAGTTCCATATATGAATCATAGCATTTATTGCTAACCATCTTCTTCCCTGACTAGGAGAAGCAATCCTTTTTGTTGGCAAACAAGTCTATTCGAGAATGACCCTATACAACTGCAATCAGGTTGAGTTACAATAAGTTCCTGTCTGATTTAACCACCACTCCATCTCACAGACTCTCCTGAAACTTAGAGAATCTGCCAGAGTTTTTTATGGTTCCCCCCTGACGATTTGTCATCCAAGGGTTGGATCTGACTTTGTAGGTATTTTAGGATGCTGTGTGTTATTGCCCTCAATTTCCTGGACGAGATTCCCCCTTGATGATTTAGGTAGGCCCCTGCTGTAGCTTTGTCTGAACTACTTGTACTTCTTTTCCTTGAATTCTTGACTGAAGTTATAAGCTCCCTGTAATTGAGGATTTCATTGCTACCCCTGAACTTGCAGAATTTTCAAGTGAGCCCCCCCAACCCCAGCTGCTTGCCTCTGTAGATGTTGCTACTGGGTTGGTTTGCTTCCATTCCTTTTAACAAAATGTTTGGACTTGTCCACCATGGCAGTTCCCTCAGAACTAATGAGTTCAACTGCATCTTAAGTCTAGTTACTTGAGATCCTTGTCCCACCATTCTAGAAAAAATCTTTGCAGAGTCCTTGTCACTGAGCCCAGTGCACTGCCGGATATCATTAGACCTAGAACCTAATCTATTGTTAAGCCAGAACTACTCACTATTTTCTGCCTCTCTTTTTCTTACTGGGAGAATATTTCCTCTGGGTGTGTCTATTATGAACCACTGGAACCTGTATTGTTTAGAAGGTATTACACTGGGTTCTTCCAGGTTAATCATCCACCCCCAGACTTTTTTAGTACTGATATGGCCTTTTCCAGGTCTGCTAACAGTGTTTGCTGCACTACATTGATCCCCTGCTGTCTGAGATAGGCCAGGGGTCCTGCTAGAATTTCCAGGCCAAAGGGGAGAGCTCTGTACTGTAAGTAAAGCGTCTCCTGATTTAGGAGCACTGCAACCTCAAGCACTAGCTGTGGGCTACTAGGATAGGAATGTGTAGTAATTCATCCTTCGAATTTAGGGTGACCATCAGAGCCCCTTAGATCAGTATACGTCTTAATGAATAAATGACTCTATTCTTACCCCCTCATACCGGATGAATTTGTTTAATCTTTTAAGATTCAGAATCATGTATTTTTCTAGACGCTTCCGTACCAAAAACACATAAGATTAATACCCCCTCCTAAATACATTTTGGAGGGACTATTTCTATCACAGCCTGTAAAACAAACAGATTTAGAGAGAATTTCTTTCCAGTTGGCATGAACACGGAAAGTCTTTCCCACTTGTAATTGTTATAAATTGTTTGTCAGGATTGCTGCCCAACCTTTCTTTGAGTCTATTTGTCTTGACTAATAGCTGAACAGGAATTATTGCCGTTTCATTATGGGAAATCTTATTTCCCTGACTCAGTTATCCAAGTTTTCCCCAAACAACATCTCCCTGGATTAGGACCACATAATATAGTTTTGATCCCTTGTTTCCAGACCCTGACTTTAGTCAAATAGCGCAGGTCACAAATGCAGAAGTCTTAGCAGAGACCCTAATGAGTTCCTAACAAACATAGTCAGAAGGTAATGACTCTATACCAGATAGGAAGAGTATCAATTTTCCGGGCAGGCATCTTATTACCAGTGTGAGCTCTAAGTGAATCTATCTACTCGATCACTCCTGAGGACCACATCAGAGGCCATAGCTGGTCCCAAGGAGAGCAGTGCCTTCTCAAGAAGTGATCCCTCTGTGCTCTTGGCATCCCAGCTTAAATACAAAGATTTGAGATCTGATTTACAGGAGCGTCTACTTTTGGATACCTGCACCAGTGTTCCTTGATGGGATCCTAAAAGAGATACTTTCTCTATATGGATTTGAAAAGGAAAAATTTCTTTTTTCGGGGTTATCCCATTCTGCATGTATTGTAGGCTTTTTTGAAGCGCTTAACGGGAATTCCTTGTACATCTCGACCTGCTGGGAGAGGGCCATCTTATATGCTGGATCACCTAAATTTAAAGAGAAAAGATCACTTTCTTGCTCCTTTTCTTTCCAGGATCCCTTCATCTATGGAGTCATGGTTCTTTCCCTGTCTCCCTGGATCAGAACTGCGTTATCTGTACAGGTCTGTGGGAAGTGTATCGGGGTTTAGATTAACTAACGGTTTAGGTTAACTAACCCGACTCTCTGCATTAGAGGTAGAAATAGGTGCAGAAGCAAGAGACTACTGAGCCTGTGTTTCTGGACATCCTTCATAAACATCAAGTGAGGATCTCCCCCTTTTTAGCTTTATTACACCCCAAAACAGAGAGAGTTAGCAGCCAAGGGTTCGAGAGTGTCTCAGTACAACTCTTGGTTTTCCTGGCTGATTTAACATGTTTTTAGAACAACACATGTAGAGATGAGCGAACTTTTGAAAAGTTCGATTCGGCCGATTCGCCGAAGAAATTCGGGTTCGGCCGAATCGAACTTTTACGAAGTTCCCCATCAAAAATGCCGGCATGGTGGGAGCGGAGCCGGCCGGCGGGCCGGTAAAGCTGGCCGGCCCGCTCCCACCATGCCGGCATTTAAAAAACAACAAAAAAAAAAAAGCATTTTTGCCGGCATGGTGGGAGCGGGCCGGCCGGCTCCGCTGTCAGCGGAACCGGCCGCCCCGCTCCCACCATGCCGGCATTTAAAAAACAAAAACAAAAAAAAAAAGCATTTTTGCCGGCATGGTGGGAGCGGGCCGGCCGGCTCCGCTGTCAGCGGAACCGGCCGGCCCGCTCCCACCATGCCGGCATTTAAAAAAAAAGCAAACACTTACCTGCAGGTCCGGAGCGTGGAGGCCGGCGCCGCTCTGAGCTGTCATCTGAGGGCGCGTCATCAGAGGCGCCCTCTGATGACGCGCCCTCAGATGACAGCTGAGAGCGGCGCCGGCCTCCACGCTCCGGACCTGCAGGTAAGTGTTTGCTTTTTTTTTAAATGCCGGCATGGTGGGAGCGGGCCGGCCGGTTCCGCTGACAGTGGAGCGGGCCGGCCGGTTCCGCTGACAGCGGAGCCGGCCGGCCCGCTCCCACCATGCCGTCAAAAATGCTTTTTTTTTTTGTTTTGTTTTTTAAATGCCGGCATGGTGGGAGCGGGCCGGCCGGCTTTACCGGCCCGCCGGCCGGCTCCGCTGACAGCGGAACCGGCCGGCCCGCTCCCACCATGCCGGCATTTTTTTTTTTTAATTTCAGGAAAAATTCGATCGGCACGAACCACAAAATATTCGGGTTCGTGCCGAATTGATTATTTCCTGAAATTCGAAGCGAATTCCGGTTCGTCCGAACCGGTTCGCTCATCTCTAAACACATGCTACATACACAGTATTAGTGACCTTTACCCAGAATAACTCACAGGCATGGAGGTTATACCGTGTGCTGGCCATTGTCAGCATTTTTTGACATCTTTGCTGCCCTATTGCTTGGCTGCTGGATTCGCTGGGACGCTGCTGAATGCACGGTCGACCGCTACTGCCAGCCTCTCCTGTCCGGGCAGCTACTCACTGCGGGATGGAAAAAAATCATGCTCCTTGTCTCTTCCGGTTTTCCGGGTCCTTGCCGAAATAGGAAGTGACGCGCACTTGCATCACTCGGCCCACCTCCGACTTTGAAATTTTTCGAGGGAAATAGGGGACCTCATAAATATACCCCAAATAAAGCCAAATATAAAAAAATAAAAGTTAAAAAGCCAAGCGTTTTTTCGTGGACAGTGCACCTACATCAAAATGGAGTAGGAAGTGAAATCACACAACTAGTGCATAAGTATAATCTATGAGGGGAATAGCCCCAGATGTAATTATTCCCAATGGGACTCCCGTGGATTTATGTCTGATGCAGCTGGCTAGCTTCAAACTTTGGAGGGTGCAAAAAATAATAAACTAAAATAACAAACTGGCCAAAGTCTAACAAGATATTTCTACCCTTTACTCCCACACCTGATTTTTTGTTAGGAAATATCCTCTAAATGCCTTCTGTCTGGACTTTTGAGAATTAAAGCAATCAACTTTTTGTTTCATAAACATATTTTTTGCTTTGCAATCCAAACGCCAATAGCGATATGACCAGCACATGGCCAGTCATACATATGCTTTGAATAAATCACGGGTTACCGTATTTTTTTTTTTTTTTATGCACCTAGGATTTGGAGGAGGAAAATAAGAAAAAAGATATTCTAAACCAAATGTTGTGCTAAAGTGTGGCATTCTCCTATCCCATTCCCCATTGGCAGTGTGGCATTCCCCCATCTCATTCCCATAGGCAGTGTGGCATTCCCCCCTCCCATAGGCAGTGTGGCACCCCCCCTCCCATAGACAGTGTGGCATTCCCCCTCCTATAGGCAGTGTGGCATTACCCCCTCACATTACCCATAGGCAGTGTGGCATTCCCCCTCCTATTCCACATAGGCAGTGTGGAATTACCTCCTCCCATTCCCCATAAACAGTGTGGCATACCCCCTCCCATTTTCCATAGGTAGTTTGACATTCTCCCATCTTATAGGAAGTGTGGCATTTCCCCATCTCCTTATTCAGTGTGGCATTTCCCCCCTCCCATTGCTCATAGGCAGTGTGGCATGCCTCTTCCCATTCCCCAAAGGCAGTGTGACATCCCCCCTCTCATTCCCCATAGGCAGTGTGGCATACCCCCCATCCCCTTATTCAGTGTGGCATTCCACCCAACCCCCCAGGAAAAAAGGTATACTTACATGAACGCTGTCCCTGCTCTGGCTTCCGGCACCGCCACTGCCTCTTGGGTGTCAGTGCGCACTGACACAAACACCCAAGAGGCAGTGGTGGTGCCAGGAGTCAGAGCGGGGACAGCGGGCGTGAGACTCATGTAAGTATACTTTTTTTCACTTTTTTTTACATTTGCCCAATAATACGCATTGACATTTCCCCCCCACTTTTGGCGGAAAAATACTGCGTCTTATAAGCCATAAACATACAGAATTTCATTGCCCCTTGCTTTGAGAGAAAAACATGCATGCATTTCATTTCTAAACATTGTCTGATTCAACAAATAATTAAATGCAAACAATTGTTGGATTTGTAAAACGTGTCTTAAAAGCCTGCCTATAATAATGCCATTTTTACTCCTTACTTTCACTTAATTTTATGGCACATCTGGGCAGGCATACACAGTACCATGCACAGCCTACACTGTTCTTTCATCCCTCAAAAGAAACATACTGTTTTTTAAATGTTTTTGTTATACAGCACGAATGCCCAGAGCCGTAGCTAGCTTCTTCTGCGCCCGGGGCAAGCCCAGAAAATCGCGCCCCCTCCCGCCAAAAAAAGAAAATATATCTATTAAAATATATACACACACACACACACACACACACACATATATATATATTAGGGATGAGCGAATCGATCCGAACGAACCCGGATTCAATCCGAATTTCAGGAAAAATTCGATTCGGATCGAATCCGAATTTCCCCGCGATTCGATCACTCGAAGTTTTCCTTTAACATCCATTCATTTACATTTACAGGCATTCTAAGATGGCGGACGGGAAATGTCTGGACATGTATCCCGCGGCAGTGCAAGCTGGGGCAGTCACATGCAGCCTATCAGCAGCCAGCAAGCCCGGTGACGTCACAGCGGTATTTAACGGCGGCCATCTTGCTTTTCCTCATTTCTCTATTGCATTCGTGAGAGACAGGACGCTGTGTAGCTGAGGCAGTTAGACAGGCAGGGACAGACAGGGACAGACAGGGACAGGCTGGAGACAGGCAGGAGACAGACAGGAGACAGACAGAAAGCCAGGGAAAGGTAGGAAAAACGGAGGCTGTCACAGGGAGATTTTTTTTTTTTTTCATCCAGCCTGAGTGTTACTAGCTGGCTGACAGGCTTTGTTAGCGTTTTCAGGCTGCTTATAGTAACTAACTGTGCATATATACTGAACTGATCTTAAGTCTGCTGTGAGGCATCCCATTCTGTGACTAAAGCAGCCTCTGTTTAAGACCATATAAGCATTTGCTCTTATCATATTTGAAATTAGGCCTGATAAAGACACTTTTGCTGGGCATAGCACTACTGGACCCTGCCAGGTCCACTTCTGTTGGGGCATCCCATTCTGTGACTAAAGCAGCCTCTGTTTAAGACCATATAACGATTTGCTCTTATCATATTTGAAATTAGGCCTGATAAAGACACTTTTGCTGGGCATAGCACTACTGGACCCTGCCAGGTCCACTTCTGTTGGGGCATCCCATTCTGTGACTACAGCAGCCTCTGTTTAAGACCGTATAACCATTTTCACTTATCATATTTGAAATTAGGCCTGATAAAGACACTTTTGCTGGGCATAGCACTACTGGACCCTGCCAGGTCCATTCCTGTTGGGGCATCCCATTCTGTGACTAAAGCAGCCTCTGTTTAAGACCATATAAGCATTTGCTCTTATCATATTTGAAATTAGGCCTGATAAAGACACTTTTGCTGGGCATAGCACTACTGGACCCTGCCAGGTCCACTTCTGTTGGGGCATCCCATTCTGTGACTAAAGCAGCCTCTGTTTAAGACCATATAACCATTTGCTCTTATCATATTTGAAATTAGGCCTGATAAAGACACTTTTGCTGGGCATAGCACTACTGGACCCTGCCAGGTCCACTTCTGTTGGGGCATCCCATTCTGTGACTACAGCAGCCTCTGTTTAAGACCGTATAACCATTTTCACTTATCATATTTGAAATTAGGCCTGATAAAGACACTTTTGCTGGGCAAAGCACTACTGGACCCTGCCAGGTCCATTCCTGTTGGGGCATCCCATTCTGTGACTAAAGCAGCCTCTGTTTAAGACCATATAAGCATTTGCTCTTATCATATTTGAAATTAGGCCTGATAAAGACACTTTTGCTGGGCATAGCACTACTGGACCCTGCCAGGTCCACTTCTGTTGGGGCATCCCATTCTGTGACTACAGCAGCCTCTGTTTAAGACCGTATAACCATTTTCACTTATCATATTTGAAATTAGGCCTGATAAAGACACTTTTGCTGGGCAAAGCACTACTGGACCCTGCCAGGTCCATTCCTGTTGGGGCATCCCATTCTGTGACTAAAGCAGCCTCTGTTTAAGACCATATAAGCATTTGCTCTTATCATATTTGAAATTAGGCCTGATAAAGACACTTTTGCTGGGCATAGCACTACTGGACCCTGCCAGGTCCACTTCTGTTGGGGCATCCCATTCTGTGACTAAAGCAGCCTCTGTTTAAGACCATATAACCATTTGATCTTATCATATTTGAAATTAGGCCTATTAAAGACACTTTTGCTGGGCATAGCACTACTGGACCCTGCCAGGTCCACTTCTGTTGGGGCATCCCATTCTGTGACTAAAGCAGCCTCTGTTTAAGACCATATAACCATTTGCTCTTATCATATTTGAAATTAGGCCTGATAAAGACACTTTTGCTGGGCAAAGCACTACTGGACCCTGCCAGGTCCATTCCTGTTGGGGCATCCCATTCTGTGACTAAAGCAGCCTCTGTTTAAGACCATATAAGCATTTGCTCTTATCATATTTGAAATTAGGCCTGATAAAGACACTTTTGCTGGGCATAGCACTACTGGACCCTGCCAGGTCCACTTCTGTTGGGGCATCCCATTCTGTGACTACAGCAGCCTCTGTTTAAGACCGTATAACCATTTTCACTTATCATATTTGAAATTAGGCCTGATAAAGACACTTTTGCTGGGCAAAGCACTACTGGACCCTGCCAGGTCCACTTCTGTTGGGGCATCCCATTCTGTGACTAAAGCAGCCTCTGTTTAAGACCATATAACTATTTGCTCTTATCATATTTGAAATTAGGCCTGATAAAGACACTTTTGCTGGGCATAGCACTACTGGACCCTGCCAGGTCCACTTCTGTTGGGGCATCCCATTCTGTGACTAAAGCAGCCTCTGTTTAAGACCGTATAACCATTTTCACTTATCATATTTGAAATTAGGCCTGATAAAGACACTTTTGCTGGGCAAAGCACTACTGGACCCTGCCAGGTCCACTTCTGTTGGGGCATCCCATTCTGTGACTAAAGCAGCCTCTGTTTAAGACCATATAACCATTTGCTCTTATCATATTTGAAATTAGGCCTGATAAAGACACTTTTGCTGGGCAAAGCACTACTGGACCCTGCCAGGTCCATTCCTGTTGGGGCATCCCATTCTGTGACTAAAGCAGCCTCTGTTTAAGACCATATAAGCATTTGCTCTTATCATATTTGAAATTAGGCCTGATAAAGACACTTTTGCTGGGCATAGCACTACTGGACCCTGCCAGGTCCACTTCTGTTGGGGCATCCCATTCTGTGACTAAAGCAGCCTCTGTTTAAGACCATATAACCATTTGCTCTTATCATATTTGAAATTAGGCCTGATAAAGACACTTTTGCTGGGCAAAGCACTACTGGACCCTGCCAGGTCCATTCCTGTTGGGGCATCCCATTCTGTGACTACAGCAGCCTCTGTTTAAGACCATATAAGCATTTGCTCTTATCATATTTGAAATTAGCCTGATAAAGACACTTTTGCTGGGCAAAGCACTACTGGACCCTGCCAGGTCCATTCCTGCCCAGGGCATCCCATTCTGTGACTAAAGCAGCCTCTGTTTAAGACCATATAAGCATTTGCTCTTATCATATTTGAAATTAGCCTGATAAAGACACTTTTGCTGGGCAAAGCACTACTGGACCCTGCCAGGTCCACTTCTGTTGGGGCATCCCATTCTGTGACTAAAGCAGCCTCTGTTTAAGACCGTATAACCATTTTCACTTATCATATTTGAAATTAGGCCTGATAAAGACACTTTTGCTGGGCAAAGCACTACTGGACCCTGCCAGGTCCACTTCTGTTGGGGCATCCCATTCTGTGACTAAAGCAGCCTCTGTTTAAGACCATATAAACATTTGCTCTTATCATATTTGAAATTAGGCCTGATAAAGACACTTTTGCTGGGCAAAGCACTACTGGACCCTGCCAGGTCCATTCCTGTTGGGGCATCCCATTCTGTGACTAAAGCAGCCTCTGTTTAAGACCATATAAGCATTTGCTCTTATCATATTTGAAATTAGGCCTGATAAAGACACTTTTGCTGGGCATAGCACTACTGGACCCTGCCAGGTCCACTTCTGTTGGGGCATCCCATTCTGTGACTAAAGCAGCCTCTGTTTAAGACCATATAACCATTTGCTCTTATCATATTTGAAATTAGGCCTGATAAAGACACTTTTGCTGGGCAAAGCACTACTGGACCCTGCCAGGTCCATTCCTGTTGTGGCATACCATTCTGTGACTAAAGCAGCCTCTGTTTAAGACCATATAAGCATTTGCTCTTATCATATTTGAAATTAGGCCTGATAAAGACACTTTTGCTGGGCATAGCACTACTGGACCCTGCCAGGTCCACTTCTGTTGGGGCATCCCATTCTGTGACTACAGCAGCCTATGTTTAAGACCGTATAACCATTTTCACTTATCATATTTGAAATTAGGCCTGATAAAGACACTTTTGCTGGGCAAAGCACTACTGGACCCTGCCAGGTCCACTTCTGTTGGGGCATCCCATTCTGTGACTAAAGCAGCCTCTGTTTAAGACCATATGACCATTTGCTCTTATCATATTTGAAATTAGGCCTGATAAAGACACTTTTGCTGGGCATAGCACTACTGGACCCTGCCAGGTCCACTTCTGTTGGGGCATCCCATTCTGTGACTAAAGCAGCCTCTGTTTAAGACCACATAACCATTTGCTCTTATCATATTTGAAATTAGGCCTGATAAAGACACTTTTGCTGGGCAAAGCACTACTGGACCCTGCCAGGTCCATTCCTGTTGGGGCATCCCATTCTGTGACTAAAGCAGCCTCTGTTTAAGACCATATAAGCATTTGCTCTTATCATATTTGAAATTAGGCCTGATAAAGACACTTTTGCTGGGCATAGCACTACTGGACCCTGCCAGGTCCACTTCTGTTGGGGCATCCCATTCTGTGACTACAGCAGCCTCTGTTTAAGACCGTATAACCATTTTCACTTATCATATTTGAAATTAGGCCTGATAAAGACACTTTTGCTGGGCATAGCACTACTGGACCCTGCCAGGTCCACTTCTGTTGGGGCATCCCATTCTGTGACTAAAGCAGCCTCTGTTTAGGACCATATAACCATTTGCTCTTATCATATTTGAAATTAGGCCTGATAAAGACACTTTTGCTGGGCAAAGCACTACTGGACCCTGCCAGGTCCATTCCTGTTGGGGCATCCCATTCTGTGACTAAAGCAGCCTCTGTTTAAGACCATATAAGCATTTGCTCTTATCATATTTGAAATTAGGCCTGATAAAGACACTTTTGCTGGGCATAGCACTACTGGACCCTGCCAGGTCCACTTCTGTTGGGGCATCCCATTCTGTGACTACAGCAGCCTCTGTTTAAGACCGTATAACCATTTTCACTTATCATATTTGAAATTAGGCCTGATAAAGACACTTTTGCTGGGCAAAGCACTACTGGACCCTGCCAGGTCCATTCCTGTTGGGACATCCCATTCTGTGACTAAAGCAGCCTCTGTTTAAGACCATATAAGCATTTGCTCTTATCATATTTGAAATTAGGCCTGATAAAGACACTTTTGCTGGGCATAGCACTACTGGACCCTGCCAGGTCCACTTCTGTTGGGGCATCCCATTCTGTGACTACAGCAGCCTCTGTTTAAGACCGTATAACCATTTTCACTTATCATATTTGAAATTAGGCCTGATAAAGACACTTTTGCTGGGCAAAGCACTACTGGACCCTGCCAGGTCCATTCCTGTTGGGGCATCCCATTCTGTGACTAAAGCAGCCTCTGTTTAAGACCATATAAGCATTTGCTCTTATCATATTTGAAATTAGGCCTGATAAAGACACTTTTGCTGGGCATAGCACTACTGGACCCTGCCAGGTCCACTTCTGTTGGGGCATCCCATTCTGTGACTAAAGCAGCCTCTGTTTAAGACCATATAACCATTTGCTCTTATCATATTTGAAATTAGGCCTGATAAAGACACTTTTGCTGGGCAAAGCACTACTGGACCCTGCCAGGTCCATTCCTGTTGGGGCATCCCATTCTGTGACTACAGCAGCCTCTGTTTAAGACCATATAAGCATTTGCTCTTATCATATTTGAAATTAGCCTGATAAAGACACTTTTGCTGGGCAAAGCACTACTGGACCCTGCCAGGTCCATTCCTGCCCAGGGCATCCCATTCTGTGACTAAAGCAGCCTCTGTTTAAGACCATATAAGCATTTGCTCTTATCATATTTGAAATTAGCCTGATAAAGACACTTTTGCTGGGCAAAGCACTACTGGACCCTGCCAGGTCCACTTCTGTTGGGGCATCCCATTCTGTGACTAAAGCAGCCTCTGTTTAAGACCGTATAACCATTTTCACTTATCATATTTGAAATTAGGCCTGATAAAGACACTTTTGCTGGGCAAAGCACTACTGGACCCTGCCAGGTCCACTTCTGTTGGGGCATCCCATTCTGTGACTAAAGCAGCCTCTGTTTAAGACCATATAAACATTTGCTCTTATCATATTTGAAATTAGGCCTGATAAAGACACTTTTGCTGGGCAAAGCACTACTGGACCCTGCCAGGTCCATTCCTGTTGGGGCATCCCATTCTGTGACTAAAGCAGCCTCTGTTTAAGACCATATAAGCATTTGCTCTTATCATATTTGAAATTAGGCCTGATAAAGACACTTTTGCTGGGCATAGCACTACTGGACCCTGCCAGGTCCACTTCTGTTGGGGCATCCCATTCTGTGACTAAAGCAGCCTCTGTTTAAGACCATATAACCATTTGCTCTTATCATATTTGAAATTAGGCCTGATAAAGACACTTTTGCTGGGCAAAGCACTACTGGACCCTGCCAGGTCCATTCCTGTTGGGGCATCCCATTCTGTGACTAAAGCAGCCTCTGTTTAAGACCATATAAGCATTTGCTCTTATCATATTTGAAATTAGGCCTGATAAAGACACTTTTGCTGGGCATAGCACTACTGGACCCTGCCAGGTCCACTTCTGTTGGGGCATCCCATTCTGTGACTACAGCAGCCTATGTTTAAGACCGTATAACCATTTTCACTTATCATATTTGAAATTAGGCCTGATAAAGACACTTTTGCTGGGCAAAGCACTACTGGACCCTGCCAGGTCCACTTCTGTTGGGGCATCCCATTCTGTGACTAAAGCAGCCTCTGTTTAAGACCATATGACCATTTGCTCTTATCATATTTGAAATTAGGCCTGATAAAGACACTTTTGCTGGGCATACTACTGGACCCTGCCAGGTCCACTTCTGTTGGGGCATCCCATTCTGTGACTAAAGCAGCCTCTGTTTAAGACCATATAACCATTTGCTCTTATCATATTTGAAATTAGGCCTGATAAAGACACTTTTGCTGGGCAAAGCACTACTGGACCCTGCCAGGTCCATTCCTGTTGGGGCATCCCATTCTGTGACTAAAGCAGCCTCTGTTTAAGACCATATAAGCATTTGCTCTTATCATATTTGAAATTAGGCCTGATAAAGACACTTTTGCTGGGCATAGCACTACTGGACCCTGCCAGGTCCACTTCTGTTGGGGCATCCCATTCTGTGACTACAGCAGCCTCTGTTTAAGACCGTATAACCATTTTCACTTATCATATTTGAAATTAGGCCTGATAAAGACACTTTTGCTGGGCATAGCACTACTGGACCCTGCCAGGTCCACTTCTGTTGGGGCATCCCATTCTGTGACTAAAGCAGCCTCTGTTTAGGACCATATAACCATTTGCTCTTATCATATTTGAAATTAGGCCTGATAAAGACACTTTTGCTGGGCAAAGCACTACTGGACCCTGCCAGGTCCATTCCTGTTGGGGCATCCCATTCTGTGACTAAAGCAGCCTCTGTTTAAGACCATATAAGCATTTGCTCTTATCATATTTGAAATTAGGCCTGATAAAGACACTTTTGCTGGGCATAGCACTACTGGACCCTGCCAGGTCCACTTCTGTTGGGGCATCCCATTCTGTGACTACAGCAGCCTCTGTTTAAGACCGTATAACCATTTTCACTTATCATATTTGAAATTAGGCCTGATAAAGACACTTTTGCTGGGCAAAGCACTACTGGACCCTGCCAGGTCCATTCCTGTTGGGGCATCCCATTCTGTGACTAAAGCAGCCTCTGTTTAAGACCATATAAGCATTTGCTCTTATCATATTTGAAATTAGGCCTGATAAAGACACTTTTGCTGGGCATAGCACTACTGGACCCTGCCAGGTCCACTTCTGTTGGGGCATCCCATTCTGTGACTACAGCAGCCTCTGTTTAAGACCGTATAACCATTTTCACTTATCATATTTGAAATTAGGCCTGATAAAGACACTTTTGCTGGGCAAAGCACTACTGGACCCTGCCAGGTCCATTCCTGTTGGGGCATCCCATTCTGTGACTAAAGCAGCCTCTGTTTAAGACCATATAAGCATTTGCTCTTATCATATTTGAAATTAGGCCTGATAAAGACACTTTTGCTGGGCATAGCACTACTGGACCCTGCCAGGTCCACTTCTGTTGGGGCATCCCATTCTGTGACTAAAGCAGCCTCTGTTTAAGACCATATAACCATTTGCTCTTATCATATTTGAAATTAGGCCTGATAAAGACACTTTTGCTGGGCATAGCACTACTGGACCCTGCCAGGTCCACTTCTGTTGGGGCATCCCATTCTGTGACTAAAGCAGCCTCTGTTTAAGACCATATAACCATTTGCTCTTATCATATTTGAAATTAGGCCTGATAAAGACACTTTTGCTGGGCAAAGCACTACTGGACCCTGCCAGGTCCATTCCTGTTGGGGCATCCCATTCTGTGACTAAAGCAGCCTCTGTTTAAGACCATATAAGCATTTGCTCTTATCATATTTGAAATTAGGCCTGATAAAGACACTTTTGCTGGGCATAGCACTACTGGACCCTGCCAGGTCCACTTCTGTTGGGGCATCCCATTCTGTGACTACAGCAGCCTCTGTTTAAGACCGTATAACCATTTTCACTTATCATATTTGAAATTAGGCCTGATAAAGACACTTTTGCTGGGCATAGCACTACTGGACCCTGCCAGGTCCACTTCTGTTGGGGCATCCCATTCTGTGACTAAAGCAGCCTCTGTTTAAGACCATATAACCATTTGCTCTTATCATATTTGAAATTAGGCCTGATAAAGACACTTTTGCTGGGCAAAGCACTACTGGACCCTGCCAGGTCCATTCCTGTTGGGGCATCCCATTCTGTGACTAAAGCAGCCTCTGTTTAAGACCATATAAGCATTTGCTCTTATCATATTTGAAATTAGGCCTGATAAAGACACTTTTGCTGGGCATAGCACTACTGGACCCTGCCAGGTCCACTTCTGTTGGGGCATCCCATTCTGTGACTACAGCAGCCTCTGTTTAAGACCGTATAACCATTTTCACTTATCATATTTGAAATTAGGCCTGATAAAGACACTTTTGCTGGGCAAAGCACTACTGGACCCTGCCAGGTCCACTTCTGTTGGGGCATCCCATTCTGTGACTAAAGCAGCCTCTGTTTAAGACCATATAAGCATTTGCTCTTATCATATTTGAAATTAGGCCTGATAAAGACACTTTTGCTGGGCATAGCACTACTGGACCCTGCCAGGTCCACTTCTGTTGGGGCATCCCATTCTGTGACTACAGCAGCCTCTGTTTAAGACCGTATAACCATTTTCACTTATCATATTTGAAATTAGGCCTGATAAAGACACTTTTGCTGGGCAAAGCACTACTGGACCCTGCCAGGTCCACTTCTGTTGGGGCATCCCATTCTGTGACTACAGCAGCCTCTGTTTAAGACCGTATAACCATTTTCACTTATCATATTTGAAATTAGGCCTGATAAAGACACTTTTGCTGGGCATAGCACTACTGGACCCTGCCAGGTCCACTTCTGTTGGGGCATCCCATTCTGTGACTAAAGCAGCCTCTGTTTAAGACCATATAAGCATTTGCTCTTATCATATTTGAAATTAGCCTGATAAAGACACTTTTGCTGGGCATAGTACTACTGGATCTTTTTTTGGGGGCATCCCATTCTGTGACTAAAGCAGCCTCTGTTTAAGACCATATAAGCATTTGCTCTTATCATATTTGAAATTAGGCCTGATAAAGACACTTTTGCTGGGCATAGCACTACTGGACCCTGCCAGGTCCACTTCTGTTGGGGCATCCCATTCTGTGACTAAAGCAGCCTCTGTTTAAGACCATATAACCATTTGCTCTTATCATATTTGAAATTAGGCCTGATAAAGACACTTTTGCTGGGCATAGCACTACTGGACCCTGCCAGGTCCACTTCTGTTGGGGCATCCCATTCTGTGACTAAAGCAGCCTCTGTTTAAGACCATATAACCATTTGCTCTTATCATATTTGAAATTAGGCCTGATAAAGACACTTTTGCTGGGCAAAGCACTACTGGACCCTGCCAGGTCCATTCCTGTTGGGGCATCCCATTCTGTGACTAAAGCAGCCTCTGTTTAAGACCATATAAGCATTTGCTCTTATCATATTTGAAATTAGGCCTGATAAAGACACTTTTGCTGGGCATAGCACTACTGGACCCTGCCAGGTCCACTTCTGTTGGGGCATCCCATTCTGTGACTACAGCAGCCTCTGTTTAAGACCGTATAACCATTTTCACTTATCATATTTGAAATTAGGCCTGATAAAGACACTTTTGCTGGGCAAAGCACTACTGGACCCTGCCAGGTCCACTTCTGTTGGGGCATCCCATTCTGTGACTACAGCAGCCTCTGTTTAAGACCGTATAACCATTTTCACTTATCATATTTGAAATTAGGCCTGATAAAGACACTTTTGCTGGGCATAGCACTACTGGACCCTGCCAGGTCCACTTCTGTTGGGGCATCCCATTCTGTGACTAAAGCAGCCTCTGTTTAAGACCATATAAGCATTTGCTCTTATCATATTTGAAATTAGCCTGATAAAGACACTTTTGCTGGGCATAGCACTACTTGTCCCTGCCAGGGCATCCCATTCTGTGACTAAAGCAGCCTCTGTTTAAGACCATATAAGCATTTGCTCTTATCATATTTGAAATTAGCCTGATAAAGACACTTTTGCTGGGCATAGCACTACTTGTCCCTGCCAGGGCATCCCATTCTGTGACTAAAGCAGCCTCTGTTTAAGACCATATAAGCATTTGCTCTTATCATATTTGAAATTAGCCTGATAAAGACACTTTTGCTGGGCATAGTACTACTGGATCTTTTTTTGGGGGCATCCCATTCTGTGACTAAAGCAGCCTCTGTTTAAGACCATATAAGCATTTGCTCTTATCATATTTGAAATTAGCCTGATAAAGACACTTTTGCTGGGCATAGTACTACTGGATCTTTTTTGGGGGGCATCCCATTCTGTGACTAAAGCAGCCTCTGTTTAAGACCATATAAGCATTTGCTCTTATCATATTTGAAATTAGCCTGATAAAGACACTTTTGCTGGGCATAGTACTACTGGATCTTTTTTTGGGGGCATCCCATTCTGTGACTAAAGCAGCCTCTGTTTAAGACCATATAAGCATTTGCTCTTATCATATTTGAAATTAGCCTGATAAAGACACTTTTGCTGGGCATAGTACTACTGGATCTTTTTTTGGGGGCATCCCATTCTGTGACTAAAGCAGCCTCTGTTTAAGACCATATAAGCATTTGCTCTTATCATATTTGAAATTAGCCTGATAAAGACACTTTTGCTGGGCATAGTACTACTGGATCTTTTTTTGGGGGCATCCCATTCTGTGACTACACCAGCCTCTATTTAAGAACCTAACCATTTGCACCTATTCTAATTGAAATTAGGCATGATAAAGACACTTTTGCTGTGCATAGTCTTACTGCTGCCTGCCAGGTGCTCTCTGGTTTTTGGGACATCCCATTCTGTAACATACCATTAGCCTCTGCATTTACTGTAAGCTGCACAGTTATTTAAAGAAATTTGGCCTGTATGAGCCTGCTAACACACTGCTGCTGTGTGCATATATACTGATCTCAAGTCAGCTTTGGGGCATCCCATTCTGTAACATACCATTAGCCTCTGCATTAACTGTAAGCTGCACAGTTATTTAAAGAAATTTGGCCTGTATGAGCCTGCTAACACACTGCTGCTGTGTGCATATATACTGATCTCAAGTCAGCTTTGGGGCATCCCATTCTGTAACATACCATTAGCCTCTGCATTTACTGTAAGCTGCACAGTTATTTAAATAAATTTGGCCTGTATGAGCCTGCTAACACACTGCTGCTGTGTGCATATATACTGATCTCAAGTCTGCTGGGGGCATCCCATTCTGTAACATACCATTAGCCTCTGCATTTACTGTAAGCTGCACAGTTATTGAAAGAAATTTGGCCTGTATGAGCCTGCTTACACACTGCTGCTGTGTGCATATATACTGATCTCAAGTCTGCTGGGGGCATCCCATTCTGTAACATACCATTAGCCTCTGCATTTACTGTAAGCTGCACAGTTATTGAAAGAAATTTGGCCTGTATGAGCCTGCTTACACACTGCTGCTGTGTGCATATATACTGATCTCAAGTCAGCTTTGGGGCATCCCATTCTGTAACATAACATAACCTACCTACCATACTAAGCAGCTCTCTTATTTAAGCTAAGCAGCTCTCTTATTTAAACTAAGCAGGCCTCTTGGAGGCTGATTGTCCACTTTTGGGTGTGCATTTATATTCGGTTTCATATACAGTGGGGTATCCCAATTTGTAAGATAACCTACCCCAACCATGTAAACTAAATAGGCCTGTTGCAGCCTGAGTTTCTCTGCTTGCATATGGCCTGCATTACAATCTGTCTCTTTCAATGACACTGCTGCCTGGGGTATCCCAATTTGTAAGATAACCTACCCCAACCATGTAAACTAAAGGTTACGTCCTTCCAGAAGGAAAACTTATGCCGAACACTATTTTTGTTAGGGGCATTGACCTTTGGATTGATCGGCATGAAATTAAGGTTTTTTTTTCAAAGTATGGCGCTGTAAAGAAGGTCAAAATTATGTCTCATACTTGGATTATTGTTACTTTTTGTTCAGCTTGAAATATAACAGGCCACACGGGCATCCCAAGGCACATGCTATCTTAACCCTATCTGTTATACAACATAAGCGTTGATCAGCATCAGCTGCTTTATTAAGCTACTTCAGTTTGCACTTGTTTTTGACTGCTTTTAATAAACCAGGCCGCAGGGCACCCCAAAGCTGCACCTTGCACCCTATCTGGTATACAACATAAGCGTTGATCAGCATCAGCTTCATTAAGCTACTTCAGTTTGCACTTCCTTTTTGACTGCTTTCATTTAACCAGGCCGCAGGGCACCCCAAAGCTGCACCTTGCACCCTACCTGTTTATACTAAATAAGCATCTACAGCCTCAGCTTTATTAAGTTATTGCATTTTGAATTGGTTTTGGTCTGCTTTAAATACACCAGGCCGCAGGGCATCCCAAACCTGCATGTTGCACCCCATCTGTTATACTAAATAAGCGTTGATCAGCATCAGCTTTATTAAGCTATTGCATTTTGCATTGGTTTTTGTACTGCTGCCAAAACACTAGCCCATATGGGCATCCCAAACCAGCACATGTCACCCTATCTGTTATACTAAATAAGCTTCTACAGGCCCTTTTTTTTATTTATTTATTTTTATTTATATAGAGCTGCAATAGCTTATATTGTGAGGTTAATTTGCCATTTTGCAGCATAATATAGAGCAGCCCCTGTGTAAATCTGAGGGGCAATAGCTTATATAGTGAGGTAAATTTGCCATTTTGCTTCGTTATATAGAGCAGCCCAGTTGCCATCTAAATCAACTACTGTCCGGCCAGTACAGCTTTTCCAGGGCAAACTCTGCTAGTTGCGGGCACAAGTCAAGTTTGGCTTCCCAGCAAATCCAGTGGATCTTGAAGGTGTGTTGGCATGGTCATGTCAAGGTATGACATGACCTGCTGTTTGAGGTCCAGCTCCAGGTCTTCCTGCTGCTCATGAGTAGACTCACTATGCGGGTGTAGAAAGCTACTCACTAGCGACTGAAGACTGAGGCTGCTGCTGATGGAGCTGCTGCTGCTGCTCCTTCCACCCCCCCAGCAGCCATGGCAGTGGAAGGTGATCGCAGACTTCCCCCCGAGTCAGACCTGCGGGAGTATGGGCCATGGCGCAGATAGACATCGCCCAACTGACTACGTGGGATGTCTCTGTAGTAGGTCAGTTTGTCCTCCCTCTCAGTGGGCGTAAAAAATGCCCCCATTTTGTGCCGGAAGCGAGGGTCCAATAAGTTGGAGAGCCAGAAGTCTTCCCGCTGACAAATGGAGACAATTCTGCGCTCACTAGTACGCATGCATGTGAGCATGCATCGTGCCATTTGTGCAAGTGACTCGGAGGGACTACCTGTCTCCATCTCCACTGTAAACTGCCATGGTGTGTCTGGGTCCTCTGTCTCGCCTTACTCACAACCCTCTAGCTCCTGTGGCTGCTCCTGCTCCTCCTCTCCTGTCAGATGACTAGATAAAATGGTCATTTTGTGAAACCTAAACTGTGGTTTGCTGTGCCCCACCCCCTCCTCCACTTCAGCCCCCACAGGCTTCATGTGGCTGTGAAATGTATGTGCCATGTCTCCAGTGCCCTGACCAGCCATGGTTTCCAACATGTGTTGTAGTACATGAAGCAGTGGAATCTCATCGTTCATCTCATAGTCCTGGCAACTGACTAATAACGTAGCTTCCTCAAAGGGCCTGAGCAAACGGTCGGTGTCACGTATGAGCTGCCAATGGTTTACATTGAATTTACACAGGGGTGTCCCCCTATCCGTTTGGATCATCCAGAAATCCGTGATGGCTTTTCTCTGTTCCTATAGTGCAGTGGTCCTCAACCCTGTCCTCAAGGCCCACCAACATGTCATGTTTTTTGGATCTCCAAATAGCCAGCTCTATTGCTCTGCAGCTGCACTAATTACTCCACCTGTGCATCTTTGTGGAGATCTGCAAAACCTGGCCTGTTGGTGGGCCTTGAGGACAGGGTTGGGGACCACTGCTATAGTGGATCCTGCATATGGAGGGTGGAATTCCAACGGGTGGAAACATCGCAAATCAGACTATGGTGGGGTACACCGTTGTGACGCTGAGGCTCAATAAGGTTGTGCTTGGTGGTGTAGGAGTGCCAGAAGTGCATGCTAACTTTCTTTCCTGTTGTTCTTTCAGATGGGGGCAATACTTCAGAAAACGCTTGACAACTAGACTGAACACGTGTGCCATGTCAGGACGCATGACTCTGGCTTCCTTGTCGCAGCGCAAACAAGATGTTCTTCCAAGTGTAATGCAGCAGGCTGGACTTATGGTGACGCTGTCTGAGAGGAGAAATCCCTCAGACATCAAGATTAAAAATTCCAAGAATTTTTGAGGGCTAATTATTCAGAGGCAAATGATAGCTAGTTGTTTCTGATTTAATTACAAGGTGGAAACACACCCTCAAACAAAACTTCACTTTGGCAATACCATTGCATTTGTCTATTCATAATTTTATGTATATACACTAACTAACCTACTTTTTCTCCACAGGATGCTGCATGAAACACTGCCACATCGCTGAGTAGCTGATTTTTCCTAACAACAGTCCGCAATAATTCACTGCTGCTGCTGCTGCCGCCGCCAGCGCCGCAGACTCCAGGGACCCTCTTCCACTACCTCGGCTTGCAACACCTCCTCCCACGACACTCTCCTCATCACTAATTGCCGGCTAGTGGAAGAAGAGGCGAGTGTCTCCTCCACTTCTTGGCTGGGCAGTAGCTGCTGAATTTTATGATTATCAGATCTTCATCAATGGATAGTGGAGCTGAACCCAAAGCATAACAGACAGACAGTTGACTGGGGGTGTCAGATGCCACTTGTGATGCAGTGGACTGCTTTTGCAGCACTTCGAGACAAAGTTGCTTCATTGGCTGACACAATGACTGGTAAAGCTGTGGAACATATGGTTGAAAAGCAAGAATAACCATTTGTTTTTATATGAAAAAGACCCTGGTTTATACAGATTTTTTTTTTTTCCAGAGACTGCCCTGCGTGGAAATGAATGGCGCATGGATCATCCAAGCTTTCCTCCCAACAATGCCTGATGTATTCCAGTAGATTGATGACGGGGCCAGACCTACACTAATGAAAGATGGATCGTGCAAAACAGATTTAAGGCGCTGCTCTCCAGTTAAAGACATTCCTCCGCATTGGACCACAAGTAAGTATTAATAAAAAATCCTTTACGTTACGCTTACTTTTTATTAATATTCTTCGGATAAGACGGATCAGACATGATTCCAGATTAAAAATTCCAAGAATTTTTGAGGGCTAATTAGTCAGAGGCAATGATACCTTCTTGTTTCTGATTTAATTAAAAGGTGGAAACACACCCTCAAACAAAACTTCACTTTGGCAATACTTTTGCATTTGTTTACTCATAATTTTATGTAGATATTACTAACTAAGCTACTTTTTCTTCACATGACTCTCCACAGGGTGTGATTCATCCAATTTTTGGGCTCCTGAAGCCAACTCCAGTGTATATTTGGGCTCCTGCTGCTGCCGCCAACTCCAGGGTGTGATTCATCCAATTTTTGGGCTCCTGAAGCCAACCCCAGTCTATATTTGGGCTCCTGCTGCTGCCAACTCCAGGGTGTGAATCAT